>OX375865.1:55023821-55278271 GCA_947359475.1 Heligmosomoides polygyrus bakeri
TTTTTAGAAATTTAACGGAATTTTTAACGGACCTTTTTTTCTCAGTAAGTTTATCAATTTTCCCTCTGTTTTCACTAATATCGCAGGCCTCATCCTCCCAATTAGGACTATTCCTGAATAACTATTGAACTCAGGAAGAATATTTTCATGTTTTTATGCCATTCTCATGCCCTCTATGGCGCATTTGGATTTTTGGAAATAATACAATTGGAGCTAGAAATGTTCTTCATCGAGCCGCCAAGCACGTCAATAAATCCACAAAGTTAGCGGTCTGACCTCATCGTAGGGTACGCTTATCCTCACTTGGCGCTGCTTATCCCAGAATGCTTGCTCGCCACCTAAAGCAGTCGAGACGGAGAGAATGTTTCCAGTCGGCGGAGGTATTTTAAATGATTTGGGAAAAACGCCGTCACTCAATGTCTTTTGGGATGCGTCACGCATCCTACTTCTACATGATGTCCTGGAGACGATTTGGATGCGTAGCCGGCCATGCAGTAAATCAGTTATGATGGTCAGCCGATGAAGAAGTCAGCGGTTTATCCTTCCCAGACAAGTCTGATACCAATTCACCGACCAAAAATTCACCGGGGGTGGAAGGCTTCGTTGGCTTGATCAGGAAATCCGAACCAGGAACTTGGTATAGGATTGCATGCAAAAACCGGCGCACCCTCCGACTGTTCTACACGCGCCCTAATAACAAAAATTCGGAGAGCTTCTTTCCTGAACATTAACACGTCAACAACCGTGTCGCACCCATTCGGCTGAGGGAAAGCGTGTGACATGATGTCGTGTAAAAAATCAATTGGTCTCACGCACAGGGCACGCGAAAATCGTACGTTCGTCAATGCGTTAACATTCCACTAATAGGCTTAGTGGAATGTTAGTTGTATTTTTGTTAGCTCTTTCGGTACTTAGTGAGCTGGTTCCCACATCGAGATTGTAGACGTTCGTATAACAGTCACACAAAACGGTTTCGTAAAGAACCAGGAAAGGGGGAGAAACTTCGGGGTCTGCCTGATCTTACATTTTAAGTTGCCCTGTCAAAGCGGGCTTCAGCCCACCAAGTACCGTTCACTTGATTGATAATCCCATACCTGGTGTATTCCACACCATGAAGATAATTTGCTGCCGAAGGTTTGTTTACTTTACTGTCCACACCTTGTTGGTAATGACTTGTGTAAGCCACATTGTAGTGTTACACTCCGTTCCTTGAACTTTAGTTGTTGATCAGCTGAAGTTGGATGGAACATATAACATTTTCCTTGGTTTTTGAATTGAAATAACAGTTTGCAGCTAATTGTATTTTTTAACGAAATTTAACGATTTACCGGAAATTTGACGAAAAATTTCGGTTAAAAAATTTCGTTAAAATAATTTAACGCGCAGAACTTCGTGCGCACCCCTGGTATGCACGTCTGCACGCGCTGTCGGTGCGATACTGTACCCCGCCTTCGAGGGTTCATAGCTCTTTTGGTTCAAGGACTCAGCAAAAACCAAACATGTTCTTCTATTATATGAAGGGCTAAGATTCTCGCAGTACTATCCATTCCCACCGTTCAGACCTACGCCTGAGACCCTTCTCTGTTTAGTATAAAGCGAGATGAGTCTGGAACGCATGGGAGTTTTTGTATATGAAAAGGTCGTTGTTCAAACTGTTCCACAGAGCTACGCTTCCAACGAGGAGCGAGTTTTTGTGCTGAGTCGTATTTGGTTTATCGGGTCTCATCCGACATTCTCTGAGAAATTTCAAACAGATTCGAGATACTAACCAGGAGAGAATCTCAAGGGTAGATCATAGCGGCGGAGGGGGGGGGGGGGGGCAAGTGTTGTAAATGGGAAGAATCGCCTCTCTCTGGGAAACAACAAAATGCAAGTATCTCGACTACGTAGAGTTAGGAACGATGGAAGCTGGGCCGCTGGCGGCGTTAGCCCTCTGTCTGCTCGCGAAGGTCAGGCTTAAGTTGGCTGGAAACAGCGATCATGGGAGTACCCCGCCCCTCTACCCACTGCATTACCGCCGCTCGCTCGTCATTGCTGTTTCCAGCCAACTTGAGCCCGCCCCGCGTGTAGGCAGAGCGCCAAACGCCACAACGGCCCAAATTCCGTCGTCCCTAACTCTGCGCAGAGTTGTATTGGGGACGAGATACTTGCATTTTGTTGTTTCCCAGAGAGAGGCGATTCTGCCCATGTACAACTCCGTCGAATGGATGAAGATCGACACCTTATATATATACAGGGTGGCCCATAAGTCCTGCAACAAAATTAGGAGACCTTATTGGTTGTCTTTTTCCAATTGCAAAAAAAACCGCATACCAACAGTTATGTAGGATATACATAGTGCTATACTTCTGGAAATTATCATGGTTGTAGCTGCTCTTATTACAAAGTAATGCGCTCTCACGTAAAACTGCCGAAAATTCTTCTCTGGCCCGTGGTGGCGCGCTTCCGTTCCGATGTGACTAAATTTCGGAAGATTGGCTGTTGAACACGCAATATGATGGTATTGTGTAGGGCAGTGCAGAGGCTTCTCAAGAGTGAACATTGGATGAACGGATCTGAACTACAACAGAAGAACGCTATTAATTTTCTGATCATACACGATGCAGCAACCAGCTGGAACAAATTCAATATTCAGCCGTGTGCGTAATCTATTACTAAGCAATATGTTGTTTCTAGAAAACTACAAGGAAAGCTCTACAAGTCCACAAGTGCAATTAAGACTCAGCTATGAGGAGAAGAGAGTAGAGGGAAAAATTTTTAAGCGCAGTTGGAGGGCGTCGTTCGAAATGGGTATTCAGCCTCAGCCTCATTTGATGAAAAATTTCTCAAAGTTGAGCGATCCCAGAAAGGTTAAAATAATAGTACGTTTAATACTACCTTTGCGGGAACCTGATGATATAAATACAATGACAACGCATGGCAGGTTTTTGTCATACACGATTTTCCAAAACATCTCCCCGCACACCCTAGGTTTTTGTGTAAAAATAGTGAAAATCAATAAAAATGTTCATTTGAAAGGAACAAAAACCTAACACCATATATTAGAGACTCAATCGCGTTGTTTAAAGGCAAAATGCACATTCTGGTACAGCGATTCCTGTAACAGCAAAAGAAAAGGACGTGGTAGCGGTTTTGAGTCCATCTGCAAAATATTGCACCTGCGAAAGACTAGCTGTGAAATTTCTGAATCTTTAGCCTTTCGATCTTTGCTTATTAACCGTCTTTAAGAAAATGTCCTGCTCTATAAAGCATAGCAAAACTATTGTTCAATATCTTCTTTGGAACGATTAAGAAGTAAAACTCCGTAGGAGGGGCTGCGACGTGAGCTGCAAAGCAACCCACACGATCTGAAGGCACTTATCGATCCAGAAGTGGTCCCTTATGAATAATACCGCTCCACCATAATCTACAAACCATGTGCAAACATGGTTTAAAAGTGTACCAAATTTGTTGCATTCTTAGCCTTTTTATACGCCTATGTTTTTGTTGCAGGACTTATGGGCCATCCTGTATATATCTTTACTATATATAATCGGGAGAGGCATGAGTCATGTCTGAAGCTTCGCCGCGCTGTCCAAGGCCCGCGGCGACAGCGGTTCAGCCCTGCTCACGACATATTAGCTGTTGACGAAGGTTGTTGATCGGTTCATCGCATCTAAGGTGCTTACGGAGTCATCATTATCATCTTTATCATTATCATTACTATCATTACGAAGCCCACCGCGCTGTCCGAGGCCCGCGGCGACAGCGGGTGGGCCCTGCTGACGGTCATTAGCTGTTGACGGAAGATGTTGATCGGTTCATCGTATCTACGGTGTTTACGGAGTCATCATTATCATCTTTATCATTATCATTACCATCATTACGAAGCCCACCGCGCTGTCCAAAGCCCGCCGCGCTGCCCGATGACCGCGGCGACAGCGGGTGTTTACTGCCAACGACACATGACCTGTAGATGGCGCATGTTGATCACATCAAGGGTGTTTATCGACCAACTACCAGAGGGATGGAAATCAAAGAACAATCCATGAGGTTTCGAATGACGTATCTGTTGGCGTGCACTTCTTCGTTCAGCTATCTAACATTAGCAACAGCATATTGTTATGGCCGATGGTGTTTCGATCGGGCAGTCGGTCCTATCAGTCGCTCAGAAAATCAATATCGATCGACATTATCCATCGCTTGAGCGGAGCTATTGGTTCTCGCCAGACTTAATCGGGCGGGTGTTCCGTGATTATGATGACCGACGGTTGACCAGGTAATCAGCCACCATGTTGAAGCTTCCATCAAGCAATCAATATCAACCGATATTATTGATTGGTCAATGTCATGGTCTGGAAGACGCTTCTTTTGATTTGAAAGTTGTTCACTTTGATCTCAAGAGCATATGTACTTCGCGCGCTGGATTACTAAGCTATTTCTACCTGCCCAGGTCCTCCAATTTTAAGGGGTGGACCAGGAGAGATAAGCGAAGAAAGTTCGTCGGACCTACGTTCAGTTCGACTACGCTTTTAACCAAGTCTTGCTCCTTGGTCCTCAATATTCGGCAGTGCTTTGACCAGTTTCCATACTATTATATGCAGACCAGGATAGTAATTTTTGGTCTTATGTCACCCTTTTCGAAATTCATCACACCTCGTGGCTTAAAGCACGACGACTGGACAGAAACGTCAGGAATTCGATTAGGCTTGACGAGCTGCAATAGGTTGTGAACAGAACCCCAGACGAAGCAGGAGTGCTGCGGACATTTTCCTTTTTTTTTCCTGAGCGCTGTACTGGGATGCTACTGATATTCAGCAAGGCATCATTCGATCTGTAGTAGGCGTTCGTTTGAACATGTACGACTTCGACGCTAGGGATGCTTCCTTACCCAGCGTTGGTTGCCGACGAAGCCGGCAAGCCTGGCGTGGCCCGCACGTCCAGCGTACGGCGCCGGCGAAGACGGCGACGGACGCTGGCTGAGGAAGCATCCCTAGCTAGGTTTGGGCTACGTTCCCAGCGTGGCCCGCCATGCCCGAAGCCGGCGAAGCCTGCAAGCCTGGCGTGGCCCGCACGTCCAGCGTACGGCGCCGGCGAAGACGGCGACGGACGCTGGCTGAGGAAGCATCCCCAGCTAGGTTTGGGCTACGTTCCCAGCGTGGCCCACCATACCCGAAGCCGGCAAGCCTGGCGTGGCCCGCACGTCCAGCGTACGGCGCCGGCGAAGCCGCAAGCCTGGCGTGGCCCGCACGTCCAGCGTACGGCGCCGGCGAATAAGTAATGTCGTGTTGTTTTTTTTTTGTGCCCTAGGGTTTTAGCTCATTATTGGTTGGCAGATTTGTGTATTTCGAAGATGCACTGAAGTGATTCTAAGGTAAATGAGACTTGCTCTTTTAGAATCTGCCATTCGTTGAATTGTTAGCTTGCAAGTTCAGATGAAACGGCTTGGCAAATCTCAGTGGAGCATATTCGGCATTGCATGCTGTTCGAGTTTCGGAAGGGTAGCAACGCAACGGTTGCTACCAAAAATATCTGTGACGTATATCCCGATGCACTGGACGTTCGCAAATGCAAGAGATGGTTTTCCAAGTTCAAATCCGGTAATTTTGACTTCTCTGACTCCTCTCGATCAGGAAGGCCCGTAACCACTTACTTCGGTCTCTACAGCGTTTTCTTAGTGGCAAAAAATTTGAAAGTTTGGAGGATATTCATAACGCTATCATTATCCTACTATATATAAAGCAGCAAGCGTGTGTGTGTGTCACACTGTCCGTCCGTCCCACTTCGAGTTGGGGCGCGGCAGCCGAACACGTCGACAACCGTGCCTGGCGATGCCACAGAAGTGCCGAACACGTCGGCAACCGTGCATGGCGAGCCGTAGACGTGCCAAACACGTCGGCAACCCTGCATGGCGAGCCGTAGACGTGCCGAGCACGTCGGCAACCGTGCATGGCGAGCCGGAGACGTGCCAAACACGTCGGCAACCATGCATGGCGAGGCGAGCCGTAGACGTGCCGAGCACGTCGGCAACCGTGCATGGCGAGCCGGAGACGTGCCGAGCACGTCGGCAACTGTGCATGGCGAGCCGGAGACGTGCCGAGCACGTCGGCAACCGTGCATGGCGAGCCGGAGACGTGCCAAACACGTCGGCAACCGTGCATGGCGAGCCGGAGACGTGCCGAGCACGTCGGCAACTGTGCATGGCGAGCCGGAGACGTGCCGAGCACGTCGGCAACCGTGCATGGCGAGCCGGAGACGTGCCAAACACGTCGGCAACCGTGCATGGCGAGCCGGAGACGTGCCAAACACGTCGGCAACCATGCATGGCGAGCCGTAGACGTGCCGAGCACGTCGGCAACCGTGCATGGCGAGCCGGAGACGTGCCAAACACGTCGGCAACCATGCATGGCGAGCCGTAGACGTGCCAAACACGTCGGCAACCATGCATGGCGAGCCGTAGACGTGCCGAGCACGTCGGCAACCGTGCATGGCGAGCCGGAGACGTGCCAAACACGTCGGCAACCATACATGGCGAGCCGTAGACGTGCCGAGCACGTCGGCAACCGTGCATGGCGAGCCGGAGACGTGCCAAACACGTCGGCAACCATACATGGCGAGCCGTAGACGTGCCGAACACGTCGGCAACCATGCATGGCGAGCCGTAGACGTGCCGAACACGTCGGCAACCCTGCATGGCGAGCCGTAGACGTGCCAAACACGTCGGCAACCGTGCATGGCGAGCCGTAGACGTGCCAAACACGTCGGCAACCCTGCATGGCGAGCCGTAGACGTGCGAAACACGTCGGCAACCATGCATGGCGAGCCGTAGACGTGCCGAACACGTCGGCAACCATGCATGGCGAGCCGGAGACGTGCCAAACACGTCGGCAACCATGCATGGCGAGCCGTAGACGTGCCAAACACGTCGGCAACCCTGCATGGCGAGCCGTAGACGTGCCGAGCACGTCGGCGGCACGAAACTTCAGCCCTGGGGGTAATCGAGGTCGCTGAACACGAATTTGAAGTCGACCAATCGATATCGATCAATATTATCGATTTTTTGAGGATGGCGTTCAAGCGGCGCGAAACTTTGGCCCTGGGGGTAATCGAGGTCGCTGAACACGAATCTGAAGTCGACCAATCGATATCGATCGATATTATCGATTTTTTGAGGATGGCGCTCAAGTGGCGCGAAACTTTGGCCCTGGGGGTAATCGAGGTCGCTGAACTCGAATTTGAAGTCGACCAATCGATATCGATCCATATTATCGATTTTTTGAGGATTTTGTTCAGGCGGCACGAAACTTCAGCCCTGGGGGTAATCGAGGTCGCTGAACTCGAATTTGAAGTCGACCAATCGATATCGATCCATATTATCGATTTTTTGAGGATGGCGTTCAAGCGGCGCTAATCTTCGGCCCTGGGGGTAATCGAGGTCGCTGAACACGAATCTAAGGTTTGTTTTTAAGGTATGAAGGTCTAAAAGTTGGGAAAAGAAGATGGTTGGAGTGTTCTCTTCTCGGGGTTTGGGGGCGAAGCCCCCAACCAGTCGGAGGCGGCCGCTAGGCCGCTGAACGACTGGTATACATATATTTTGCTCAAAAACCACAACAGCTTTATTGCTCAGGAATTGAAGATTTGCTCATTACATGGAGGAAGGGTGTTGATAATGATGATTACACTGTTGGCTGAAATGAAGTTTTGTTGAAAATTTGTTCAATTGAAATCAAGGTTGAAAAAACGGCATTGCTTATTGGATTCTTATATATATACATATATATACGTATATATACATATATAGATATATAATCAACACAGCCTTTCTCCATCTAATGAGCAAATCTTCAGTTCAGTCATATATTTATTTATTTACTTATTTATATTTTTATTTATTTATTTATGTATACGTGGGAACCCACGCAAAAACAACACAATACGAAAAACAAATCAGAACACTGAGAACATCAAGAACAGAACCAGTGCTAGCATGATTAGTGAAACAATGTGATCAAAGAAAGCAAAGTACTAAGGAACTTCTTTCAGATACCTGCCAATAATCTACCACTATATAATTGAGTTAGTTCCCTGCCCTGTAGAGGTGAGGCGTATCTCACTCAGGTTGGAAACCTGGCTGAGATACGCCTCGTCGAACCACGCGCAATCCCATGGAACCCCTTGCGACGCCTCCGCGTACCTCGCGCGGGCAACGTCTGCCGTTCAACATGGGATGCAGAGGATCCTCCTACTTGACACAACGGCGTCTGCGCGCGTTTCTGAGTGCCTGAATCCACCCGACGGGTTCCCATCGTCACACCACAACCTTCTGGAAACAGAAGAGGAGACACCGTCGTCCTACGACGAGGGATCGCATTCAAAATTGAGCATGAGATGCCGCTGCAGCGGAGGAAGCGCAGCCTCCTCCTGCTTGACACAACGGCGTCTGCGCGCGTTTCTGAGTCCCTGAATCCAGAAGGCGGGTTCCCTTCGTCACACCACAACCGTCTGAATTCAGAAGATCGAAAAGAAAGGAAGCAGAGGTCCCATCGTCGTCGTACGACGACCGACCGCGTGCAGAACTCAGCGTTATCCCATGTTGAACGGAGAACTTTACTGCTGCAGCAGAGGAAGCACAACCTCCTCCTGCTTCACGCAGCGACATCTGCGCGCGCTTCTGAGCGTCTTAATCCAGAAGACGGGTCCCCTTTGTCGCGCAACAAGCATCTGGAGTCAAAAGCACCGTCGTCGTACGACGAGCTGCCGAATCCAGAATTCAACATGGGATGCTCCTCCAGCCGAGGAAGCCCAGCCTCCTCTCTATTGACACAGCGGCATCTGCGCGCGTTTCTGAGCATATGGATTCAGAATACGGGTCCCATACTTCGCGCAACAATCGCCTAGAGCGAGAAGCGGTTCACCGACGTCGAGTGACGACTGGATGACGTTCAGAATTCAGCATTATGCCACGTTGAACGGAAAATTTTACCCGCGCGAGATACGCCTTTGCGTACCTCTCACGGGCAATGTTTGCCGTTAACATGGAATGTTGTTACAGCAGAGGACGTGTAGCCTCCTCCTGCTTGACTCAGCGGCAACTGCACGCGTTTCTGAGCGTTTGATTCTGAATACGTGTCACTGACGTCTGCCTTGAGCATGGGAGGACCACTAGGGTGGTGGAGAAGGGAAGTAAGGGGCCTTTAGAGGGGCAGGTGAGCGTCCAGGAAGGAAAGGAACAACCTGAAGAAGGGACCAGGGCGGGAAAGCCAGCAAGAAGAGACCAGTAGGGGGTCAATAGTGAAGACAAGGAAGTGGGCCAGGGGTTGGGACCAGGAAGGTGGGGGGGGGGGGGGGGGAGGAAGACCAGTAAAGGCGGACCAGCAATGAGATCTAGAAAGAAGAAACGAGTGAGGGGGGAGCTGGCGCCCGGATTCGGAAAACGTGTCAACAGTGGAGGGGCCGAAGTACTGCGCATCACAATCCAATGATGTTACTGGACGGGTGGAGAAAATGTCTATGATGAAAGGTACCGAAGTGGTGAACGGCTTGATGCCGATGAAGTACGCAGCAGGTCCTAGATGTTAGCGAATTTTAAGTTTGACAAAAGCTACTTTTTTAGGTCAGTAATGGTACAAAGTCGCGCGAAGCGCGCAGAGCACTTGTCGTTTTATATTTCCTTAAGGAATTTGGAAGCACATTTTTTGTTAATATCAGGAATTCAGTGCCTGCTCTGTTTGTGAAGAAAGTAGATCTGATATTACTATTAGCTCTAGGAATTTGGATTTTCCAGGGCCACCTCTGGTGTTCGAATAAGAAACTGAATAGAAGTCATTTACAGAAAGACCCACAGTAGCATTTATCATCTTATAAATTGTGACTCATATTTTTTTCCTGCGACTGGCGAGAGAACGTAAATTAAAGAATTTGTTCCTGTCAGATGCCAAGGGGATGCTATTGCAGTCATATCCATGTACTCTTATCCAGAGCTTTCTTGTAAAACTGTTTTGTACCGCTTCCAATCTGGCGATTTCTAGCTTGGTATTAGGACTAAACACAGTAGTACCATACTCTAGTATAGGCCTCACATAGGTCTTGTATGCACGTAGTAAGAGTACTACTAAGTTCGTTCTTAGAGATTTATAAGTATTAGGTCATCCAATAAGTAATGTCGTTTTTTCAACCTTGACTTCAATTGAACAAATTTTCAACAAAACTTCATTCCAGCCAAAAATGTCAACACCGTCATTATCAACAACCTTTCTCCATCCAACGAGCAAATCTTCAATAGCTGAGCAATAAAACTGTAGTGGTTTTTGAGCAAAATATGTGGACATCGCATTTTGAATATCCTCCCAACTTTCAAATTTCTTGCCACTAAGAAAATGATGTAGAGACCGGAATAAGTGGTAATCCGATTGCGCGAGATCGGTAGAATACGGTGGATGAGGTAGAGCCTCCCATCCTAATTCGTTGATTATTTTGCAGCGCCCGTTTTGCACAGTGCGGTCTTGCATTGTCGTGATGGAGAACTACGCCCTTTCTGTTGACGATGGCCGGAAACTTTTTCAGTAAACTCGGTTCACTCGAACCAATTGCTCACGATAAAGGTCTGCGTCAACGGTCTGTCCAGATTTAAGCACATCAAAGTGGATAATTCCACGATTACTCCACCAAACACAGAGGAGTGCCCTTCTGAGATGAATAATCGGCTTCGCAGTACTTCTTGGCTGTTCATTTTTGGAAAGCCACTGCTTTTTGCGCTTCGGATTATCGTACGAGATCCATTTTTCGTCTCCCGTGAACAGTCGATCAAAAAACGGGTCTGTACGGTGTCGCTGAGGCAGTGCGCTGTAAAACGTCGATCGGTCGGCACGGTTCTCGGCGGATAAATCGTGCGGTACCCTAACACCTGCTCGGCATACCTTGCCAATTTGGCGTCGATGAAAATGCATGGTTGATCTAGATTCGTTGAGAGTACTCGAAAGTTCCTCCACTGTTTGACAAGGATTCGCCTCCAGTTCTGCCATCAGCACGTAATTGTCAAATGTTACGAGTCTTCCTGGTCGAGAGCAGTCAGAAAGGTCAAAAATACCAGATTTGAACATGGAAAACCATCGCTGGCATTTGCGAACGTCCAAGGCATCTGGAGATACATCTAAGATATTTTTAGTAGAAACCGTTGTGTTACTACCCTTCCAAAATTCGAACAGCATGCAATGCCGAATATGCTCCTCTGAAATTTGCCAAGTCATTTCACCTGAACTTGCAAGCTAACAATTCAACGAATTGTAGCTTTTAAAAGAGCAAGCCTCATTTACCTTAGAGTCACTTTAGTGCACCTCCGAAATACACAGATCTGCCGACAAATAATGGGCTAAGACCGTAGTGCACAAAAAACGACATTACTTATTGGATGACCAACATTATGCACAACTCTTTCAGCTCTCTTTGCCGTATATTCGCAATGCTCTCTGACGGAAAGCTTATTGTCTAAAATGAAACCTAGGTCACACAATGAAATTGTGCTACTGAGTTCTACTCCACCAAGTCTATAGGTATTTTTGTTGGATTGCTGTCCCAGATGAAAAACTTTGGTTATATATCATACTCTATAATAACGCGTTAAGCGATGAGTCATCCTATCGATCGAAGGCGTCACAGAAATTAGCGGGGGGAGGGAATCGGAGTGGAAAATGGGGAAATCGGGGGGGGGGGGGGGAATTACGACACGAAAATAGCGAAAAATACCCAGACGTCTTCTCCATGCCTGGGAACTTCGGCCCTGGGGCAAACAAGGTCGCTGAACACGAATCTGAAGTTTGTTTTTGAAGTATCGATCGCACTCAATCGATATTGATCAAACTATCGATTTTTTGTGGATGTCGTCTAGGCGGTCAAAACTTTGGCCCTAGGGGTAATCGAGGTAGCTGAACACGAATCTGAAGTTCGTTTTCGAAGTATCGATTGCCACCAATCGATATTGACCAAATTACGGGTCACGAAAATAGCGGAAAATACCCAGATTTTTTCTACCTTTCTGAAAACTTCAGCCCTGGGGTAGCCGCGGTCGCTGAACACGAATCTGAAGTTTATGAAGTGCTTGGCACAATGAATGAACGAATTCATTCGCATCTATGGCGACAGCGACTGGATGGCCGAGTAGATAGCGAGGCGGACTTACAAGAGGGCGTCGAGGGCTCGATCCCGGGGGTGTCTATGCGATTTGCTTTGTGGTGTGCTCCCGTTCTTGCAAATAAAGAGTACATTTTGGCTACGGTAGGTTACCGTATTATTGGCTAGTGGTGAATAAGGGTGACGAAGTCATGACTACCGATTTCACCCAGACTTCGCCTATGGGAATTATTATATTTAAGCTGCTACCCACGAATCTGTCTCTTTAAGTTATCACTTTGCTTGCACTACTTTCCATCGGAGGTTGAAGTCGAAGGTTGGAAAATAGGTCTGACCACATTGGAGAAAGAAGCGATCCTGCTAACTGCGATGTTTGGGCAAAATTTTTTCCATCGTCCTTTCCTCGACCTCTGGAGTGGTGAAGGGCAGCAGTGCCAACTATTCTGCGTACACTCCTTTACTTACACATAACAGTCGTAACCTTCTGCCATCCATCTTTTCACCGAAAATGGTTGCCAGATTGGTGATCTACATCCAAAAAATCTAACCCTAGAAATGAATTTTGGACGAATTTTTCTCGACCTCTAGAGTCGAGGGAGTGAGTGCATATCTTCCTATCTGCAATGCCCCGACCCGTCTCCCATAAGTGTATACGAGAGTGATGAGGAAGATATAAGCAGCAAGGCGACCAATCATATGATGTGGATAAAATATGCTTTACTTGATAACAGTTAGCTGAAATAGTGAAAGTTGCGAGAAAAATAAAAAGCAGTCTGTAAAGAAAACCGTTGAACGATTTTCTTTAAACGATCAGCGTGTCTTGATGGTGGGTTAAATCAATACTTGTCGATCGTGATCGCAAATAAGGTGATCGCGAAAAATACTTCCAAAACTAATTGAGAACATTCTAAAGAGGTCATATGGGGGTAGCATCTAACGAGAGCTTCCTCAACAAGACAAGCGTGGTTTAATGGACGCTCGACATCACCCCACACGACAAAACTTGCTTCTTCCACATCTGACAACAGGTTGAAAGCGGGGTTAGGAAGCGAAGAAGGTATCCTACCGAAACCAAAATGTAATCTTCATTTGCAAAAACGCTAACAGTCCATCTAGGGACACAGAAACCCCACACCTGGAATCGAACCCTCGACCCCCCTCCCGCAAATCTGCATCGCATCCACTCGGCCATCCAGTCGCTACCACCATAGATGCGAAACAATCACTTGAACGCACACTGCAGCTTCGTCTAGGAAGCGTCGGAAATTATCATTATTATTACTATAATCTAACTTTAATTTGAGCTCCAAACCTTTTGCAGGTCAAGTTCTGGACACGACAAGGCCATTCCAGGTGTCACTTAAGCCTATCAGCCCGCCCTGAATTGTCCATTTTTTGCTACTTTTGGATCACCCAGGGACATTTAGCAAAAACGAAACAGTTCTGTGATCCTCGTCCGATGCCCTACAAGACCATATTGGTCTCGTTCAGAATCTCCTGACTGAGTTCACTGACCTTCCATAAGTGGAGTCTTCGTAAGAATGGTGCGTCGGCTGCAGCGGTAGCACAGGGGTAGTGTTCCGGCTGGACAGGCGTAAAATTGTCGGTTAGTTCCCCATAGCTGCCGTTTTTTGGCACATCATGATTTATCTTCGAAATGACATTTTATTCTGAATTTATTTTACTTTACTTCACTTCCAATGATTTTTACTTACTATTTTGCACAAATGGAGAAAAACTTTTTACTGAACAACTAGAGATGTTTCTAACAACTTTAGCATTCGTGAAATAGAGCAAAAAACATGAGAACCAAACGTATTCTTTGCAAACTACACACCTCATACATGCAGCTTCCTTATAACCATCAACAAAACATTCAATTGTACCGAAATCAAACAAACACTCACCAGGAGCGACAAACACACCTAGATACTCATCAATGTAACCTGACTTGTAATACGAGTATCACAAGAAGTTGGAAAACCTAGGGGCACAAACATTCCGATAAATCTGCGAAAATTTCCTTGAATTGGTTGCCTGGGACTGTTGTACCCTCACAACTTCAGAGGTCGATGAGTGCTCGAAAAAAATGATTAACCTAAACTTCGCCCAACATGAGGTGCTGATGACGAAACTGACATCCGTTTTTAGAATTTCGGCCGATTACGGTAGGTTACAGTAGCAACGGTCTTACTCAACCGCACCGCATCCAACCGTACTCCAAAGTAGTACCAAAAAATAATGTCAGATTCGTGATAAGTACCCCGCGTAACCCCCTCGGGCGAAGTTCGAGTAAAAAAATTTGCGACCCCTCTTCGTCTTTTACCGGAAATATGAACATGTAAAACAATAGTGCCAGTTGTCCCTCTGGGTCATCTGTGACCACACGGTTTGAAGCTCCAAAGTGAAAGCACTGTGGAAATGCTCCTTGTTTTCCTTGAGGAGCAAATATAATGCAATAATTTAGAACAAAATGCCATTTCGAAGATAAATCATGATGTGCAAAAAAGACGGCGGCCATGAGAACCGCACCAACAACCTCGCACCGAAGCACTACCCCGCGCCATCGCCGTAACTGGCAAACCTTTCTTTGGTGCCACCATCTCTCACCGCTCTCGCGACAGCTCTTTCGCACACCCAGCCCACATTCAACCCTGAACAAACTCGCTCAGGGTTTCCTTTTGCAATTAGAACACTGATATTCGTAATCAGCATTCCGAGCCCTTTCTAGTGACCCTGGTCTCGACTTGAAGACCAGTACTTTCTCTTAGTATCGTTGGTCTGTTGGGATGCAGAATACGTGTCACAGAAGTCGTGCCACGTGAGTCGGGATGCGGAATGCGTGCCGTAGACATCGTGCCATCGCTGGGCATCAACTAATGTATCACAGACGTTATGTAATATGTGTTCGGATTCAAAAGACGTGTCGCGGAAATCGCACTGCGTGCATCCAGATCAAGAAAACATGCCACGGATCATACTTCGCGCAGCAATCGTTGGATTTCTAGATGACCTTTTAAAGGCTTCGTGTAACGAACGCGCGCGTGCCTGAAGAAGAAAAGACGGTCCAGGTGTTCTATTGTCAGGGTTCGGGGTGAAGCCCCAACGAGGCGTTTGGCGCCCGATAGGCCGCTGAATGTCTGACCAATAATCTTTGTCAAGGCGACAAGTCGCTCCCGTCGCGGACTATGAACAGGCCCTGAGGTCGAACACCGATAACACCAACCCACACCATGACTGATTCGTGTTCAGCGACCTTGACTACCTCTAGGGTTGAAGTTACGGGCCGCTGTCGATCGCCATCAATTGTTGAGCATCGCCAATACGCCGTGCCCCCACTCCAGCTGTGACGGACGGATGGAAACACACACACCACACACACATACACACATAGTTACACACGTACACACACATGCACACACACATCGACGGACTCTATATACTAGGACAGGATGTTTAGACCAGAAAAGGGGCTCAAGGTGCGAAACATCACTACAGATCGCCATGACCGCGCTTCACGTGTAAAAATGTGGGATTATAGTCACAAAGATGGTGATGTAAGGAGGTGAAAAGACAGAAAAACAAAGATGGTCGTCTACGCAGAACGAAGGGGAGGCGAGTATAAATGCTCAGTCGAAATAAAGACACTTTGATCAACTATCAATGAATCTCTGCATAAGCGAAGAACGCTCAGCGCCTGTCCGCAACCCAGCGTGGACCGGTGAGAACTGGGCTAAGGGATGCGGAATATAGACGCATTCTATTGTTTCTGATTTCATTACACTTACGACCCACAATGCTCCAATTTTCCTATGCCAGTTCGACCCCCCCCCCAAATGTACACGCATTTCCAGAAGATATATGAAAAGGAAATAAGACTAAAGTTATCAGAGGAACTCACAGGCTTATGGATGCTGCACACTCTGCAAGCGGTGGTAGATCAACAGCAGACAAGGTCGAATCAATCACAGTTGAAGCTACATCGGAGGGCATAGCTCTTTAATTGTTGAATAAGCAAAATGCTGCAAATGCCTTCACAGCTATCAAAGGTTCACCTATGTACGTCGAAACTATGTCCTGCGTGTACTGGATCGGACAGCGCTTCCTTGTGGGATCTTGCCCTGCTCCACGACGACGCTATAATTTCGTGCAGCTGCTTCAGACCAACAAAAGAGCGGATTTGTGACACAACTGTAAAAGCAAAACAATAGTCCCTCCGAGTCGCATTTCTAAAGAGAAGCTGAAACACACACCATCAGCTACAAGGTAGGCCGTTTCTTCCACGTACTGTTCAGCAGTAGGAAATAATCCTGACTGCGCCTGTTCACGTTCAACATCAGATATCTTTTCCTTGACGTTTTTGAAAATATTGACAGCCATCAACATTCGATAGTAGACTTTCCTGTCAGCTAAATGTGAGAACTCTCCTTCTTAAATTGTAAACTGTAACTAGGCAAATCTAGATCTGAGAAGAGTGTAAGGAGAAACTCACCTATGCAACGCACCAAACTCTCTAATACTTTCAAAGCCGCGCATAGCTCGTGCTTAACTAGCCGATTCTGACCATTAACAGCACCAAGCAGGTCGGAGTGAAACCTGAATGCATGCCTTCCAGGCGAAAATTTCTCTGAGCTATTGGCTGAACTGTGCAACTACAGATCCTTCTCATGACTGAGAGAGCTTCAAAGCTTTCTAGGTCTGGTCCATACACTACAACAAGCTCAGGTCTTAGGTGATTGTCACTCGAAGAATTCCGCAGTGGAGTGGAGGGAAAATATCTAGTCACATGCGAACGCATAAGGAACACGAGAAATCATATAACGTGCACTAGTATGGTAACCTGCTCACTCAAAGCTTGAGCAGGCTACAAATCAAACAAAACCAAAGAATTTCGCAGAAATACTGCTTCATTAACCATTCTTTTAGCAAATGAAACCCAAGCTCAAATCCGTGGAAACCCACCAGTCAGAGAACAAAGGAAGAAATAGTTTCACGGTACCTACAGATGTTGCCTTCTACCATAGTTTAATCGCCGAATAGTTCAATTTCTAATGCAATGCTTAAATATTAACCTCATTTCTGTAATAGTAATACATCATCTATGTTCTACAGATCCAATTCACTATCATGAAAGAACTCGTCGTCCCTGAAACTGCATTCCTGAGAATAACCGAGAGCTCGAATCAATATTCGCCTCATCGCAAGGCATTGCATCATCATCGTCTAGGGACGGCAAAGGAGCAGTTACTACTACAGTCATCGTGCTTATCGATTTCTTTACTACCTTCTTCTGCATTGTAAGTTACACAGCATTAAACTGCGAATTCCCATTTTAAATTACTTGAAAACGGTGAGAGAAATGCTTACCTTATTCGATGAATAGTGATAATTCTCACTTGAGCTCCCCGAGTTTCGTTAAAGTACTGCATGTAGACTATAGGCATTTGGGCAATGTAACAGGACCTTATGAAAATGTCTCATGGCCACAAACCCTATCTTAATACACTAGCAATATGGTTCTTTCGTGCTGCCTTTATTCCTGAACCTCTATTTCCTGAGTGGCTTTAGATCTACACCCAACAGTAAGGATTAGTTGTATACCCCATGACAGTGTATTATATTAGATATGAGGTGGCTTTGCAGGAAAGGGGTCAGGGGTTCGGATTCGCAGGAAGGGATTATGCAGTGATGGGGTTGCTCACTCCTCTTTTGTCGATGTAAAGTGTATCTTGAACACTGCAGTGCACCCTACTGACATTATAACGCTATTCTATCTCGTATGATAAATAATAAGGATAAAGGGCGGCGTTACTCAATCCCTTCTGGGATGCGCCAGCGCATTCTACTTCTACGGGATGTCGTGGAGGCGACATGAATGCGTATTTGGCCATACAATGACTTGCGGTGGTCAGCCGATGAACAAGTCAGCGCTTTATCCTTCCCAGGCAAGTCTGGTACCAATTCACCGACCCCGGAGGGATGAAAGGCTTGGTTAGCCTGGGCGGAAAATCCGAACCAGGAATCTGGTACCGGGTGCACGCGACAGTCGCGCCTCCTCCGACTGCGCTACACGCGCCCATCTCGCATGATACCATTTAAAAATGATGGGCCCATTTTCGCCCACCATTCTCTGCTAATCGAAGGGGTAGGAACTTGTATTCCCACGACTCCGAAAATCGAAAGCAAGTTTCGCCCAAATTTCGTCTAGTGTACTAATTGAGGTGCTGATAATAAATCTGGTAAACGTTTTCACGTGATCGCGTCATCTCGCATTTTCATGAGTGATCAAAGTAGTCAATGTCAGTATATAGAAGCATGATCAGACTTTTCTTCACCTATGTGATCAGACTCGCTTTCCAATCTTCTACTTTGAGATGGAAAGTAGTGCACGAAAATAGAGAATTTAGAAAAAGAAGTGACAGATTCGCGGTCAGCAGCTTAAATAGCTTCCGTACGCAAGGAATGGGCGAAATCAGTGGTCATGACCCCTGCTCTGAAGGCGAATCTGTCATTCCTTTTTCTGAACTATCTAATTTTCGTGCACTACTCTCTATCTCAAAGTAGAAGACTGGATGGCAAGTCTGATTACATAGGTGAAGGAATCGATTCTATGTACTGACATTGATAACCTTGATCACTCATAAAAATGCAGGATCATGCAATCACGAGAAAACGCTTATCGGATTTATTATCAGCGCCTCAATTAGCCTGCAAGACGAAGTATGTGCGAAAATTGCTTTCTATCTCCAAAGTCGTGGGAGTGAAGTGCCCACCCCTTCGATTAGCAGAGAGTGGTGGGAGAAAATGGGCAGCATCGTTTTTAAATCGTATCAAAATAATGTTATAATCTTAGTAGGGTACACTACAGTGTTCAGGATACACTTTACATCGACAAAAGGGGAGTGAATCACTGCAGAATCCCTACCTCCGGATCCGAACACCTGACCCCTTTCCTGCAAGGCGGCCCCGTATCTACTCGGCCATCCAGTCGCTGGCGCCTTGTTGGGGAGCGGCGCACCTCCACTTCGGTTACTGTGCCGCTAACGGGCAAACTGTGGTATCGCTGTGATTCCGCTACTGTTCCAGCTCCAAACCTTTAATCACGGCATGGCAGTTTCAGACGACTGTTTTGCTTTATCTGCCCGCACTGAAGTGACACAGTTTTATTTGTAATTTTTAACCTACCCAGGTGCCCGCAGAAAATTTGAAAACCACTACGGTGCTTCTCAGACAGTCCCTACAGCCCTCAATACGTCACCTTAAAATTACGGGAAGTTCATGGACCTCCCTTGTTAGATGATTCCCTTCAATGCTACGCTGGATACAGTGCTCTGAAGACAGTGGAGATGCGGTCAAATTCCGATGAAGAGCAGTCCGCTAAACCCAAATTCTTCACAAATCGGACTCCATATCTCCAGAGGATTGACCGACGTGAATTTAGGAGCCCTCGCATTTGGAGGTGAAAACAGAAACGTCAAAAACCATGAAATGTTCATTAATTAACTACCTGTCAAAAACGCTTAAATAGTCTTGTTCCCGTTCCTCGTGCTCTTTCGCTGCAGCTATAGATTTCGGGTGAAATGGAAGCAGGGATATCATCGCTCCATTGGTATTTCCTGCCTTTCCTGAAATAACACAACCAAATTCAAAGACATCTGGCTCTTATAGATGAATCCATTCGCGTAGAAAGAACACGATGCCGTCCACCTGCCACCCTTGTGGCAAAATTGGACACATGGTAAAACTGATGAGGTGTTTTTCGATGGATTACAATACAATCCCACGCGGACCTCAAAGGGCACTAAAGTTTTTCCTCTCTCCGCTGGCGAATAGAAGGAAAGTTGCAGATTTCATCATGTTGTACAGAATTTCGCTAGTAAATTATCTATCAATCCAACAGACTTCCTTGGTGGAGTACTGGCAAAATCCATGAGAGGAAAGCTCAAACTCCGCGTCTCTGTTGCTAAATCGAGGATAAGGTGTGACTTCCTAACCTACAGGTTTCTGAAGGAGTTTAACTTGCTACTTGGAAAGTATGAAGACCTATCGAGGCTCTCTGCGCATGCTTGCAAGTTGTTTATAGCGAGTTAGAGAAAAGGAGATATGATTTAATACTGTTGTTTCTGTTCGACTCGTTCATGACTAAGTGTTATACAGTACTGTGTTGTATGCTGTTATATGCTAGACTGTTGTCTATGCCTTAAATAAACAAATAAACATGTTTCCTGAGTTCCTTACCTTGTTCAGTATACTTGTTATAAAAACGTTCTGTTTGATTTGATATGGTATTTGCAACGCTGTTTAAGATACGCTAGAAAGTTAGTCAGAACACACAAATAACGCCTAAAAAGCAACGAGTACAACGCGGCCACAACGTAATGCATTCAAACAAGACGAAATCTAAACTGAGCGGAGATTGGATGAGAAAACCTTTTAAATACGGGCTTGTTATAGTAAGCAAACAGATCGCGTCCCTTGCTCGATAACTATGGTGTTTTGCAGTTTCCCATCCTCGAAGAGCTAGCATGCTTGCGCTCGCTTCCCCAGCGATGGCCGTCCCAAATAGGATTTTGCGCCTGCAGTTCGCAAATGTCATAGATCGGCACTTACAGGGAAGCGGGCCCATGCGCACAAAATGTGTGTTTTTGGTCGTGTTCTGTGCTCTCCTCCGCTAACGCGCCAGCAAGGGCTGGATAAATCTCGGAAACTAGGGAAGCGTACCTCCACTAGGTTGTTTACAGGTCGCCACATCCTCTATTGCTGCAGAGAGATCCTTGACTCTCTTCATCTGGAATACCAGGAATTATTAAGCAAGTACTATCGTGAGTTTTCTTAGCTTTCAAGAGGGAGATGTACAAACGAAAGAACAGTAGAGCCGCGGAGAGACGGCGGCGAGCTGCTCCGCAACTTCACGATGCCGCATTTGGCAATATTGCACAACGAGAGAATGGTGGAACCGAAGAGCACCGCGAATGACGTCATGACTTCCGTCTTCTACCGAGCTGTTGCTGACCACACGACAAGGTAAACGGAGTGGAAACGAACTCGTAGACTTGCGGTTTTCGCGTCGATTTCGTTCGTGTAGCCAGCAGGCACGGTGTGGGCTTTCTTCCGCACACCACAGCTTCATTGTGTTGGCACATCTGAGGCCGGATTCATCAACAATTAACCAGTGGGTATACGGGTGATAAGGGGTAGAGATAAGATAAGAGTCAGGCAGAGATAACGCAAGAGTCAGAGACGCAGGCTTCATTGTGGGTATCTCTACCCCTTATACCCGCGGGTTAGTCGTTGATGAATCCGGCCCCTGAATTCTATCCACAAACCTACACAAAGTGCCTCGAGTAAAAACTTACACTTAGCCTCTTAACTGCTCCCTAAATCTGAATGCTCTTTCCGGCTCAAATGTTGTCAGTGATCTCAGTTCTGTGTAAGCGCATTGGCAGTAAAACCAGTTGCAGTTCTAATAATTCAAGCTTTCGCATATAGAGCTTGTCTGGATGACGAGAGCGCAACGTTAAGGCAAGATTTCTAATCATGGCAGAACGAGGAGTTACAGCGCTCTAGCAAGCGCTCTGCGCTCCATTCGTCGCCGCGAAGGTTAAAATAGAAGCTGCTTGTAGCGTTCCGTGAAACTAATGAAGTTCTTTTAGAACTCGCGACTAAACAGGTGGGGTTTTCGGTCCTGGGGCCAGATCTATGAACAATTAACGCGAGAGGGGTGTTGGGGTAGAGATAAGATAAGCGATAGACTGGGAGTACACGTAAGGCGATTCGAGGCCGCCTTAAGTCTCGCCCCGTCCCTTCGGGCAGTCTGGCTGGCTGCCCAGTTCTTCGCCCGTACGACAGAGCCTGACTAGCTACCCGTGTTGTATTCCAGTCAAACACAGCAGCACTAAAGGGCCTCATTCCCCTGACCCCGAAAGAGCCCCCATTTCTGCAGCGATGGGAAGGACGAGTACGGAGAGGCTGCTAAAATCTCAGGGCCTAACCAGGCTGCGCAAACTGAGAAGGACTAGGATGACGATCTGTACTTACAACGCCCGCACCCTTGCGTCGGAAGCATCCGTCGAGGACCTGATGATGCAAGCCAGGAAGATCAAGTACGACGTCATCGGACTGACCGAGACGAGAAGACACCACCCCCTACACGCCGCCTACGACTCCGGAGAAGAACTGTTCCTCGGAACATGCGACAGCAGGGGAGTAGGCGGCGTTGGTGTCCTCGTCAACACGCACTTGGCCATGAACATCGATTCGTACGAGTCTCTGACAAGCCGAATCGGACGTCTGCGACTGAAGCGATGTGGCTCCGAGCCAGTCTTGACTGTGTTCGTCGCGTATGCCCCAACATCCGACTACGACGATGAAGACGTCGAGGCCTTCTACGTGGAGCTGGAGAAGTTCTATAAGGAAGATCACACCTTCTACAAGGTGATCGTCGGCGACTTCAACGCCAAGATCGGGCCACGAAGGTCGCCGGAAGAACTTCACATCGGAACCCACGGTTTGGAGTGGAACGAGCAAGGTGAAAGGCTGTCTGAGTTTATCATGTCGACCAAGACCATCCATGGAAACTCGCAGTTCCAGAAGCCTCCCTCCCTACGATGGACCTGGGAATCCCCGGTGGCCAGTTCCACAACGAGATCGACCACATCATCTTCAATCGCAAGTATTGCCTGACCGATGTCTCCGTTGTCCCCAAGTTCTACACGGGATCGGACCACCGCCTCCTTCGCGCGAGGTTCCGCTTTTCGCGTCAAGGAGAGAAGGCCGCGAAGTTCAAGAAGAGGAGTCCCAGAACGACCATCAACTGGGATCTCTACACCTCTTGTCGGCCTTTAGGAAGATGCCGTCATGGACAACGTCGACGAGGAATACGATCGCTTCGTGCACCATCTCCACGATAGTGCTAAGGGAGCCGAGAGCTTGAAGACCACCAAGAGACGCCTGTCTCCGGAAACTCTCGAGCTGATACGCCAGCGTGGAGCAGCACGAGCGTCAGGCAACTACCAACTGACGTCCGAGCTTGCAAAGCTATGCAGAGCGGCGATAAAGGAAGATCTCAAGGAGAGAAGGGCGGAAGTGTTGGCTGAAGCAGCAGAGGCAGGGCTGAGCATCCGCAATGCCCGCCGGAACTTCGCCAACTTCAAGACCAAGATGACCGCTCTCCGACGTCCTGACGGAACCGTCACCTCTTCCAGAAGGACCATGGAGAAAGTCATCCACGACTTCTACTCCGATCTCTTCGATAGCCACGTCCACCTGCCCCTACGCCATCTTCCGCAGGATGAATACGTCATCCCCTCTGTTCTCCCTTCCGAGATCCGACACGCCATCTCGTCGGTGAAGAAACGTACAGCACCCGGTCCTGACAGGATCAGAGCTGAACACCTGAAGAACCTCCCGCCAGCGCTCATCAACACCTTGGCGCGGCTCTTCACACGCTACCTGTCCGAATGCAAGGTTCCATCTCAGTGGAAGACCAGCAAGACCGTCTTGCTGTACAAGAAGGGAGACGTGCACGACATTGGCAACTATCGCCCGATCTGCCTGTTGTCCGTAGTCTACAAGCTGTTCACTAGAGTCATCCTGAATAGGATTAGTAGAACGCTGGACGAAGGACAGCCATGCGAACAAGCAGGATTTCGGAGAGGATTCAGCACGATCGACCACATACACACCATTACGAAGCTCATCGAAGTGTCGCGAGAGTACAAGCTGCCGCTTTGCCTTACGTTCATCGACCTGAAGAAGGCATTCGACTCCGTCGAGACTGAAGCGGTCATCGAAGCCCTGCTCACCCAGGGCGTTCCTACTCAGTACATCAGAGTCCTTCGAGAGCTGTACAGTGGATTCACGACCAAGATCTCACCATTCTACAACGACGTCGTCATTGACGTGAAGAGAGGGGTTCGACAAGGGGATACCATATCCCCGAAGCTCTTCAGCGCCACCCTAGAAAACGTCATGCGCGAACTAGAATGGGACGACATGGGAGTGAAGGTCGACGCCCGGCAACTGCACCATCTTCGCTTCGCTGACGACATCGTGCTCATAACACCGAGCATCAGTCAGGTGGAACGAATGCTGGCCGACTTCGATCGTGTATGTGGAAGCGTTGGACTGCAGCTGAATCTTACGAAGACGATGTTCATGAAGAACGGATGGGTTTCTGATGCCCCATTCTCGCTCAACGGAACGAACATCTCCGAATGCTCTAGCTATGTGTATCTGGGTCGCGATGTCAACATGGCCAACGACCTAGCACCAGAGCTGAGCAGGAGGAAACGAGCGGCTTGGGGAGCTTTCAAGAGCGTCGAAGAAGTCGCGAAGAGGAAGAAGAACGTCCAACTCCGTGCCCACCTATTCGACTCTACCGTTCTTCCTGCCCTAACATACGCCTCAGAGACCTGGGTTATACTAAAGCAGGATGAACACGCGATCAGCGTCGCGCAGCGTGGAATCGAGAGGACGATGCTCGGAGTGACACGACTCACGCAAGTGAGAGAAGGCCTCCGGAGTTCCGAGCTTCGCCGACGTTCGAAGATCAGAGACGCTGTCGCATGGGCCAAGTCGTCGAAAATTAGGTGGGCCGGCCACGTAATGCGATTCGCAGACACCCGCTGGACGAGAGCCGTCACAGACTGGATTCCGCGGGATGTCAAAAGAACACCAGGACGCCCACCAACGCGTTGGTCGGACTTCTTCGTGAAAGCCCCGAACGACCGATATGACGCTCTTCGGTCCCTCGAGCGAGGAGGATCCATTGGACCACTCTGGCACGCGACAGGGACGAATGGAGACGCTGCTGGCGCCCGCTCGAGCAAGTCGATGATCAACGGGACGACAGGTGATACAGGTGATAGAGATTTATGCTTCATGGCGGATATTTCTGACACTCGTTGATGGATCCGGCCCCTGTTCTCAAATCTTGCGGGTGTGCTGACCAAGAAGCATGATAAACGCAAAGAGAACTTGCGAAGGACGGAGAACGCCGAGAACACTGAGGAACGACAAAAGGGGTGAAGGCGGAAGCGTTTTCTATTCCCAATCTATCTATATCTCAGTGAATTAATCGGATCCCCGGTCTAAATCTCGGTGATTTCCTGGCGAATTACTTCCGAATTACACATGCGAAAAGTATGCAGTAACCGCAGGAGATGAGTCGATAAGTAAAAGACGCAAAAAAATCTGCGGAAATCTGCTCATGGTGCAAGCCTAGATAGGCTAGAGGGGTCCCCGGGAGCTTCCCCTGCTAGCAGCAGTGTCCTTCTAAAGCTATAAGGTATGCGTTCCAGTGCATAGTGACTCCGTTTTTTAGGGATTTAGCACAAATTGTACGGATGTTATGAAGGAGGTGGACGCGCGCTTTAGACTTGCGCCTGGCTCGCTATAGAGATAACGGTAATTAGCGGGCTTGTGCCTACATCGAGGTTTCACATGCTCGTAAAACAATCACAGAACGCTGTTCCTGAGACAGTACTCGACAAGGGAAGGATCCGACGGTTCGGCTGATCCAACTTACTCGTTTCAAGATGCCTTGAGGTGCGATGCGGGAACCAGACCAGAGACCGGGTTTATCGACAATTAAACCCGTGGGTATGCGGGGTATAAGGAGTAGAGATAAGATAAGAGTCAGATAGAGGTAGGGCAAGAATGAGAGACGCAGGCTTCACCGTGGGTATTTTTATCCCCTATACCCGAGAGTTAGTCGTTGATGATTCCGGCAAGCACCAAGACACCTAACCGATAGTTTCAAGCATCTTCAATGCAGTGCCTAAATTGGACTGTATTTGGCTTCGGCGGTCAGACTGCATCGCAAGACATTGCTATCAGTTGTGAGAAGATGCTTTTAGTTTTCTTCCACTTCGGTAAAATCACTAGCAGCTACACAGACATTCCCCTTCTGACAGTTCATCAGCTGCTGAATGCAACGAGTAAGTGGTCATCACTGTCTCGACCCGAAAACCAAACACCTTGTCTTCTTCACTCATGATGATGATGCTGCTTGCGATCTTGATGGGGTGTTGCTCGCCCTGCTCGGCGCAATGTGGCTCGGGGGGGGGGGGTCACCCCCCTACTCAGTGGTTGTCCGCCTTAGTAAAGGATACATGTGTGTGAAATTACATCGGAAATGGCCTACCTCAGTTCACTGTAGGGGTAGAACACACCAGTGCTGCAAAAAATTCCGGTTTCAAAAAGCACAAACCGTTGTGTAGCCACATTGCGCCCACTGCTCATGACTCTTGCTTTCTGGAGTGATGGACCTAACACTTCATTATCTCGAGGCGGTGCAGATAATCCATTGTACGCCGATGTGACGGTTTCGTTGTGATCAAAACTCCTGTCAAAAATCAAACAGACAGCCGACGTCCGTAGGAACTCTCGCCCAATTCTTGGCGGGCAACTCGTCCCTTGGTTGTTTAGTCGCGAGTATGTACCAACTGCAAACCCACGTTCGTATTTTTCATTTATTTTCTGGGTTGAACTTGCATTCTCCAACCCCAATCTTTCAGAGACAGCAATTTCAGAGCGCAAAGCAGTCTTTGGCCAAATGTCGGCAGATCCGATGAAGCTGACCAAGAAAACGCGATCTACGAGGTCCCTCAGGTCCCTGGCCGTGACGACTTCAGCAGACCGCGCCGCGACCGCGCGCTCGAGGATAGTGGCTCGCCCCCTGCGCTGCGCTTGTGGAGATGGATGAATGCCCTACCCCACGTTGTCGTAAATTTGTTTGTTCTCCTGCCACTCTCTGGCGGTTTTCCTGAGGACGGCTTCATCAGGGGACGGCTTCATCAACGACTGACAGCAATTTAACAGAGAATATACAGTTGAAATCCCTGAGAGCGCGACTTACCCAGCAATAAAGTGAGGCATTTCGCCGCGCTATCAGGGATTTCGGCTGTACCTTCTCTGTTAAATGGCTGTAAGTCGTTGATGAATCCGGCCCTGGTTACCAACCATTTCAACAATCTACTTGTCCGTTCTCCTCGTGGCGCAAGTAGGATGGGGGGTCACCATGGCCTGCCGCGGCGAGTACCCATACAACGAATGTAAATGCAGTCTTATCGGTACTATTGTACTTTTGGTACCCCACTTAATCTTGCTCAAAATAGGTCTAGTGGGGGTAATCTGCCATGGGAGGAACGAATATCATAGTCGTTCTTTGCGGAAATGCCTTATAAGCCCGTTACATTAAGTTAAAGTTGCCTAAGGCCTTGCGAAATAGCGCGCGCTGGTAAGAGACGCAGAGACACCGCCTCCTACCAGCACGCAATTGCGACCGTGGAGGGGGGGGGGGGGACCAGCGGGCAGGCGCGGCGACTAGCTACACACAGCGAATGCAAGTGCAGCCTTATTTCCTCTTTTTGATTACAGATCCGCGTCTTATTTGTTTCCATATTAGCAACGGAGGGGACAACAGGATGAAGGCAATTTTAGCACGGGTGCACTAGTGGGCCCACATCCCGGAGTCCCTTCCCCTGCCCAATTCTGTGCTCTCCTCCGCGCGAGCGGAGAGCACACAACAGGGTTTTCAAGGCTTTTCGAGATTTCAAGGCTTATGCCCTGGCTAACCTCTGCTGCAGACTAGAGACGGCGAAATAGTGCACATCGGTAGGAGACGCACTCTGCGTCTCTTACCAGCGCGCGCTATTTTGCAAGGCCTTGGGCGATTCGAACTTAATATAACTCGCTTATAAGGCATTTCCGCAAAAAACGACTATGGTATTCGTTCCTCCCATGGCAGATTACCCCCAGTAGACCTATTTTGAACAAGATTAAGTGGGGTACCAAAAGTACAATAGTACCGTCTTATCTCCTATTTTCCATTACCAATCTGTGTTTGGCGTAAATAGGGTCGCGGGGGGGGGGGGGGGGGGACGGGGTCGCCATGCCGCGCACCCATTGTGCGTCTCTGCATACAACGAATGTTCATACAGTATTATCTCCTCGTTCCAATTACAGACAGATCCGTGTTTTATCTACTTCCGAATTTGGCAAGGGAGGGAGCTCCAGGATGTAGCAATTTTAACACGGGCGCGCCACTCGAGCCACACCCTGGAGTCCGTTCTCTTGCTCAAACCTGTGCTCTCCCCCGTTGACGCCGAGGAGAGCACAGAACAGAGCTGTAGCATTATTTGTTCCTGTTCTTTTCTATCGGTGTGCCTTGTCGCTTTGTTTTTGTGTTGGTGACACTTTTTAGGAGTGACCATCACCCCCCCCCCCCCCCCCCCCGACCCGATTTGCGCCATTTCGAGATATCCTGCCGCTGTGCAGCGGGCGCCAGCCCGCTTTGTACCGTTCACTGCCCTGTCCAGAGAAAAGGAGAACGGAAACGAAGCGTTGGAACACGAAGAAAATAGTCAATAAATGCAAAAAAACACGAAACACAATCATAGTAAAGAAAACAAATAAACAACGGAGAACGCAGAATTGGGCAGGGGATGGGACTCCGGGGTGTGTGCCGACTAACGGACCCGTGTTATGAGGCCTATCGCCACTCTTGTCCTACGTCCTGGACTTCCCTCCCTTGTCCAATACAGAGGCGGGTCTTAATCGAAAAGAGGGGATAGAACTGCATTTACATTCGCTCTATGTAGGGTCTCCGGGCTACTCGCCCCCGTGACGTCACAGTCGGCGCGCGAACGGAGTTTCGCACGACGTCTGGCGTCTCTCGCTGCCAACCGAATCTCTCACTCGCAGCCGGAGCCTCCACCTCTCCGTGCACTTTTGCACGTGGGTCCATGAGAATCCGTTTCACTTAGTGGCAGTAAACCATCTCCGGAGTGAGTAAGTGGTGTCAGACGTGCCCAGGAATGGTGAAACCCTGACTAGTCTTTTAACGGAAATCCATGAGTCCTTGGATTTGCAAAATATGCACTTGAACTACGGTTATGATCCCAACGATGCGCCAGGCATTCTGCTTCGACGGTACCCCGTATTACCATACGGACACTGCTACGAGCATCTTAACCAGGGATAGGGGCTGGTCTATCATATTTGCCTTTAATAGAGAAGGCCTGTACGTGATGGTAGCTTTTGTATCAGACATCAGGCCCTTATTTTCTGTGCTTGACGCCAGAAATTGAGTCCTGGGCGTTTTCAGATATCCAGCGGGTTCTTTCGAAGCGTTTATGGATATGCCTGGATCATGGGAAACTTATGGCACATGGCTATAGATGCAAATTGACTAGAGGGGGTGGGGGGGGGGGGGGTCAACATGTACTCAATGGCTATTCGGCCTTGCCCCAAGCGCTGCATAGTGCTGTCCTACAGGGTGAGCCTCACTCCTTCATTATACGGAAGACCTTAGTGTTGGGGATGAGATGTTCATGAGCTCATTGAGAGGAAAGAGGCACATATGACCAATATTCTTCACTCCATTTAAGCTCTTTAGCTTTTCGGCCAGCTGTCCTAGGTTATCTACACTGACACTGTGTATGTGTCGACTCTTCGACTCATGCCACTCCACTGTCGTAAAGACGGTAGGAAAAATCCTAGGAGCATTGGCAGACCTCTATTAAGAATATTATGAGGACATTAAGGTGTCTGGTTAGACCTCGAAGGTCCCAGAGAGGTGGAGAAAGAGCTTTCGTCCATCCTTAGACAGCTTTGGAGTGTAGTTCGAGAAGTTATCTGCTTGGAGCATTTGAGTCGTGCACCTTCACTCCTCCTTAAAAATCTTCCCCTCCTATGGTTGCTCGCAAATATTTCAATGTGACCTCCTAAGCGTGTCAATGCAACCGGCCTTTGCGTGATGTGGTCGGTACCAGTCCCTGTAGATTTCGTAAGCCGTCATCGTGCTTGGAGACTCCCTCATCGCGGCCGTGAGCTCATGATTCACACGTGGACCAAGTATGGAGACATTCGCGCCCGCGTGCACTCTTCCGTCTGGAATCTCTCCTGCCGCGCTCGCAACCGCGGTCGCGGGGGCGAGTAGCCCCGCAACCCTATGTAGCTACTATTCACGCCTGCACGCCTCTGCATGCTATGGTGACCCCTCCACCATAGTGTCTATCTCGCATACCGTCGGGCTTAATTGTTGATGAATCCGGCCCCTGGTTTGCGATTTTTCTCGCGTCGCATGCGTTTCTGAATGCCAAAAAGCGATTCAAATAGTGACTTCTAAAAACATAACTCAAAGGGATTACATTATGTGGTTCAGTCAGAGTGAAGTGTGACTATAGCTTTCCTGGCGGAAATAGGCTGGGGGGGGGGGGGGGGGAGCGTCACCATGTACGCGGTGGATACTGGTAGGACATACATGCCCAGCTACATTAGAAATGTCCTAGCTCAGTTCACCACAGCGGTAGGACGCGCCAGTGCTGCATAACATTTTTAATTTCGTACAAAGCGTGTACTCAAATGGAAATTTCACTTCCAGTGTATGCAGTTGAGCGCGCTACCGAAAGCGGAATGTGACACAGGACACGGCGAGTCGGTGGGTGGCTTTGCTGGTCGGATGCATCACCTCACACCGATTTGTTCCAGAACGTGAGCGGTCAAGAATGGGCTCTCCGTGCTTGTATGTTGTATGAATACAAGCTCGGCCGATCACCCGTGGTCTGTTGCCGAAACCTCCGCAAAGCGTTCGGTGGCGCTGTGAGCGAATGTATATGTCGAGCATGGTTCCGGCGATTCCGATATGGAGACGAGAGCCTCAGCAACCTCCCAAGTACAGGTGAAAGTGCTCTAAACTGGCGCCTTTTCTTAAGCGCTCCAACTCTAAGTGAATTTATACAGCACTAATACTTCTGCAATCGTGACTAACGTTTTCGTTTAAGAAAACTAAAAAAAATCCGTATGTAGAGAAAAAAGAGAGTGGACCTCCCGCTCTAGGCTTGCACTCGAATTCTTATTAAAAGATAATTCATTGATGTTAAGCAGGCATGTTTTACTCTACTACATATGCCTTGTTGAGAATCGATACCTGTTGTGAGGGTTCTATTCAGGTAGAGAACGAGCGGTAAAGTCATTCCACTAACCATTTCGGTCGTTTTTTAAACAAAATTTGATTCACTTTTGGGCGCAATATGGCTCGGGGGGGGGTCACCTCCAAACAGATTCAAATATGTATATAACGCCAAAAAAAACCTATGATGAATGCAGAGGAGCAATAGAACAATAAAAAACACTACTCTACTACATATGCCTCGACTCTTCTGTCATGCGTCTGCGAATATGTATAAAAAGCTCGATAAGGCACCGGGCTAGAGTGTGTCGCCGCATCGACTGCCGCTTCGACTCGCCAGATCGATAGCGCGCAGCGGCGCGTCGCGCGTCGCGTCGATATCCGCCCTGTTCAAGCTCGCCAGCGAGGATGGCCGTTGTTCCTTGACGGTTGGCTGGCGTTTGAATCGGCCATTGGCGCGAAAATTTCGCGTTGGCGCTGGAGCACGGAAACCGATGCTCTTGTCAATGCGGTCTGATTCTTCGATGGTTATAGGGTAAGCGACGACCATGACACGTGTTTTCCTCTATTCGTCGATCCATCAGGCCATCCTGACTATGGATTCCCCTTGCATTGCTCCCTACTTCTCTTCTCGCTCGTCCTAGAGTCCGGACTACAGAACACTCGACACCTCTACTGCGACCGGTGCTGGGTTGGTTGACGAATGCGTTTCGTTAACGCATTTTTCAAAGGAGGAGGGAATCATTTACAACCATTTTTTATTTGGCAAAGCACGCATGGAAGGCATGCGCTACTTCCAGATAGAGAGAGCTATGGAAGGCGATTTTTGATGAGACAAAAAGGGCGATGATTTGGAAAATCTCATCCAATAATGGTGTTAATTGTACCTGGACAGCGAATTAATCAAGGGAGCTTAAAAGGAGGAATGTCTATTGGGAAAGCTGGTTTGTCAACAACATCGAATAAATGGAATTTCAACATCTTCCTGTCTCGTGTGGGTAATATCGCTTAGAGGCAATGCACATGATAGCAACAGGAGCAACAGGAGTTCACCTTTAAAAAATGGGACCGATGTTCCCTGGCTGCGTTAGGCTGGGTCCGCGGCAGGCTTCTGCGCTCTTCGAGCGCAGAACCAGGCTAGGGAAGGGACTCCAGGGTGTGTGCGATCCAAGTTGCTGGTGTGGAAGCTCCTTTCGTCGCTCAGGGGGACTTCGCGGCAGGTTTCTGCTCGAAGAGCGGCTAAGCGCACACGGCTGGAAAAATGCGCAAAAAATGCCCCAAAATTGCGTACGCGTCGAAGCCCTCGTACTCCAAGTAGTAAGCTGAAATGCAAGTATGCCACAACGCAGTAGAACCGAACCACCGACCTCCCTCGCATGAAGCGACGCAACTTCTTCCACTGCAGCACGACCCGCTTGCCTGTTGTGCTACGCGGGCGCACAAGACATTGATCGATTGTCAACGTGGACGCCGACGCGCGATCTCTACTAAGCTAGGAGGGCGCAGACAGCAAGAGATCACGAGCTCCAGCGCCAACGCGCGCTTGACTTTCGCGCCAATGGCCGATTCAAACGCCAGCCAACCGTCAAGGTTTAACTTCCACCGCCAGCGAGTGCGTCGTTCGTTATCGTTTATTCTCTCGAATCTGTGTTTGCCAGACGTTACATATGTTGCTAGGGTTCATTCTCGATAGAGGGACACCGAATAACGTTGGAAGGAAGGCCGGCGAATCTGTTTGGAGGTGACCCCCCCCCCCCCCCCCCCCCCGAGCCACATTGCGCCTACTTTTGTTTCCGTTTCGGTATTCCCTACTTCGGTTCACTCCGTTTCCCGTCTTTTCTGTTGTCCTCCACGTTCTTCTTTCTTGCAAAGGATTGTCGCACATCGCTCGGCAAACAATATCCATGGTGTAAGCCTGAATGCTGTGTTATGGGAGTAGAAATGCGAGGTTTAGTGGTCTTCGGGACGGTTTTCACTCAATTGTAGTGATGACGAGATGGCAGTGACGCGTTTTCCAGAAAGAAAAGTTGTTCCGAGATCCTGGACCATGGGTCTTGGACCGCCGTTGAAGTCACCTAATTGCGGCGACTTTTGCAGCGCTATTAGCCGCGTCCGGGGCGACCATCCTACTATATTCGTACATAATGTCCCCAGCCGAATGAATTGTGTGAACCCAGACCAATCGCGCTGCTCAGCGTCGGATCGCGTCGCTGAAGGAATCGGTGCGCTGCGATTAATCGCAGTGGAGTGGATATCTGATAACCAAAACCAGATCGGAATCTTCAAGCGCAGGACCAGGCTAGGGAAGGGACTCCGGGGTGTGCTCCATCCAAACTGCTTCTGTGGAAACTGCTTTCGTCGCGTAGGGGGAGTCCACAGCTGAGTTCTGCAGGAGAGCTACAGCTGGAGAAATGCGCACAAACCACCAAAAAATGGTGTAGACCAGAGGTGTGCGTTTACCGGTTAACGATTTGCCGGTTTCTCGCGTTAAATTCTTTTAACGAAAACTTCCGGTGAATTCCCAAATTTACCGGAAAATATAACGACTTTTTTTAAAATACAAAATCATGTTCCTATCTATCGAATGGAGAAGGAAACACACTCCTATCTCAGTTTAGAAGTGATTGCTTCTATCTTCTCTAACTTGTTGTTAGCGTTCGTGGTCCTCAACCTCATTAAGACATCCATGCCCATATCAGGAGGCGGAGGTGCGCTCCAGTGTGAAAGCACGCTCCACTGGAATAGTACCTCGCGCTGACATTCCCCACACGACATGAGACAATTTGGACTAGAGATATTGAAGCTCTCAGAATAGATGATCGCCAGAGGAATAAGAAGAAGATACGCTCATGTCTTGTTCCCGTAATTTACTCCAAGATGTAAGGCATCGGAATGTACTCCGCTAGTCTACCTGATCTGGTGGACACTTACCAGGAGACTATCTCAACGGTAGGTCGGAACGGCCCAAGTGTTGTATATGGACTGAATCGTTTCTCTCTGGGGAACAACAAAATGCAACTATCTCGACCCCAATACAACCCTGGGCAGAGTTACGCATGACGGAAGTTGTGCCGTTGCCGACGTTAGCCCTCTGCCTTCAAGCGAACGGCGGCCTCAAGTTGGCTGGAAACAACGATCACGGGGATTACGCCGCCGCTCTAGGCACTACGCTACCACCACTGTTTTTGTCATCGCTGTTTTAGCCAACTAGAGCCCGCCTTTCGCGCGCAGGCAGAGAGCTAACGCCGCCAACGGCCCAACTTCCGTCGTCCCTAACTCGGCATAGAGTTGTATTGGGGTCGAGATATTTTCATTTTGTTGTTTCCCAGAGAAAAACGATTCTGTCCATATGCAACACTTGGGCCGTTCTGACCTACCGTTGAGATAGCCTCCTGGTTAGGCCTCGTGCATACTTCCCGTCGCCGCGATGGAATCCTGGCGACGAATTTTGCAGAGTGGCGCGAAAGAGTTTGAATCTATCTGCGCTCGTCGCATTGCCCATCGCGCTGCAAGGAAGCGCGACCGCGATCCGTTCGAGACCAATGCTAAACACCGCGCGTGGCGCGAAAAAGTATGCCATGCTCGCGATGGGCGCGGGAGACCATCGCGCATGCCGATCGCCACTGTTGCGGCGGCCGCGGCGAAGTTTCTTTTGGCTATTCAACCGCGTGCGGCGGAATGGTCATGAACTGGGCGCCGCGATGGCATCGCGGCGATGGAAGTATCCCTCCGGCCTTAAGCTGTTTTCCCATATAAGAAGAGAAGGAAATTTGCTATCATGTCACATTTCGTTCTTTTTTCTGAAGTGCCTGGCTTTGCTCCAAAGTACTGCTTGATAGTTCAAAAGAGTGGTAGTGTAAGGTGTAGATCATTCCTTCATTGAACGAAACTATGCTAATTGTGATAATTTCAAAAAGCAGTTAAACTGTTAATCCAAAAAGAAATATGGCAATATTCGATTAAATGTCGGATGTTCCAGAAATGTTTTGAGTTTAATTAAACTATTTTAGAGTTTTAATTAAGCTTCTATCTTTTTTAAACCGCTCACAATATAGATCATCACACTTGTGCATTGTTAGGCTTCCGCTTGCTTTTCTTCTTTAGGATGACGTGTGCATGATAAAATGAAGATGATATGCTCTTTCTGAACGTGATGGTGTTTCGGTGAAAAACTTTACGCTTTTTTTTACATCGCCGCCGCTTAAAACTAGTTGTCTTTAAGGGAATATTATATTTAAACAATTAACGGATTTACCGAATTTACCGGCGAATTTCTGCGTTAAAAATTTGCGGTAAAAATTTTACCGGCGGCAAGTCGGCGCACACCTCTGGTGTAGACGTCAAAACTCCTCGAATCTCAATCAGTCAGTTGAAATGCAAAAATCCCGCGAAGCAGGAGAACCAAATCCTCCAACCTCCTTCGCATAAAGCAGCGCCACCATCCACTTAGCCACGATCCGCCTGCCAGTAGCGCCACCACGGACATACAAGAGACCGATGTGCATCTATCGAATGCCTACGTGGACCCTGACGCAGCCCAAGTGTGCGGCGCGTCGAACAAGTGTGCTCCTGTTCCAACGCGTTCCTATGCCATGCATCTATTCCGATCTGGTTCTAGTGGTCTTAGCAGTCCCCACACGCTAGGTTGGGGCACGGTATTGGTGCTACAGGTGTCCTTTGCAGTGGATACGCACAATTACGTGAGTGCAAGTACGCAATTGTGCGTAATCGCGTGACCTCGTGCCGGCTGTTCGTAAGGGTGATCGTCGCCCGAAACAGCGCGACGCGATGAGACGCACCGATCCGTTCGAATCGCGTCGCCCGGCGATGGAGGTATAAACGGCGCCATAGGGCAACAATATAGGCGTTATGACTCTCTAGGTTGTTCCATAACCGCCACCAAGAGCTGCTTAAGGCCCCCACAGAGTTCTGCGGCAACGCCGTTCGCCGCTATGGTTAAGGATAGGGCAGGGACGCCGCTGGCGGCGAGCTCTGCGTCTCTGCCCTATGGTTAAGCATAGGGCCGCGGCGCTGCCGCAGAACTCTGTGGGGGGCCTTTAGTCACGCGTATCTACCGTTCCGTAACCGTAACCTAGCGTACTCCAGCGTGATACAAAAAATGTATGTCAGATTCGTGATCAGCACCCAAATATCCCCCCCCCCCCATAGGCGAGGTTTGGGCGAAACCGGAGATTATGAGTTTGGTAGCCTTAGTTACCCCTACTTACCGTAACCTAATGTAATCGGCCGAAATTTCAAAAACGGATATCAGTTTCGTGATCAGCACCCCGAATAATCCACTGGGCGGGGTTTGGACGATTTTTTTTCGACCCTTCCTCGACCTCTGGAGTCCTGAAAGTATTAGATAATGGTGCCGTACATCTCGTTTGAAAGTGTTACTGCGATCTGGTATCCTTCCTTTGTCAGTTGATTCAGCTAGAGCTCATTGGAGCTCTTCAATACCGCCTTTCTCCGTAGTTTGTCCCTTCTCTGCTAGTATAATAGGCATTGGGAACATTCACTGGACGTTGGTAAGATTCCTTTCGGCCAGTTAATCACGCTTCTTCTCTTCTTCAAGCCTCTTCCCTGCTGTCTATTGCATTTGCTCTTCTCAATTTCCTCTCGAATATAGGGTAAGCGGTGTTTACTTGGTATTGGGCCTGTGGAGTTACCTACAGTTGGGAAGGTAAACCGAAAGCTCTTCTCCTGAGGGTTTAGTCCGGCGCAGTCGCAGGGTCCGCTGTTCTTGTGATCTGTCGCCATCTCATCCTATCAAGGGCGTGATCTGCCGTGGCGCCGACTTCGGCGAGATCTCTCTTGATGGCGTCCTTCCACCTTTTCCTTGGGGCTCCTCTCGGGCGCTTTCCGGGTGCATCGATGCCGCCAGACGTCTGGATGTTGCTTCGCCCCAAACCCCTAAAATAAAACAACCACATCCCATCTGGTTGTGGGCTTCGCCGCCAAACCTCGAGAATAGAACAACCCCAATCTTCCTCCTTTCTTCTTTAGGCCTTCCTACAGTAGAAAAAACTGGTTTTACTATATAGATTAGTGCAGTGGGATATGGTATGTAGGGCAGAATTTTCACTGGGCATATGAAGCCCATCCACCCTCCATCACATGCACGCGATTTATTCTCCGAAGCGCTCGTTCTTTACGTGTCGAGAAACAGGTAATGAGAGTCCCAATCCGGTGCTTAATCAGCAAAATCATAATTAAAATTAATCGGTATTGGTCGACACCGCTTACTGTACGACGGCAATAATACTCCTCCGAATCCCATTGTCACTCTCTCTACCCCTCTCCCCCCCCCCCCCCTTTCCTATGTGCTGGCAAAGAAACGAAGTGAGAGTCAAGCACGCACATGTGACACTGAGTACCGATTCACGTGTTACTACGTTGCCACGACGTCTATGACACCGCCTCTGCACTCTGACACACGTGCCACGACTTCTGTTAGCCGTCTTCAGAAATCCGACACACACTGGACGATGTTGATGGAAAATGCTGGTCCCCCGTTATTCACGCTCCCCCCTCTAATGGTCCCCCTTTGTTCGTCCTCTCCTATTGGTCGCCCTTACTCGGAATCCCTACGCAAGTTGGACGACGTCTTTAGCACGACTTTTGAATCCGGACGCACACTAAACGACGTCTATGGCATGCCTCCTAATTTTAACGCTCTGCACTCGATCCCTATTCAAGCACTGACGCGTTGCCCCTTGAATATCTTGTAAACTTGAACGATCAGCCGCCAAGGATATAGTTCGCCAGCAATCGCCCATGGTTAAGCTCAAAGAAAGGCCGGCTGGGGTATGCCGCACTGTCGTAGGCATCCCTTGGCTTCAGTCCCCCCTCCCCGTGACGGACCGTGACATCAGCCGATTATATATAGTAGGATTTGAAGGCAATGCTTATGTTCGATAATGTTTCTGCTTCAGCTAGAATGAATCACGTAGTTGCCGAGATCAAAGTTAAGGACCTGCTGTGTAATGTATTCAGAGAGGGTAGGAGTGAAACCACATTGTCTATGAATATCCGCTGTGTGTTGGAAAATGAGGAACACTAGTGGAGCATTGCATGTTCAGATTCACGCCCGCTGCACCGCTCATCCGTATCTGCGCTGCGCGATGAAGTCATCTACCGTAAAGGTAAGCGCCTTACGCTCCATGCAGGATGATCTTCCAGGAAACAAAGTGCTGTGAGGAATTGAATTTCAGTTAGGCTTTTGCCGATTATTCGTACGAGGTTCCCTGGTGAGAGAGTGATCACTCTGTTTGGCACACCTCACGGACTACTGTACAGAATTCCTGGTACTGAATATGGTATAGTCGGGTGGAAGAACATGATGTCACTGTTCAATACCGACAGGCACGAATTTGGTCCATGCGTTCTACCTGCACAGGAAAAACAGGAAGCTGGACATCTACTGCTGTATCAAATGTAGAGCTGTGCGCGCCTTTACGCAGATAAGAGTAAGTATGTGAGTTCCGTACTCCTGCGTTACAGAGCACTGCAGTGCTAATTTTGAGGTGATCGGTAACGAGTTTCTATCTGATCCATGCCGTGTGTTGCATCGATGCTCACCGCGTACGTTAGCAGAAGACAAAACGAAGCGGCTGATCTATGAGGTAGGTGCACTCCTCCATAAGCCCCTCCCCCTTTAGTTTTGCATATCCTGATTTTTCAACACAGAAAATGAATATGGTTCGCAACGATGAACGTTTCGCCGGATTCACGGCAAAGGAAGTGTGGTTGAGTGGACTGCGGGAGATCATTGAGTCTGTTCCAGATGGTAACCAGCTTTCAGTGTACTGTCGAGGCGTACTCTATGGACCTGACTTGTTTCCAGATGACGGTCTCAAAGAGGAAATGCTGGCCGAATACTGTGCCGGGGGATTCAAGTCGAAACTACGGGGAATTAGACGGTAATGCGTGTGAGCGATATATTTGCAGGAACACACTTCGTATTGATGCCGTTGAAGCGGACAATAGAGCAGAACCGCTGAGTGCAAGCGATTTTTAGGAATTTGCAACTCATACGGAAGGCTGCTGCTTCCAAGAGCATAAAAACGGAGTCCACTCCTGAGACAGCTGCAGGTCAGCTATTTTTCGGGGTCCTATGTAGCACAGTTTGCCTTCAACATTTACGTATTTTCTTCTAAACCTCGAGGAGATAAGAGTAGTGTGGGAAAAAATGGAAAGAAAACTACTTTCAGAAACAACGAATCCACCGCTGGAGGTAGAACTCAGAAGCAAACGAAGGCGCTTATCAGGAAGACGGAAATGCAGGTCGTGCGAGGAGAAACACTCCTAGACACTCCGATGCTATGTAAATATAACAGTTGTTGTCCGACAGCTGTCGAATAATATGAATAACCATAGTTTGTCTTGTTCATAGTAGTGCCATGCGTATATCGCACTGCGTTGGTAGAATGGCTTAACAGGGTTGTGAGGTATGATCACGTGTTTTCGGGCTTGAGTGGTGGTGATGTACGTTTCTGCGCACGATGTGTCACTGGCCCGCTTCTGCGAGCCGAGCTAAACACGGACGCTCGAGAGCAGGTCTCAGGCTAGCCTACGAATGCCCGTTGTCACATCACGTGGTTCATGACAATACGAGTCTTCCGAGATAGTGCTACGGCGTCCACGGGAGCCGGTGCGCATTTAAAAGAATGTGAAGGTCCCTGGTTCAAGGACGGCATCAGGGGAAACTGTGTTGGTCCGAAAGCTCTGCGACGTAGGAAAGACCCGCGTAGCAACCCTGAATGTCGGCAGGTTGTCAGGCCGCTCTTGGAAATTGGCAGAGGCACTGGAGCGAAGGAAGATTGACTTCTGTCGGTGCAGGAGACGAGGTGGTCCTGTTGCAAGTCAAGGGACATGGGTCGAGGCTATGAGGTCGTTTTGGCGTTCTGGTCGTTCCAGTCCCAGGACTAGCAGCGCTGTTGGCATAACTGACGGGAGTGGGTCTGCGGCAAGAGGATTCCAGAGCGCCCCAAGTCGAATATTTACAGAGGGGTCATCCGACCAGTAGCTATTTACGGTGCTGAGTGTAAAGAAATCGAGAGCGCAATAGAAACAAGGATGCAGCGGTGGACGGCCGGGTTACGCGTTTAGACCGAGTACGCAACGACTTCGTTTGAGGGTCTCCGGGCATCTCGCCCCCCCCCCCCCCCGCGACAGTCTCTGCGCAAGAGCCCTGTTTTGTTTCGCATCTGGTGACTTGCCACACCCCGGAGTCCCTTCCCTAGCCCAATCTGTGCTCTCCTCCGCTATCGCGGATATCTTTCGACGGTACTTCCGCTGTCTTCTCATCAAGCAGGTTCCAAAACTCATCCTTGGCTTGATCGGAGCAGCCACGCTGCGGAGCATACGCAGAGAAGAAGTGATAGAGTCGCTCCTTAGCGGCGACAACGATGTTCATCAATCGATCGTCAAAGCGCTCGACGCTTACAATCGAGTCACGAAATCGTTCGGAGACGATGACTCCAACTCCACTGGTGGTCCTGGGACTTCCACATAGAACGGCCTTGAAGCCTCGTCATATGTCCTTTGACTTGCGGCAGGACCACCTCGTCTCCTGCACCGCATAAAAATCAACTCTTTTACGCTCCAGTGCTTCAACCAACTCGCACGAGCGGCCCGTCAACGTACATACATTCAGCGTAGCCGCGCGGGTCGATAACGGTATATATATATATATATATATATATATATATATATATATGGCTTGTGGGATCTATTACTCATCGCACCTGTTATGAGTGGTTCGGAAAGTTTTTGAAGGAAGGTTATTCACTCGAGGACAAAACAAGGACAGGAAGGCGAACTGAATTGGACACTGAACTACTCCATCTTCTTCGTACCGATAGTAGGCAGACGACACAGCAACTGGCAGAGAAGCTCTAAGTGCCTCATAAGATAGTGGGAACCCATCTGAAGAATCCTGGCTTCGCATGAAAATTTGGAGCTTGGATTTCACATGCCCTGTCAGACGCTCAGAAAGTCAGCGGCTCTCCATCGTTGCTTCTCTTCTGTCCAGATACGAAGGAAAATCGTTTCTGCCGCGGATTGTGACGGGCGATGAGTCCTGGGTTCTGTATGCCAATTTCCGAAGAAAAAGGAAATGGGTACAAAAAGGAGAGACCCCTAAGCGTGATCTCAAGCCCAATGTTCACGAAACGAAGATCCTCCTGAGTATTTAGTGGGATATCAGAGGAGTGATTTACTGGGAAACTCTCAGAAGTGGAGAGACACTTACTGCTGCCACATACAGTGGCCAACTCCACAAAGTCGCCGCAGCTTTCCAAGAAAAGAGGCCTGAGAAGTCAAAGGTGGTGAGCCGGCATGGCTATGCAAAACCACATGTTGCAAGACTCACAAGAGAAACAATAAAGGAGCTGGGCTGGGAGGTAATGCCACATCCACCGTATGGCCGTTACCTCGACCCTACCGACTATCATCTCTTCCATGCTCTCAAGCAAATAATTGGAGAGAAATATTTTGAAACGGATGAAGACGTCAAAAAATTGAATTTTGCAATGGTTCTACTCCAGAACTGCAGTCGTTTACGCAAGAGGAATTGGAAAATTACCCAGACTTTGGAAAAGTGTGGTGGAACAAAATGGAGATTATATCAATTGACCAGACGTTCAGCGGCCTCCAAACGTCTGGTTGGGGGCTTCGCCCCGAAACCTTGGGTATAGAACAATTCCATTCTTCCTCCATTCTCCTTTTGGCCTCCCTACTTTTATTAAGTGAAAAGCGGTTTTAATATATAGATTAGTGCAACGGGTTATAGTAGGGCCTTTACTGCTCCTATGAAGCCCATCCACACTCTGTCGCATGTATACGATTTATTTTCTGAAGTGCCCGTGCTCTACGTGGGGAGAACAGGTCATGAGAGTCGCAATCCGAAGTGCTTAATCTGCAGAGACATAATACTTCCCTACCTAAGTGCTGGCGAAGAACTCACTCGTCACTACGTTGCCACAACGTCTATGACACTTCTGCACGCCGACACACGTGCTACGACTTCTGTGACCCGTCTTCAGAATCCCGACGGGACGATATTGGAGGAAAGTACTGGTCCCCCTTATCCCCCTCCCCCTAGTGGTTCCTTTGCTGATCCCTTCTTTAATGGTCCCCTCCTACTGGTTCCCCTTGTCCCTGTACGAGTTGGACGTCTGCGGCACGTCTATATGAATTCCTGCGCACGTTGGACGACCTCTTCGGCACGTCTACGCGCGTGGGACTACGTCTTCCGCACTTCTTCTGAATCCATACGCATGTTGGAAAACATCTTCAGCACGTATTCTGAATCCCTACGCACATTGGACGATATTGAGGGAAATACTGGTCCCCTTGTTCACCCTCTTGTGGGCTCCCTTTGCTGACCCCCTCTTCACTGGTTCCCTCCTTCTAGTCCGCTTTACTCGGAATCACTACGCAAGTTGAACGTCTTCGGCACGTCTTCTGAATCCCTACGCTCCGCACTTGGTCCCCATTCATACCGTGACGCGTTGCCCACCGAATATATCGTAAACGTGGACGATCCGCCGCCAAGGAAATAGTTCGCCAGCAATCGCCCATGGTTAATCCCAAGGAAAGCCCGGCTGGCGTACGCCGCACTGTCGTAGGCATCTCTTGGCTCCAGTCCCCTCCCAGTGAAAGACACGTGACATCAGCCGATTATGTATAGTAGGATTTGACTGTAGTAGTGAAGTAATAAGTCTCTGAAAAAAATGAAAAGTCTTCTACAGCCTTATAGGCACATAGGCACAATCGAGCGAATACTGCACTGGTAAGTTCTCAAAGAAAAAATGAAGAGATTGCGGGATGTCGACATTGGCGGAAGTCATTGAATATTTATGGGTCTTAACGCCTCTTGGTGACCCCATGCTTGAGGCGGAATGGCGTTAGTGGGGACATAAAGGAAATTCCTCACACGAAGTCGTGCAGGTGAACCGCAGAATCGCTGGACGCGTTCCTCGAAAAGTTTGTTCGGAGTTCTGTTGTTTGCTGCTTCTCATACACAGGAAGAAACAGTATAGCTGGTTACAAAAGGTGAGCTTCAGATCGAGCGACACGTAGAGCCACTCATTTCGCGGTTCAGTGGCTGGTTCCAAGATGTCCGCGCAATTCATTTTTGAGAGCGGTTTCCGATCTCTCGGGAATTTTCCAGACAAAGCTGGATCGTCTAGGAAGGCCAAAATGTCGAAATTTTCAAGCCGAGATCTCATTTGAGAATCGTCATCTGACTTTTCGTTGGTGCCTCTGTTTTCACTTGGATGTGGTTGTAAAGCTTGGCGAGCGCGAAGGTTTTCGGGGTGTGGCGACATTGTTGCCATTGCTACCAGGTTTACGTCGATATTAGCCCATTACCTCCCAAAACCGAGTGCAAACAGCACAAGGTGGTAGGCCGATTTGTTTGAGCTCATGCAAAAGTAGGACGTAAACGATGGCCAACAAAGCAAGGGCAGAACACTTGATGGAACAACAGCATGGTAGGAAGCCGGGGTTTGCGGATCAACTCCCGGAAGGATGAGTTCTCGCATTTCGTACACAAGATCCGACACAAACAGCTGGACATCTGGAACTGCATCGGGAAACTTCGCCATAAACAGATCAGATTTATTTTCGAATTCATTCCGACAACTAAGGGCCTCCATTCCCAAAGATTTCCGGGAGACATGAGTGGAGAACTGCGAGAGAACTTTGAATCATTAAAACAAGACAGCTCTTGAGATAGACTGCAGCGGATAAGAGAAGCATCAGCGTAGCGCTGTGAATGCAGCACCATTCTACATAGCTGGGGAAGCACTTCATTAGTGTTAAGTGGTTGCGTTGGACTGAACCATACCGTGGACGTTCAGTGGATCGTCATCGCTTGAGGGATACGAAGAGCATCATATCGTTCGTTCAAGGCTTTCAAGTAGGAGTCCAACTATTGCATAGGAGGGCGCCTGGTACTCTCTTGATGTACCACGGAATCCAGTGCCTGACAGTTCTCATCAAGCGGATCTCGGTGAAACGTATACGTGACCGGTCCACCTAATTTTCGACGGATTGATCTATGCGAAAGCGTTTACGAATATCGAACGTCGTCGCCGACTCTCAGAACTTCGTAACCTTTTCTCACTTGCATGAATCGTGCATCTCCGAGCATCGGCCTCTCAATTCGTCTCTGCGCGACGCTGAATCGCGTATTCATCTCGCTTTTGTAAATCCTAGTGGCATACGCACGAGGCGTACGTTAGCGCAGGAACAACGGATCAGATGGCACGGAGTCGGACGATTTTCGTCTTCTTCACGACTACTCCGACGCTCTTGAAAGCTCTCCAAGCCATGTTGACTTCGCGACCCAGATACACGTAGCTGGAGCATTCGGAGATGCTCGTTCTGTTGAGCGAGAATGGAGCGCCAGAAACTCGTCCGCTCCTCACAAACATCGTCTTCGTAAGATTCAGCTGCAGTCCAACGTTCCCACATACGCGATCGAAGTCGGCCAGCATTCGCAGGTTAGAATTCGAGATAGGTCATGAGCTCACGCGTTATATCTATCTTCTACCACTATATAATTGAGTTAGCGACCGGTGACGTTTGAGTGATCTACCTAAGTGAGATACGCCACATCATCCACAGCGTGGCGGTCGAGTGATCTAATCTAAGGGAGATACGCCGCAGCCCTTCACTGCTTAACACAACAGCATCTACGCGGCTTTCTCACCGTCCAGGCATCGGGATGGGGAGGGTCGATAGACTATCGGGACGGGGGACCAATGGAGCAGGCCAGGAGGTGGCAACAAGAAGGGTTTAGGCAATAAGGAAGGACCAGTAGCGGGTTACCAATCAGGGGGCACTAAGGAGGATCAGCAAGGGGATCCATTACCAGTAAGGGAGACCGGATTTAGAAGATGTGACACCGATGTCGCGCAATGAGGGGTCGTGAGCGTGGGAGGGCTACTTAATTGGGGTAGAGTACATAGTAAGGAGGATCCCGAGGGGGGGGGGGGGAATCTATATTGAAGAAGGGACCTGGAGGTGGGACCAGGACGGGGAACCAACAAGAAGGGAACCGTAAGGGAATTCATACGGAGAACAAGGAATCCGCCATATGCATAGCCTCTTCATGCTCGACACAGCGGCGACTGTGCGCGCTTTTAAACTTCTGGATCCAGGAGACAGGCCTTCTAGATCGCGCAACAAGCGTCACGATTCTTAATACGTGTCATCGACGTCTGCCGTGATTATGGGAGGGCCACTAAGGTTGTGGTGGAGAAGCGTAGTAAGGAGGACCTCTAGCGTGGACCATGAAAGCGACCAGGAAGGAAAGGAAAAATCTGGAGGAGGGGACAGGAGAAGGAAACCGGCAAGGAGAGACCAGTAGGGGGTCAATAGTGGAAACAAAGAAGTGGGCCAGGAGTTGGGACCAGGAAGGTGGGGGCTAAAGAGGGGGAGGGAAGACCAGTAAAGGCGGACCAGCAATTACATCCAGTAAGAAGAAACGAGTGAGGCCTGGTCTTTGCGATAAGTCGCTGACGATCATCCTGTAGAAGGTGATCTTCTTCGCAGAACTTCTTCAGCACCACGTAGCTTCGATCTCTTGGTCGACGTAGTCGGATGCTGTTACGTAGGCGAGGAATACAGTCAGTGCTGGTGTGGAGCCACATAGCTTCGGTTATAGACGTCCGATTCGGCTTGTTAGAGATACGTACGAATCGATGTTCATGGCCAGGTGTGTGTTGATGAGGACACCAGCGCCGCCTACTCCCCTGCTGTCGAATGTTCTGATTCTGATGGCGAGGAGCAGTTCTCCTTCGGAGTCGTAGGCGGCGTTTAAGGGTGATGTACTCTCGTCCCGGTCAGCCAGATGGGACGTACTTGATCTTCCTGACTTGCATCATCAGGTCCTCGACGGATCCTTCCGATGCGGGCGTTGTAAGCACAAATCGCTCATCCCAGTCTTCAATTTGCACATCTTGATTGAGCTCGAGATTTTAGCAGGCTCCAAAATAACCCGAAGGGACGAGTACGAGACTTCTGAGCTGTCCCAAAACCGTCCCTCATGTACTCCCAGTCCACCGGGCTCGAATCTAGCCTGCCCGACACAGCAGGAGCATGGAGGCCATCCTCTACACCAACCCGCGTCTATAGGCAGTTCACGGTTGCATTTGGTTGGGATTCATTCCCGTTTCCTGGCAAGCGGCTCAAGATCCTCTCTAAAGAGGGAAAACTGTAATGAAAATATCAAGGCTAGATAACAGCGCTGGGTTTCTGCATGGCTACAATATTAATGTGGTTGCATGAAAGCTGCATGCGAACACATAGCAGATGCCGCTAAAGGTGGTCCACAATAGTGGCGTTGTTAAATGCGCGCAATGGATAGGAATTTGCTTTGGCCTGTCAGGAAAGATTTGATCGCACAATTACGACTACTGGATATAGGCGAGTACACTGACAAGCGTCCATTATTTTCCCGAGGGATCTCTCCGACGCGCGACATCTAAATAGGTGGAAGGTGAAGAATGTATCGCAGTGCTGGTAAACCTGTTCATACACTGAGAAATGGAACAGCGACCAAGGATTAGATAAGACGCTTTGGTTTGGTAGATGCTATGATCGAATGCGTCGCTCTGTTACCACGATGCGGTAGCATTCATTTCCAACTAACTTACGTGAGGGAGGAGTGATGCAGGTGGGTACGCCGAGTTGTCGAGTCGACAAAGTCGATTAGGATCTGGGTGCAATCATAGTTGTTGATGTCGGCACTATCCGACCATGGTGGGTGCAGTACCCTGTAGGCTTAGATATTTTCAATGTACAGCTTGCCAGAAAACATGAGAATATATAACGTTTGTGAGCTAGATCGCGACGTTTGCAAACGTTTAGGGCGTGAAGTACATGGCTTAATTCGTTCGGACACCAACGTCCAAACTGAGGACTTCTGGAGTGTTGGATCCACGTCCAACACACGTTCTGGTGTAGCGCACGTCCTCGACACGCCTTCATAGGTCAGATAGAAGGTACACTCTCGTTTTCGGGTGCAAGCCTTGAGAGTGGTCCTCCCTGTTCGTCCTCTATTTTTGAGAGTTTTACCCCAAAGAGGCGAAGATAGCTGTCCTTCTATGTAGGGTTATACTGAATAGGTAAGCGTGGGTGCAATCCTAGTTGGTGGTGGCCACTCTAAAAGGATTTTCTGATGTAACGAAACTTGGTAAATGGGCAACAACATATCAGATGAATAAAACCGCTAAGCATCGTGACCTAGGCTTCATTTTAAACACTAAACTTACGTTTGACGAACATTGCGAAGTGATAGCGAGTAAGGCAGATAGAGTCATTCACAGTTTATTTAGAGGCTTGTCCACAAACACAATTAGTCACCTCATATTGGCTTACATTTCTTATGTCCGCCCCATACTCGAATATGGGACCACTGTGTTCAATGTACCTACCAAGCGCAGCCAAGCCAGGCTAGAAGCGGTGCAGAATAGTTTCACTCGAAAGCTTTGGATACGGCTCTACGTTTATGACTACACGTCCATTCCACCTTCAAATGTTCGGAACAAAATATTCAATCTTTCTAGTTTGCTACTTCGCAGGAAGAGAAATGATTTGCTTATGATTTACAAAAAGATCACTGAGAGAGTAAGCTTACGTCCCGACAAATTTTACACAACATCTTCTTCAAACACTCTAGGACGAAAATTCATTTTCCTAAGGCAAGGTCTCGACTGCGAGCTTCCTTTTTTACCCAAAGAGCTGGTTCGGAGTTTCTAAAATTTTCTAAAAAGTATGGTCTACCGAGTTCCATTTCACAACTGAAAAAGCCCATTGATAGGTACATCAAAGGGTGATTCATTAGGGTGGTGTATTTCTAATCATCTAAATCATCATGCATCCATGTTTTGTTCTTCTCGTTGTGTTTATCTTTTATCGTCTTTTCGGATAACTGGTTCTGTCTGGATATCCACGTACAATAAATAAATAAATTAAATAAATGACACGTCGCCAACGTCCTCGCAGTGAGTGGATGCTTTTCTTGAAGAACTGCGCTGGCTGCGACTAGAAAAAGTTGGACACCCACATTTCGACTTCGTCACGATTCTTGAATTTTCTCTCCGCCAATGAGCGCTGCATCGACCGGAAAAGACGGCATTCTGATGACGGGAGGTCTGGGCTATATGGCGGGTGAGACAGAAGTTTTCAGCCCAGATTCTCAATTTTTTGGAGCGTGAATTTCGCGGCATGTCGTCGAGCGTTGCCGTGGAGGAATTTCACAGTCGCTGTGTTCACTCCTTGTTGACTGCTTGGTCCACGTGGCTCTATTGATCTCTGTAGAGGTCTGTCGTAACAATTTGGCCTATATCCCAGCACCTCAAAATGACCTCTACTGTTCCACCAAACACAAAGCATAACTTTTTTCCGTGAATGTTAGGTTTCGCCGTCGTTTTCGGAGTCTCGCCGGAGTCCAACCACTGCCGTATTCTTGCGCTGTTGTCGTACTGGATTCACTTCTCATCCGTCGTGACGATGGAACCCTAGAAACCGCTGTTCTTGGTTTTGCGGATGAGAATTCCAGCGATAGCGACCAGTGCAGCCTTGTTTGCATCGCTGAGCTGAGGTAGCACCTAGTTCCCACCAGGGGTGCACACGAAATCCTGCGCGTTAAATTTTTTAACGAAATATTTTAACAGAAAATTTTCGTTGAATTTCGTTAAGAATGCAATTAGCTGCAAACTATTATTTCAAGTGAGAACAAGTCAAAGAAAACGTTGTACTTTCCCAGGTCAACAGTTAAAGTTCAAGGAATGGAGTGTAAGTCTGCAATGTAAAATAAACAATTCACTATCAACAAAGTGTGGACAGCAACATGAACAAAACTTCAGCAATAAATTATCTACAGGGTGTGGAAGAGCGGATACGGAATTATCATTCAATGTAACGGTACTTAGTGGACTGATGCCCGCATCACATCGGCAAGGCTAAAATGCGCGACCAAGCAGACCCCGGAGTTCCCCCTCTTAGTTCCTTGCGACACCGTCTTGTGTTCTTTGAACATATACTATCTAGATGCGGTACCAGCGCATTAAGTACAGAAAGAATCAATAAAAATACAACTAAAAGCCTGTCAGTGGAGTGTTCACACGCTGTCGAGCACACGATTTTTGCCCGGGACCAATCCATTTTTTGCACTCCCGGATTGTGATGCGACATCGTGTCACACGATTCCACACTGCCGAAAGGGTGTCTCAACGTGTTAACGTACAGAAAAAGTGGCTCACCAAATTTTTGTGATTAGCGTTTTTCTAAAATCGTTAAAAACGTCAAAGGCCGAAAACATTCTCTTCCTCTCGACTGTCCTGGTGGCGAGAAAGTATTCTGGACAATGTTTTAGCAGATTTGTTGAAGCCTGGAGCGGCTAACATAGAGACTACGTGTTGTTACAGGATGTTTTGTTTCGATCAAAACTATTATGCCAGGCGAGACTCGAACTCGCACCTTATGCTTTCCGGACAGTGATGCCTACGCCTTAGGCCGGCAGCGGAGTCTTGCGGGTGCCGCGGACCCGCCATGACAACGGCGGTTGTGCGGAGCCACGAGGATTACTGTACGCAATACTGCGTACTTTTGCCGGCAGTTGCAACCTTTAAGAATGTCAGAGAGTTAGTAAGCAAAACGCTTTTTGTTTTGTGAAGAAGCGGGGTCCAAGCCAAGTTAGGAGTTCTTAAATGTAAGCCCCGAAATCTAATAGAACACTCCTTATAACTCAACAGTTCTGCACCATTTTGCGCTTGCTCTCACTGTTGTCGTTCTACTACCACTAAAAGTTCGGTTGGCAAGAAGCTCGAAGCTGGTGTCGTAGCCCTTGTGATCACAGCATTCCCTCCGATGTTTGTTTCAGTCCGGGAGGTCTGTCCAATGCAGTTATAGCTCATACTAAAAAGATCGGTCTGCTTTGTTGTTGCATTTCTGTGCAAGGGTTTTCCCTAAACCTCACACGGCTAACTGTGGCTGGAAGGCCACAAAGATTTGCAGTGCAGTTAAGGTTACCTAATATCGTGCTAAGATTTTTTTTGCGTTGCGTTGAGTGCAGAATTCCATACGCCTCCATTTGTCGATATCAAAGGTGATTATATTGTTGGTTGTCATGCTCCTTTATGGACAGAAATTATGCACTCCCCCCTTATATTCCTAGCATGTGGATTCGTTGAAAAAATGTTTCCGAATAGATGAACCATAATCGACACCTATCTATCACGCCCCCCGGCGGAGTCTCACCCGCAGCTCCCCTCACTGCGGGTGCGGGCCGCCGTAAACTACGGCAGCCGTCGGGGACCTTTGCAACCGGCAGCTCAGCGATATACTTGTGCTCGAATAATCAAATTCGAATAATTATTCGAATATTTTATTCGAATCGATTTTCGATTATTTGATTATTCGAGTTTCGCAAATTCGAATAATTATTCGAACTCGATTATTCGAGGTTTGAAAATTCGAATAATTATTCGAATTCGGTTATTCGAGGTGCGAAAATTCGAATAATATTCGAATTTCGAATACGTGGTTGTTTCGAATGTGGCATAATGATGATTTTTGTGAGCGGCGTTTATTCCGGTGACAATTGTTTTCGATAGCACGCTGTCGAGAAGCTCACCGTTACGAGAACGCATTCAGTATCCTACTACACATATGTAGAAGGGTAGTGTGTGTGCGGGCTCCAGGACTTAACTCCGACGCGACGTCGCGCGCTAGCCGCGTGCGACGTCTCGGCGCTGAAACGCGGACGTGCGCTCGGTGACGCATGGTTAGCCGCGGAGCACGAAATGTTCTCAGCATTTAAGCTCGCAGAGTGTCCCTAGGTTGATGATGCTGTCTTGTGTCGTTTCGTGCGGGTATTCCTCGTTCCATTCTAGTTGATATCCGTCTGTACTCCCGGTATTAGCCTATGTTCATTCTGTCGCCTCGCCTCTATCGCATTCGACGGCGCATTGATGTAATAAGACACCACCCAACAAACATCGGTAACAACATCGGTAACATCTTCCATTGTTTGTCTCGCAGTTAAATGAATAAATGCTTGTATAAACAATTTTGTTCCAACTCCAACCTCCTCGATCACATTTCCTTGTAAGACATCTGCCTTTCAAAACGCAACGATGTTGCTCCATTTCTAGTGTTCTACCACCTCTTCTTGTCGTCTTGAACAGAAACTCCACCGGGACCGTACGCAATGACTAGCAGCAAATCCCCAATAATAGATATTGTTTGGATGAAGTCGTACTTCATGAAATCGCGGTAGAATCGGTCAGCCGGAACATTCCACCCGGCATTTAGCCACAGATTCAGGCCAAAGAACCAAACGAATAGAAGCATGGCAGACAGTTAAGTCTTGTATCCAACGCATACTAGCATAATTAGGGCGAATCCTATGACGATCTCAATTACCTGCAAGAAACTCATCTCGAAATGGAGAAGAGAAGCAAACATGAATATTAGTAAAACTCGTCCAGTCCACCGCCGACAGCAACATTTCTAGCAAGGAACTTAAGATCTCTCAGAATGTGGTAGGCAACAGTTTGCAGTAAAACAATTGGTCTGAGAATAGCGTAGGCGATGGTTACCTTTTTCCGTAGCATGACCATAATCACGGGTAAAAATTGGCCGAAGAAGTTGTACATGGCAAATACTGACCCTAGAAACCATCCACATTATCAAGATTCCTGCTTAAACTGCCGCTGATCGCTCCACTGAAACCATATTCGTATACCATCTTCAAGAAACGTTGAAGTGAGGCAAAGGCGTGCCCCATGTCCCTGTCAGAAGCGTTACCAGCCGTACCTGTCGGAAACGTTACTAGCCGTGCCTGTCGGAAGCATCCAACGCGAAACTCGTCCAATTTCGTCGCGCACCGCGCGCGACACGAGAGGGGGTTCGCGCGGCGTCGGAGTTATGTCTGCCCCCGGTGTGTGCGCGTGCGTGTTTCCGTCAGTCTATCACAACTGGCGTGGGGAAATGGCGTATTGGCGATACTGACTGCAGTTGATGGCGATCGACTGCGGTCCGAAACTTTAGACCTTGGGATAGTCGATCTCGCTGAACACAAATTTGAAGTTCGTTTTTGAAATTATCGGTTGAAGTTGATCGAGCTATTGATTTTCTATGGGGAATTCGTTGAGGCGAATTGTATCACCGGTCTTTATCGATATTTTCAAAACCTAACTTCACATTTGCGTTCTCTGCGACCCCGACTGTCATCAATGTCATACACTTGAATACTCTATGGAATTTGCACAATCAACACAAATTTCGACGGAAAATTAAAAAATGAATTCAGATTCGTGTTCAGTGACCTCGATTACCTCAGTCCCGAAGTTTCGAGCTTGCTGAGTGATATTTACGAAAAATCGATAATTTGGTTAATATCTCTCGATGGCAACCGTTACTGCAAAACTTCGCTTAAGATTCGTGTTCAGCGACCTCGATTACTTCGGGACTGAAGCTCACAGTTTGCATATATGACACGATTATATACCATTTTCAGTTGAAATTCAAAGTTTTTCAAATCAAATTCAACGTTTTTACACGGGAAGATTTCAGAAGAACGTTAAAATTTATTTCAAAAACGTCGAATTTCGACTGAAAATGGTATAAAACTCCACAATTTGATTGGCTGACGATACTGATTAGGTTATCAATAACAGTTCGCTTAACATTGGCCCATGCATAGTATGGCGTTCTGCAGATCAGAAACCTAAGTGTAAGTTGTTCCATTTTTGCACACTTTGTGTGCAAGAATGCCCCACAACTTCTCTATCAGCGGTGAGATCTGGAGGAAAACTAGCCCACTTCAAAAGTTGAATTGTATTAGAGTTTAGCCAACCTCTTATAAACCTTATGGAAAGGGAACAGAATAACTACACTCGCAAGGTTCTTATTCGCGTTGGCGGGTTCCTTTACTCTAAGGTAGCTAAAGCATCGATAAGGAACAAATACCTGGGTCTTCACACATTGGCTTCTCACAGGAAACTCTTTGATATTTGTCGGGTTTATAAGTTAATTCACTTTTCGCGCTTCGGAGGCTCCAAATTCTTTAATCTGCATGCGTCTCAAACGAAAGGGGAGCCTGAGAAGCTTCTTATCAGTCGGCCTTGGAGTAAGCTGAAGGTGGCCCGTTCTCCTCATAGGACATTGGTTTGACTCGCCCTAGGTGTGTCTTCATGTTGTTTTGTTGTTGTTGTACTTTTTGCCGCTTGCGCTTATCGCGAAGGTATTGAATAAATAAATAAATAAATAAATAAATAAATAAATAAACCTGCAGTTGACTGCGATACGTGTATGGATGCATTATCTTGTTGGAAAATAAGATTGTGCCTACGAAATCTTCTGAAATATGGCAAAAGGTGATCTCGAAGCAATTCCTGGCAGTCTTCACTGTTCATCCTACACGAGACGAACTTCCGAGACGAACGAGACAAGTCAAATCCGCATCCAGAAAACGCAGCCCAACCATGAGACTTCCACCGCCAAAGTTACGCCTAGAGGATACTCGACCTCTTTTCTCAGGACTCTCCAGTAAAAGAAGTATATATTGATGGGCCCGACGGTACAGACACATTTGGAGAGATTAGAGGAGAGAGAAGCAAGTATTCTACAGGTGCTGCTTTGTCGGTGGAAGTCTCATGGGTTGGGCTGCGTTTTCTGGTTACGAACTTGTTGCCCTGGAGTTCGTCTCGCGTAGGATGAACAGTGAAGGCTACCAGAACTTGCTCAGAGATTATCTTCTGCCATATTTCAGAAAATTTCGTAGGCGCAACCTTATTTTCCAACAAGGTAATGCATCCATATACGTATCGCAGTCAAAAGTTGGCTTAGCTCCAACAGAACTCAACATTTGAAGTGACCTAGTTGTTCTTCAGATCTCATCCCGAAAACTAGAAAGCTTGTGGAACATTCTTGTACACAGTGTACAAAAATAGAACCGCTGATACATCGGTTTCTGATCTGGAGAACGCCATACATCATGCATGGGCCAATGTTAAGCGAACTGTTATTGATAACCTATTCAGTATGCCAAATAAAATTTTCGATATGTTTGCAACAAAGGTGATGTGACGAAGTACTAATCTTACCTTGTCTGTAGGTACTTTGTGATTAATCAGGTTTTCTATGAAGCGAACTTATATTTTGCTCCGGTCTCCATTTCTTAAATTTTCAGTTAAAGTTCGTGGTATCCTGCACTGATAAGATAAACTGCTTAGAATTCTTCTATAGAAATTTTCCATAGTGAGGAATACGATGGTAACATTACTGAGCCTCGGCAGCGGATCCTTCGGGTACCAATGGACAAACCGGGGGTGAACCTATTTTGCACCGGGTGTATTAAGTTATAATAAAGTTTATTCGATTATTCGATTTTTCGAATATTCGATTACTCGGAAATTCGAATAACCAAAAAATGGGTTTTTCGATTATTCGGAAATTCGATTAACCAAAAAATGGGGTTATTCGATTATTCGCTCATTCGAATTTTCGAAAAATGGGGTTAATCGTTTATTCGTTCATTCGAAAAATTTAAAAAAAGCACAAGTATACTCAGCGACAACTGGTCCGCGCTGCGGCTTCCACCACAATGGTTGCGTGGGTCCTCACTGCGGACGAGCGATATGGACGAGTTCTCCGGGTGCTGCCGCGAGACTCTGTAGAGGCCTTTACACCAACAGCGCTGTTTGACTGCACGTAACATACGCGATATCCTCGAAGCGCATCATCACTCATCGTCACATTGCTTCTAGTAAGACGTTAACTTTACCGGCTCTATACTGGTATCAGCCGCCGATTCATCTCGATATCACAATGAGTGCTGAAAAGCAGAAAGCAGAAGGTGCGCGTTCGAGTCCCGCCTGGCGAAACAGCTTTGATCGCAACAGAGAGCATATTCTAGGATAAGCAACGCCAAGTGAGGATAGGCATATCTTGCGAAGAGGTTAGACACTATCATTGGGGATCCGTTGACGTGGTGGGGGCTCGGCAAAGAAATTTCTGGTTCCAAAGCGCGTTATTTCCAAAAATTCAAATGGACCATGAAGGACATGAGAATAGCGTGAAAACATGAAAATGTTCTTGCTGATTTCAATAGTTTTTCAGGATCTGTCCTGATCGGGAGGATGTGACCTGCAACAATAGTGAGGACTAAGGGTGAAAGTGATAAACTCACTGAGAAAAAAGATCGTTAAAAATTCCGTTAAATTTCTAAAAATTTCCGTTAAGTCGTTAGGCTAGATTTTAACGAAAAATGCCGTTAATTCGTTAAATCGTTAACCGTAAATGTGCACCCCTGCTTCCCACACCGATTTGACTTCACCGTTGCATGCGAATGGTCGGTGATGGTAGACTGGTGACAGCTAAACTTCTCTGCGAGCTCACGTGTAGGTTGGGTTGGGTTCGACTCGACAGCTTGCTTTAGTGCCTCGTTATCTAAAAGCTGAGGGCGCCCTTGACGTTCCTTGTCTTCAAGGCTCTCATATCCATCTCGAAAGCGTTGAAACCCTCTCTGGCACTGGTGTAATAATGGAACTTCGTCACCAAATACCTCGGATAAGATGCGGTGAGATTCTGCAGCATTTCCTCTTTGCTTGAAGTCGTACAGCAAACGCGTACTCGGTATTTCTGCTCGATCATCGTTAATCTAAAAATTTAGTTTCTGAAAATCAACGAAGTGGAACAAAACTGGGTCAAAAGATGCCTTTGGAAACGCTTCTTAAATGACTGCAGTTACGTGGGCTAAGAACTAATAGTACAAATCGAAAGCAGGCGACATTACCTTTCCGACAACCTAATAAATAGAAGAGCTAGCGGCTCTCTGTCCGTCCGTTCTTCCCTCTGTTAATCCGGCCTTTCATAGACATCGAGTGACCGCATCCGGGTTCAGACGAGGTGTCGCCCACGTCGTGTCGAGAGCGTCAGAAACCATGTCGTCGATATCACTTAAAGGGCGTCCGGGTTGAGAAGACATCTTACTGACGGCGCTCACCCTTCAAGTGTCCGGTTTCAAAACATGTGTCACCGATGTCGTGCAATGGGTGTCTGAGTTCAGAAGAGGTGTCACCGATGTCGCGCAAGGGGTGTCCGGATTCAGACCAGTAAAGGTGGAAAATGGAGGACCAGTAAAAGGGCGCAGTGAAAGAAGGACCAGTAATGGGGGTCCAGCAAGGTGGAGGGTGGAGGTGGGAAAGACCAGTAAGGGGTAAGGGTAAGGGGTACCAGTAATCCAGTAGAAACCAGTGAAGGGGGGACCAGTGAAGAAGGGATCGGTTTAGTCGGGACCACTGAAGAGGAGACCAGTAAGGGCAGACCAGCTATTTTCCTCAGTATCGTCCAATGTGTATCGGGCTTCAGAAGGTGTGCTAGACGTCGTGCCACATGTGTCGGGGTGCAGAAGACGTGTCATAGATGTCGTGCCAAGGTTTTAACACGTGTGTCGGGACTCAGCAAGTGTGTCACAGGCATTACGCAACATGCGTCCAGGTTCAAAACCCCTGACCCAGACGTCGTACAGTGTGCATCTAGATCCAGAAGATGTGCCACAGATCATGCTTTGCACAGCATCCGTGAGATTTTCATAAGACTAGCAACGAGCGTGCGCGTACCTGACTATCACTGCGTTTATCTGCGGCACATGGGTAAGGGGGGAGGGAGAATGACTAAAGGAATCGGACGAATATTATTGACGTCGTACAGTTAACCGTGCGGAATCGTGCGGTCTACCAATTTCCTAATGATCGCATTTATGTTTCTGCAGATTAAGCACTTCAGATTGCGACTCACACAATCTGTTCCTCACCGCGTAGTAGGGAACGTGAACTTCGGAGAATAACTAGCGTACGTGCGATGGAGGGTGGATAGGCCCCATAGGAGCAGTTTTTCTGCCCTAGCGTATCGCTCTATCCTATTTATACTATTTTCTACAGAGTCAAAAAGATGGTTAGAAAAATTTTTTGTTCAAAGAAAACTTAGAATAACTTTTTTTGAATTTTTTTTACTTTAGCTGCCCGAATAAGTGTAATAATTTTATAAAGAAAAAAGAAGAAAAAAATAGCAAAGCTCAGAAAGTAGCGCAGCAAAGCTGTAACCATGCAGTGCATTGAAAGACCAGATTGCGCCATGCACTCGAAAAGCGATTTTTATTTGATTGATAGTGTAAATGCTGTTAAATGGAACAACGAGGTATATGCGTTCTTACCAACTGTACAGTCTACAGTTTTTTTTGTTTGAGGAAAATTTCAGTTTGATTTCTTTAAACATTCAATTCGCTTGCCCAATAACTGAACACTTTGTTTGAAATTTTACAAAATTCTAATTTTTCGTGGAAAAATAACGCTTTGTAAAAATCGCGATGTCTAGACGAGTGCATGGCGTGATCTCTTCTCTTGGCACTAAAAATTTCCAACTTTATGTTTTTTAAAACAAGCTATAAAGCATTATTTTTCAACTTTTTTTTTTTAAATTTTGAGATTTTATAAAATTAGAATCTTATAAAATTTCAAACAAAGTGTTCACTTATTGGGTAAGTGAACTGAAGGTTTGAAGAAATCATACTGAAATTTTCCTCGAACAAAAAAATTGTAGACAGTGCAACAAGTACAATTGTTAAGAATGCATATACCTCGTTGTCTCATGTACAAGCACCCACAAGTTGCAGCCGAAACGATTTGAACGTGGAAGAGTTATTGCGCTCCGAACACACCCGCGCGTACAATTCGCAAGCGGTCGCTACCCTCGATTGGAAGGTTCGATTCTATATGCAATGTTCACGGCGCACCCCAAAGGCTAGCTGGACAGCCTTGGAGCGATTTCTTAGCAGGACGGCTGGAAATTTATAATAGAACCTCCCAAACGCTCACTCTAACAGTTGCGAGCCAATCGATTGATAGGTTCATCTCTATACGCATTGCACACGGCGCACACTTTAGTCTCGCCGGGACAGATTGGAGCAATTCCCGAGTAGGGTGGCTCGAAATTTTTGATAAAAGTCTTCAAACGGTTCGAAGTATGCTTGAAGGCTTTACATTTTCCAGTAAGGGAAGATAGAGGCGGAGTGAAGTGAATGCTTTCTCCCACTCGATTGATAGGTTCGATCCTGTATACACTGTGAGCAGCGCACTCTCGGAGCATTCCAGGCATGACAGAGCACTGACAACGTACGCCATGTCTGAGATACTCCGAAATCATGCCTGGGAAATAAAGTGCTCTAATCGCAAAAGCCTGCTGCATTTATTTTTTCAGACCACTCACGGTGAAAACGCGGTGTTCTGGTAAAGATTTATATATGTTTGTGTAGACCTCGAGGAGATGAGTCGAACGCTGCCAGCATTTTCTGAAACAACATAAAATTTAAGGAGTTATGACCATGCGACGGTTTGCGACGGATTTTTCCGTCGCAAACCGTCTTTTTGACCGCGCGACGCGGGCGGTATTGTAAACAGCACTTACACTCAATCATATAAAAATCGCGACGAGCTTTTCGAGTGCATGGCGCAATCTGGTTTTTTAATGCACTATATGGTTTCTGCTTTGCTGCGCTTTAAAGTAAAATTTAATTTGTTATTTTTTCTCAAAAGTAACAATTTTATAAAATTATTACACTTATTCGGGCAGCTAAAGTAAAGAAATCAAATAAAGATTTTCTAAATTTTCCTTGAACAATTTTGTTTAACCATCTTATTGAGTTTGTAGGCCAACCTGTATAACGGTTGTTTCAATTCAGAAGAGATCTCTTTGATTTCACAACTTTTAGGCTAGTTTAGAAGAGTGTCCAATTTGATTTGAAAAGTGTGCAGTTCGACCTGAAAATGGTATATAATGTGAAACCAGTTTTTCACTTAATAAAAGTAGAAGGCCTAAAGAGTAAAAAGGACGGTTGAGGTGTTCTTTTCTCGGAGCTTGGGGGAGAAGCCCAACCAGACGTTTGGCCCGACGTTCAGCGTCTGGTCAGGTTGGGGCGTTTGGCTTCGCCCTTCAAGCTGTAAATGATCTGCCAGACGCAGAACGTCAGGCAGATCATTTACAGCTTGAGGCTGTTCTGTTATTGCTCAACGAGGCTTTAGAAGTTCAAAGGGACAGTACAGGACAAAAGGCAATCACAACACTGCCGTGTACGAATTGAAAAACCATTGGAAAGAGTTAGTGTACAATACCGCTCGCGCCGCACGGTCAAAAGTGGGCGAAAAAACGCCAACATAGCGTCGCAAAGCGTCGCACGCTCATAACTCCTTCAGTTTTAGGTTTCTTGAATAAAGGTTGGTACCATTCGATTCGCCTCTTCGAGATCTACACAAGCATGTGTAAAACTTTACCGGAGCTCCCGTATTTTTGACGTGGGTGGTCCAAAATTGACTGGACGGGCGATTAGAGCAGCTTATTTCACAGGATATGCGTGCTTTCGGAGTATCTCAAAGATGGCGTACGTCGCCAGTGCTCTTTCATGCCAGGAATGCCCCGAGAGTGCGCCGTGCACAATGCACACAGAACCTAACCTATCTATCGAGTGGGCGAGCACATGTCCCCTGCGCTTCTATCTTCTCTCACTGGGAACTGCGACGTTTTCAAGACTATTTCGAGCCGTTTGAAGAACGTTATCAGAAATTCCCCGCCATCCCACTCAAACTTTGGTGTGCGCCGTGAACAATGCATAGAGAATCGAACCTTTCAATCGAGGGGGGAGGGGGGAGACAGCTTGTAGACTAAGCGTTTAGAGAGTTTTATCAGAAATTTCTTGCCGCCCTACCCAGGAATTGCTTCAAGGCTGTTCAGCAAGCCTTTGGAGTGCGCCATGAACAATGCATACAGAATCGAACCTTTCAATCGAGGGGGGGGGGGTGACCGCTCGCAATTTGCACGCGCGGGCGTATTCGGAGCACAATAGCTCTGTCAAGTTGGAACCTTTCAGGTTGCAGCTTGTAGGTCTTGTAGGCAGTCGAACGGTTTGCTAGCACGCCAAAGCAGAATGGTTCAGCAAAGGAGAGGGCAATGTGATAGGAGTGCGAAAATGCAGGTGAGGCTTGCGTGACGCATTTTTTTCCGATTTCCGTGGACCACTACGAGAAGACGCGGGGAGCTAACGGCATCAGAATGCGTATGCGAACAGAGCGTTTAAGGTACTTTACGGTGACGTGATCAGAACTTCTTACCTGCCTAAACTGCCTTAGCACCAGCTGCCGTTTTAGGGCAGCGGACATAGCGGTTGAAGTTTCCTGCCCTCTTACTCGCCCATATTTGGGTTTTCGACACTCCCAATAGCACCGCTCTGTTCTGTTTGAAAATCGCTATCGAATGCTATCAATATCGACCGATTTTGGAAACATCAGTTTTTGACTGTTTCGCATCGAGGACGAGACCGCGGCGGAAGGACGATGACGTCATCGAAAAATCGATGTCTTCGAGTTGGACCATGCTTGATACCATTCGATAGAACTTTTCATGCTAAATTGAACGGTTTCATTTGTAGTGGGAAAAACGGTAATCTGGGCGAGTAATAGCGCGGAGAGCGTCAGCCGTTGTTGCGCTAAATTGCACGCGCGGACGTGTTCGGAGCACAATAGCTCTGTCAAGTTGTCACCTTTCAGGTTGCAGCAAGTAGGTTTTGTAGGCAGTCGAGCGGTCTGTTAGTACGCTAAAGTTGAATGGTATAGCTTGGGAGTGAGCAATGTTATAGGGGTGCGAAAATGCAGGTGAGGCTTGTGTGAAGCATTTTTTCCGATTTCGGTGGAGCACTGCGGGAAGACGCGGGGAGCTAACGGCATCAGAATGCGTATGCGAACAGAGCGTTTAAGGTACTTTACGGTGACGTGATCAGAACTTCTTACCTGCCTAAACTGCCTTAGCCCCATCTGCCGTTTTAGGGCAGCGGACATAAGGCCCCCACAGAGTTCTGCGGCAACGCCGCTATGGTTAGGATAGGGCAGGGACGCCGCCGGCGGCGAGCTCTGCGTCTCTGCCCTATGGTTAAGCATAGGGCCGCGGCGCTGCCGCAGAACTCTGTGGGGGCCTTTAACGGTTGAAGTTTCCTGCCCTCTTACTCGCCCATATTTGGGTTTTCGACACTCCCAATAACACCTTTCTGTTCTGCTTGAACATCTCTATCGAATGCTATCAATTTCGACCGATTTAGGCAATATCGATTTTTTGACAATATCCCATCGAGGACGTGGGCGCGCTAGGCCGAGCTGCGCGGGTGATGACGTCATCGAAAACCGATATTTTCGAAATTGGCCAAATTTCCTCGTGCAAACTGCGTCCAAAATCGTCTAGGGGTTATTTGGGGCGCTGATTACGAATCCGACGTCCGTTTTTGAAAATTCCGTCGACTTCGGTAGGTTTTGGATTTTTTCTGGATAACTGATGGTGGTCAGGTCAGGGTCATCGATTTGGCTCGAAATTGACGCTGTCTTCTTCTCCACGCAGAACGTGGCCGTACCATCGTAAGCGAGCTTCGCGCATCTTGTCAGTTATCGGCGCGACACCGAACTTCTGCCGAATAGCATCGTTTCGGATGCGGTCCATGCGCGTAACTCCTGCCGTCCAGCGCAGCATCTTCGTCTCCATGACGCTGAGGCGCGTTTCAACTTCCTTGGTCACTGGCCAACACTCAGCGCCGTACATTGCTACCGGCCGGACGACTGCTCTATAGATCTTCGACTTAAAGCGCTCTGGTATCTTCTTGTCGCAGAGCACGCCAGTCAACGAGCGCCACTTGGACCAAGCTGCACTCACGCGTGAATTCACTTCGACCATCAGTTTGCCGTCAGACGCGACTGCTGATCCCAGGTACTTAAAGACCGCAGTGCGTGGAAGCTCGATGCCGTTAACCTTGATGGAGCTGGACTCGGTAACGTCCGTCGTTAAATACTCGGTCTTCTTCACGTTCAATCTGAGTCCAAACCGCTCCAAGCGATCACACCAAGCTTGCAACTCTCGCTCGAGTTCTCCTTTATCTTCGCTAGCGAGCATCACGTCATCGGCATAAAGCAACGTCCAAGGGACGGGCTTCTGAAGATCTCGTGTGATGGCATCCATGACGACAACAAAGAGGAGTGGGGAAAGCGCAGAACCCTGGTGTACTCCGACAGAGATGGGAAACTCCATCGAGGTCCCAGCTGCAGCTTGAACTCGACTCTTTGGACAAGAGTAGAGAATTCGCACCCACTCTTTGAGCTCTTCAGGAACTCCATGTTGACGCAGGGCGTACCATATCACTTCACGCGGTACGCGGTCAAAGGCCTTCTCCAAGTCGAGAAAGGCGATATGCACTGGCTTCTGTTTCTCGCGGTGCTTCTCTATCAGGAGGCGGACGGCATGTATGGCATCAACGGTGCCACAGCCAGCCACGAAGCCGCACTGATTGCTGGAAAGCTGGACGATGTCCCGAATTCGTCCATCGACAACTCGCTCAAAGATCTTCATGCTGTGCGAAAGCAAGCGAATCGGACGGTAATTGGAGCAGTCTGCAGGACTGCCCTTCTTCTTCCAAATTGGAATCGTCGTACTTTGACGCCAACACTCAGGCACTTTCTTCTCCGCCACAACCTGATTAAAGAACTTCGCCAACCACTCAGCAGAGTATCAGTACTTGGACTTCCATAAATCAGCTGCCACGTCATCGGGCCCAGTCGCTTTGCCTGGCCTCATCTTCTTCAAAGCCGCTTCAATCTCCTCCACGGTGATCTTCTGAACGGGGCCGTGGGTTGGAGCCGTGAAAGGGATGGCTGGATGAGGAAATTCTACTGTAGAGATTTCCTCAAAGTAGTCGCGCCATCGCTTCAATGCCTTCTTGCCGTCCGTAAGAAGATGGCCGTTCTCATCATTGATGCCGAAAAAGTTCTCAATATCCTCGGTCTGCCGATGGCGATTCTTAGCAAGCCGGTACAGATACCGCTCGCCATCGCGTGACTCGAGCTTCTCGTTGACATCTCCATAATGAGTGGCTTTTGCAACAGCCAGGGCCTTCTTTGCAGCTTTCTTCGCTTCTTGGTACTTCCGCCAGTTATCGGCTGTCTTTTCGCCGAGAAACACGTGATAGAGCGACTTCTTCTCTCGCACTTTTGCTTTCACGTCATCTGTCCACAGCCATGCCTGCTTGTCGACCTTCCGTCGCCCAGGCTTCGTAATGCCGAGTTCCGACTGTGCAGCTTGACGAATCGCGTCGGTCGTTTTCTTCCAAGTTTCGTCGACAGTCGTGACTGTCGGTAACCGCACGCGAGAAATCACAGCTGCTTCCTTCTCTCTCATTCGCCACCACTTGATTCTTGCTGCACCGCATCGCTCGACCTGCTTCAGCCTCGGAGGGGCGATCTTCAAAGTGCAGATCAGCGGTCGGTGTTGTGGTGCGACCGTCTCATACGGCACGATCTTCGCGTCTGTGACAAGACTCCGGTCACGATCCTTCACAAGCACAAAGTCTATCTGAGACTTGGAGCTCCCACTATAATATGAGATGAGGTGGGAGTCGCGTTTTCGGAAGACGGTGTTTACAATGGTGAGACTATGCGATTCCGCATACTCAAGAATGCGCTCACCATCGGCGTTACGTGATCCGTATCCGAAACCACCATGACAGCTGTACTCGTCCTTCGTAGCACCAACGTGCCCATTAAGGTCACCAGCGACTATGATGACATCTTTCGACGGTACCTCTGCTGTCTTCTCATCCAGCAGGTTCCAAAACTCATCCTTGGCTTGATCGGAGCAGCCAGTCTGTGGAGCATACGCAGAGAAGAAGTGATAGAGTCGCTCCTTAGCGGCGACAACGATCTTCATCAATCGATCGTCAAAGCGCTCAACGCTTACAATCGAGTCACGAAATCGTTAGGAGACGATTATTCCGACACCACTGGTGGTCCTGGGACTTCCACATAGAACGGCCTTGAAGCCACGTCCTATGTCCCTTGACTTGCGTCAGGACCACCTCGTCTCCTGCACCGCACAGAGATCAACTCTTCTACGCTCCAGTGCTTCAACCAACTCGCACGAGCGGCCCGTCAACGTACCCACATTCAGCGTAGCCACGCGGGTCCTGCTTACGTTACGGGACTTTCGGACTAGCTCAGTTGCCCCCCGATGCCGTCCTCGCATCAGGGACCCTCGCATACTTCTCACACTCGCCGGGCTCTGCGAGTGCGCGTCGGCTCCCGCGGACGCCGTAGCACTATCACGAAAAACTTGCAATGTCATGAACCATGTGATGTGACATGGGTGTTCGTAGGCCGGCCTGTCACAAGGGCCTGTCGCCTGCAATCGAATGTCCGTGTTCGGCTTAGCTCGCAGAGCGGGCAGTTTCCAGTGGCACCACGTGGAGGAACGGACATCGCCACCACCCACGTCCTCGATATTGTCGAAAAATCGATTTTTTTGAAATTGGTCGAGAGTGACACCATTCGATAGAGCTTTTCGTTATGAATAAAACGATGTTACCAGGAGTGTCGGAAACCCAAATATGGGCGAGTAAGAGGGCAGGAAACTGCAACCGCTAAGCCCGCCGCCCTAAAACGGCAGATGGGGCTAAGGCAGTTTAGGCAGCTGAGAAGTTCTGATCCCGGCGCCGTAAAGTACCTTAAGTGCCCTGTTCAAATACGGATTCTGATGCCGTTAGCTCGCCCCGTCTTCTCGCAGTGTTCCACCGAAATCGGAAAAAATGCTTCACACAAGCCTCACCTGCATTTTCGCACCCCTATAACATTGCTCACTCCCAAGCTATACCATTCAACTTTAGCGTACTAACAGACCGCTCGACTGCCTACAAAACCTACTTGCTGCAACCTGAAAGGTTACAACTTGACAGAGCTATTGCGCTCCGAACACGCCCGTGAGTGCAATTTAGCGCAACAACGGTAGAAGTTCTCCGCGCTGTTGCTCGTCCAGATTACAGCTTTCCCAGTTTAAATGACACCATTCAATTCAGCATGAAAAGCTCTATCGAATGGTATCAAGCGTGGCCCAACTCGAAGACATCGATTTTTCGATGACGTCATCGTCCTTCCGCCGCGGCCTCGTCCTCGATGCGAAACAGTCAAAAATTGATGTTTCCAAAATCGGTCGAAATTGATACCGCTCGATAGCGCTTTCCATGCTGAACGGAACGGTGCCATTGAGAGTTTCGAAGACTCAAGTCTGGGCGAGTAGGAGCGCAAGAAACTCTAACCGCTAGGTTTCGCCGCTCTAAAACGGCAGCTGAGGCTAGGCAGTTTGGGCAGCTGAGGAGCTATGAGCACGTCGTCGTAAAGTACTTTAAGCGCTCTGTTCGCGTACGCATTTTAAAGCCGTTAGCTTGTGGCGTCTTCTCGCAGTGATCCACGGAAATCGGAAAAAAATGCTTCACACAAGCCTCACCTGCATTTTCGCACCCCTATAACATTGCCCCCTCCTATGCTAAACCATTCTGCTTTGGCGTGCTAGCAGACCGTTCGACTGCCTACAAGACCTACAAGCTGCAACCTGAAAGGTTCCAACTTTACAGAGCTATTGTGCACCGAAGACGCCCGCGCGTGCAATTTGCGAGCGGTCGCCCCCCCCCCCTCGATTGAAAGGTTCTATTCTCTATGCATGTTCATGGCGCACTCCAATAGCTCGCTGGACAGCCTTGGAGCAATTCCTGAGTAGGGCAGCAAGAAATTTCTGATAAAAGTGCCCAAACGCTCAGTCTACGAGCTGTCCCCCCTCCCCCCTCGATTGAAAGGTTCGATTCTCTATGCATTGTTCACGGCGCACACCAAAGTTTGAGTGGGATGGCGGGGAATTTTTGATAACGTTCTTCAAACGGCTCGAAATAGTCTTGAAAACGTCGCAGTTCCCAGTGAGAGAAGATAGAAGCGCAGGGTGCATGCGCTCGCCCACACGATTGATAGGTTAGGTTCTGTGTGCATTGTGCACGGCGCACTCTCGGGGCATTCCTTGCATGACAGAGCACTGGCGACGTACGCCATCTTTGAGATACTCCGAAAGCACGCATATCCTGTGAAATAAGCTGCTCTAATCGCCCGTCCAGTCAATTTTGGACCACCCACGTCAAAAATACGGGAGCTCCGGTAAAGTTTTACACATGCTTGTGTAGATCTCGAAGAGGCGAATCGAATGGTACCATCCTTTATTCAAGAAACCTAAAACTGAAGGAGTTATGAGCGTTGCGACGCTATGTTGGCGTTTTTTCGCCCACTTTTGACCGTGCGGCGCGAGCGGTATTGTAGGTGGTAGATCTGCTTCCGGGAACGATTTCCGGTTTCGTAGAAAAACCGCCTGTTACTGTTAGAGACGATCAAGCTGAGAAATGGATCCATCCTCAAAATTAGCTCGCATTCCCTCCCCACTCTACTAGCTGCTCTAAAAATCAAACCATTGAGGCACTCTTTTCTTAATCTTTTTCTTCAATCGAAGATAAATGCATGTGCGTCGCAACCGCCTGACTATCTGATTATACTATCTGCCTTACTAATCACTACAGATTTTTTCATGTTACTTTTAGGTTGTAAACAGGGTTTTAACAGTTTTCTTAGGTGATGTTCAAGAAACTATAACTCAACCCGGAAAGTATAACTTGGCACCTTTCTACTCAAACGGAGCACCAGCGGTTTTTTATGCAGCATACAATGGAAGTTACTCAACGTTATAACCACGCATATTATAGACTACGGTTTCCATCCTAAAGAGTCAGCTACACCCTTTTTGTAGAACGGGGAGAATGGGGAAAAAATCGCTGACCGCCCTTTCAACATCTTCAACTTTGTGATTTTTTCTTTGCTAGGAATGCTTTAAGGGAAGAAAACGGTGCAATGTCCAAGGAATATGGTCTTTTAGGAGTTGTGCCTTACCATCAGCCCATTTCCTCTACGGTTTTTTCAGCGGTCCTTTTGCTATGTGGGGCCGAGTGTTATCGTGGAATAGGTGGAGAGAAGCTCGTCTTGGCCGTTTTTCTCGAGTAACGCCTGATAGATTCTGGTGCTGATGGGCGTAAATGTTTCCGGTGGCGGTGTGGGAGCAACACAACATTCCTCGCGAATCCCAGAAGCAGCAACGGAGACATTTCCGGAGGCGAAGGCCAAATTTGTGTTGTCTGTTCTTCTCCTCGAGGTACCCAAACGGTGCATTGGTGTCGCAAAGGAACAACTATCATCTCCGGTAGCCAGTCTTCTATGAACTTTGCAGGCGTGCAGGCGTAGAAGGAGATATTGACAAATTGATATCTGGGTGAACCGCGTACCGGTCAATACATAAGGGATCCACCGAGTCAGCACTTTTCTGTGTGTCAAGGGCCTTGAGGAGCCCGAGGATTTTTGGATGGCTGCATCCGAGTCACGTCGCAAAGCTGCGGGCGCTAACCTCCGATCCGGTTTGACAGCATCGAGAATGGCGGAGTCTTCCAGGGCGTGAGGCTTCTCTTTGAAGTCGGCGCCATTCATAGAAGATGATGGGTCGAAGGTATTCTTGTGGAATCGAAATCGTTACTGGCTACTTAAGGAGGGAAACATGGCTACATATATCTGTCAAGGAGAAGCTTCGAAAATGATCAACATACAACTGTCACCTGGCCGTTTAGGGCTACCAGTGAAAAGTTCTGTAACCTTCACGAAAGTGGATATGTATGTGCTAGTGTGGCATACAAAGATTTGGACTTACTGATACAGCTTTCAAAATATCGCTTCAAATTCACACTGATTTCGTCCACCGGCCATAGTGACTACGGGATAGTGACTGAGAACAAAAAGAAATGATGGATCAATCATGCAGTGAGCATATCATCTTAGCATAGCATCTTCGAACAGCTGCCAATAACGTCATAGCCTGTGAAGATTTCAGAAAAGTAGTAAGGCCTAGACAGGAGCTTAGTTCATTTCCTGAAATGTTTAATCTTCGAAGCGGGATACAATTGAATGAACGAGGGCGCAGCAAATCCTGAACACTAGACCCTTGTCATCAGCAGTCATCTGCTGCCGCCCTTGGATGGGCTAACGTGGCGACACTCATTTGCCCCACTCTCTGACAGTGTGCACCAGTACGGTGGACCCGAGGTGATCAAAAACAACGACTTCGAACGCTTTTGCGTGGCGGTTTTCGGCTGATTTCTCAAGATATCTAGTAATAACAAAAGATGGTCTGCAGGCTCGCCTCCTCACTTCTGCAGATCGTAATCTACCGAAGGACGTCTAAATCTAAGTGGTAGAGGCCTTATCCGATGCTCCTTCATCTTCGCTTGCAGTACTCACATTTTGGGCTGCCACAATCCTATACTTATGCTTAGTTATACCCCATGAACTAAGCAAAACGTTCATTGTTCTTCCAGGCGTATTTGGTGTGCCTTTATTTTACCAAGGCGCGAGCACTAACGGACCTTTTTTAAACCTATTTATTCCACGTTGCCCTTGTCATGATACTTTTTTATTCCCAGCCAACTCTTCAAGATTTGAATCGCTATTAAATGACTGCTACAAAATTGTGTGGTGGCGCAATCGGCGTAGGTGCCGACTGTTGCGTGCACCCGATTTCATTTTTTGGCTCGGATTTTCCGGGGTCGGAAAGTTGGTAGTAGACCTGTCTGGAAAGGATAGAGCACTGGCTTGCCTGTCCGCTGGCTACCGCAAGTCATTGTACATGCGGAATACACATTAAGATTACCTCCACGATATCCCGTAGAGGTAAGATACGTGGCGCACTCCTCGAAAAGATTGACTAACGCCGAGCTTTATCCTTTACCGAAACGAGCTTTTTGTTGATTGAGATAGTGTTATCGCACATAGTCTGTCTGCGGACAGATTTTTTGTTGTTGAAAAAGGCGTTTTTGCTAGATGTCAGTTGCCTAGGTATTCTCTTCGTTATTCACTAACCACCTACCTTGTCAGTAAGAGGGTCACGTTTGGAGACGTTCTGCTTATACGGAGAGCCTTGAGCTTTGCAGAGTGGATAAACAGATCTATGTTGAGCCATTCTAATGACGACCTCTATGACCGGTTGCTATGCAGCTTACCAAGTTCTCTCAGATTCAGGTGGCCCGCTTTTATCTGCAGCTAGCGCATGAGCACACGCTCCTCCAGTTCGTTCCACCACGGCTCCATCAAATGGTGCGCTCTCTGGCTATGGAAATCGGTACTTTCCATGCTTGCAGACAAATTTGCCTAGCGGTGAGTGTTGGAGGTCGGTGCCCTCCCCTCCTTCTGACGCGACGTCCGACTCCCTCCCCCTCCCCCAATGCTCGTCACTTGGTTGCCCAGCACGGGACGGAGCTGAAAATCTTTGCGAAGCGCAGCAGATGCACTACGGAACAACGTTTTTTTGAAAGGAAAGTGAAGTCATGCCGCGCGTCATGCCTGGAAAGCTGAAGATACTGGTTCGAGTTCGGTTCGGTGCGAAAGTCTTGACCTCAACTGTGCCTTGTACAATCTCCAATTGCAGCGGTTATCGTCTGTATTCGGTAATGTCCTGTATAGAAGTGTGTACAGCGGTGGTTCAATGTTGTAAAGAAGCGTACAATGCTTCAACCCGTTTTTTTCATCCAGAAAAAGTTTTTTGGTTTCAATGACTACTGGTAGCTTTGCTTTAACCTCACCAAGCATATATGTGTAATGCTAATGTTGTAGAGCTTAACTGCTTCATTTTAAAAGTTTTTGTACTAATTCTATTGACATTGTGAGGAAGGACGAGAGTGGATCCTCCCCACTATAGACTTGCCTGTCCCCCGATAGTTCCCCGTTTCGACAGTATATCCCCGGTGACCTTCTTGAGGTCGCCAAATAACAGCTTTTCTTTTTAAGCGAACAAATAGGTTAATATTCTGCAATTTTAATTTTATTTCATATGACGGCTAGTATTACGGTGGTCAATTCAAAGACAAGGGAGTGGTATGAAATGAGATGTTTTTTCAAAACCTCCTTTTGATTTGCTGTCCATATATTGTTTTTGTCGTAGGTTATTGTTTGAGTTCCATTTGGTTTAATTGGATTCTGTTTTAGTATGGTTGCTTATATTGGGCTAGTTTTTATCACCCCGTTCCAGTGTTTTTTCTCCTGTTGTTTTTCCTTCTTTCATGAGATTTTCTGTCCTACTTATTTGCTTTTTCGTAAGAGCACGTCTTCGGACGTAATAAATAAATAACAGCGGTTAGAAAGCGAAGCGTTGGTGGTCCTGGAAAGCAAAGCAAAACCGATTTGGAGTCTCATACTTTCGTTGCTACCTCAACATCGGAACACTCGTATCCAAGGACTCCCCGGGCGCGGATGGCATCACTCCCAAGCTCCCAGCGCTTACCGAATCGTATCAGTGACAAGGACATATCGGCGACGTCGCGTCCGATATAACCACTTTCACCTCTCCAACACCGACTTTAACCGATTTGTGCCTGTTTTGGGGCTCTGGGCACTCACTTCTATTCCACGTGATGAGAGTGTCTGTGTTTTTCGTACAAGTTGAGGTGTGGTCACATCCCGGAATTTCAGCACCGAATTCAGCAACTTAGCACCAATATGAGTTCAGTTTCAACGCTTCTTCTCGAGTGTGGTTTGCACTATTCGCTAATTGCGTCGTCGTGATACATGAATGGCCCTCTGTTCTGTTCCTTTGCAATACAGTCAACCACTCTCTACCTTGCAAACCAAGACTAGTTCGCTTTGGAACAAATGCAGGTGTAACTGAAGACCTGGACCAGACGAAACAGTGTATCGCGATCTGTGTCAGGGGCTTCTACACGACCAACGGCATCGTAGACGGGGTCACTACAATCATGTCACAACAACGGTACGGGCGCCACATTTTTCTGCACAGGAGCTGTGTCGATTTTCGAACGTTGGGTACAAGATATCTGGAAGACGAGGAAATCACCGTGCAATTTAGCCCTACAAGAATGACGTCAGATGAATCGCGATGTTATCCATACTACTTAGTGCTCAGAAGCCTAGTAGGTTCTTGATACAAAAAAAACAGAAGAGATACCATTTCTCTGCATTTTCGTAACGTCTTCAACACCTGGAACGATGATACACCTCCGCTTATCAGTGCTGATGGTGAGTTCGGGAAACTTGATAGAAGCGAGCGGGTTACTTGGGTCAAGTGCACAGTAAGGAGATGATTCTGTAGAACTTCTGGAGCATTCTCCAGCTAATGTAGTGTCTAGTCTCCTCACATTGGGATTGGGATCTGCTTCGGACCGGTTTTTTCACCTTGGCTAGTGCTCTCTTGTGCAAGCACAATATTATCATCAATGTGTAAACAGTTCAGTAAACACCATCGATTTTCACCACCGATGTTTTCCCATTCAATCACGTGAAATTTGCGAGGATTAAGGTGAAGTGACCCGCATTTCCTCTCTTCTCGACGGCCGGCCCACTGTGGAACGATGAAACTATTGTACTGTTATTGATACAGCCGAATTGTTCTGGCGCTCCGCTGAACCGAAAAGCTTAGAGGGTACACGGAACAAGCTCATAGGTCGGAGGCGGCTAGTGTCGCGGAGTTCAATCTTTTCTCAACAAGTATGCCCTGCTAGACAACGGCAGTTGGAGGAAGCGCCAGCTCGCGCTCGCATCCCGAACCGATTGTGGTTCGGTGGACTCGGCCCAGGACAACCAAAGCCTCCTAAAGGTCCCCGTCGCACGACGTGCTTGCCAAATCTATTAAGTTGGTGAAAAAGTCTTGCACTAAAAATTTTGAAAAATTTTCAAGATTTGACAGGAACTTCCAAAGACTGTTTGGTGCCACGTAGTTGTAGCACAAACATTCTAGAATATTTCGCATAGGTGGCAATTTGCTTCTGAGGGCATATGAGCACCACAATTGCAAAGAAGGCTGACCGACTCCGTGACTCGGACAAGGCTTCGCGACTGACTATGGCTCATCAGGATACTATCTCAAAGGTAGGTCGGAACGGCGCAAGAGTTGTATATGGCCAGGACCGCCTCTTCCTGGGAAGTAACAAACTGCAGGTATCTCGACCCCAATACAACTCTGCGCAGAGTTAGGGGCGACGGAAGTCGCGTGTTGGCGCCCTGTTGATTCACGTGCTCCACAGCTGACGGGCGCGCGCGGGATGAGGGCCCGCATCGCGACTCGGCGCAGTGCACAGGTGGCGGAGTGGGGAAGCGCTCGGGCTCGTGAGCGAGGGTCGAGCGTTTCGATCCGGCGGACTGCGTTTGTTTTGCACTTTTGCAAAATCCATGTTTATCATATAGGTAGTCCACCTAGGAGTACTATAGTGGTTATAGAGCATGTTTACATATAACATATTCTTCAAACTACAGATTATCTAAAATATTCACTTCTGTGTAGCACTTGTTTGAAGCCTATTTTGTGCATATAACATACCACCCATACCGTTAACAAGGGTGGTCTAGGAAGGGTCACCGATTTCCCTGAAACTTTGTCAGGGGGTTATTTGGGTGCTGATCACGAATCTGATATCTGTTCTTCACGATCCGGCTGGATAATATAGATACAGGAAGGAACTAGGATTACATTCTTAAAGTTTCTGCCGGTGACGGCAGGACAGAATCGTTTCAGCGAAATCGGTGACCCTGCCTGGACCACCCTTGCTAACGGTATGGGTGGTCTCCGACCGAATCGTGAAAAACGGATGTCAGATTCGTGATCAGCACCCCAAATGACCTACTAGACAAAGCTTCAGCGGAATTTTTTTTTGACCGAAGGGTCACACAAAACAGGCTTCAAACAAGTGCTACACAGAAGTGAATATTTTAGCTAATCTGTAGTTTGAAGCATATGTTATATGTAAACATGCTCTATAACACACTATAGTACCCCTAGGTGGATTACTATATGATAAACATGGATTTTGCAAAAGTGTAAAACAAACGCAGTCCGCCGAATCCAAACCCCCGGCCCTCGATGACGAGCCCGAGCGCTTCCCTACTACGCCACCTGTGCACTGCGCCGAGTCGCGATGCGGGTCCTCATCCCGCGCGCGCTCGTCAGCTGTGGAGCACGTGAATCAACAGGGCGCCAACACGCAACTTCCGTCGCCCCTAACTCTGCGCAGAGTTGTATTGGGGTCGAGATACCTGCAGTTTGTTACTTCCCAGGAAGAGGCGGTCCTGCCCATATATAACTCTTGCGCCGTTCCGATCTACCGTTGAGATAGTATCCTGGTCAGTCTCTCCATGTTCGTTTTTGTAACAAGGACTTTCTCGAGAATGTCATCACGGGAGATGAATCCTGGATCTTCCTCGTTAACCATGCTCGGAGTGGCTTCCTCAAGGAGAACCACAACCTTAAGGCGGATATCCACCAGACGAAGGTAATGCTGTGCTGTTGGTGGGATTCTCGAAGAATGCTCTATCATGACCTCCTTATCGACAGCACCGTAGTAATAGCGAACATCAACGACACGCAGCTGCAGAAGCTGAGTAAGGCCATCTCGCGGAAACGGCGAGAGCGGAAGGATGTTCACCTTCTTCACGACAATGCTCGCCCGCACGTTGCGAGGTCGTCTCGCCAGAAGTTGCAGGAGCTCAGGTGCTATTCGGCAGATCTTGCGCCATCGGACTACCACCTCTTTCGAGTTCTCAATCAACACCTGAGGGAAAGGTGCTTCAACGACCGAACCGAACTGGAATCCGAAGTAGCTCACTTCTTCTAGTCACAACCGACTTAATTCTGGAAGGAGGGTATTCATAATCTCCCCATCAGATGGCAGAAGGTTGTAGATGTAAATGGTAGTTACTTTGTAGATTGAAGTCGCTCACAAAAGAAGCAATAAAATTTGAAAAAAAAATTACGCTGTGGTGCTTTTTCAAAAACCTAATAGTTCTAGCTTTTCTAGCGCCCTTTCAAGTATTTCGACTCCTTCTTGAAGGAAATAGCAGGTTGGTAGTCAACATAATGCTTAATTTGGCTTCCATGACTTCAAGCAGAAGACTTCAACAAAATTGCACCATAGTGGAGCCTTCTGATGTGCTGGAACTACAGAAGTTTCTAGGATATGTGAAAAGATGTTTTTTGAATGAGTTATAGCTTCCAAGATATGCTAAAATGAAAGCGAGAGAAGCTTTCTTAAAGCCTACTACATTATTAGAATATGTAGATCCGTGGACGTTTGTTGTAATTTTAATCGTGTTTTTGTTAATTTCATTCTGTCCTCATTACTATTGTTTGGTGTGTTCTGACACTTTCGTAGCATCTCCGGATGCACTGAATGAATAAATCACGTGTCGTACTAAAGAGCATGAGAGAGAACGCCAGGCTCAGTCCACTTCTCTTATGTTGAGCTCCAATATCGAACGTGCAACGCGATGGGATCGACATGGGAGCATGTCATAGGGCGTCGCTTGGGGTAAGCGGTGGTGTAACAAAGGCCTGATGGAAGGACGTGGAGCCGAGATTCTCCTTAGCATAGTAGGGACGAAGTTTTATAATCTTTAGCGACAATCATAGGCAAAGCAGGGACCCCGTAAAAGGAGTAGCAAACACGACTTGCTGTGGAAGGTCGGGAAGCTGGTGTTGATATAGTTTGTTTATCAGAAAATTAATCCTAGATACCTTGCAGACGCGGTGCGAGGGCTCGTAGCCTGAAGTCTGCTTAGGGTTCTTTTTCTAGGAAGAACCATAGAACAGTAGTATGGGATCTCTGTATCTGAAGTGATTCCAGAATTTAATGATTTCGGGTACAGAGATCGGAATCACCGAAGGTTCACAGAGGTTTTTTAAGCGAAAACGCGTAGCTCTGCGAGTGCCTCGGCGTGTCCACTTCTCGTCAAGTGAGCTCCTGCAGTGCTCCACTCGTCATGAAGAAGACGTCGATGAGTGTAGCAGATGAAGCGCGACCCGATGATTCGTAACTGATATGGTCGTCACTGCTGATATGCAGCTGTTTGAGCCGGGTCGCATGCAACACAGCACAGTGGAGGCGAACCGGTTCCTTTGGCTGGCATCATCCTTTCCGGGTTCTACACGCATCCCCGCTAGTAGTGGGCAGAAACAGTCGCTTTTGGCTTAGCACCGACAGCAGTTCGGGAGCTCCCCTTGTCGCTCGAGAGTCTTATCTCTGGGGCCACAACCCCGCCGCCTACACATTTAGATTGGTGGCGCTGTTCGGCTCGAAATGATCGTCCTCTGCGCAAACAACGCCAATCTTTCATAGCATGTGAGTGACCGGTCTGCTTCCCGCTCACTCGCCTCCCTTGTTTGCGTTCCTGCGCAAGTCCTGGTCTCTATTTTAGAGTTCCTCACAGTGGGGTGCTCACACCGTTCTCGAGTTCCATGTGTCTGAATCTGCAGTTGGTGAGCAGCTGCAAAATACCGCACATAAGATCTTTTGCACTCATCGAACCTGGAAAGCTACTAATTCTCAGAAACCTATTAATGCTACGTGACTGCTGGGGTAATTGTTAAAAAATCATTAATAAACATCGTTAGGCGCTGCAACACTATACTCTGTAAACTGTGAATTTCTTAACTGCACTTACGGCAAATTGGGTTTTGTCTTCAAGATTTCGTTATTCGAATTTCTATCGAAAAATATGAGAGCGGTCATTTTGTACCGACTTTTTGGGCCAGCACATAACCCTGCATGTCATCTTTTCTCGCTGCAGGAGTCCATCTTCAAATTTTTCATTAGAATTTCTTGATGGTATCGGAACGAGGTTTGTGGCGACTTCGGTCTACCGCCATTTTGCCCGCTCCCTAGACGGGAAAATTCTCTCCTCCGCCTTTTTTGTCGCTGTTGTCCGCTTCTAGCTGTTCAATTGTTGTGGTTCCCCTCTTGTTGGTGTATATGCGGTCCGTGCCCCGACCAGCTTTGATCTACCGTCGCCTTTTCGATGAGATTAGCGCGGCGTGCGTTAACGTCGGTTCTCTCTGCTTCTTCTACAGGATGATCGCTGGGTCACACCTCCTTTGAGGGACCCTTCGTATTGGAGCTGTTGGCTGCCGGTGTGTTGCACTGCGCAACAGTGATGCATGCGGCCGTTGTTGGTGTCTTCGCAACCGCAGTCGAACCAACGCCGGAGACCTCTTCATGTAGGCGGTCTTGGTCGTTCTTGCGTCTCCCGGAAACGCTGACGGTATTAGTTGGGGCTTGTCGTCCGACAGCGCGTTGTTAACAAACTTCGGCTTTCACTGACTGATTTTAATAATTTAATAATTAATAATTCTCACTTCTCACTGACTCGACAGACAAGTAAGCGTTGGGTGCAAAACAAAGCCATCAGATGATTAGGTGGCGTATTTCGCTTTGCAGTTCTATTTTCGTAGCACATTATTTCGACGAATAAGGACAGAGTGCGTGGGCTAAATGGTTAAAGACTTCAGTCGCTCCTTTTTGGGGTCTGCCACACATTGTGCTTCTAAACGAAGTCACTGCTGCACGTTCCTTGTGTATCTCGCCCATGCAGTGGCTTGCTAGGCGAGCCGATGGCCAAATCAATTTAAATAAATTAATTTTCATTCATAAATTTTATTCAATTTTCCTTTCACTACAAAACGCCTCAATTACGTCCTGTAATTTAAGTTCGAGGACCTGATGATGCAAGCCAGGAAGATCAAGTGCCATGTCATCGGACTGACCGAGACGAGAAGACACCGCCTCCTACACGCCGCCTACGACTCCGGAGAAGAACTGTTCCTCGGAACATGCGACAGCAGGGGAGTAGGCAGCGTTGGTGTCCTCGTCAACACGCACTTGGCCATGAACATCGATTCGTACGAGTCCCTGACAACCCGAATAGGACGTCTGCGACTGAAGCGATGTGGTTCCGTGCCAGCTTTGACTGTATTCGTCGCGTACGCACCAACATCCGACTACGACGACAAAGAGGTCGAAGCCTTCTGAGCTGGAGAAGTTCTATAAGGAAGATCACACCTTCTACAAGGTGATCGTCAGTGACTTCAACGCCAAGACCACGCCACGATAGTCGCCGGAAGAACTTCACATCGGAACCCGCGGTTTGGAGTGGAACTAGCAAGGTGAAAGACTGTCTGAGTTTATCACGTCGACCAAGACCATCCATGGAAACTCACAGTTCCAGAAGCCTCCCTCTCTACCGATGGACCTGGGAATCCCCCGGTGGCCGAGAGATTCCACAACGAGATCGACCACATCATCTTCAACCGCAAGTATTGCCTAACCGACGTCTCCGTTCTCCCCAAGTTCTACACGGAATCGGACCATCGCCTCCTTCGCGCGAGGTTCCGCTTTTCGCGTCAAAGAGAGAAGGCCGCAATGTTCAAGAAGAGGAATCCCAGAACAACCATCAACTGGGACATGTACACCTCTCTTGCCGGCCTTTGGGAAGATACCGTCATGGACAACGTCGATGAAGAATACGACCGCTTCGTGCACCATCTCCGCGATAGTGCTAAGGGAGCCGAGAGCTTGAAGACCACCCAGAGACGCCGGTCTCCGGAAACTCTCGAGCTGATACGCCAGCGTGGAGCAGCACGAGCGTCAGGCAACTACCGGCTGACGTCCGAGCTTGCGAAGCTATGCAGAGCGGCGACAAAGGAGGATCTTAAGGAGAGAAGGGCGGAAGTGTTGGCTGAAGCTGCAGAGGCAGGTTTGAGCATCCGCAATGCCCGCCAGAACTTCACCAACTTCAAGACCAAGATGACCGCTCTCCGACATCCTGACGTAACCGTCACCTCTTCCAGAATGACCATGGAGAAGGTCGTCCACGACTTCTACTCCGATCTCTTCGATAGCCACGTCCATCTGCCCCCATGCGATCTTGCGCAGGATGGATACGTCGTCCCCTCTGTTCTCCCTTCCGAGATCCGACACGCCATCTCGTCGGTAAAGAAACGTACAGCACTCGGTCCCGACAGGATCAGACCCGAACACCTGAAGAACCTCCCGCCAGCGCTCATCAATACCTTGGCGCAGCTCTTGACACACTACCTGTCGGAGTGCAAGGTTCCATCTCAGGAGAAGACCAGCAAGACCGTCTTGCTGTACAAGTAGTAAGACGTGCACGACATTGGCAACTATTGCCCGATCTGCCTGCTGTCCGTAGTCTACAAGTTGTTCACTCGAGTCATCCTGAATAGGATCAGCAGAACGCTGGACGAAGGACAGCCATACGAACAAGCAGGATTTCGGAGAGGATTCAGCGCGATCGACCACATACACACCATTACGAAGCTCATCGAAGTGTCGCGAGAGTACAAGCTGCCGCTGTGCCTTACGTTCATCGACCTGAAGAAGGCATTCGACTCCGTCGAGACTGAAGCGGTCATCGACGCCCTGCTTACTCAGGGGGTTCCTACTCAGTACATCAGAGTCCTTCGAGAGCTGTACAGTGGATTCACGACCAAGATCTCACCATTCTACGACGACGTCGTCATCGACGTGAAGAGAGGGGTTCGGCAGGGGGATACCATATCCCCGAAGCTCTTCAGCGCCACCCTCGAAAACGTCATGCGCGAACTAGAATGGGAAGACATGGGAGTGAAGGTCGACGGCCGGCAACTACATCATCTTCGCTTCGCTGACGACATCGTGCTCATAACACCGAGCATCAGCCAGGCGGAGCGAATGCTGGCCGACTTCGATCGTGTATGTGGGAACGTTGGACTGCAGCTGAATCTTACGAAGACGATGTTCATGAGGAACGGACATGTTTCTGATGCTCCACTCTCGCTCAACGGAACGAACATCTACGAATGCTCCAGCTACGTGTATCTGGGTCGCGAAGTCAATATGGCCAACGGCCTAGCGCCAGGGCTGAGCAGGAGGAAACGAGCGGCTCGGGGAGCTTTCAAGAGCGTCGAAGAAGTCGCGAAGAAGACGAAGAACGTCCGACTCCGTGCCCACCTATTCGACTCCACTGTTCTTCCTGCCCTAACATACACCTCAGAGACCTGGGCTATACGGAAGCAGGATGAACACGCGATCAGCGTCGCGCAGCGTGGAATCGAGAGGACGATGCTCGAAGTGACACGACTCACGCAAGTGAGAGAAGGGCTCCGAGTTTCGAGCTTCGCCGACGTTCGAAGATCAGAGAAGCTGTCGCATGGGCCAAATCGTGGAAAATTAGGTGGACCGGCCACGTAATGCGCTTCGCAGACACCCTCTGGACGAGAGCCGTCACCGACTGGATTCCGCGGGATGTCAAGAGAACACCAGGACGCCCACGAACGCGTTGGTAGGACTTCTTCGTGAAAGCCCTGAACGACCGCTATGACGCTCTTCGTGTCCCTCGAGCGAGGAGGATCCATTGGAGCACTCTGGCACGCGACAGGGACGACTGGAGACACTGCTGGCGCCCGCTCGAGCAAGTCGATGATCAAGGGGACGACAGGTGATACAGGTGATACAGGTAATTTGAGTGCTCTGTTGAACGGTACTCAAGGAAAAGGAATGCACAACTGGCGCAGTCTGCCACTGCGTCAGGAGCTGATTATGAGAAAAAACTCTGCAGTTAGTATCGTGATGTTGTTAACTACGAAACATTTCGTCTCGTTCACACATACGTACTCTCCGCTGCCTTCCCGGAACATATTACTTTGAACAGAGGTTTTATTAGAAGCACTTTTCAGGGAGGGTGATAGAACGGTATTCTTCAGAATATGAGCCGTCTAAATTGGTGTCATAGCGAGTATTCTAAATGAGTCTCGGCAATACGCAGCCACATTGTGTAAAAAAAAATTCGCTTCCCAACCCAATGTGTTCGCACGCAGATCTAGCGCTTCTGTTTTCTCGTATCTCCGAGCGAAGCTTCCAACTGTCGAGAGTGTCCGGAAATTCTCGATTTTCAGAGACCTTATTTATAAACCGGCCGTGAGAAGCAGGACGCTGCGAGCACTTGTGCTGGGTGCTATATCCTCCTTCTCCAGCTTCCCAGATTTCCCTTTACTCTATCGTCGCGGTGCTAACTTTAGCAGGCACGTACATAAGAGCTGTTGCCCTGAGCTGCTTTGGAGCATCACTGGTTTCTTTTCAGGGATTTCTTGATGTGCTGAGTTAAATGGCGTTTTCATCTGAAACAAAGACAGGTACTACCTTTTGTCCGGAAGCCTTCAGTGGTGCTTTGCTCAGCTGTTGCGCGTTCGGTTCAGTAATTTGTAGTGCAGTGCGGCCGCCCTCGAGCCCTGCACTTGGCTGCTCTCGTAGTGACTTTGCTGCTGCCTGAAGCGGACTGGGGGGGGGGGGGGCGGTTACAGGTAGCGGACGGCGTTGTCAAATTTAAGACGGTGTTCGCCATTTTCTAAAACGAAGGCGCAGAACATTTTGCCGCGCTTCGTGGGCTGAGGGTGATGTTGCAGGGGAACAGAATGAAACTGAGTGAGAGCATCGCTAATGACCGAAGGCCTTCTAGAAAGAGACGAACTACTCGTCGATGCACTAAATCGATCGTCCCTATTTGTTCGCACAGCAGCATGCTCGTGATGAGTTTCTTCCTCGCTTTTAATTCTTACCTTTAGCACTGCTTTACGGCACGATATCTACACTAATCGTTTCTCTGCTCTCGCTTTCTGGAGCATTCATAATACCTCTACTCACTGGAAAAGCCAAACACAGGTAGGTCGTTAAGCTCAGCATATGGCGACGCTTTCAGAATTAGGCTCTTGAGAAGTGTGTTATATGGAGGGGCTACAAGTTGAACGTGAAAGTTCATCCTGCAGCTCACAAAGAAAACCAACCGTACATTCGAATAATCTGAATGTTTTTGGGAGTTGCAGAGGAATGCAGATGGGATAGACTAACCTAAGCTAGCTGACTATCCAGCAGAGAGTACTACGCGTTGGTTGCGGAAAGGCGAAACATCCTCCTCTAGTGCGAAGAGCGATGGAATTTCTGATTCCGTCGCGGTCTAGCAAGTATGTATGTGGTAGACAGAGTGTCCCAATAAATTTCTGCACTTTATGGACGACCACAACATTGCTGTCTACAAAGCTGTTGCAAACGCTTTGGACTCACGCGACAACGCAGGATGACAGCAACCGAAATGTGAATGGCAACGGATGTGCCTCATACTCGTCCAATATTTTGCGTTTGAGACACGTTTGATAGTGTGCTAAATGCTTCCAATTGTGAATTGCTCACATTTCGTTCTAATCTATGTAGACTATGTCGTCGTCCCATGCTTTTTAGTTTAGATCTAAACGGAACGCATCAAATTATGTCGGCATAGAAACTGTGACTGATCATAGGACCATAATTTTGCTGCCAGTAAGGCATTCGGCAAGTGTTGGGAACTAGCTGGAAGAGCGAAAAAATCGGCGCCATGATAGGAGGGGGGGGATGGGCTTCGATCGCCTTCAGCGTAGCGGTCGGATATGGTGACGTGGAATTTCCCACATTGTATGCAGACTGATGCGTATGTACATACGTGTAATGCAAGTGGCAGCGAGAGGGGTCTAGGTCGCCCGGTACGTCACGGGCCAACCAAACGGGTAACAATTCGTTCACACGTGGGACTTCGTACTTGTGTTTGAGTACTGATGGGCTGCCCGCTCTTCCTTGCATTGCGCAAAAAAATCTAACGTTATAGGCCGTAACATGCAAAGATTGTACCACACTGTCCTTCAAAATCCCAATATGTAGATGCATCTGCTTCAGCAGATGCCCAATACCGACCGTATCTCTTGGGCTTCTGCAGAAAAATCGCGAAAAAGCTTTTGATTGCGCGCTCCAAACTACATGCTTTAACTGTAAGGAACAGATTCGATATTTAGAATCAGTATCGAAAGATCTATGCGATGAAGTGAAAAACGCCGCTTGAGCTGCTGAACTCAAAAATGTGCTTGTTCTTTCGAATGGTTAATTTTAAGGGAGTTCTTTCAAAATACTGAAAAAACCGTGGGAATGCGGCTTTTTCGGGATATGATCAAAAGCTACGACCGTAACTTATATTATCTATCGTGACTCTTGCACTGCTTTGCTCTTTAAACTCTTAAAGAAACAAAAAACAGAAACACTCGAAACTGTTTGCAGTCGAGAACGAATTTCCCCGTCATAATCATAACGGAACATGACGGCAGTAGTGGTAAATATAGGCCAGCCTATATATGCGTTACAGGGAGAACCTTCCAGAATATTTTTCAAAGATTTTGCGGAACGCTTAAGCGAGACGCGGGAAACGTTGCTTACAACCTAACCTAGCATTTCATAAAGAGAAAAACGCCCAGTAAATTTTTAAAATGTTGGTTTGATGACCTATATTCTGGCAGGCTCGGCGGGCCCTTCCGTTGCAGGAGACACGCAAAGATCACGTTGAATTTAGCTCATCGAATCAACATCTTAAACATTTAAATTTGTTCACACCTTACGTCGATGTAGTTCTGGTGGACAGCATGCAGGGGACCAGGCTCGGATCTCTTTGGAAAATGTGGGGGACTCGTTGCTGTCGTTGTGTCAGGACTGATTGGCTTCAGATGGATGCACTTCTTCGTGGCCATGGCAGTTGCCACTCTCAGTTCTGATGCCATTCTCCATATCATCCCGCAGGTTGGATTTGGTAACGCTGATAGCTTTGACTTTGAGAAAGGCCGTATGTGTTGCAGATTATGGGAGCGCACCAACACCATCACCACAGCAGCAACAGTCGGGTCACGAACACTTCTCAGGTACATCTTGCAGCTCTATTCCGAAGGCCAAGGGGGCTCTGGGAACTGAGTGAGCAGACAGAGGGAGCTACGCAATGATATGTGGGCACGTCATGCGCGCGTGATTTTTGAAAGTGCCTTGACTTTCTTAAAGTTACAATATTGAAGGTCTTCTGTGCTAGCAGGGAGGGTAGCTCTAGAGTCGCAACAATTTCGAACTGAATTGCCTTCACTGCAGCGTAGGATCCATTCAACAAGAAAGCGCTGCTGAAGAGTGCGACGCAATTGTTGTCACAGCATCATGGTTAAGTGAATATGTGTAGATATGTAGGTACAGAGAACGAAATATCAGATAGCTTTTCGGAAATACTTTCTTTGTTTAGACAATTCAATATTAAGCGCAAAATGTTTGTCGATGATTTGAAGAGTTGTAATAATCTCTGGGGGGGGGGGGGGACCACGCTGCTCTCTAACCCGCAGTAAATGCTAATACGACCTGAACTTCCGCTCTCAGGCCAAAGCAGGCACTGCAATATCCTCGTGAAATGCACGGTTGTTTGTCTGCTTCTTTCAACAGCGGTCATTAACACTGCTGCACGCTGCTTCAGCATGAGATCAGCTCCAGCCAGATATCGTCGGAGCACCACCACCACTACGAGGACGACCCCGACCACAGCCACGAGGGAGGCATAGAAAAGCGCCACGTACAGGTGAGATTCGCTCCAATTTCGGAAGCGTGTGATCAGTCAGAGACCGTCGAGCTTCAGGCGAGCAGCCCCGAACATTCCTCAGCCCACTGGCTGCAACTGACCGAAGCACGACTAGTGCTGTTGCGACTTTCCGCCGTAATGCTGACCATCTACTTCATCTACTTTTTGGAATTCCTCATTTACTACCGCAAGAAACAAAAGGTCTGTCTGAACTGTGCTCTCTTTTCTGTTTTCTGTGTCCGACGTTCAAATATACACTTGCATTATCTGCTGTGCCGAAGTTTCCTGGAAGAGCGCCAGCAACACCCAGAGTTCGAAACCTTAGCCGTGGAAGTACTGCCGATTGTTTTAAGATGCTCGCATCAGCAAATTTGTTTCGCTGCCCAAAAGTGAATCTGTTGAGTACTATCTGTAGTAAGAAAAGCAACGTCAAGGCAGGTTCTGCTTCTTCTCCCCTTTAAAACTGTGCTGCATCTCGGATATTCGATTTCGAGGGGTCGAACAACCACTTGCTATTCGGGTGAGAACCTGTTGCAGTGGCCGTAGCGGACTGCGCAGATTGGCCAGGTGAGGGGTCCCGGCGCGATTCCCTGCTGTACGTTGGCGCTCCTGTGGGAGTATACCATTGGCCTTAAGGGTGAGCTCCTGGGGCCGGATTCACCAACATTTAAATCCGTGGATATGCGCGGTATAAGAGGTATAGATAAGATAAGAGTCGGGTAGAGATGTGTCATTCAAGATTCAGAGACGCAGGCTTCACCATGGGTATAGCCTATGTCATACCATCGCTCACCCCCGAGCGAAGCCCAATGATAGGCTCCCATATCGACTCTTCGCTTGGCGCGATCGATATGGGAGTTTACCATTAGGCTTCGCTCGGGGTGAGCGGTGGTATGACATAGGCCTATCTCTACCCCTACACCCACGGGTTAGTCGTTGATGAATCCGGCCCCTGGTATTAGAGTGTTGCAGAATAACCGCCGATGCTTATATCCACGTATATTCGGTCCGTCCGTACATAGATATGTGTGTGCGTATTAAGTAGGTATATACTATGTATATACCTGTATATACATATGTATATCTATATATAATGTATATATAAATAATAAATAAATAAATATACATGTATATATGTATATACATAGAAACAGGTTCTCACTCCAATAGCAAGTGGTTGTTCGTCCCCTCGAAGGGGAATATCCGAGATAGTGTGAGCCACCGCTGGGCTGTTGCACTGTTCTGCTCATGAGCCCCACAGACGGTAGAAGGACGAAGGGGCGGGGCACCTGCGCTCACCGCCTTTATTTCACTTTGCTCTTGAAAGAGAGATTGTATGTCAATTAACAGACCTGCAGACATCAATTTAGTGTGAGCTGAAAGCTGTGGGAGCGACCAGACCAAGGATTATGCACTGCAGAGAAACGGTCACGAACCATGCTTGGGAAGAAGAACCTTCGTGTGCAGTTGCTAGTGGCGAAACGATTGTCGCTGGTCCGAGGTACGCGAAGGTGCATGCAGCTATGAGTATCCTGAGCTCCGCCGCTAAGCAAAACCTGAGCGCTTCGCACGAAAAGAAACCGTCTGTGGGGAAACAGATGTGTGGTCTAGTGAATGCTTGCAGATTATGTCTCTGGGAACCGTCCCATCAAATCCTACCAGAGTTAGTGCTGTAGCGAAATGCATGATTAGATCTCTCCCACACCTTCAGTGCGAGACGCGGTACCTGAAGAACACCCGTAGGTGAATGCAGCCGTCTGCACCAAGGGGGGGGGGAGACCCGTCTAAGGCCGGCAGCAGAATCTTGCGGGTGCCGCGGACCCGCCATGACAACAACGGGTGGTGCGGCGCCGCGAGGGTTACTGGACGCAATGCTGCGTACTTTGGCCGGCTGAAGCACTGAAAAGATCGTCGCGATTTTCATTGGATTGATAGTGTTAACGCTGCTTACATGAGACGTGTATGTGAGTTTTTCCATTATTTTTGTTGCATCGTTTACAGGTGAAATTCCAGGCAAACAGGAATTTTGCTATCAATCGAATAAAAATCGCGACGTTTCGGATGAGGGTTTGGTGTCATCCTTTCTTCTAAAAATAAAAAATGACCGCCTTTCTGCTCTTTCAAACAAGTTTCAACCACTATTTTGCTCAAAAATAAGAAATTAATAAAATCTCATACAAGGTGTTCACTTACGGGGTACGTGAATTAAAACTTTTAAGAAATTATATTAAAATTTTCCTCGATCAAAAAATTATATTAACATTCTCCAAGTTCTCTCTTCGTAAAACCTCGGCATTATTTAGATGTTTCGATTACTTCTTCGCCGAACGGGGTTGATAGGTGGACCAGTACTTATTGAGCGGCCTAACGTTTCGACCCGTTCGTCGTCTTCGGAGGCCTAAAAGTGGCTTGAGGATTCGGATGTTGCTATCTATCCGACCAAACGCCTCATCGACTCTAGTCTTTCGGATATCGTTTTGATACATAGCAAGAAATCCCGAACCCATGAACGATAAACTCACCCGCTGATCCACCGCTTGTGCGGAGCGACGCCGCTGCCGCAGTTATTCGACAAATGGTGACTGAGACTCACTATACTGTTCATTCTACACTATGTATACTGTGTATACCAGTGTCATTCTTAATCACATCCTTGTCACCACCTGTCGCTCTATAACTCACAATGCGAAATAAACGGCAGAAAGTCATCGGTGACCGAAAGACACTCATTTCGATTGTTCATTTGTGGATTTCGTGAAACAATCTAGAACGCCTCCAGCGCTTTTCTAGACGAAATATCTGTCTCGATGGTCAAAATCGTGCACTTCACATTAAAGTCGTTTCCGCCATGAGCAAAATAGAGCAGCCGGTTCTAGATCGTCTTCCACTGATGTATTGCAGGTATATTGATGATTGTTTCATTATAACTTCAACACAATCCGAAATGGGTGAGTGTTTCAGTCTTCTAAATCATCAGTCGCAGTACATCAAGATGACGAGAGAAACCCCGAAAAACGGTTGGCTCCCCTATCTGACTGTACAGGTTAAATTATCCGGTGGCATGATCCGAGTGAAGTGGTACCGCAAAGAAAGTTCTAAGAACATCTTGGTCCATGCATCATCTGCGCATCCTAACGCAGTCAAACGCGCGATGGTGAAGAATATGTTCAATACTGCGAACGATGTATGCACTGGTGCTAAAGAACGACGTGAGTCTGTGCAACTAGCATGCCAAAGTTGCTCAGAATGGATACACGGTACCACATCACCACAGGGGATCCCACTCTGATCAGCGAGCTGTACCACGCCGAGATAAAGTACCCTTGTGTGTCCTTTTTATTTCCGATAACGTCACTTCCGCTCTACATCGAAGCATAAGACGGGCCCAGTTGGAGGATGATGTTGTCTTAGTTAACAATCCAAAGACGCCAGCTGGTTCGAAATAGGCTTTACGATAGGGAGTGCGTAACGGAAAACTGTGTTGTATGTCCTTCCGGGAAAGTAGGGCATTGCGCTAAAGTTGGCATTATCTATGAGCTTGAATGCTGGACATGCAGCCAGACATACATTGGGGAAGCCGAAAGGGTACTTGCTATTCGTGTTAATGAACATCTAGCGTGCAAAAGGCGGGGTATCTTAACGAATCCTCTGGGCGAGCATAAAGTGGAGGAACATGGCGGAAACGACTTTGATGTGAAGTGCACGATTTTGACCATCGAGGCAGATATTTCGTCTAGAAAAGCGCTGGAGGCGTTCTGGATTCTTTCACGAAATCAACGAATGAACAATCGAAATGAGTGTCCTTCGGTCACCGATGACTTTCTGCCGTTTATTTCGCATTATGAGTTATAGAGCGACCGGTGGTGACAAGGATGTGGTTGAGAATGACACAGTATACATAGTATAGAATGAACAGTATAGTGAGTCTCAGTCACCATCTGTCGACTAACTGCGGCAGCGGCGTCGCTCCGCACAAGCGGTGGATCAGCGGGTGAGGTTATCGTTCATGGGTTCGGGATTTCTTGCTATGTATCAAAACGATATCCGAAAGACTAGAGTCGATGAGGCGTTTGGTCGGATAGATAGCAACATCCGAATCCTCAAGCCACTTTTAGGCCTCCGAAGACGACGAACGGGTCGAAACGTTAGGCTGCTCAATAAATACTGGTCCATCTAACAACCTCGTTCGGCGCAGAAGTAATCGAAACATATACTAACATTCTTTCTTGGAGAGTTTCTATTAGATTAATGTAGAAAGAGCCCACTTCAATTCGGAAGAATTTGCTCTGATTTCAAATGACTTGGGCTAGCTTAAAGAAGAACGTAAGCACAGTAGCCATAGCACTTGCATAATTCATTTTCGATATTCCCATCGAACAAAAACCTGGCGCCGCCTTCAGTGCATTCAATCTACGTATACAACTATGTATACGTGAGCAGTATACGTGAGCTCGATGGCGATTTTGTGAAAGACCATGAGTGCAGTAAAACGCGAATTCTGATCCAGCTGAAAGCGCACTGTTCTCATGAAAAGTGTGCCCTCACTACTTTGCTCCTTGCTGTTGTTGAAGAATTGAAGATGTCACTTAGCAATTTTATTCGAATACTTGAGTTTTTAAGCACTTCTTTCATTGACCTGCGTCATAGCTGCGAAAGGGTATTCAACGGCAACTTTAACTATCTGCTCATCAATAACGAGTACTTCTTGAAAAAGTTATTCAGTACCGCTGTATATGTAAGGAATAGAGCTTTGTGCTAATCACTCCACCAACCATTCTACGGGTCGTCGTGTCTGAAAGCGTATTTGGACGTAAGAAGGACCCGCGGCGGTCAGCTAATGGGAAGCCAAGTTTTCTCGGCAAACAGGCAAAGCAAATCTTCCATCAAAGGATGGAAGACTTGCCTTGCCGGGCCTCGTGTTGGAACGAGCCTCGTACAGGCAAAGCAAGTCTCCCGTCAAAGGATGGAAGACTTGCTTTGCCTGTACGAGGCCCGTTCCAACAACCTTGATTCGGTGTGAACACGACGCCCAACGCTTGTTTCGACTGCGCTATCACGAGCCCACTGTACGGCTCGTGTTAGCGCAGTCGGAAGAACTCGTGTTATTTGGCTTAATGGTTCGCAATGCAGAAGCATGAAGAAGCATGAAAACGAGGACCGAAAACCAAGGAAAACCCCCTCCCCCAAGCTTCCAATCCGACCACGCCCTTCGGCGGCAGTGCGAGCTGCCGTGAACGTGAAGGTTAATAGACCTTTCGTACGAGCAACGCCTATCCCAACTTGGCGCCGTTTCTTTAGAATTCAGAAGAAAAATTACGGATCTTGCAACAGTATACAAACTGACTACAAACGAGATCAGTCTCAGTATCTCTGATCTGTTTGAAATTTCTCGGACGATTGGCATTAATAGAGAACATCCATATCGGATAAGACCCGATAAACCTAATACGACTCAGTAAAAAAAACTCGTTCCTCATAAGAAACGTAAATCTATGGAACAATTTAAACTTCTTAACAACCACTGTCATAAACAATTACTAAGTTACATGACTTCGAAACTATAATTTAAGAATTTTGTTGTATTATTTTGTTATATCGAAGTGCTGGTTACTGCAGTCATAACATTGAGGCTTCTGGTATAACTCCATGTTCGAATGGATGAAGATCGACATCTTGTATATAAATATATATATATATATATATATATATATTACTGGATCTCTTATCGCAAGACAAGAACTATTCGCCATATCTTATCATCAACTATGGTTCTATTATATGGATCTCTTATCACAAGCCAAGAACTAAGTGTAACATCTCCTCAACAACTATGGTTATGCGCGGATCTTTTAACCAAGCCAAGAACTACGCCACTACATCAAGTCAAAAACTACGCCAAGCCAAGAACTGCATAACTTCGTCACCATCTATACCATCAACTGTAATTGGCACAATAAATGTAGTGTAACTGCGACAGCCCTCGGGGGCTTTTGCGAGCGGCGGCTCCGCTACAAATTGTCCGCGCCGCCGCTTCCACCACAGTGGCAGCATAGGCCCTACTGTGGCGGGAGCGATATGGACGAGTTCTCGGGATGCTGCCGCGAGGCTCTGTAGAGGCCCTAAGACCTATGTTATACTTCGGCGACGCTGTTGTCGGCGACGTCGGCGACTGTGTGTCGCGGGCTGTTACGCACTGCGTAGTACCCGCTCAACGCTGTTGCCGACGTCGCCGACAACAGCGTCGCCGAAGTATCTCTGAAGCAGCATCTTCGAGCTAGAGTGTTCGATGATCGACTAGAGCTGGAAATGGAGGTTTCAATTCTTTTCCTCTCAGCCCTCGGAATTCTGGCGGAAAGGAAGTGGCTGCCTGAAGTTGAGGCAGGATCTTAAACTTGGATAGGGAATATATCGTGGGCTGAGTTTTTGTATATTGTATTGCGTTCTAATATTGTTGTGCTAGTGTTGCAAGAATTTTCGATCATCCCAATACAATCGTTCGCTTCTGCTTTCTTGCGAATGCATTGCATTTCATCGGTGGCGATGTCCGTTCCTCCTATTGGCGCCACTGGAAACTGCTCGCTTCTGCGAGCTGAGTCAAACACGCACATTCGAATGCAGGCGATAGGCCCTGGTGACAGGCCGGCCTACGAATAACCCAAGGTCACATCGTATGGGTGTATGTCAGTTAATGTTTTCCGAGATAGTGCTATGGCGTCCGCGGGAGCCGACGCGCACTCGCAAAGCCCAGCGAGTGTGAGAAGTATGCGAGGGTCACTGGTGCGAGGACGGCATCGGGAGCAACTGAGCTAGTCCGAAAGTCCAGTAACGTAAGCAGGACCCACGTAGCAACGCTGAATGTGGGTACGTTGACGGCCGCTCGTGCGAGTTGGTAGAAGCACTGGAGCGTAGAAGAGTTGATTTATGTGCGGTGCAGGAGACGAGGTGGTCCTGCCGCAAGTCAAGAGACATAGGACGTGGCTTCAAGGCCGTCCCAGGACCGCCAGCGATGTTGGTATAATCGTCTCCGAGCGTTTCCGAGACTCGATTATAAGCGCCGAGCGCTCTGACGATCGATCGATGAAGATTGTTGTCGCCGCTAGGAAGCGACTCTTCCACTTTTTTCTGCGTATGCTTCGCAGACTGGCTGTTCTGATCAAGCCAAGGATGAATTTTGGAGCCTGCTTGATGAGAAGACAGCAGGCTCCAAAACTACCGTCGAAAGACGTCATTGTTGTCGCTGGTGACCGTAATGGGCACGTAGGCGCTACGAAAGACGGGTACAGCTGTCATGGTGGATTCGGCTATGGGTTGTGTAAGCCCTAGTTTACACTTCCACCTCCACGCGGCGCGGCACAACGATCACCATAGATATCGACTTTTCGCGCCGCCCGATCGATATCTACTCCTACTATGGTGCCGCGCCGCGCGGCGGCCCAACTATAAACTAGGGCTAACACAGATGGTGAGCCTATCCTTGAATATGCGGATTTGCATAACCTCACCATAATGAACACCGTGTTTCATAAACGCAACTCCTACCTTATCCCGTTCTATAGTGGGAACACCAAGACGCAGATACACTTCGTCCTTGTGAGAGATCGTGACCGAAATCTCGTCACAGACGCGAAGATCGAGCCGTTGAAACGGTCGCCCACAGCATCATCCGCTGATCTGTACTTTGAAGATCGCCCTTTCGAAGGTGCAGCAGGTTGAGCGATGCGGTGCTGCAAGAATCAAGTGGTGGCGAATGAGAGAGAAGGAAGCAGCTGTGATTCCTTGCGTACGGTTACGACAGTCACGACTGTCGACGAAACTTGGAAAGAAGCGACCGACGCTATACTTCAGGCTGCGAGGTCAGAACTTGGCACTACGAAGCCAGGACGACGAAAGGTCGACATGCAGGCATGGCTGTGGACGAAAGATGTGAAAGAAAAGGCTCGAGAGAAGAAAGCGCTTTGTCATGTGTTTCTCGGCGACAAGACCGCCAATAACTGGCAAAAGTACCACGAAACGAAAAAAGCAGCCAAGAAGGCTGTGGCCGTTGGAAAAGCCACTCATTACAATGATGTCTACGGAAAGCTAGAGTCACGCGATGGTGAGCGGTATTTGTACCGGCTTGCGAAAAACCGTCATTGCCAATCCGAGGATGTAGAGAAGTTGTTTGGCATGATTGATGTGAACGGCCATCTTCTGATAGAGCGCAAAAAGGCCTTGAAGGGATGGTGTGATTATTTCGAAGGAATTTCGACTGAAGAGTCCCCTCATTCGGCCGTCCCTTCTGTGGCTCCTATTCACGGTCCCGTCCACAAAATCACTGTGGAGGAAACTGACGCGGCTCTGTGGATGATGAGACCGGGCAAGGCGACTGGTCCAGATGACTTGCCAGCAGATTTATGGAAGTCGAAGTTCTGGTACTCTGCTGATTGATTGGCCAAGTTTTCCAACCAGGTTGTAGCGGAGAAGAAGGTGTCTGATGTTCGGCAAGAAGGTACGACGATCCCGATTTGGAAGAAGAAGGGCAGCCCTGCAGACTGCTCAAACTACCGCCGATTCGGTTGCTTTCGCACAGCGTGAAGATTTTCGAGCGAATCCTCGATAGCCGAATTCGCGAAATCGTCAAGCTTTCCACCAATCAGTGCGGCTTCGTGGCTGGTTGTGGTACTATCGATGCCATACATGCCGCCTGTCTTAGGGTAGAGAAGCGTCGCATGAGAAACAGAGGCCGGTGCGTTTTGCCTTTCTCGACTCGGAGAAGGCCTTCGATCGCGTACCACGTGGTACGCCCTACGACAGCACGGTGTTCCCGAAGAACTTGTAGAGCGGGTGCGGATGCCCTACCCTTGTCCAAAGAGTCGTGTGCAAGCTGCAGCAGGAACCTCGACGGAGTTTCCTATCTTTATTGGGCTGCACCAAGGATCTGAGCTTTCCCCCACTCTTTGTTGTCGTAATGGATGCCATTACGCGAGATCTTCAGAAGCCCTTCTCTTGGACGTTGCTATATGCTGATGACGTGATACTCGACGCGAAGACAAAGGTGAACTCGAGCGAGAGGTGCAAGCTTGGTGCGACCGCCTGGCGATGTTCCGACTCAAATTCAACGTCAAGAAGACCGAGTATTTCACGACTGACCTAAATGAGTTCGGCTCCATTAAGATTAACGGTGCTGAGCTTGCGCGCACTTCGGTGTTTAAATACTTGGGATCAGCAATAGCTTCTGATGACAGTGAACTCACGCGTGAGTGCAGCTTGGTCCAAGTGGCGCTCGTTCACTGCAGTACTCTGCGACAAGAAGATGCCAGAGCGCTTAAAGTCAAAGATCTATAAAATCGTCGTCCGGCCGGTAGCGATGTACGGAGCTGAGTGTTGGCCTGCGCCTAAGGAAACGGAAAGTCGCCTCAGCGTAATGGAAAGAAGATGCTGCGCTGGATGGCTGGAGTCATGCGCCTGGACCGCATCCGAAACGAGGCTATTCGGCAGAAGTTCGGTGTCGCGCCGATAGCTGACAAGATGCGAGAAGCTCGTCTGCGATGGAACGACCGCGGTCTGCGTGGAAAGGAAGACAGCGTCCGTAAGATAGGCCTTAACTGAAGCGTCTGGAAAGCGGCCTAGAGGGCGCCCGAAGCAGCGCTGGGCTGATACGTTACACAAGGACTTCAACACGTTGACGACCGCGCCTTTTCGCGTGTCTGGCGCGTGGGACCAATTGATTTTTTGCAACGCCGACAGCGTAACATGACATCATGTCGCACGGTCTAACGCGACCGCTAAATTCGTCTCTTGGTGGAAAGCAATGATGATCATGACGAGGTGGTCCAGCACGACGTTGATGCTCAGTAACCGAAAATTGTTTTTGGGGAATACGCTTTTTACAGCAACGTCTAAAGATGAAGTGCATATAACACAAAAAAGTTCCTTGGAAAGATCTGAATAAAGCTTACTTACTTTGATACTTTATGGTCCTTTGTCGGCTGGAGGTCTTCTCAGCGGGGACCACAACTCTTCCAGACCGCTCGATCTCTGGCTGCTTGCATCCAGTGAGGCAGACTCCGCTCTCTGAAAGATCTTGAGAATGAGTCTGCCCATCGCGTTGGCGGTCGTCCCAGTGGTCTCTAATGGTCTCTCGGGAGCCATTCTGTGACACGGAGACTCCATCTATCGTCCTTTCGTCGAAGCAGGTGTCCGGCCCAGCGATATTTGGAATTCTTCATGTACTGCAGCGGATCTGCTAATTGCGACTTCTCCCGCAGCTCCGAGCTTCGTAGGCCTTCTTGCCATTGCTGACGAAGGCTTGTCCTTAGAAGACATCTCTCCAGTGCACGATGCGTAGTTTGCATCGCTCTGGCGATTGTCTTGTTGTCGGGCCAGGTTTCCGTCGCGTAACACATCGCAGGCAGTACAGATGCGTTGAATATCGAGGCCCTGAGGCCGGGATCCTTGACCTGATCGGTGACTTCGCGAATCGAACTGAAGGCTGCCCATGCTGCGCGTCTCCTGCGGGCGATTTCAGGAGCGAGGTGGTTATCCATGTTCAGCTCTCTTCCCAGATAGACGTAGGAGTCGACCTGTTGCAGAGCGACTCCAGTTTAATCTTACGAGTCCCGTGTCACACCACTGGTTGACCATAAATTGTGTCTTGGACATATTCATGTCCAATCCAATCTTCATACCTGCCGCATTGAGCTCGTTTAGCATTTCCTCGACTTCTGCCGTGCTGGTAGAGATGAGAACAATATCGTCGGCGAAGCGAAGGTTGCTGATCCGTTTACCGTCGACAAGGTAGCCTTTATCGTCCCAGTTCAAGTCTTTCATGGCATCCTGGAGTGCCGCTGTGAATAGCTTGGGAGAAATCGTGTCTCCCTGCCGTACTCCTTTCCCGATAGGAATTTTAAGCTTTCGATCGAACAGCTGGATGGTAGTCGATGTGTTCGAGAAGCATTCGTCGAGAAGTCGGATGTAGGGCGATGGTATACCAGCGTGCACAAGGGCGTTCAGAATGGCGTTGATTTCCACAGAGTCGAACGCTTTCCGATAATCCACGAAGAAAAGGACAGGTGGGAGGTGGTATTCGCGGCTCCTTTCGATGAGCTGTGAGACAGTCTGAATATGGTCCATGCAGGAGAAATCCTTGCGAAACCCTGCTTGCTCCACTGGCTGATATTCATCCAAGCAACGCTCCATGCGGTTAAGCAGTATCTTGGTGAAGATCTTGTACACAACCGAGAGAAGACTGATGGGTCGATAGTTGTTGATATCATCCTGCTGACCTTTTTGGAAGATTAAAACTGTTTTCGACTCCTTCCATGAGTCCGGAATCCTACCAAGTCGAAGGTAGTGGTTGAAGTGCTTGGCAAGAAGTGAGCAGACGGTACTGCCACCCGCACGAAGGAGATCAGCAGAAATGCCGTCCGGTCCGGGAGCAGTGCCCGGCTTCATCCTTCTGATAGCATGAGCAACTTCTGATTCCAGAATGGGAGGTACTTCCTCAGCTGGTGGCATCAAGCATTTCGGGACAGTGATGGAAGAACGGAACAGATCTGTGTAGAATTCCTGAACGATGGCCTCCATCGCTCTTTGAGACGTTTGCGTTGTTCCATTCTTATCCACAAGGGCTGACATTATTTCCTTCTGATCGCAGAGATCTCGTTTGCAGCGCTTTATGCTTGAACCTTTCCCAGCCGCTTCTAACAGCTTCAATCTTCTGTAGGCTTGAATGGACTCCTTCACTGCAATTCGACAGGCCTTCGAGATGGTGACTTTTTCCAGATGGGAAGCATTAGGATCCAGTTTAACAGCTCTTCTTTGCTCCAAGAGTTTAATCGCATGTGCGTTGAGTCTTGAAGCAGACGGCGATGTGGCTTCGCAAGAGCTGCTAGCACATTTCAACAGTCCTTTGGAGAGAAGGTCGTAGTCTTCCGATGGATCTTTAAGAAGATTCCAATCATACGACTTTATCGCATATTCCAACTCCTCAGATTTGAATGTGGGGATCCTCACCGGTGCCGGTTTATGAGTGTCACGCTTGAACATCCTCTTTTTGAGAGTCAGCTTCGCACGGACAAGGCGGTGATCCGAGCCGGTGTCAAATGAAGGCAGGACGGAGACGTCGAACAGACTCCAGCGTTTGTTTGTAAGAACATGGTCGATCTCCGAAGGTGTTTCTCCATTTGGGCTTTCCCAGGTCCATCGTCGGTTTGAAGGCTTCTTAAACATAGAATTTCCATGGTAGAGACGGCACGCGGATAGGAATTCTATCAGGCGCTCTCCGTTCCTTGAGGAAGTTCCATGTGGTCCTAGCCTCCATTCGTCGTGATCATTCGTAACGACGATAGCGTTGAAGTCACCAACGACAACTTTGTAGTAGCTCTTCTCGTCGTTGACAGTCCTTTCGAACAGCTTGTAGAATTCCTCCTTTTCTTCATCTGTGGCCGCAGATGTTGGAGCATATCCATTTATGATGGAGATGGTTCCTTGATCTTTGGTTTCCAGACGAAGAACAGCTACTCGCGGACTGATGATCTTGTAAGAGTCTACTAGGTGGTGCACTGTCGAATTGACGAGAAATCCAACTCCGCCAATATTCTTTCTGTCCACCTTTGCTCCGATAATGAGAAGCTCGTTGTGGTCGGTCCTTCTTATGGTTTCCGTTCTGCCTTTCGTTTCCTGCAGGGCGATAACGTCGTATTTGATGTTTCGGCTTCTATAAAGCAGTGTCCGAAGATCCTGCTCAGATGCGATCGAACGACAGTTATAAGTGCAGACGAATAGGCAGTTTCCGTGTCGTGGTGGGAGGGAGTTTCCGGTAGTCCGATTCCAATGACGTCCTGATAGTTTAACTCCGAGATTAGATGGCCCCTCGCCGGAGGTGGATGCAACCGACGTCGTAGAAGTCCGGCGCGCGGAGGACTGGGGCGCGGGTTTAGTTGTTTGAGCCGTAGCGGTGGTCTGGTTACTCACATGTTCCTGGCCAGGGATACAGGAGAGCCGCCCATACACGACAAAGCGTCGCGTACTGCGTGACCGTTTGTGCCGTTAGCCATGACAAAGTGATGTTCACCCCTTCACCGCGGTGAGGTGGCACATGAAGGGGGAATAAAGCTAGAAAAATGCATTATAAGGCTGCGGGCTGACATCATGTCACATGGTTCCACGCGGCCGTAAGGGTGTGGTCTGACATCAGGCCACGCGGTCGTCAACGTGTTAAAGTAACTGGTGTCCACCCTGATCTAGCAGGGGATCGGGAAAGATGGCGACATGGCACCAGAAAAGCGGACCCCGCCATGAAGCGGGACAAACGCTGAAGAAGAAGAAGCATTGCATTTCATTGTTTCATCAGAAGTGTAGTCTTCCCCACTGGATATTACTGTGGAGGTCTAGCTGGCGGTAAATATAGGGAGCTGTTGCAGAGAAAAACGGGAAAACAATTATTGGCTTTTTCACTTTGATGGCTATTGGTGAGCTCGAGACCGCTATTTCTGAGCAGTTACGTGTCTTAAAGAGGTGAAAATGAGTAATTTATTACAACTGTTTCATTACCATCTATTTTCTTAATTTCCATTCGATTTTGTCCCCTATGTTTTCCTGAAATTCCCGTCTCACATGCCGATTTGTTCTCCTTTCTAGAAACGGTAGATCACAGACTGCGACATCCCGTGAATGCATGGAGGGTGCCAAGTGGGTTGATTCATGTACTCCACCATTTAATGCTAATACAGTTGTAGGTAAATTCGAGCCAAATACTTTGAACGCCACTCCGAGATATTCGAACCAGGGATGGGCAACAATTTTGAAATTCTTTTCGGGGAACAGAAACCCGAGTTTGTCGGAAAGCGGAACATGCACATGCTCCGCAATTGAGAAAGTTAGCATATTGTAATCCATAACTCATCTCATGAACACTCGAATTTCCATGGATGGAACGTTACTCTTCAGCTCAGCTCACCCCCTATCCCACATTTAGCACCTTAATAGGTAACTCAAAAACAATAAAGCTAAAAACTCGCTGGGAAATTCAGAAAACTGTTTTTTCTTCTTCAAAATTCGGAGCGGACGAGGGGGCTACACATTGCAATGACTTTATAAATCGCAGAGAGAAGGTGAAGGTATATCGGCTTAAGGACCATTGTGGTCGTCCAAATTCTAAGTGCTGTTGCAAATGAGATTGTTGTATTAAAACTCTTACGGTCAAGAAATTGAAAGGGAAGAGCTCCTTCGCCACTGACTGCATATCTCGAACGCATCCCGTCCGATATTGAATGTTTTGAAGAGCTGAGGTTCGAAGGTACCTTCAAAGCGTGAAATAACTCGTAGGGTATCACCAGCGGCTCTGTAAAGCTTGAGTGTCAGCTGCCTTTTAGCCGTGCAGGGGTGTTTTACGTATATCGGCTTGGTTCTTCGCAGAGCAATAGGAAATCCCTGCTGGCAGTTCCACTCTATAAGCATTTTGGGGTAAGAAGACAGTTATTAAGTGTTTGAGGGTAGGGATCCGATTCTATCAAGCTCATCTTCCTTTGCACAACGTCTGACCAGTTCTTTTAAGATGCGGCTATTCAGTTTCAATACGATTTCCTTCTCCTTGTTGAGCAAGCTGTATCTCTTGTGCTCTCACTTCTGAAGCCTTGCCCCTTCCATCGCTATGCCCCATAGCATACGTATATTCATTGTGGTCCCTTCACCATGTGATTCCCTTTCAGTGGTCTTCCGGGTGTATTTTATTTATGTTTATGCCTTTTGTTTTTTACGTTTTAGCCTCAGGTTTAGTTCTTTAATAGGTTATTTGAGAGGATCCTTGTCGAGGTCATCCACTCGTACACAGGCAGGTGCTCCGTGAACTTCAGTCCTCTCACCCAAAGGTGTGCGCAATTACGACTTACGATTCACGATTTTACGCTTCCTCGGCTGCCTCAACGAGGGTCTGTTTTAACTATCTCTAGGTCATTTAGTGCCAGATTTGTCTAAAACGGATAAAAGACTGATGTGTTTTCAAGTGTTGCGAGAAAACGTATTAGCAGGCCAAACTGCCATTCAAATACCACCAAAGTCAAATGTAGGAAAGTGAGAATTGCATGGTGCTCTCGAATCGACGATCACTACTTTGTGATGACTCCGTGAAAATGCGGAAGGTCTTTGGAGCCACGCAAAGCCACTCTGTTACGAGAAGATTTCAAGATTTAGTTGCGATTGGAAGGTATTTCGTACTCTACGACCAGCCAAGAATTCGCGTATACAAAAGCTGTAGCTTGCCTAAGACGCGTCCATTAGATTGAAGGCATGGGTTGAAGGCAAGAGAGGGAGTTATTTGATCGTTAGTAACTTATGGTTCTCTACCGCGGTTCGAAATCCGAGGCGGCTTGAGATAAAAAGGAAAACGTTCTGATCAAAAAGTTTCAAATCTGGCGAATTTCTACTTTTTCATCAAAGCCGTCTATGACTCATCGTCTTGTAAGTAGACATCAAAAGAATTTTGTCTTTCTGCGTCTTAACGTGACCTATAAGGCAGTGACAACATTTTCTAGGATACTCTAGGTATTTCCAGATTATTGTAGACTGTAATACATCTTCTTACGGTGCAGACCCCCTTGAATTTTGGCTCAGCTAGAGTGCCAAGTAACGTCTGGTTTCACACTTTTGCAGCACTTTTCTTTCTATTTGTATTGTAAAATTGGCCTTGACATCGAGCTCACAACGAGTGGTATTCGCATAACATTATCAGTGAGAAAGTGTCGAAGAGAAAGGGTAGCCGAATCTCATGACAAACAAAACCTTTTTGTGATGCGCTAAATATTCTACCTTTTCACTTATGATTCTTTTGATTCACAAGGTTAACCAATGAGCAAGTACTTCATTCTCTGAAAGGCATGGTATCAATTTATATACTGAAAGAGGACGAAGGTACATATTTGTTTGCTATGAAGAACGAAAGCAACTTGCAGACATGGTGGCGCCATGCACGGATTGTTTTCTCCGAGACCATCTTTGAATCTCTAGTCTTGTTGCGATCTTCGGTTTACGGTTTACGATTTACGAAATTTCGTATTTCATTTACGCACACCCCTGCTCTCTCCATCAGCTATATGTTTGATCGTAAAGTGACTGCTTCCGAGCTCTGCATTCATGCCGTTCGACAGCGGTATAGTGAGGAAGCATATACGACGAAGCGGGCGGTCTACGAAGTCTTTAAAACCCCCGAAAAAGTTGTATAAGGTGCGGCAAACGTTGACACTACGCCATGCACATGTTCAATGTGCCGCCTCCTTTACTGGAATGATAGTGTGAACGCTGTTTGCATAAGCATGCAGTTGAAGTACCATTTTTGCGTCCGCCTTTGCTTCAATTCCAGCAGCAGTTTTGATTCCTTAGAATTATGCATAAAACTTTTTCTAGAGGTGAGCCTTAAATTGGATAACAATGTTAGCTCTCCGTCATGAAGAAAGTTCTTTCCCGGAAAGCCTCCATATTGTTATGACGGTTCAAGACTACAGATTATGTGGAAAAGTTATTGCGCCCAGGGGCCGGATTCATCAAAGTTACTGCAGTAACTTTAACGGAGAAATGTAAGCGAAAGCTCAGATAACGCGGCTTATCGCTCACCAAATCACTTGATAGGCCGCGTTATCTGAGCTTTCGCTTACAATTCTCCGTTAAAGTTACTGCAGTAACTTTGGTGAATCCGGCCCCAGGATGCGCTCCGGTACTGAAGATTTTCTGGATCTGGACGTATGCAGAAATAATTAACCGATCCCTGAATTAACGGCCGAATTTAAGGGTTTCTCATGGTCAGTCGAGGAACTACCTTCTTAATGAAAAATAACGTGGTTTTTCAATTTTCAAGTTCACCCTAGTTCTCATCCAAAGTTGTCTAAGTGGTCTTAGGGCACGAAGTGGTTTCCCAAAACCAAGGTCTAGAAGAGCGAACGTACAGGAGCGACATAAAGACTTCACCTACCTATCAAATGAACATCGTGTCACGTTAGACGAATGCATGACGCGACCTCAATAGCAACTTTTATTAAGATTTCTATTTTCGTGATCTTTAAAGCGAGATGCCATTGGGAAGACAAGAGTTTTATAACCATGGTTAAGCAGTAATATCCTTTGAGAGCCTGAGGCGCTGTTTTTATAAAATTAGCGTACACGTTTTCTTATGTGATCGAGGCTACTGCTTAAATAGAAGGCTCAACAAATTCATATGATGAAAGACGTCTAACCTGCTAGAAAGAACTTTATGTTAGTATCACTTACACCATCATTGAAAAAAAAAACGCGACGCTCTCCATGAAGTGGATGGCGCGATTAGTGGCGAAGCGCACCACAAAAAACCGTCCTCTTTGATTTTTTAACTCCCCGGGGACATCCACGTTCCTGTAATGGCCACGATGTTACAGTGTTTTGAATCCTGGGCCCAGATTCATCAACAACTTACAGCAATCTAACGGTGAAAATGCTGCCGAAATTTCTGACAGCGCGGCTTATCAACAAGCGATATGGTGAAACATTGAAACATTTCACCAACATTGCAACATTGCTTGTTGATAAGCCGCGCTATCAGGGATTTCGGCAGTATTTTCACCGTTAGATTGCTGTAAGTCGTTGACGAATCTAGACGCTGGCAGTTGGAGTTCTCTGCAATGCGTTATTCTGGTTTCTGACAAATTTTGTTATTTTCCCGGAAAGCGGAAAGAACTGGCCAAAATGCCAGCAAATCAGAAAAAGTTCGGCTCACACCTATGCGGACCGAGTATGCCTATTTCTTGGGAATAGCCGGTGAATGTTAATATTTGATGACACACTCGCCAAAAGCGTTCTGCTTGCTCCTTCGCACCTTATGTAGAGTAATTGGGGTTCGCTTTGTTCCCGAAGTGCTCGAAGCAGTTCTCAGCAGCCTTCTGTCATTGATGAAAGTCGTTCCAGCACATCCGAGTCCCTGTCGGATGAGTCTGCCTCTCACGCTGAAATGTGCTGTGGTCTCACGGTTAGTTTTTTCTCCCGGTTTTTTCTCTTCAGACCGGAGTTCAAGAGACGGAAGAGTGTAGTTCTTTCCAGCGACAGCTCAAGCTCATCTGTGAGACGTGTTTTCCGAAATTCTATCAAATAAATTTCACTAGAATTCCCTGCCGTAGACACCGTCACCAGAGCTATGTACAATTAGAAAGGCAAGAGACGGTGTCACACCTCCAGTCTGCCATGACTGGTGGTCTCTCTGAAGAGTTTCTTTTCCGCTGCGACAAAAGCTAGGCACCTATGAAGAGAGCGTTAATTTTTGCTTTTCGCTTTGAGTACTCACTGAGGTTCGAAGAGTACCAATTTCAGACACGAGCTTATGTGATTTTGCTCGGCGATGGGGTACACAACTTCGTCGACGGCATCGCTATAGGTGCCTCCTTCATCAACTCGACCAAGCTTGGTATTATCACGTCGATTGCGGTGATATGCCACGAAGTGCCTCACGAACTCGGTAAGACAATCACTAGACTCCAAGGACCTTAGCCTTGATTTTGAGCTGTTTAACTTGCATCTGATCCACTCAAAGTTTAACGACGTATTACTCCCAGTCTCCTCAAGGAAATTACGATAAGGTAACCTGATGGAAACGAACTTCCGTCTTCAGACTCTTCGGAGTCTCTTTTGTGAGCGAGATATGCTTGTCGCAGGGTCACGTGGCGCGCCCCGGATGGTAAAAAGGGGAATGAACCGCGACAAAACGCAACTGTGTACTGCTGAGGGACGCTGGTGAGTTGGAGGTGATGGACTCTTTGCCACTGCTGGCCCATGGCCGGCTCATTTTGCGTGGACGTGGCATTTCATGCATAGAGTGCGTGGGTATGTTCGCCTCTGCGCAAGTTGTATCCTTCCCGCAAGATTGGACACGTATACAGGGAGATTCGAGAGCGCCTGAAATGACTCGACCCTACCTTGTGGGAAGTTTGGCACGCGCCCTGGAGATCTGTTCTTAGGAACATGGCACAGCAGGTGAATAGGCAATTGGTGTTCTCGACAACACACACTTCGCCGTGGTGGTTGCGTAGAAGCTTTGATTGTACTCGCCGCATACGCTCCGACATCCGACCTTTAACTTGGATTCGGGACAGGCACATCTTCTACAAGGTGACGTCAACGCCTTAATTGGGCTGCGAAGATCTATTGTTTGGAGTGGAACGAGCAAGGTGAAATACGGTCTGAGTTCAACCTGCCAACTAAGGGCATCAATGAAAACTTGCAGATTTAAAAATTTCTCTCCTACGGCAGACCTGGGAACCGCTTCCCCAACGAAGTTGACCACAAAATCTTCAGAAGCAAATGTTGCCTGATCGACGCCTTCTGCCATCTGCAAGTTCTTCACAGGATCGGATCACCACCTGCTTTACACGAAGTTCCGCTTATGGCCAAAAGGGCTGAGTGTCAGGCAGTGGGGTCCGAGCTGCCGAAGCTATGCAGAGAGGCGCTTTGCAGAACTTACTTTACTTTATTTCAACACGAGTGTTGCCACCGTGTGTTAACATAATGCAGGACCATTGAAGCATAAAACGTACCAGTGTAACAGAACTTCGCCAACTTCAAGAAGAAGGTGACCGCTCTTCGACTCCCTGATAGACCAGTCTTCTCTTCCAGAAAGGTAATGGTGGAGCAGTTAGAAGGGTGTCTAGTTGCAGTCACAATTATTGTGCCAGGTGGGACTTGGCCCTGTACGTTCCACTATCCGTCCAGCGACGCTACGCCTTACACAACCGGTGTTGTTTGATCGAACGGAATAACCACGCTATCTTCCTATCAAGTTAGTTGGAATGGAAAATCATAGGAGTGAAGATCGACGGCCGGCATCTGTGCTATCTTTGCTCCGCTGACGACATCGTGGTCGTGACACGGACCATTCGCCAAATGGAGCGAGTGGTAGCCGACTTCGTGTATGTGGGAACGATGGAGTGCAGCTGGATCCTACGAAGACGACGCAATGAGAGCAACGTGGTAGGAGGAGACGAACGGCTTGGGAGCTTTCAAGAGCGTCGAAGAAGTCGTGAAGAAGACGAAGAACGTCCGACTTGGTGTCCACCTTTTCGACTCCACTGTTATTTCCGCATAATACACGCCTCAGAGACCTGGGCCAGAGAGCAGGATGAACATGCGATCAGCATCGCGCAGCGTCGAATCGAGAGGACGATGCTCGGAGTGACACAACTCCCCAGTGAGAGAAGGCCTCCGGAGTTCCGAGCTTCGCCGACGTTCGAAGATCAGAGATGCTGTCGCATGGGACAAGTCGTCGAAAATTAGGTGGGCCGGCCACGTAATGCGCTTAGCAGACACCCGTTGGACGAGAGTCGCCACCGACTGGATTCCGCGGGATTTCAAGAGAACATCAGGGTGCTCACAAGCGCGTTGGTCGAACTTCTTTGTGGAAGCCCTGAATGAATGATGTGACGCTCTTCGTGTGTTTTGAGCGAGGAAGATCTACTGGAGCGCTCTGGCACTCGATATGGACGAATGGACTCTTAGCGGGCGATCGAGCAGCTCGATGGCCAACGGGACGGCAGATGGTACAGAAGAAGCCGAAGCCAATGCAAAAGCTTGTGGGGGAGTCTGATTATCTCAGTGTATAATGTTACGATAAAAACGGTGTTAAGCCTTCTAGAGGACAGAATACGATTTGAGTTCAGAACTCGTCCACCAGATAGGATGGCCACAACTATAAAACAGTCAGGATGCCAAAATTTTAGGGGACTTGGCTGTACTGATCGACTCTGGACTTTCCATGAAGATGGCGCTCGCGCTGAACATGTTGTCCGCGCTCACCGCGTTTCTCGGACTCTTCACTAGCATTGTAATAGGTGAGGTCTAAAAGTCTCGGGCTCCACCTTCTTTGCTGGGAGCTACCGATGGACCACATCTAGTAGGCTCCCTCGACTTTGGGCATTCCAATGTTATGTGTGTTCGTCATTGCAGGAGAGTCACCAGAGATGCAGTTATGGCTGCTTGCTATAACGGCTGGAATGTTCTTGTACGTCGCCTGGATCGACATGGTGAGCACTTAAAGTCCGGCCAATTCAGCGAACTTCGACAGGCCAGAACTCGCTGTGCACTTTTATTTTGCAATTTTGACCCCCATATTCGCAATCCGCGTCCCAAGCTCCTTCTAATGACTCTGGTCTCCACTTGAAGTTGGGAGGTCGAAGCACTTCTCTGGTAATTTTTTCTGGCTACTGTAAAATCTGCGCATCACCATGAACCCGCTGTGTTAATGTGACTCTACTGCTGTCCAGCTTGACTCTGTTGAATATGCATCGATTAGTGCAAGATTAAGGTTGACAATGGCCCTTGGAAAACTTTGTCAGCAATCTGAAGAAAATACCAGTGCGAAAGTGATGCGCCTATAGATTTCAAAGAAAGAGGTAGAATTTTGACGCTTTAATCACTCTATTTTTCTACTGACCAACTTCGTTCGTAGTGACCAATTTAGCGTTTCCCTCGATTGTCCGGAAATTTGTTCATTTATCAGGACAGAACAAATTTGACATAGATTTTCACGTTTTAAGGAATGAAAGTGTGAAAATCTATATCAGATTTGTTTCAAACACCGGCAACGAGCCGCTGGAAACCAAAGACGACCTCTTGAAAGTGCCGCACAATCTTACAGTGCTCCGGGTACGCTCGCTCTTTCCCAGAATTTCCGCAAAGTTTGTTGCTGTTACTCTGTGGCCCCTGGTTAGAAGGAGGGCTCTTTACTTTCCTCAGCAGAGAAGCAGACTGCGGACTCCTTCGACATCGTCACCAGTCGACGCGTCACGTCATACAGGGTGCGCCGGCGATAGGCCTCTGTTATACTCCCGCGGGAGCATCCGCGGAGCGTCCGCGGACTAGGGGTGCACCGCGGACGGCGGGCGTGGCGCGGCTCGGCGATTGGCCAGGTGTGGGATCTCGACGCGATTTCCGCCCTTCCGCGGACGCTCCCGCGGGAGTATAACTCAGGCCATAGACGCGCCACTTTTTCACCAAATTTCGCAGCTCCGACTGCTCGTTTGTTGGCTGTTCACCTGCAGCGGCCTTGCTGCCATCTGTGGCTTGATGTATGCGTCTTCAAGGATCCCGATGAGGAGCCTTCATGTACACAGGCTGAAGAGAGCAGGGTGAACTGGGTAGGCACATTAGTAGGGTGCATCTCTCGGCTACAGGCTTTGGCTCAAAATGGGGGGGGGGGGGCATCTTGAAGGGTATTTTGAAATGTGACCGCACATTTTGCAATGTCCTGGCTTCGGTCAACTGTTGTCATGAAAATTGCTCCTAAGTTTAGGCTTGTTCCAGATTTGCCCTGAAGGGGACTTGTGCGCGTTTTTGTATTAGCGAGCTCATATAAAATTTGTGTAACTCATCCATTCTCTATGGCACGAGGAAAGCTTATCGGACACATCTGAATAGTTACAACCATGCGATATACAGGGTGTCTCAAAAAATGTATACACTATTCGAACGGTGATAACTTTGCTCCCAGTAAAGGAACTAAAGACGTTAACGGCTACTATGAAAGCTTAAGAAAAGGAAAATTCTCTGACACATGAGCGGTATGGAATGCGCCATGCACTCGTCTGAAGTGTTGCTTTTTGCACTCCAGCGATCGTGTTTCGCTGAATACTCGTTATAATTTCTTCACAAAGGGGTTCTTTTTAGGCTTGAAACTTTTAAAAAAGCACTATTGCTTGCGAAAAATGCAGGGTATTCCAAAAAATGCAGGTACTATTTGAAAGGTTCTAACATTGTCGCTGGTGAAGCTTTTGAAAATGTTTAAAACCAATTTGAATGTAGAGGACAACGAGACTTCTGTGGTGTGTAAACAGGCGAGATTGCTGCGCTACTTTTGACTGACAATCACGTGAAGGGCAAGCGACGTGCCAGTTAATTGATAGCACAATTTATATGAGAACAGAAGCCCCACTTCCCACCAAGACGGATTCTGTGGACTGATGAAGCAACATTCAAGCCGAATGGAGAGATTGATCGGCGTAATTGCAGCTACTGGGCGACGAGAAATTTTAAGAAAAGTACAACAGGTTGATTTGGGCAAGTAGTAACAAGACTGTAACATGGCGTTGAGCAGACACAATCAATCGAATCTGAAATGCTAGGTTTCAAGAGAGGGCGTGACGCAATTTTGACTATTTGCAAGCTGTAAAAATCCCATCATCCTGTGCTTTCATATGAGTCTAAAATATTTTCAAAAACTTCACTAGCAGCAATGCTAGAACCTCCTAAGTAATACCCGCATTTTTTAGGATACCCTGCATTTTTCGCTGGCCATAGTGTTTCTTTAAGTTTCAAGCCTTGAAGGAAGCCAAAATTAATCGAAGCGGTCCTTTGTGAGTAATTTTAAACAAGAATTCAAGCGAAACGCAACCGATCGTGTAAAATACAAAATTTCAGACGAGTACATGACGCATTCCATACCGCTCATATGTCAGAAAATTTTTATTTTCTTCAGCTCTCATAGGAGACGTTAACCTTTTTACTACCTTTACTGTGAGCAAAGTTAGCACCTTTCGAACAGTGTACACAATTTTTGAGACACCCCATATAAGCAACGGATCATGTGGGCTTTGCTCCTTTGTGCAACTCTACTCTCAGCAAGGTCCATCACTTTCGAGCCGTTGTACCCCTCGAAGTCCCTCGTATCATCTTTCGCTAGGGTTTTATACAACTCCACTGCAATTTTACTCTAATTCTACTATACCCTTCCGAGCTTGGAAATGTGATTGTGGAACTAAATATTTTGCATGCACCACCAAGCGGTGAAAATTTTCGGGCCGATCTGATACTTTCGGCTGTGTTCTAATTCCTACCGCAAGCAAGCTACAAATTCAGAACGCCTTTACTGCCCCTATCTGTTCGTCGTTTACTCATGACTCGTTTCACGTCTTGAGATCCTTCATGCACTCTATCTGCTAGGCACAGATGTTCAACCCTTTTTGAGCGACCAACTCTATGAGAAGGCCGCGCAGCCTTGGTGAAAGCCGCTCGAAAACTGTAAACAGAGGTGAATAAGGGACAGACCTCTCGAGCGCTGTATAAATCCAAGTACCGAGGAGGCGCACGCTACCTCAAATCTAGGCTCGGTTGTAGAAGTCTTCATGTTGTAGCGACAAAACACATTGGTACCATACCGCTGCGCAGACAATCGTCTCTTTTGTTGTTCACGTAGAACCGTTCGAGGGCGCGGAAGCGCAGTCGATGGTGGCGCGGCTGTCGCGCGTACTACGAATCAGGCGCTCTCGGTTCGAGCCGGGCCCAGGTCAGCATTCCCTTCCATGCCTCCTAGTGTGCCATCGCCGCCTCCAATTCCCACCAAGACATCCCGTAGAAGTAGAATGCGTGGCACATCCCAAATGAGGGTTGTTTCACTCCGTCATTTGTCCGTTTATTCAAGGATAAAACGTGCGGATCTCTTGCGATCTGTTTGCACGGTTAGTAGTCGTTGTCTATCTGCTTCTGTTTCCACGTCAGAAGTTCGCTCCGCAGAGAAGCTCACATTTCAGCTCTCGCATCTGAAACACGACGGCTCGCACAAGGATCACTGGACAGTCGCCTGCTTCCTACAGTACTCGGGATTCTGCATCGGATTCCTGGCGATATTCGCGTTGGGATGGTTCGAGGACGAGCTGTTCACTAGCAGATAGCAGCCCTTTCCCTCAGCAGCTCCACACCACTCTGCGCTCTGTACTCAGCTGTTCCACGGGTTCCAATCCATTACCACTTACTCGAAAGATTCCCCCTTTATTACAGCCTCATTTAAAAACACATCTCACATTGTAGTCTCTTTACAAGTAACTTATTGTCTCTCGAATTTACGAACGAATTCAAACTGCTCGTGTTTGTGATGCAACCGTTAAGCACTCCTAAACAAGGGGCACGTTATCGACTGTTCAGCGTATAAAGCATTGCTGGAGTTGAGGAGAGCACGTGGAGAGAACTACGGTCTCCTCAGTATCATAAGGTTTATTAAGTCACACAATGGCGGAGCTCGAGCGATGAGATGAGCGACTGAGTAGAATCCATTGTGCAGTGCGGCAGGTTGTCTTGTGTTTTCATCGCAGTTTGCTGAACAATTCGTAACCTTCGAGGGGCTCTGCTCGACAAGCTAACAAAACCGGTAAGCTGAGGAGACAGAAACAGCATGCGCACGATGATGGAGGGCTGTGGAAGAGTGAGACGGTATGGGAGAAAGCTTTATCAATACAGCAGCGCAGAATTGATAAACTACCAGTAGTCGAGAAGGATCACCAGAACAGTTCCAAGCACATCGATGAGATGCTACTCCTCACACACGAGTTATCGACAACAACAACAGCTTATTGGTGGAGAGTTGAGATCGGAAATGAGAAGATCGCCTTGCGCTTAGCGCCTCTCAGAATCGTTACCTCAGATTAGACAGCGATGATTAGCAAGATCACACAACTGTATCAGCTCCCGTAATTCCCTAGGCCCGAGAAACTACCCAGCGATTGTACATGATTAGGCGATGTCCCTGGGTCAGGGCGCCAGTAAAGCTAACGAAGTTCGAATTCGAAAACATCTCTTCTTTTCTTCGAATTTATTCGCCACCTCTCTTTCTTCATTTGGGCTTTGGAATTTCTACCTCATCTCATCCGCGACGCCCGCGCTCGGAATGGCTTCCACATAGCGCAAGCCGACCCTAGTGCTGGGAGTCAGATTTACATCAGAACATTATACCCTAATGCCTGACCCAAATCACAAACAATAACCGCGGATTTGTTTGACAAGGTCAGAAGCCGGAAAGGACATAATCGTAATCTTTGCGAGTATATATATATATATATATATATATATACACTAGCATACGAGTTTCCTTGTCTCACTGGGAAATCGAAGTGCCATTGGAAAAACCCGATGCGCTGAATCCGCCAATTTGAAAACCTAGTCCCAGCATCGTCGGGCTCGGCACCGGAAAGCATTCCACCATGAGGATGTAGTGCAGGCATCCAGAAAACGAATGCCATGAAGGAGAATGAAGGTTGCTACCAGTCCTAACTGATTACCTTATAAGGGACCTCAGCCTATACGTGATGCGAAATAATAAGCAGTCAGCAGAACAGAGCGCCAGAAACAATAAGGATGTTAGCGATGAACGGATGCACCGCAGTCACCTGGTCTTGTACCAGCTGTTCACTATCTCATCGTCGTCGTTGAACCACGCTATGTACCCGCAGGTGGCCTTTCCCCTCAAACCGAAGAGATCCAGTCGATCGCAGCGATCACCGTAGATGTCGGACGAATTCTGCGCCTGCAAACTGGCTGAGTGAACATGGTGCAGAAGTCTTGGTAAAGCCTCAGAGCATCTGCTCAGTTCGAAGTCCCAAAAGTCTTGGCACAACGATGTTCAACTGTAATGTATTTTTGATAAGCTGCTGACCAGAATTCCTGACAGCTGCGACTGACGTTTGAGCAGATTTTCCTTCTTCGGGGCCTGGAACAGTAGTAGACATTCACAACGCTACTTTCCCAAACATCACATCATCCTTCGCTGTAATTTTCTTGGAAATAACAAAGACGGGATCAGCGCCTACCGCTGCAAAGGACGACTGACCTGAGTGACTTCCTCAAATGACCACCGTTCACCCGTAGCTGAAGTTAACGTATGTGAATGAGCTTCAACCGAGAACACCTCACTTACATACACACCCATAGGTCAGATTAATTAGATCGGAGCCTGGAGCGCGCTATTTCACGCGTTGCCGCAGAATATTCTTCCTTCCGGTTGACTCGAGGATTACTAACTGAGAGCCAAACCGCTCCGTCTGTCCTACGTGACTGGATGTCGCTTTCTCAGGCTATGATCGATGAAGACACCTGCAGCGTCGCGCTTGCATTTCAACGGACCACATATCCTCCCAGAGAGTCAAGACGTAACCTTTTGGGGCCATCCGAGCGCTCCTTAATCCTTGCATAATGCGGTCTGCCTGTTTCCCCTGTATAGTCCTCCAAACCTTGATGGCGCGACATGAAGTAAACCACGCCGCATGGTGGATTGTATGACATCTGTGGTCACGGTCCTTGGCAACGGAATACTATGGAACGATTCATCCCGTTGGATGTAGGTCGTAGTTTCGCTCTTTTAGTCTACCGGCTTCGAAGGTCTGTGAACACCTATTTCCATGGTGTCGCGCAAGAAACATAGTAGGGGACCTCCAACCGTCACATTATCGTCTCTGGGTAACATTGATGTGCGGGGTGGCAAGAAAGGTGTTGCTGATAGCACATCGACACTGCAATACCATGCTTTTTCCATCCACTTATCTCGGATTCCAAGAGATCGTCAGCGCGGTAGATAAAGCTCCATATATCTCGAAAGGACGACTCGAATCTCACCTATAATAGAATTACTGCGGTCAACCGTGAGTGTCATGCGCTGACTCCTTCTTGCAGATATCCTGGTTTCGATCTATTTAATCTGCCCTATGGGGTGACTACGTTGGGTGATCTCTGGCAGAAGCTTATTCACCCTCGCTACCTTCAGCTAAGGGTGCACGGCAGTCCTCTACGGCAACCACTTATCAAGTCTGTCGTCGTTCGCCACTTTCATAGCTGATCCGTTCTCTGTGACCCTTGAGAGAACTAATCTGTAGGGTGAAATGATGTTTGGGCGAGTCGCGCTGAGGATGTTCAGGCTTTTCCAGGCTTCGAAGAAGGCCAAACGTCAGCTGGAAAAAGCCGCTGAAAGTGTTTGTCAACAGCCCGCCAGGGACAGCACAGTTGGACCCAGACGATCGTCCCGAGGGACTGTAAGCTTTCGAGACAGGCGAAGACCACCTTCAACGTGTAGTGGTTGATGGAGCAGTCGATCGATCCGCACTTTCCGACGTTGTCGTAACGGCAGTAGATGTTGTGCGCCGTGTTGGCCCCCATCCAGCGACCGGACCATGTGCACTCCGTCGGATCCGATCTGAAATCAGCTGCGATCCGCGTGCTTTGAGGAAGATCTAATCTAATCTCTACCCTCACGTTGAACACTTTTCATGACTAAACAGTAAAGTTGAGTCCCTAGAGGGAATGGCTCCGAGTTTCTTGTATGTTGTATCTGTCTTTGTAATAGAAAACCAGGTAAGTACGCTTATGAGTGCATTACTGAATTAGTGGTGTGGAAGAGAGAAAAGCCTGAAAAGAGCCACAATTCCCAACAGCTCCAGATTCTCCCGAAAGTGCGCAATATTGTACAGAGGTACCGAATTACGCTTGAAAGAAGTCAAAGCGTTGAACGTCCTGGTACTGATGTAACGTGCGACATAGTACAAACGGACGCATCAACAGAGTGTTCAAACATAGAGTACGCTGTGATTGGGTTCGAGGTTCGACGTTGGGCATCAGGCGTCTTTGCCCTCGTCGTTGTACAGTCGTTAAGCTTGAGTCAATGATGACTTCAACCATGAAACTTCTGGACAGTCAGCATCGTGCAAGAGCTCTTATTGAAGAATCATCGGCAGTGGGAACCGGCACAGTATTTCGGTGCAGGCGACGGTTCTCCTTGTGGTGGAGATGACATCGAGATGTCTTCATCAGTCTGAAGTGCTTGGGTGGCCAACCAATATTGCACTGCCAGGCACGTTCGGGTGTCATGTAGCGACTGGTTTGCAACGGCATTCCATCTGCGGGTCCTGTTATCTTGCTTTCGATGGGATGAGCATGCTCGCTCTTTGTAGGATTGCGACGTCGAAACGATTCTCTCCAAGCAGGATGTCTCGTTGTTTTCGCTGATTTATTTTCATGAGGTGGACCAGCCTCCTTGGGTTCCACTTTCCTGTGATTAGTGGGAAGCGTGACGAAGACTCATTGATGAAATCGTTCCGAGCAGATGTATCACGCTCATTCAAGAAGTTTAAGCGATCGAGAATTTGCTGACGCGTTTCAGAGTGCGATGCATCAGTCAGTGCGGTTATGAACACTAGTACATACTTCATCGAGTTACCAACGGCGCTTTCCACTGCAGGATCCTCAAACTACTGTCTTCTTTCTCTTTCCTATTCTACGAATTCTTCTTCTTGCTGGGGAGTATCGCTTACACCACGTGCTATCGTGCATGTAGTAGTTGAATACCGGAAAGTTGCAAACAATATCAGCACAAGGTCGTGGCAGTTTGGATGGACGCTCTGAAAGTGCTTATGATCGCCGATCTTAGACATCGATTGCTGCAGCGTTTGGAGCTGCTGCTGCTTGGGAACAAGAGTACTAGGTATTCACACTGGCAATTCTAGCACTTCGCCGACACAGAGAAGGGTGTGTTGCGTCAGGTCGAAGTTACAGCTTATGTGCCTTAGAAGAGTACGGAATGAAAAACACAACCGAATAGTGTGTGTAGCGTCTTGTGAACGGCTCGGGAGGTTCTCCAGTTCTCAATACTTCTTCTTCAGCGTTTGTCCCGCATGTCCCCGTGTGATGACACCACTTCGGAAGGTCAAGTGCTTGATCGGGGTGGATACTAGCCTCCTTCAAGTCCATTCGCAACGTATCGTGCCGAAGTTGCTTAGTACATTTGTTAGGTCGTTTTCCGGGCACACCTATTTGAGGCCAGTCTTCCGAACGGTGCCATCATTAGCACGAAGATCATGGGCCATACCACCCTAAGCGAGTTTCGCGTAGCTTATCGGCAGTTGGAACGACGCCAAACCTTTGACATATGGAGACATTGCGAACATGATCCAAACGCGTGACACCAGCCGTCAAGCACAGCATTTTCGTCTTCATTAGGCTGAGGCGGCTTTCAACCTTTGTCTGACGTCGCCAGTCCACAGCCATGCCTGTTTCTCGATCTTGCGCCGCCCAAGCACTCCATGTGCTGTTCGGAACGTGCAGCTTGTAATATCGAATCGGTTGCACGTTTTCATGTCTCTTCAACAGTGGTAACCGTCGGCAACCGAATACCAATAATAACAGCTACGTCCTTCTCTTTCATCCGCCACCACTTGATCCTTGCTGGACCACATCGCTCGACCTGCCTCAGCCTCGGAGGAGCGAACTTAAGTGTGCAGATCAGCGGACGGTGCTGTGTGGCCCACAGTCTCGTACGGCACCACCTTCGCATCTGTGACCAGCCTTCGATCGCGGTGTGTGACAAAGATAAAGTCAACCTGCGTCTTAGTATTCCCATTATAGGATGATACGAGATGGGAGCCACGTTTTCGAAACATTGTGTTCACGATGGTGGGATTCAGGCGCACCAGGGGTTCTTCGTAAATCTAATTGTTATGTATTGCTCGATCTATGTCATGTTTGCTCTCACCTATCTTTAATCAAGAACAGCTTAATTTTGCTTGTCTCGCCATTATTCTTCTCCCCTTCACCCCAGCCCCCTTAAAGTGGGTCAAAGCACAGGTGTCGGACCTACTAAGTTGGCACCCGGAGCCCGAAATAACAACCTCAAGGACTTGCAGTGTTGGTGGCCACTGCCCATGCTGTGCCTCATCACCCACTATTCCCTGGCACTTTCCCCCATTTGCATTGACCTTCTTCTGCTTAAGTCGGTTTGTTGTGTTGCATACGAGTTTGTGATTTGCGTTCTTATTTAACCGATAATAAACATAAACATTATGCGAGTCCGCACAGTCAAGAATTAGTTCGCCATCAACATTATGCGCCCCATAGCCGAAACAGCCACAGACAGCTTTGACCATCTTTCGCAGTGCCAACGTGGTCGTTACGATCACCTGCGACAACGATAGTGCAGGTGATCTTAACATTTGTAGTGCATTTGTAGTGTACTAGAAATTCTTGTACAGGCCTACAAGTTAGAACGCTAGTCCACGACTACATTTCTTGTCATACAAAAGTTTTGCTACTGGAAAAATGGATCTTTGGGCAGAATAATTAGGTCGTACAATGATTTCGAAATTTTCTGATTTCTGTTTTCTGACAAAAGCGATTTCCTATTTCCTGGGAAAATTTTAAAATTTTCCGCCCATCCCTGGTCATCAACCATGTGATGTGGCATGGGATCTCCATAGGCCGGCCTGTCACAAGGGCCTGCAGCCTGCACAATCGAGTGCCCGTGTTCGCAAAAGCGAACAACTTCCAGTGGCACCACGTGGAGGAATGGGCATCGCCACCTTCCAGTTTTCCATACGTTTAGAGTAAGAAGGCGTGGTTACCAAGGTTCAGTAGGCGATCGTCCACAGTGCATGGAGTGAGATGCGCAGCTGACAGGGTTTTGATCTTATCGGCCTTTTGCGAACCACCCAGGAACTACAAGGATAGGATAAATGCCCTCTTCCGGATACCACCACTTTTCCTGTAAGCCGCTACTTAAGCTCTGGAATTTGATGCCTTACCATTAGAGGAGTGTGTAGACTAGCGCGAGGGGTGGTACAACTACTGCTTACGGGTTACCGTCAACAAAAACACCGCAAGAAAATGGGTCCTAGATAGCAAAGTATCTAGTCGAAACAAGGAGTAAATATATTAGTTTCTGCTACTAATGATAGCGCTAAGCGTCTGTGCTTAAATACAGAACATAAGCGGCATTGTTTGGACAAGCACTAAATGAATGAAAACACTTGCGTACTTGCAGCAAAAACGTTTGTGGAAGTAGCTTCCAAGTACTGTTGAGCATGGCTTTCCGAAACTATCATCGGGCACGCAAAAGCCGCTGAACCATGAGTTGGAGCACCTGGAATCAGAAGGGTGCGAGAATATTCATATCGCATTGATAGAGAACCTTCGATGAGTCCTTGCTGTAATACATAGAGGGCGAATATAATGCACTGGGTCATCACGATCCATTTAGACACCAAGAGGATTTTGGTGTAATACGATTCTGAGGGACAAACCACGAATGGTTTCCGCATCTCCGCAGACACTGGATCCCGCGGCATGCCAATAGAACACTAGGACGATCACCAACGTGTTAGTCGGACATCTTCGCGAAAGCCCTCAACCGAACCATATGACGCTGTTCGTGTCCCTCGAGCGAGGAGGACCCGTTGGAGTACTGTGACACGCGACAGGGACGAGTGGAACGCACGCTGCTGGCGCCTGCTCGAGCAACTCGATGATCAGCGGGACGGCAGGCGACAGGCGAAAGGCGCCCGTATCGACTACGAGTGAGTGATTCTACAATGTCTGTAACATCATTGTCAAATTTGGTTGTGAACATGCTAAGGCGTTGCTATTTCGGCAACGCCCGTCTACCGCGTCACTGCTTTTTATGCACCCTGTGTAGGGTTGGACAGTTAGAATTCGCTCCTTAAGCCGTGCGCACCTTCTACAGTTGCAGCAACGACATTCGAGCATCCACGAACTGACCTGCCGTTGTGCATGCGAATGAAGTCGTACTCGGATGGACAGGGCCAGTTGCAGAGCGGTGCCGTACCAAACCATGTGCAGCCGCCTTCGGATTGTGAGGGATGGAAATTCGTCAGCTCTTGCACAGTTCGAGCCGTCATTCCTGAACAATCCTACCACTTACGGAGGTTCAACGCGCTGGACTCTGGACGAGAGGAGAACCGTACCTGCTGCAACACCTAAAGCAGTTACTACAACTCCCTTCATCTCCATCATTTCCGAGAATTGAATTCAGTAATCAAATCAGCTTGAAACGACCTATTTAAAGATTTTACTACTACATTTATTAACCCTTTCCCTATGCTATAACATAAAATTTTTGAGAAGTCTTCGAGGCGCACCTTCACTAATCACACCCCTTCATGCTCTTCGTTGGCCTTCGCCGATATACGCGCTGCCCGTCAACGGCTGGTTTATCTAATTTATTTAAACCGGCTGCCTATGTACCAACTTCTAACGGAGGCCTTAAACTCCGCTCAGGTCTTTAAAAAATCAGGCGCTTATTTTTTTCCTTCCTACCCTTTCTTCCGCACTAAGCACCTCCCCGTTTTCTCGTTTTTTTTTGGAGTTCTTGTTGTCAGTGTTTACCTACTGATAGGTGGACGACGCTTGTTTCCATGGAAAATCCGCCAAGATTAGCTGTGATCGTTCGTCTGCTTTCTGCTGTTGTTTCTGTTTTTCCCTTATGTGGCGCGTCCTTTGACGTATTCATAAATCCCGAGGGTATTTGTGCACCCAACTCTGGAAACGGATTGGATAATCTAACTGCAATAGCGTTCTGCGCAGGAGTAGAAAAATCTCACTGTTTAGACGCTCTAAAAAGCACCCGGTGCATTACCAGACAGCTTGTGCGACAAGAATCATTATTTGACTGTTTCGATGGTGCAGGCTATGATTTTTTAAGCATGATTTTTAGCCGCCTTCCTGTACTTTAAAAAGTTCCCTTTAACACAGTGTTGAGAACAAAATTGGTTCGGTAACCACAACCATTAGCTCATTATCAGTTGAGAGGTGGGTCGCCTTGTTTTTATGAAACCATTAGATTCACCAACAAGAAATAACTTAACCATTTTGAATGGTCTTTAGGTGGACTCCTTTCTTTAGCACTTTCTTCGGCTGATAACAACCTTTAGATATATTTCGCAGCAGAAACTAATTCATCCTGATCACTATTCTCATTCTCAGTCTGAACACTACCTACCTTTAAATCTCTCAAAGTACCTAGTAATCTCTTCGAGAAAACTCTAATTTTTTGCTTTTTTGCCGTAATCCTCCGTTTAATTCCAACTTATTGTTAGGAAGCACTGTGTTCTTATGCAGATCGACGGGTTTTCGACGGTATAATTCTGGGCATTTCAAAATATGTAGCTGATTTTAACTACCATTTGAGCCCACTCGTGTTCTGGAATCTGCAGCAGCTCGTCTTGAGCATAGTGATTGTAAGCATCTACGCCTTCTTTCGCCTTCTTCACAGCTGAGTGCTAGCTTCAAGAGGTAATGTCTTCGCATTGCTAGCGCCACCCTGACCAGTAGTCGATCTTTTAGGAAGTGCTCCGAATTCTGGCCCTTCCGAATTTCATCCTGAGCTTTTCGTATTTTTGAGGTTCAAATCTACAGTAATTTATGCCGATGTGTTTCAAATAAATAATGTCAGCTGGATGGGCTGCTGTGTCTGAACGAGACATCTAGCTGCAAAAGTTTGCTTCAATATTTTCATGGTAATGTCCAAGTTCGACGTTCCTGAATCTTGGACATTTTGTAACTACGTTTTAGTCTTTTTTGCCTGACAGGTTTGGTATAAATTTGTTCATTGCGGCCGACGTTCGACGAACTCGTGTTTCTCAAGGTCTGAAAGAAGTCGTTTTTGACCCAATGAGCTCTGCAGAACCAAAGATTTCAAACTTCTTTCAGATCTTGAAAAAGAGGAGTTTGTTGAAACGTCGGTCGCAATAAAGAAATTTATATCAAACCTGGCAGGCAAGGCCAGTTTTCAAGAAAGTCGAATTTGGATATTAATGAGCGCCGTCGCATATGCTCGACCTCGTCAGAGAAGCGCAATCGCTCCGCCAGAAGGCTGCCGTCGCACGACAGTTGTTGATGCTTCTTCAGCGCTGCAGAGTAACGGCTAAGGCTCATCAAGAATAGGAAGCTGGGAGCAACATGTGGATCGCCAGAAGACCATCCCAGAATCACGGCTGTTTAAAAACCGTGCTGGGAGCCGCAACCAAGAAGAAGCAGTACATATTGCATTGTACATTGCTGAATTGTAGTTCAAAAGAAGAATCTTGTTGACGGTTGCTTGATACTGATGTATGGAGGATTGAAGGCGGATCGAAAGAGATCTGCACGTTCTTCGATCAAGAGCAAAGTCCATCCTGATCTCAAAGTTTACCGTTTATAGGGATGATAGGGGGAGTCCACTCTGATAACAACCTTTCCAACTCTGTTCCCCACGCACATGCAGACAGAGCTACTGAAAACGCCACAAGCGCCATAAGCACAGTTCAGGTAAGAGTCACTGTTTTTGGAGAGCACGAGTTTCTACGAAAGCGTTGGAATTCCTTAGCTTAGGCCCTTCGTTTTCATTGACGCAAGATATCTGTACAGACACATTTCGCAAAGTTGTGGACGGGTTGATTAAGCTTAGAGACCCACGTAGAGCAAGTCCAAGGGAAGAATCCGAATGCGGTATAACTGGTAGCTCATTACACGCACCACTAGCGCCAATCCCACTTCCAAGGTCATTTTACAAGGAATCTAAATCCTTTTTAGAAATCAATGTTAGATTCAGAAATCTGTCTTCAGAGATCCTGCATGTTTTCCACATGCCTAGGCATGAAAGTACAACGAACCTGACAAGGGACCAGTGGGAAGGGTTCAAAGAGATTCGTGACCTGATTAAACGTAATGAATTCCGGCTTTCCTTTAACGACAAAGGAGGTGGATTCATGATTTGTTCACAGGCTTTGGAACAGGAAATTACGGAACTCCACTTTGCTGATTCCAGCGTTTATCGCGGAACTTCAGAGAAAGCTTTTCATTCACTTAAACACGTTAGACACGACAGATTAAACCAGTAATGAGCATCGGTAGGGAAATCAGCTGCATAGACGCCTCATAAAGAGGCTGACTCTAAGTACGTGTCCCGTTTCTACAGCTTGCTTAGCCGGCTGCTTTTTTCGGGATGCGCGAGCGTCCACTCATCTCTGTGGAAATCGCCAAGAAAAACGATATTGAGAAGATAAATATAGAGATAAAGAGAATAAGAGGATATAGATAAATAGAGATATAGAGATAATAAATAAGAGGATATAGAGAGATATAAGATACAGTCTCCTCCCGTTACAACGCCTCCGGATAAGACGCAACTCTCGATATAAAGTAGATTTCCTCTGGCCCCGGCCAGCTTACCTTTACGCCAATACAAACGAACTCCGCTTAAGTCGTGTAGGATACAACGCAACTCCCGTTATAGCGCGGTCTGGGGAGGAACTCGTTCAATGCGTCTTATAATGCGCCCACGGTGCGAATCCGGTCCTACACGGAAAATGAAGGCGAGCAATATGCTGGCCGCCTCTGTAATCAGAACTACCCCTTGCATTGCGTCGTTCACAGCCACGACCAGTACCCGTGCGACAATATATTAGACGCATATAGATGTTTTCTGGGCGGCGACAAGTGGTCATAGTTAACAATATGTCGAGCACAGTATGTAAAGGACTCCCGGTAGTCGTTGGAAGCTGCGGCAGATTGTAGGGTTTCCTCTATCAGAAGATGTTCACATAATTCAAAACAATATCCCACACATTTTGCTATAAGCCAGAACATATTTGCTGTCACACTATGTTTTCTTGCCATCAAAACTCTCGCCCTATTCATGGCTTGTACTTGCAGCCGCTGCCTTCTGGACTGGATTACAGCAATAACGTTCTTTCGTCATTGGCACATCCGGATAACATGGGAGAGTGCTCAGAGGCCACTGCAGCGAGGATATGGCGGGTGCGGGGCGCGATTTAGCAGCGCTGATAGCGTAATGGGCTAACATCCTGTCCAGAAGGAAGAGAGTGAGGGGCCAAGACCTCCTGGTGCAAGGGTTTTGACGACAACTAAATATCATGTATCATCAGTTTACACAGTTTGTTGATGATCAAGTCTAACTTCTGGCACTCATTATTCCTCACACACGTGTTATACTTATTCACAACATAGAGAATCTCTGAGGATAGGACCTCAATAATAATCTAAAGTGTTCTTTGCCTCACACTCTCCTCATGGTCAGATATTTCCTTACTATAGCCATATTTATGCGATTCTAAATGAATTTACGCGTAAAAGAGTCTAAAAAGGTCAGCTCCGGTTAGAACGCGACTCTCGTTATAACGCGAATTTTCTCCGGTCTCTTCAAACGCGTTTATAACGATAGGGGACTGTATATATAAGGCATAAGATAAGAGATATTGCCAAAGAGAAAGGAGAATCTATACGCGCTGCTCCAATTGCGAAAAATATTTGCGAGGTGTTTCAACGATACTGGTCGGTCTACTGCTCTGGATCTTCGACTTGAGGTGCTCTGGAATACTCCAGTCGCACACCACTCCCATCAACAGCGCCTTTTTCCATTCTACACGCAAGCGTGCGTTAACTTCAGCGAGTGCACTACCATCGGACGCAATTGGTGCCAGGTACTTGAAAGCCGAAGTACGTGGTAGCTCGATACCGTTCACCTTACTATTAATAGCGCAAGACTCATTTTGCTCAGGGACCAGGTACTTAGTCTTTTTGACGTTAGGCTTGAGCCCAGATCTCTCCATGTGATCACACCAAGCTTGCACTTGCTCCTGGAGTTCGATCCTGTCGTCGCTAGCGAGCGTAACAGCGTATCATCAGCATAAAGCAACATCCAAGGAGCAGAGTGCTGAAGATCACGTGATATGACGTCCATAGCGACCACGAGAGTATTGGGGAGATCGAAGACAGTTGAAGAACTCCGACAGAGATGGTAAACCCCATTGACGGACCTGCTGCAGGTTAAACTCAACTCTTTGGACAAGAGTATAGTATTCGTAACCACTCTATGAGCTTCGGAGACTTCATGCTCTCTAAGGCCTATGTTATACTCCCGTGGGAGCATCCGTCCGCGGACGGAAGATGCACCACGGACGGTCGTCATCGAGCCGGGGCGGCTAGCGTCGCATTGGAGAGTGTTTTTGGCGCCCGACTCCGCGGGAAGTATAACAGCCCTCCCGTCGTCTGTCGGCGGCGATCCGCGGACGGCGGGCGTGGCGGGCCGCGACGAGTGGCCGGCGCGGGGTCCGACGCGATTCCCGCCCTTCCGCGGATGCTCCCGCGGGAGTATAACAGAGGCCTTAGGCATATGTTATACTCCCGCGGGAGCATCCGCGGAACGCCCGCAGACGAAGGGTGCACCGCGGACGCCGGGCGTGGCGAGGCGCGGCGATTGGCCAGGTGAGGGATCTCGGCGCTATTCCCGCCCGTCCGCGGACGGTCGTCGTCGAGCCGACCGTCCGCGGTGCACTTTCCGTCCGGCGCGATTTCCGCCCATCCGCGGATGCTCCCGCGGGAGTATAACATAGGCCTAAGCCATACCATATCCCTTCACGGGGTACGCGGTCAAAGGCCCTCGCGGAATCCAGGAGGGGAAGATGCACCGGCTTCTGTTTCTCGCGGTGTTTTTCTGTCCGAATAGGAAGGGCGTGTAGCGTTGCTATTCGGACAGACGGACGTCTCGGACGTGTGGGGTGTGGCACTGACTGTAGAACAACCAGCTACGAAACCGCACTGGTTGGTAGAAAGCTGGGCGACGCCACGAATGCGTCCATCAACAATTCGCTCGCGAAAGCAAATGAATTGGAAGATAGCTTGCACAGTCTGCCAGAATGACCTTTTTCTTCCAAATCTGAATCGTCGTATATTTCAGCCAACTATCAAATACTGTCTTCTCCGCAACCACCTGGTTGAAGAACATCGCCAGCCACTCAGCTGGGTACCAGGATCTCGAATTCCACAAATCGGACGTGAGGGGGCCCCGTTGCCTTGCCAGTCTCCAATTTCCTTAGAGCCTCTTTTGTCTCTTCAACGGCGATTTTTTTGAACGAAATTGTATAATTGAGGAGTAGAGGGAATAGCTGGATGGGCAAACTCTACTGTCGAGAGTTCCTCAAAGTAGGTGTGGTGCGCCATCGATTCAAAACTATCTTGCGGTTCATGAGTAGATGACCGCCCTCATCGTTGATGCCAAGGAACCCAACATTCTCACGCACTTTGTCATGTCTCGTCGACAGTGGTTACCGTCGGCAAGCGAATGCGCGAAATCACAGCCGCTTCATTCCTTTTCATTCGCCACCACTTGATCCTCGATGGACCGGACCGCTCGACTTACTTAAACATCGGTGGTGTGATATTCATAGTGCAGTTCAATAGACGGTATTGTATGGCGACCTTTTCATACGGCACGATCTTCGTGTCCGTGACAAGCCCTTGGTCACGATTTCGCACAGGGACAAAGTTGATCTTTGTTCTAGTGTTCCCACTGTAGAATGAGATAAGGTGGGATTCACGAATCTGGTGTTCACGATGGTCAGGTCGTGCGACTTCGCTTACTCGAGGATACGCTCACAATCAGAGTTATGTGAACAAAATCGGAGACCTCCATGACAGCCGTACCCATCGTTTGCAGCGCTAACGTGCCCATTAAGCGATAACGATCTTCATCAAGCCGTCACAATAATTACGTCTAGTGACGGCACTGCTGCTGTCTTCTCACCAAGCAGGCTTCGAAGCTCATCCTTGGTTTACACGGAGCACCCAGTATGTGCACAGCTTACGCCGAAGAAATATTATACCGTCGCCGTTTTGCAGCGATAACGACCTTCATCAAACCGTCACAATAAGGTAGCGCTGGTGGTACTGGGATCGCCACACAGAACGGGCTTATAGCCTCGGCCTATGTCCCTTGACTTGCTACAGGACCACCTCGTTTCCTGCACTGCGCACAATCAATCTTTCTTCGCTCCAGTGCCTCTGCCAGTTCGCAGGAGCAGCTCGACGGCGTATCCACATTCAGCGTTGTGTGACTTTTGAACTGACACAGTCCCTGCCCCCTCACATGCCGCTCTCGCATCAGGAACTCTCGCATACTTTCCACACGCGCTAGACTTTCTGAGTGCACGTCGGCTCCCATGGGCGCCTTAGCATTGTCTCGTGGAACATTCAGCACCATTACCCATTTGATGCGACATGGACTGTTCGTAGGCAGGCCTTTCACCAGGGCCTGTCGCCTACACTCGAGTGTCCGTGTTCAGCTCGACTCTCAAAAGCGAGCAGTTTCCAGTGGCACCTCCTGGAGGAACGGACCTCATCACCTGCCAAACTTCCAGTTGTGGAGGCATACAATACCGGCCTTAACTTTTGGTCATTGGGCGGAAAAAAAATCACCTTTTCCGCCGCTTCTCTGTAGCGCTCTTCAAATTGAGCGCATTGTAAATTGAAACACATATTGGTGATCAGCACCGAGCCCTCTTCCCGATGAGCTGAAAAGCGAATAGCGAGCGCCTGAAATGTAGTTCAGTGACCTAATTTCTGCCCGGCGCGGCTGACCCCTGTACTAGCGGGAGATAATTACACCCACAGCTCCCAAGTGGCTAATGAAGGAAGAGATTCGTCTTTTTAAAGCCTAGTTTCTACATTATATACATAGTCACACATAGTTCTCTAGATTTCCTAGTATTTCACGATCACAATGATCTACTTTCTTAAAGGATCCGACAATTCAAGTGTTGTTATTTTCAGAAAATGTCTCTGCTTTGGAGGACCCTAATTTCGACATTTCAAGCTTGTATGTGCTTATACTCGTTTGTTAGGTTGGAGACGAGAGTGGAAATCAAGCTGCAAAGTTGAAACCTTTAGAGTTGAAATCGTTAGCAATTGTACGCTGCCAAAGTTGCCCATATGGCACTTCTTCATAGTTAGTCGTACACTTTTCCTATCATTAAAGTGGGCACAAAATGGTTTCTTTGAAGAAAGAAACATAGGTATTTGGAGGCCTATGAAAACACCTTATAGTCCTCAATAGGTAAATTTCGACTAGGCTGGAAGACATTTTGGCCACGTAGTTACGAGGCAAACTCACCCCAATGCTAACTGAGTGTCATTTAAAATATTTGTCCAAAACGGAAAAATAGTATACGAGAGCATTCCCCAGTTAATTCTGACTTGAAGGGTGGTTCGATTCAAATTTTCGTTCGTTTGTACCGGTTCATCACGAGTGAAATATCCAATAGCCTTGGTCGGGACCCAGATTTGCTCCGCAGCCAGTCCACTCTCCTGCCTCTGTGACTCCTCGCGCCATCTGAGGGCGCCGTAAATCGCCTAACTAGAGTTTTCACACTTCCGGTGCCGCGGCGCCATATTGATCCTTCCAAACGAGGGTGGGGTAGAATGCGCGTCGTAAATCAAACAAGGTTTTGACAACTACGACCTCTCCCTTATACTTATACGCTTGTATTTTTCATTTCGCATTTACGCTTTAACATTGTTTAGATGCGTGGCGCATCCCAGAAAGACTGCTCGAACTCGGTTCACTTTCACAACGCCTTCAAAACTCACGTCTTCGTTCTCTCAATCACCCATTATTATTTCTCACCAACAGTACATTTCATGGAAGAAAGTCCTAGAAAGACACTTAGATAACTTTTTAAGAGTGTTGGAAGCATTGCATGGAATACTTAATTTAGTTAGGTAGTAGATAAACACCTCTGAGCCTGCCAGCATCGTAGCTAGATTAGCCCGGTACTCAGTGAAATTGTGACTGTGTCCTGGACTCACAGTGAAAAATTCCATTTCTTAATAACTCTAGGATGGGTCTCAAGAAACTAGTTGGATCTCACTGATGTATCTCAAAATGTATTAGAATAAAATTACCGTTTCATAAAAATTACATCGTAGAGTATAAAAGGCTGGTTTGGAGAGCCCTTGCTTGGGTTTTTTATCTTTGCATGGTTAAGTCCTACGGAATGAAACGTAAATGCGAGACTTTGACAAGTCGTTTGAACTACATCGCGCCGTCTCATCTTTTAGTGCGCCATATGCTTGCTTCTTCGCTGTGAGCTGTAAGATTCCTTTTATTCGCTTGATATCGTTAGTTAAACAACAAATACAATAGTGAGGAACATATATATACCCACCATGGTGGTTCATCTAAGTGCCATTTACACTATCAATCCCATAATAGCTACAGTGAACCTTTGGAGTGCATGGCGCGGTCTCATCTTTTAGTGCGTTATATGCTTGCTTCTTAGCTATGGGCTGTACAAATCTCCCATTCGAAGTTCGCTGGGTTGAGCGCATGGATCGGTTTCTCCCGCCCACCCATGCTTCCTGTTTATCGCTTGGGCACTCTTCCAAGAGGTTCCGATTTTTATTCGATTGATAGCGTAATTTAAACAATAAATACATCATTAAGGAATACACAAGCCCCTACTTTGGTGGTTCATGTGGCATTTACACTATCAACCAAATAATAGCTGCTGTGAACTTCTGGAGTGCGTGCACGATCTCATCTTTTATTGAGCCATATGCTTCCTTCTTCGCTGTGAGCTGAAAGATGGCCAACCGTAAATAAGTCATCGCTTTATACCTCCCAGAAAACTTTGGTGCCAGTTTACCGACCCTGGAGGGAAGGAAGGCTTTGTTGGCATGGGCGGGAAATCCGAACCAGGAACCTGGTATCGGGTGCACGCGACAGTCGCGCCTCCTCCGACTGCGCTACACGCGACTAGAAATAATAAATAAATAAATAAATAATATTCAATTGATTCGTCCTTATCCAGGACTGATGGTTCGACCTTAGGGATTATCCCGTTGTTCCGAGCAGGTATGTCTTCAGAAGTACGAAGCTCACCGAACCTACACCCAAGAATTTCGAAAATGCGTGGTGCATCCCGGGGGCGTGTGTAGTGCAGTCGGAGGAGGCCAGTCTGAGCAACATTTTAATCCTGAATGCAGTTTAGGATCTCAGTTCTACTAGTTTTCTTTTTGAAGCGATTCGATCGTTAAGGAAGAATTCTAGCCTTCTGTAGCTAGGAATGCTAGGCCTTCAGTAGAATTCACCAGTGAAAGCTTAAGAAAATAGAAATTTTCTCACATATGAGTGGTATGGGATGCGCCATGCCTTCATCTGAAATTTTGCATTTTACACTCGATTGATTGTGTTTCGCTTGAATGCTTGTTAAAGGTTTTTGACAAAGAGGCCGTTTCGATTGATTTGTGCTTGTTTTAAGGTTTAAAACTTAAAAACACACTATTGCCTGCGAAAAATGAAGGGTATCCTAAAAATGCATGCACTATTTGAAAGGTTCTAACATTGCTGCTATTGAAGCTTTTGAAGATTGAGATTGAGCTTTTGAAGATTGAGATGTTTGAGATTCATATGAAAGCACAGGGTAACGAGATTTTTTTGGCCTACAAATGGTTAAGATTGCGCCATGCCCCGTCTGAAGCCTTGCATTTCAGACTCGATTGATTGTGCATGAGCTGAATGCTTGTCACATTCTTGTTACTACCTCGCCACATTAACCTATGCCGCGCTTCTTTTAATGTCTAGAACTTGACAATCACGTGGAAGACACGAGACGTGCAAGTTTATTGATTGCACAATTTGAATGTGAGCAGAGTTTCTAATTTTCCAAATCGGATTCTGTGTATTAATGAAGCAACTTTCAACATACAGGCCTACTAAAAATTCGACCTGGCTCCTACTCCGACTGCTCTACGGTGCTCAAGTACAATAAGAAAGATAAGAAATGATAAGAAATAATGGGCTGATCACATTCTTCTAAAAGTTTTATTTCTACTTCTATGTTCTATTTTTATTTATAAGTATACATGCATTATTTAAGCCAAATAAAAAAAAAACTCAAACTGTCTCCTTGGTTGGTATCTCTAGAAGTAGAATGCGTTCCATTCCAAAAAAGGGATTCAATAAGCCATGTGTCATCCTTAATTACTATTAATGTCGAAAACGAACCCGCAGTAAGTAGTATGAATGACCCGACCTTAGTCGAACTGTTAGTTTAAACGCTCAGACATGAGAATGGGCTCTATTCAATGCCACTAGATTGCGCCATACATTTTACCCTTCCCCACCCCATTATGCTTATGTTACTGTGACGGCAGTGCGTTCTACCACCACGCAAACTTTGCAATGGAAACGCACGACCCGCGTCCGGTGCTCCTCAAGATGCGCTACAAGCTACAGAATCAACATTTTAGTGAAACGCCCTGAAAATAAATAAATAAATAAATATGAAAGACATGTTTCTGGTAAGATGGAGAAGACACGAAATGGAAAATACAAGTATGTTAAATGAAAGGGGGAGGTCGATGTTATCCAAACCTTATTTGGTGTACGCCGCGTATTCTACTCCACCCTCGTTTGGAAGGATCAATATGGCGTCGAGGCACCAGAAGTGTGAAGACTCTAGTTAGGCGATTTACGGCGTTCTCAGATGGCGCGAGGGGTCACAGAGGCAGGAGAGTGGACTGGCAGCGGAGCTAATCTGGGTCCCGACCAAGGCTATTGGATATTTCACTCGTGATGAACCGGTACAAACGAACGAAAATTTGAATCGAACCACCCTTCAAGTCAGAATTAACTGGGGAATGCTCTCGTAGACTATTTTTCCGTTTTGGACAATTTTTTTAATGACACTGAGTTAGCATTGGGGTGAGTTTGAATCGTAACTACGTGGCCAAAATGTCTTCCAGCCTGGTCGAAATTTCACCTATTGAGGACTATAAGGTGTTTTCATACGCCTTCAAATATTTGCGTTTCTTTCTTCAAAGAAACGATTTTGTGCTCACTCCAATCATGCAAAAAGTGTGCGGCTAACAGCAAAGAAGCTTCATGTGGCCAACTTTGCCGGGGTGTAATTACTAGCGATTTCAACCCCAAAGATTTCACTTTCGCAGCATGATTTCCACTGTTGCCTTCAACGGGACAAACGTCTATAAGAACTCATAAGCTTGACGTGCCGAAATTATAGTCCTCCAAAGTGGAGACATTTTCTGAAAATAATAGCACTTAATTTATCGGATCCTTTAAAAAAGTGCATCATTGTGATAGAGAAATGCTAGAGAATCCAGAGAACTATATTGTACTACAAATAAAGTAGAAAGTAGGCTTTAATAGGCCGAATCTCTTCCATCATTGGCTGCTTAGGAGCTGCGGGTGTAATTATCTCCCGCGAAGGAAGGGGTCAGCCGCGGCAGCCAGGAATTAGGTCACTGAACAACATTTCAGGCGCTCGCTATTCGCTTTTCAGCTCATCGGGAAGAGGGCTCGGTGCTGATCACGGATATGTGTTTCAATTTTCAATGCGCTCAATTTGAAGAGCACTACAGAAAAGCGGCGGAAAAGGCGGTTTTTTTTTTCGCTTTTTCCGCCCAATGACCAAAAGTTAAGGCCGGTATTGTAGCTCGAGTTCATTCCCGTGAATCAGGCCCACAAATTGGCGGCGCGCGAAGTAGAGATGGGCATTATCAGTGTACTGTGGAAGTATAGGGGCCTACTATGCCTTAGCTGGCCAAATGAATCAGCTGTTTTGCCAAAAGCAGGCGGCTTATGTCAAGACTGACTCTCCCGCTCAACCGATTACACTACTGCATAAAAGCGAAAGGAGAGGAATATTCGCTCTCGCTTATAAACACAAAGAACAACGATATTCGGCAGTTTTAGCCCACACGTTGCCAATAACGACATACTACCGTTTTCGAGTATATTTGCTGCGCTATAAGGATAAGTGGATGAGGTGCTCACCAATCATTCCGGTGACAACTGCGGTTGCGATCGGTCCGGAGACCAGTCCGCCGTCGCGCTTCTTGCGACGTGCCACCGTGGCTCGTCTGGTCACGGCGAGCGCCGTCGCCGAGGAGTTGCACTTGCGGTAACCGTGGTAGTTGTGCGAGAACTTCTCCGCAGTGTAGTTGGCAATCCGCTCCCGCATCTCCCTCTCATCGCTCCAACCTGAGAGGCCTCCTGGCCGTTGGGTCACTAAATGCGAAGAAAAATTGAGAAATTGGGAAATCAGGCCAATGTCCTCGACATCTAATGCAATTCTGTGCTCTTCTTTGTGTCTGAAAGCTAGGCACATTTCTTTTTGCTGCTCTTTTAACGCTAACTAACCGAACACCTGCAGAAAATACTTGAAGAAGCTTCACACAAACACAAACGCAAGATTTTTTAGAAGTCCCACTTTTGACAGTGACTGGTACAAAACAGCAGGCTTCATCTTAACCTGCCGATTGAGACTTTGGGAAGTAGCATGTGCATTGGTGTCTGACTGAAGGAGCTGCTTTGTTAGAATGAAGGGAACGACGATGAACATATAGTGAACAGGGTGCAAGGATGTCGTATGATTTCAAGCTGAGCAGCACGTCACCAGCACTGCAATAAAAAAAGTTCTATTGCGTACTTACTCGAACACTGTCGCAAGAAAGTAACCGAAACCGCTAAGCCAATTAGCAGTAAAAGGAGCGCTAGAGCCAAAAAACTAAACAACGCAAATTCCGAGATATTCGGGGCTTTCTGTCTAACAAGCCGCACATCGCGTCTCTACTCTAGAAATCGCTCTCCCTACAAAGTTGAGGGTAATCCCATTCCATTTCCATTGAACGGTGCCAGTTCATAGCTGACCGCAGAAACACATCGTTGTGACTAGAGCTGCAGTTGTGCATCTCAAAGAATCGATGCGGAGATTTTAAGCAATGGAATGTTTGAGCAGAGGACACTCATCCCCAGGAGAGAATATGAGTTGCAATTACACGGACAACGTTAAACTGAGCGCATTATAGTTATTCATTCAAGAACAGACTTATGGTTAGTGGGACAATACGCCTGACTATTACAAAGCTCTGAAGTTAGTACTCGAGTTTCGAGATAGTGATATGATATAATAGTAGGTGACGGACCCCACGAGGAGTCAAGTTTTCTATCGCACAGTGCGTTTCGAAGCCCCCCCCCCCCTCGACCCTCCTTACTGTGAGGTGCCGAATCACCTATCACCTTTGAAGTGGGCTCTGTGCAACTTGTTTCTTTGGATACGTATGGTGGACTAATGTGTGTATCGCATTTGGAGAAGGCCCCAGCTACCACGTGCACCCCGAATCGATTTAAAGTTCGGGTTTCGTCGAGGCGAACCAATCCCTCCTTCACACTGGTGCCAGCGACTTCGTTCCAAGTTTGCCTAGAGCCGCACAACAGCGACTTTTCCACCGAATGACCACAGCAATTTATTGTGCGCGCAAAATACGCATTCAAGCAGCCTCTAAAGCTTCCCGTGGAAGAAGAATATTAGCGGCGCACCTGGAAATCGCTTCAATGAGGATTACCTGTAAGCTCAATATTTTCATTTGCCAGAACGAAAACAAGGAGATTTCAACCTGAGCAGTTTAAACAAGTTGGTTCGGAAAAAAGCATAACTCGCTTCCACACAACCTTTTCAGGGAGAACGGCCAAACCAAACGGCAGGTTCGTTGAGAGGGCTAATGGGAAAAGAAATCAATGAAGCCGTGCTCCCTCTTTTTTCTTACACCGAATTTTGCGCGTCTATTAAAACCTGTATCGATTTTTCAGTGTGCGCATTTTCATGGAGCACATCGTGGGGACAGCAGGAAATATTTGAATAAGCGGCACAATGGATTACCATATTCACTTGAGGGGAGTAATTGACTCATGCTGCCTTTTTATCCCACCGCAGGACAGGTGAAGTGTTTCCAGAAAGATGGATCACCGTGTTCCTTACAAAGCGACGTGTGATGCTGGTCGTAAAGGAACCAGCTGAGCCTGCGCGCTACTTTTTAAAACAGTACTATGCAGATTTGTTACGTTTTCCATGAGATGACGATGCATTTCTTAGACGATAAAACGCAAATTTTCGGAAGCAAACCGACTTTGATATCCTTGGAACCGCCCTTTCATATCCTACTTAGAAATTAGGCACAAAACAGTTATCAGTCAGAAAGTGAGAAAGTTCGACTGAGATTTAGATTGCTTATGAAAGAAGGTCATTCCACACATAGAGAATGTAGAGATCGTTTCATCGCTCGACGCAGTTATTAGAAGACGCTCTCAAACATACATACTAGTGAACCAGCAAAGACTCGAAGTATTGCCTACGGTAGGAGCAGTCATGGCTCAACCTTCCCCGATTCTTCACCTCGCCTAAACAGACTATGCAGCAGACAGCCATCAGGCTGACGTCACTGTGATGTTGCGAGTCACGTACAAATCTATTGTCAGCGGGCCTCGTAGCGAAGTGAATACAGCGCTCATCCAAGATACTGGCCACGTTTCGGTATAAACTTGGTGCAAATTACGGGAGTGCACGATCCGCATTTTATCCAAGACGTTAACATGTGCAAAGAGTTTTTGGAGTTAGCTGTGCAAAGATGAGTCACAGCGCCTGCTCAGAAATCTGACCAGCTGCTGATGCCGGAACACTCGCCAGAGACAATGCTGCAGTTCTCAGCGAGAGGGGATTATGCGTATTCATTGTGCCGGGCCAGAGAACCACAGACCTGATGGTATCACCAAAGGGAACTGGAAACTGTTGAGAATACTACAGGGAAGCTTCCCAACTGCATGTTGACTTGAAAGAGAAATTCCGCGAAGGTCGCGAGAAGACGCAGCAGGAGAGAAGCGGAACCGGAACGGGATCGAAGGGAATCGATGGCGACAGACACATACATCCTACGCACCTCCAGTAAATAAAACGATAGTACAGCAGACTCGTTGTACCGAGACCTGTCGACTGAAAAAGAACTCACGAGAGGCGCCCGCGAGAGCGGCTGCGCACGAAAAAGCGATCACTGATTTCAACGTCGTCATCAGCCCCTCGATGTGGATTCGGAAACGATATGGCGGGCAGGGTAAGCGACCTGCGACCGAAAGGCGCGACAGCAGCAGCTGTCGCTCCCCACCCGAGCATGACTCACGATCGGTTCGCCGACACCGCCTACTCTGCACTTCCAAGGGTCGGGTTACGGACACGGCGCATCTATGCACTCGAGGTGATGGCACTGCCCACCACCCGACATCGGTCTCTCAGTGCACCCTCATGAATCAATCTCGAACACCATTCAACAACTAGCCGCTGCTTTAAGTAACTGGCTATCACAAAGATTCGGTGCCCGGCATTGCGTGCGGCATCAGGTGTGTTCAGTGACGCCAAATAGGCTATAGCCCAGGTCCCAGTATACTCAGCAGAAGGTGAACGGTGTGGGTGTCAACAATATGATTTCTGTTGTTCAAAATAATCTGGAGCGAGGCATTGCTCCAGATCATTTTGATGCCATAAATGTTGGTCTACAGATCAGGGCCTGTATGCATACCTCGACTCGACGCGCCCCGCCGGGAAATGGGGAGGAAATACCGTACTTCCGCGATGCACACCAAGTTGGGAATACAGTACTCCGGGGCTCTGGCGGGAAATTGCGTCCCCCTACTCGGAGGTAGGGGGAATTAGGACTGGAGCAGAGACGTTGCTGATTGGAGCGGGCATGCTGCCGTCAAGACGATCCTTTCGAACTATGCCTCCACATAGGAGCAGCAGAGGAGGGGCTAGAGGGCGACTTCGTTGATGTTTTGGTATATGTGATGCTTAGTGAGGTCATTTTTGAGCAGCAGTGTTAAGCATTTCTGGAGTTCGACCTTTCTTTCATTCATTAAGTGAAACAGGCACTTACTGAAGCTAATTTTCAAGCAGTGTCAAGTGTTGGGATTTTTTTTTATATTTTCGTGGTTGTTGGGTATAAGAAACGCCTATTGAGGCTATGATTGGACCACTCGTGTGTATGTGAGTATTCAATGCGGGTATAACAAAGTCTAGCCAGGTTGTTTTTATGTTAGTGCTTTCAGTTACTGAAATGTACATTTTCCGAAACCTTTGGTTAAATAATTAATAGTTTTAAGGCTGCACGTTGCTTGGACGTTTTACCCTTGAATTTTTACCGTAGAGATATGGATTGTCCCAGTACAGTTACGGCTTTTGGTACTAAGAGGGCTGTTACCCGCTACATTATGAGATCATGGTCGTGGAACACTAAAATAAACACAATTTCTGAGCATATAACTAGGCAAGGAAAGGAATTCCGGGGTGTGGTTGATCTTACTTACCCGTTTTAACATACCTCCCCGGCTCACAGGGGGCACCAGCCCGCCTAGTACCCGGCTTCTCGATGTTATTTTCATCGATGTTGAGAACTATTGCACATGTCAAATTGTTTGAAAGGCTTATCTGACCTGCTGCCAGCAAATAAAAGGGCATAAACGGCATACCGTTGACTGTCAAATGGAGCCGAGGAAAAAATGCTTGCAAATGCTTGTTTACTCCCAGCCCCACCTCGTTCAACTAGTTCATGTAAACCCTTATCTAACTAACAAACAAAACTTTGCCTGATGCATAGCTATGACTTGTTTAACTCAGTACCACTATAGATCTCATTTGGTCATTGTTGCAAGATGATTCCCAAAACTCGTAAAAACAAAGGAGAACAATAAATAGGCGAGTGAACAGTTCTATATAATGTGACATAACAGCGTTTTGATAGGCTTCATATCGAATCTGGTATCCATTTGATAGTATACTCCCACGTCTTTCGTCATTCCTCGGCCGTCCCTTCACCCGGACTAGAAAACAGCTGATAATTTCTCCGTGATTTGCAACGCTTCCTCTGAGCCTGTATACCAAACATTTTCTGTACGGCTAGGAAGTTTCCCGACCGTACATTTCCCGAGGTGTATCGCAGGAGGGGGCACCCGTTCCAGCCGGGTAATTTCTGCTGGGGGAGAGCGCGGGAAGCCCCAGCCCCGCTGGGGCGAGGTATGGATACGGCACTTGGCTGGGAATACAGTACTCCGGGGATCTAGCGGGAAATTGCGGCCCCCTACTCGAAGGTAGGGGGAATTCCGACTGAAGCGGAGACGTTGCTGATTGGAGCGGACATGCTGCTGTTAGGATGATATTTTCAGCATACGTCTCCACATAAGAACAGCAGAGCCGGGAGAAGAAAACGACTTCGTCGATGTTTTGGTATATGTGATGCTAGTGAGGTCATTCCTGAGCAGCAGTGGAGCTCGACCTTTCCGTCATTCACTAGGCAAAACAGGCACTTTCTGTGGCTAATTTTCAAGCCATGTCCGAGTAGGGAATTTGTTTTAAACATTTTCGTTAGTTTCTGAGTATAAGGAACGCCTACTGAGGCCATTGATTGGACCACTCGTGTGTATTCAATATAGGGATAACAAAGTTTAGCTAGGTTGTTCTGTCCTAGTGCTTTCATCTACTGTTTTGCACATTTTCCGAAACCTTTCGTTAAATAATTAATACTTTAAAGGCTGAATGTTGGTTCGACATTCTATCCTCGAATTCTTACCACACAGATATGGATTATATTATCACAATTACGGCTTTTCGATGTTATCTTCATCGATGTTGAGAACTAATACGCATGTCAAATTGTTTGAAAAGCTTATCTGACCTGCTGCCAGCAAATAAAAGGGCACAAACGGTATATCGCTATTTGTCGAATGGAGCTCAATGCTTACAAATGCTTGTCTGACTTCCGGCTCCGTCTCGTTCAACTAGTTTATATATGCCCTTATCTAACTGACAACCATAACTTTGTCGTATGCCATCGACGCAAAGGTAATGATTTGCTTAGCTCAGTACCACTATGGATCCTTCTTGATCATTGTTGCAAGCTGATTTTCAAAACACGCAAAAACCAAGGAGAACATTAATATGTATGCGAGCGAACAAAACACAGGCGTATATAATGTGATACAATAGTGTTTTAATAGGCTTCATTGCAAATCGAGCACCCAATTGATAATGTTCCTTCACGTCTTTCGTCATCCCTCGGCACCAGCAGTCGAAAACAGTGAAAACAGTGTTTCTATTCACTTGCTTGGGCATTCGTTTGGGACATTGAGAAGAAATTATGTGACAGAAAACAACAACTCCTCATACACATTGGCACCACTGAGGAAAATGAAGAAAGTTAACAGCAAACAAAACAACAATAACAACATAATGATCTAATCAGTACAGCGAAATGTGGAAGACCTAGATAAGGGAAAATAAAACCTCTGCACTCGTAAAATCCTTGTAGAATCTTAAACAACCTGAGCGCTGCATTTCATCACTGACGATCGATTATAGTTGTGCACAGAAACTGTTCCACAAAGAAGAAGAACTCGACATGACCTTCGTTTTTACTCAGGAACCCTTAGCTTTTCTACTGCTACCACTGGTGCCCACGGATCTCCTTCAATAGAGAGTCTTCGGGTTCTTTTGTTAAGAAGGGTCTCGGACCGCTTGTCACAGGGCAAGTAGGCGCATCCCCGGGTGGTGGATAGGGGAATGAATCGCGAACCAAATGCGGCTGTGTACTGTCAGAGACGTAGGTGGGATGCAGGGGATGGACTCCTTACTCCCGCTGTGCCGGGTTGACTCGTTCCTTGTGTGTGGGAGCGGCATGTTCATGCACAGTGTGCGCGGATTGTAACTGTGTCGACCCGGCCAAAAGCTTGCACTCGGTCGACTGGGAGTACATGTAAGGCGTTCGAGGCCGCCTTAAGTCTCGCCCCGTCCCTTCTGGCAGTCTGACTGGCTGCCCGGAGTTCTTCGCCGGACGACAGAGCCCGACTAGCTACCCGTGTGTACTCCAAAACAGCAGCAAAGGCCTCATTCCCCTGACCCCGAAGGAGCCCCTATTTCTGCAGCGATGGGAAGGACGAGTACGGAGAGGCTGCTAAAATCTCAGGGCCTAACCAGGCTGCGCAAATTGAGAAGGACTAGGAGGACGATCTGTACTTACAACGCCCACACGCTTGCATCGGAAGCATCCGTCGAGGACCTGATGATGCAAGTCAAGGACATGCTGGGAAGAGAAGACACCACCTCTTACACACCGCCTCCGACTCCAGAGAAGAACTGTTCCTCGAAACATGCGACAGCGGGGGAGTAGGCAGCGTTGGTGCCCTCATCAACGCGCGCTTGGCCGTGAACATCGATTCGCACAAGTCTCTGACAAGCCGGATCTGACGTCTGCGACTGAAGCGATGTGGCTCCGTGCCAGCTCTGACTGTGTTCGCCGCGTACGCCTCCACATCCGACTACGACGACGAAGAGGTCGAAGCTTTTTACGTGGAGCTGGAGAAGGGATCTATCCAGCTGGGAGGGGGGCACATAACTAAACATTGTGCAACTAACATACATCAGACTCACGGAAGAGGATAAAATAAAACCTAAAACAAACAAACAAAAGGGCAAACAAATAATAAGCAAAAATAATCGCGGTTGTGAAGACGCCGCGGCGGGAATAACACAGCTGACACCCGCCTGACATGTTATAACCGGATCTTTCATGGGGAGGGGCGCACGTAGCTTTACAACTGCGGTGAACTTTTTTGTTTTTGTCTTAATTTTATGTTCTTCCTGTTCTGGAACGCGCTCCGTGAACCCAGATTAATTTTTTGCATGATTTTTAGTTACTCCCCCCCCCGTCTGGGACAGATCCCTGGAGGAGTTCTATAAGGATGATCACATCTTCTACAAGGTGATCGTCGGCGACTTCAACGCCAGGATTGGGCCACGAAGGTCGCCGGAAGAACCTCACATCGGAACCCACGGTTTGGGGTGGAACGAGCAAGGTGAAAGGGTGTCTGAGTTTATCACGTCGAGCAAGACCATCCATGGAAACTCACAGTTCCAGAAGCCTCCCGTCCTACAATGGACCTACGAATCACCAGGTGCCAGTTCGTCAACGGGATCATCTTCAACCGCAAGGATTGCCTGACCGACGTCTCCGTTGTCCCCAAGTTCTACACCAAGTTCTACACGGGATCACTGCCCCGTTCGCGCGAGGTTTCGCTTTTCGCGTCAAGGAGAGAAGGCCGCGAAGTTCAAGAAGAGGAATCCCAGAACGACGATCAACTGGGACCTCTTCACCTATCTTGCCGGCCTTTGGGAAGATACCGTCATGGACAACATCGACGAGGAATACGATCGCTTCGTGCGCAATCTACACGATAGTGCTAAGGGAGCCGGGAGCTTGAAGTCCACCAAGAGACGTCTATCTCCGGAAGCTCTCGAGCTGATACGCCCACCTGCCCAATTCCACCTGCCCCATGCCATCTTCGCAGCATGGAGCAGATGGAATTGGTCCGCGCTGTTCTCCCTTCCAAGATCCGACAGGTCCTCTTGTCCGTGATGGAATGTATAGCACTCGGTCCCGACAGGATCAGACCCGAACACGTGAAAAACATCCCGCTAGTGCTTACCCCGGCGCGGCTCTTCATGCGCTACCAGTCGGAATGAAAGGTTTCATCTCTGTGGAAGGCCAGCAGGACCGACTTGGTGTAAAGGTGGGCAGACTTGTGCGACATTGGCAACTATCTCCGTCGGCTGTCCGTAGTCTACAAGCTGCTCACCCGACTGATCGTGAATAGGATCAGCCGAACGCTGGACGAAGGACAATCATGCGAACAAGCAGGATTTGGGAGAGGATTCAGCACGATCGACCACGTTCTCACCATTACGAAGCTGATCGAAGTATCGCGAGAGTACAAGCTGCCGCTGTGCCTTTCGTTCTTCGACTTTAAGAAGGCATACGACTCTGTCGGACTGAAGCGGTCGTCATAGCCCTGCTCACTCAGGACCTTCCTACTTACTAGGGAAGGGTCTCGGGCGTATGTCTGAACGGGGAAATTGATAGTACTGTGAGAGCCTTCACCCTTCATATGGTAGAAAAAGATGTTTCGTTTTTGCTGAGTCCTTGAACGCAAAACCCTCAAAAATTTCGTGCGCGAACTAGAATGAGAAGAGGTGAGAGTGAAGATCGATGGCCGGCAACTGCACCATCTTCGTTTCGCTGACGACATTTTGCTCATAACACCAAGCATCAGTCAGCGAATGCCGCCGACTTCGACCGTGTATGTTGGAACGTTGGACTGCAGCTGGATCCTACGAAGACGACGCCCAGGAGAGCAGCTTGGTAGGAGGAGACGAACGATTTGGGGAGTTTTCAAGAGCGTCGAAGAAGTCATGAAGAAGACGAAGAATGTCCGGCTCCCTACCCACCTATTCGACCCACTGTTCTTTCTGCCCTAACATACACCTCATAGACCTGGGCTATACGAAAGCAGGATGAACATGCGATCAGCGTCGCGCAGCGTAGAATCGGGAGGACGATGCTAGGAGTGACACGACTCACCCAAGTGAGAGAACGCTTCCGAGTTCCGAGCTTCGCCGACGTTCGAAGATCAGAGACGCTGTTGCGTGGGCCACGTTTTCGAAAATTAGTGGGCCGGCCACGTAATGCGCTTCGCAAGCACCAGCTGGACGAGAGCCGTTACCGGTTGGATTCCGCGGGATGTCAAGAGAACACCAGGACGCCCACCAACGCGTTGGTCGGACTTCTTCGTGGAAGCCCTGAACGACCGATATGACGCTCCTCTTGCCCCTCTGCGAGGAGGATACATTGGAACACTCCAGCACGCAACAGGTACGAACGGAGAGTCGCTGGCGCTCGCTCGAGTAACTCGATTATCAACGGGACTACAGGTGATACAGGTGATTCCACTGGTGCTGGGAGAAGTTAGAACAGCTAAAAGAAGCCAATTCTTTTACAGTTTTGACCGCCATAACGAGGTCGTTCTGCTATTAGCTTGTTCGAATTTGTTGACAAATGTTAGTGTGAGATGTTTCGTTAATAACTTTATTATCATCCTATATCATTCGACAAAATATTCGCCATTGCGCTCTACTACGTATTGCCATCTTTCCGATAGGGACCCAATTCCGTGAGCGAGAAACTCAAAGTCTTGGACAGCAAGGGAGGTTTACGCCACTCAGCTCCAGAAGCTGCTCGGGAAAAGCGGCCGAGACGAGCTTCAGTGCACCGTCTTCATGATAAGGCCAGACCCCATGCAGCTAAAGCGACCAAGAAAAAATCGGGAGCTAGGCTAGGAGGCCGTACTCCATCCGCCGTATTCTCACGACATAGCCCCTCAGATTACCACTCGTTTCGTTGCCTCAAGGTTTTCTTGGGTGAGCAAGTTTGCACGAAGTTTGAATACTTAATTAGGGCGGTCGCCGGCTTCTTCCACTTCCGGTCATTCCAGTTCTGGGAAAAGCGGATCGCTTAGCTAGCCAGTATGTGGACCACTGGGGTTACTAACAATGGTGATTATATTGTTGATGCATTTGCATGGTACGCTGAATACAGAAATAAAGAAGAAAAAAATGAGAACCCTATCAAGACTTTCCGATCAGCCTAAAAGAATGACCGTATTACTATTGCCTGTAACTCTGCATCATAATAGTAGTATCTCAGCTATCGCTCTGCGGATCTACTCAGTGTCAGATTTTATTAGACCGCTTGAGAAGAGAATCAATCAAATGCAGTTAGTGAACGGAATCTCTTGGTAGACGTTTTTGGTGTGGAAAGAAAAGCAGGTAGAGTTATATTAATCGAACGCGGTGAGACATTTTAGGTCACGATTTTAGGTTACGCGATAAGTGAGCTTGTTTTCGGTTTGTCATATGTATCAGCCCTCAGGCTTAGCTACGAAATTGTCATTAAGCAAGAGCTTTCTTATGTAATCCAAAGATATCATAAATACTTTTGAAATTCTGTCTGTATTTGTAGATTATTCTGAGGTTTGTTTGGTTAGTGCGGCTTCACTTCATTCAATGTCCTGCTCATTTGGTAGAACGAAGTACGTTTCAGGAACTGAAAATGCTTGCATGGTTATTCTGAATGGAGACTTCAAGAAGGTGACAGACACTAACTCGGTGGGCGCTGGTGTTTTTCTCGTTGACAGCTGTGGCCGGTTTCATGCCACCTTCTGCTTTGCTCGTGCTTTGAGATGCTACGGCGGATTCAGAAGTCGGTGTTACTTGAGCAGTCAGTGTTTTCCTTTAACGAAAATGATCAGAAAAATTGACCCTTTAGGTGATAAAAATCGCGCAACACACTTTAGCCCAAAAAGTCACAAAGATCATACTCCAATTCATGGAAACCTATCTCACGAAATCTTCAAAACAGCGGCAAAATAGGCTTATAGTAGAATCCTTAGATCGAAAAAGACCTCCCACCTCCCGGATCTTACAACCTTGCGCACCGTTGCGTAGAAAAGCAATTCTTTTGCATTATTTGATTTTCACGCATGATAACATGATGCATGAAGCAACTAATAAAAGCGTATTACTGAGTAGGCAGTAGTGCATTCACTGCAAAAAAAAAGCCGCAAACTGCTTTTATAAAGGATTCTGTCTGCAGAGAAGCACAGATTCTTGTGCATTGTAGCTTTCTAAATTAGCAGTGGAAACGCATTTGATGCTACTTTAGACGCTATGGCATGACCGCCACACGGCATCCTCTATTACAAGGTGGTCCGCAAGAAGTGTGACGGGCTATGGAAAACCCTATCCTCAAGCAAATCTTAAAGGATGCGATGCTTCCTTGACCCGAAGAAAATGATCAAGACATGGGCTGGTCCATCCAATATGATTGAGTGCTAATCCACTGCGTAAAGAGGGCTCTGGAATTGTGTGAGACCGAGCCTCCGAGCTTCTAGAAAAGGGTTGATGGGTCTCCGAGCTCGCCCGATCCCAATCGCTGGATTATGCTGCTGCTCGTCGTTAGAGCAAGAATGCTGCTTTTTAAACATTAATTCATTGGATTGGATAAATCGAATCCTGGCGAAGTCACGGGACAGCAGAAATGGTCGCGCGTGTATCCCCAGCAATTTTCGGAAGTGATTCGGATTGTGAACTAGCTAGCTACGGGAAGGTCTTTGCGTCATACTTCGCACGGACCATTTTGCATTTTGTATCATAGCCGACAGCACCATAAAACGAAGACTAGTGGGTGCAGCGTTCCAGGAAATGTTTCAGTTGTGAGCGTTGTATAACAAGAGAGGAGGTTGACAGTGAATGCTATCAGAATGTTCTAACAAGGGAAGGATATTAGGTGACCATGGGAATTTGAGATGAGACGTATATCACTGGATGCGGCATCGAACGCTGATTCCAAATATGGGTTCCGTTTCTGCTGAGCGCATCTGTGTACGGAGATATGGATCATTTTCATATTAGGCTCCTTTGTCCTCTAGGTACACGCAGAGCGGGCCATCACAAGAGAGCGAGCTCAAGTGGGGTTGAAACTGCGCTGCCGGTCAAGCAGTGCTGGCGCAGGGGTTACAGGAGGAGCGTGTTGAGACGGCGTGGTTTATGGTTCGACCCCCTGTGGTCCAGGAAAATTGCACTTCCTAAAAAAAGATCTTCCACGATCAGCCTAGGCTCTCTATGTCAAATGGCGAAGTTTGGGCAAAATCGGTTACCATGATTTCACCACCCGCATTTACAAGTGGGGTGGGTTATCACTGCCTTAAATAACCCCTTGAGCGAATTTTTTAATCGACACACGGAGTCAGTAAACACAAAACTGCCGACTCATCTTCCAAACTGTGTTCACACCAGCTGTTGTGTTGGCGTGCTTTTTGGAGGAGTTCGGTCCTTCCTACTTCACACGTTCCTGCAAGGCAAGAGAAGAAGATGGCCATCTTGCATCTTGCAAGATGCGCAATGCGGGAGCATCGTGGTAGAGGATGGAGGAGGTATCAGTGTGGAATCAGAAGAACAGGATCCACATGGTCATTGGAGGAAGATGATGAGGAGTACACTAGCCAGCAGCGTGGATTTTTTCGTTTCATTGAAATGGTGATGTCGAAGGAGAACGTGAATTCTGCAATTTTGTAATGCTAGAAAATGCCTTTAAACTTGTAATCTAGTCGATGTGAATGAAGCGATCTTGTTCTACCGTTCTACTGAAACCACTCTCCAGTAGGCAGAGTAGATATCGATTCATTTCTTCTGATTACCACCTTCGAAAATTGAAGCGGATCGAGAGTGAAAGTGAACCTTCCAGAATTTTATTCACTGTTTTCACAAAAAGAAAAATCCCATCATCTAGATAGCGCCCTCGCAGACCGGGCTTTGCGGATACGAACCTTAAGAGAAAAGTGAAAAGAGGTCGTCTTGATGAAACTCGATTTGAGAATTTCTTTGCATGACTCCGATCTGCGTATAACGGCTTTAATAATTACGAGGACTCACTGATTGATGGATTCAAAGCAAGTCATCGCTGCTTGAAGGATTCAAAAGGAGGTGTGGTATCGTCTCTCGCCGCGTCACAACTTTCATCTCGAGGAGAACTTTTCAAACAGGAAAGCAACTTGTTTGGAGGTACCACCTTTTCTTTCAATGGTTAGGCAATGTAATAATCCTTGAAGTTTGTCAAACTGGATAAGGCACTCTGTCAGCATGCAATTACAGAGATGGAGAATGTCCCACTTTCTGCTGTTTGCAACGCTGATCAGAGCGGGTTCACTAAGGAGATGCACTCAACGAGATCCTCTCCATTACTCGGTTCCAAAAGAGTTGAAATGCAATCAGGCTCGGCTACAAATCACTCATTCACGGCCAAATGAATATTTGAGGTGCCTAATCTTGTTGTTCGAGGCAGCACTACGCACATGATGGCCGAACAGTTAATGCTGGATTCGCTAAGGTTGTGCGTAGTCCCTGAAACTAGGCAGCAAACGTTGCTCTTGGTCGATAGCTGGAAGCCATTCAAGGATCACGAAAACATTTCATCAGTTTTTCTAGATCCTATTCGAGTTAAAGTGATGAACATTGCGGCAGGAACAACATCACAAATACAACCGTTAGACGTACATTTCTTCTTGCCATTCAAAACCATGTACAAACGGTTGACCTCTCATGTATTGGCATACGGTATAAAGTTCTCACTTCACTCCCGCGACTCAATTCTTCGAATTGTATCGCTGATTTACACTCAATTTTTTGCCACAGGATTCAGAACTTTTCCCTTGTATTCCTGGTACGCTGCAGAATACCTGCACAGTCATCTTGGGACGTTCGATACACCAATTCAATCTTGTTTCCCTATTGATATCGTAGAGCACTGCTCTTACAGTGACTGCGGTGATGTATTTTTTACCCGCTGCAGTCATTACCAGCAGCTGTTATGTTTTGAACATTTCGTAGTGTTGTTTTACAGTTGCTAGTGTAACGCATTGTTTGTCTTCTCGCCATGTTTTTAGCAAATATTCATGAAAAGTTGTATCCTTGTGTCAGTATGAAGTTGAATGAAGACGAGTCCTTTCTGATCACTCTTTCCGTTGCGATTTAACATAGAAAGCTTTAGTTGATCGGGGCAGATTTTTTTAGGAAGTGCAAAAATCCTGAACCACATGGGAGTCGAACCATAAACCACCCCGTCTCACCACGCTGCTCCTCACCCCCTGCGGCATCACTGCTCGGAGCGCAGCGCAGTTTCAACCCTACTTGAACTCGCTCTGCGTGGACCTAGAGGGCAAAGGAGCCTGCTATGAAAATGGTCCATTCTGAAGCCGCGTCCAGTGATATTCGTCTCATCTCAATGTCGCATGGTCATCTTGTATCCTTCCCTTGTAAGCATGTACATCAGAAAAGACTTCAGTTAATATAACCAGGACTGGTTATAAAGCTGTCAACGTGTGGGTGCGCTATATTAGATACCCGACAGGGCGGGAGGGCGCCGCGAACACATGCGGTTGGACGAGTTTACGCGATGCAAGAAGACGGTTAGGCCCCTGGCATACCAACGCCGACGAACGCCGACACTACGCCGACGGGAGAGACTCTGCCGACGTCGCATTGGCGGCACGGTGCGATTCGTCGACGATCGTTGGCGCTGGAGCGCGTTATTAGCGCGGAATGGTCAACGGCCACAGAGAAATCATCATACCATCGCAGGCCATCGCAGTGCAAAGCACAAGCGCGATGGCGCGTCGCAGTCCCGCTGCGATGGTCGTCGTCGGTGTGGCACCCACATGCGACGCGTCGTTGCGATGGGGCAGGACAACTGTTCCCCGGATCGACCATCCCTGTGCTTTGGAGCGCAACTCTGGCGCATTTCGTACCTGTTGGCAATTTCGTCGGCGTAGTGTCGGCGTTGGTATGCCAGGGGCCTCAGTGTGAGGTCGCATGCTGCTAATTCCATTTTGGAGTGGATGCGCGAATTAGTGTGAGCGAAGCATGCCTCCATGACTTGCAGGGCAAACCTTTCTTCGCAATTCAAGATCTCACATGGGCCATTAACACTAGGAGAACAATTCAAGGGCACCTTTCTGATAGTGCTCATGACTCATATCCACTGCAAAGCACGACGACACGTGGCTCTCTTGTAAGCCACGGGCCCTCTGAAGGCCGATCTATGAAAACCATTGTCGACGCTAGGATGGGACTCACTTCTTCTCTTCGAATGTAGGCTAGCAGCGCGACAGGACGTCCGGCCGAGTTGGCGATGAGAGCGGAGTCGTATTCCTATCTTATCGCTCCAATTGACCGGGAAACTTTGTTTTGCGTCTCAAATGTCTCATAAGGCAGTCATTAGACTCTTGGTGAAGCCTAGGAGGTTAAGGGTGAGAGAGCCAGGGGGATGATGGGAAGATCGCATGCCTCCTGGCCATATTTCGTACGTCCTGACCGTGCCGCATGCAGGCTGCCTTTTCCCGTGAAGCTAATCTGGAGTTGTGGAGCCCGCTTAATGAGAAGCGTCGAGAGACGCCATCGTTGGCACTGGTTGCCTTAATAGGCACATGGACGATACGGAAGAAGTATACGGCTGTCATGGTGGATTCAGTCACTTAATACAGATGGTGAGCGTATCCTTGAGTATGCGGATTCGCATAACCTCACCAACGTAAACGCCGTGTTCCGTAAGCACGACTTTCACCTCGTGCCGTTCTACAGTGGAATATCAAAACACAAATAGACTTCGCCCTGTGAAATATCGCAACCGAAGTTTTGTCACAGACGCGAAGATCGTTCCATATGAAAGCATCAACCGCTGATCTGTACTGTAAGGCCAGAGTTATACTCCCGCGCAGGGGTGTGCGTAAATGAAATCCGAAATTTCGTAAATCGTAAATCGTAATTACGAAAAAATCGCCGTAAATCGTAAGAGGTGCCTGACTTATAATGCATTTGATTTCCTTGTTTTTTCCATTATGTTGAATCTAGTCGAAGCTACGGTTTGTTGGAACATTTTCAGCTCGAGCTGGACACTTTTCTAATTAAGATGGAAGCCATTAAAATCAAACAGCACTTTTCAAATCAAGCTGGACAAGTTTTTGGAGGACCAAAGACCGCTTGTTCAAAAACACTATCTTAAAAGGCGCCTACACAGGGTGCCCGAATAAAAAGCTTACACTGCTTGGACGATCAAAAATGTTCATCATTCTACTAGCCATTGGCTTGCATATAAAACTATGACTTTGTAGAAACAACCGCAACAACTCCGAATAAATCAACAAAAACCATTCCATCCAAAACCAAAAAAATTGATCGATGGCCAACTCGACGAAAACGAAAACACGAACGTAAACGAGTCCAACCCCATTAAGAATAATGGCACTGAGCTTTTACGCACTTCATTTTTCATGCACCCGGGATTACCGTCTGATAACAGTCCGATGGTTGATGTAAACTCGCGCGTGAGAGCAGATTGCTCTAGGTGGCGCTCGTTGATGGAAGTGATCTGCGATAAGAATATGCCAGAGCGCCTAAATTCAATGATCTATGGAACCGCCGTCCGGCCGGTAGTGAGGTACGGTGCCAAGTGTTGGCCTGCGACGTAGGAAAGGGAAAGCCCTTCGGAGTAATGGAGCATGCTGCTCTGAACGGAAGGAGTCACTTGACTGCACCGCATCCGATACAATACGAGTAGGCAGAACTTCGTTGCCGTGCCGATACTGGCAAGATGTATAGTGTTCGTTCGGCCACGATCTGCGTGGAAAAGAAACCAGCCTCTGTAAGATAGGCCTAAATTTCGAAATGATTGGAAAACGCCCTAGAGGATGCAGCGCTGGGCTTATACGGTACAAAACGACTGGTATCCACCCCAATGTACATGCAATTGGGGAACGTGGCGACATGGCATCGGAAAAGGACTCTGCAATGAGGTGGGACAAATGCGGAAGAAAAAGAATCGCGATCCACAGCAAAGACGACAGCAGAATAGGAGCGGCTGCATTCTTCGAGAATCTACTCCCTCTTTCAAAGGAGAGGCACCTAGCGTTGCTACCACAGAGTTTGACATGCGCCGATCGTACACATGGTGACTATATTGTACCAGCCATCAGAACGGCCTCTCGGCCGCACTGACGGCTTCTTAACGGCTTCGCCGTAGTTATAAGTCCTCATCCTCAATTGTAGCTGCTATCTATGTCATGGTTTTCGCAGGAAGAACACCTTAACTACGTCGAGTGGGGCAAGTTAGAAAGGGTCATGAAGAAAGAAAGCTATTATAAAGATATTGATTACTACGTACTCAGAAAAGGTTGAGCCCACCAAACATAAATCTACACGTAATTGTCCCGCTAATATAGTGACGCAAAAATTCCAACATTTTTGAATGCCATGAAATACTCGGAGAATCACCATTTCATTACAACCAGGTGAGGATATTAAAATGCTTTGTAGAAACTATCAATACAAAACATTCAGCGACCCTTCAGCGATCTCGACATCTCATGGATGAAGCTCCGGAACGCTTGAATGACATCTACAAAAAATCGATAATTTGGTCAATACCGATTGATGGCGATCGAAACATTAAAAACGAGCTTCAGATTCGTGTTCAGTAACTTCACTTCAACTACCCCCAGGGCTACAGCTTCGGGTCACTTGAATAAAATACGGAAAAATCGATGTCTTGATCAATGTTGATTGATGATGGGGATCGAAACTTCAAAACGAACTTCAAATTCGTGTTCAGCGACCTCGACTACCCCTAGGGGTGAAGTTACGGGCCGCTGTGGACTGCCATCAATCGTTGAGCATCGCCAATACGCCTTGCCCCTACTCAGCTGTGACGGACGGGCGGACGGAACACACACACACACACACACACACACACACACACACACACACACACACACACACACACACACACACACACACACACACACACACACACACACACACACACACACACACACACACACACACACACACACACACACACACACACACACACACACACACACACACACACACAAGGATGCATGTTGTTGCTAATTGTAATTGAAATAAAAATGTGTATAACGAAGTGTAACGGTTAGGCGTCATAACACATAAATGATAAAGGATAAAGGACGGCACTACTTAATCCCTTTTGGGATGGTCTACGCTTTCTACTTCCACTGGATGTCGTGGAGGCAATGTGTAGTGGATGCATTACTGGCTTACACAATGACTTGCCGTGGCCATCCGGTGAATAAGTCAGTGCCTTATCATTCCCCAGACAAGTCTGGCATTCTCTGACCCAGGAGGGACGGAGCTTGGTTGGCCGAGGCTGAAAATGGAACCAAGAACCTGGTATCGGGACAGCAGACACCTCCTCTGACTGCACTCCACGCGCCCAACATAAAACGTTCTAACACCTGTCTCCCGCGCGTTATACCAAGTGAATCGAGCGAAGCAGGAAATTCAGAACTTACTTCGTTGAGTGCGTGTTGTGGTGAGCTCTTCCCTGAGATCTGCGGAGCAGTGTAATCGTATCAGAGCGACCTCTTGATTCAGTGACTGGCTCCCTTGCACGAGAGGAGCTTCGTGCGCATCTCTGTAACAGAGCATCTCAGCGGAAAATTGAAAACCAATCACCGCCACAGACACAGCTAAATGCAGTTACCAAAGGTACGTGGAAAACCGAAAACCGAAGTTCGTTTTAGAATTGTAGAAGGCGCAGCGTTCCTTCCTACTGGTTATGAGCTTACGATTTCGGAGAATGTACCATGAGAACGGTCCTTATTTATGAGTTGACATGACAAGTGGAAGAATCGACGCAATCCATCTTACTTCGTTTTTAAACAAATTCATTTCTCTTCTGCTAGTAACAGAGTTCGTCCGACCCACTCGTTCTTGAAGTAAGTAGCTTTTGGTCACTCTCGATTCGGCTTCGATGCTCTGGCACAAACCCACATGAACAGCAGCGCAAGGCGAGTTTTTAGTAAGGGATGTGGGCAGTGGACAGAGTGCGGAAGAGGTCGTTTCCAGCATCTGGCAGAAATTCCTTCGAAGAAAAGAGAAGCGATAACAGTAGAGTAGGCCTTCTTGCGGACCTTCATGGAAATCTCTCTTTGGAAAGCGACGACGACATCTTTAGTGTGCGACAACGAATAATGCATAACTAGGCAATCTGAGACACTATTTTGAGTGAATGGGTGAGCAATTTGTTTTCGGATTGATAGAAGTGGAGAAGGTGATGTCGCCTTTTTGGCGGTTCGCTCTCAATTTCCGGTACCAGCATTCTGCCTTTCTCAATTACTTGACATAAAGTCCAGACATGGATTCAGCCTGTTTTTTTACTTCCATTGGCTTGGTCCAACAATATTGCTGGATTACGGGAACAACTGTACGAAAATTTCACAAGTTTTCAGGAGGGAGTGGCATACAGTCTCCTCTCCTTATACCGCGTTTCAAGGGAGCGGGGAAAATCCGCGTTGTAAAGGAAATAGCATTCTAACTAGACCCGACCTTCTCTACACTCTCTTATGCGCAGATTTTTACAGAATCGCATTCAATGACTAACTGTGACTACAGCAATAACAAATGTGACCATGAGAAGAGTATGAAGGCATAAAACAACCTTAGGTTATTAAATCTTAAGGAGACTCTCTGTCATATGCGTAAATATGACAAATACATGTGGGGAGCAACAATTACCATACGTAGGTTAAACATGTTCAACAACGGAAACGTGTAAGCTAATTCTGCAAGACCTCTTGTCGTGAAAACTCTTGCTCCAGGCTGGACTCGAACCCGCACTCTCTGCCTTCCGGGCCGGAGGTTGACCCACTATACTGTCAGCGTTGGTAAAACGATCACAACAGCAGCACGTGCTGCAAAAGGCAGTACAACTTGAGCACAGTAGTATTCGTACTCGAGAGTTACTCGGATACTGGTGCTATTGTGCTCGGTTAGTGGTCTCAAATGTCTGAGATAATCACTCCAGTACCATGCACTACCGCATTAAGAGTTATGTAGAGAGGGGAGGGCAGACACTGCTACAACTAAGCGCGAACACAGCAGGACGTTCCTCGGGGTGTGCCAAGAGATTGGACGAGTTGTCCAACTTTTATCGTGATGACGTCGCACGTGACGAAAATCACGCAACGTCGGATCTGGAAGAAATTTATTCAGCGGATATTTTTTTGCTGTAATTGGTACGGTACTGCAGTACTCTACGGGGGCGCTCAAGAAACGTGATGCTCTTTTAAATGACTGTAAGGCTTTGTTTTTGAAGACAATCAAAGTACAAAATAAAAGAGAAAAACAGAAGACTCTTCCGGTCTAAAGCCTATGTTATACTCCCGCGGGAGCATCCGCGGATGGGCGGAAATCGCGCCGGGGTCCCGCGCCGGACCACTCGTCGCGGCCCGCCACACCCGCCGTCCGCGGATCGTCGCCGACAGACGACGAGGGGGCTGTTATACCTCCCGCACGCGGGACGGTAGCCGTCCGAAGGCCTTGTTTAGTGTGCACGCGGCGCGCGACGCGATGTATGCGTAGTGGCCAAATTGATCGAGCGACGCGATTGATCAATTCGGCCACTACACATGGTATCGCGTCGCGCGTCGCGCGTACACTAAACGATCCCGAAAGCTGTCGTCCAATGGAGGTCGGTGCGGGAAACGCGCTCCAATGCTACGCTAGCCGCCCCGCGACGACGACGACTGTCCGCGGTGCACCTTCCGTCCGCGGACATCCCGCGGATGCTTCCGCGGGAGTATAACATAGGCCTAAGAGGGCTGTGATATTCTACGTGCTCGCCCGGAACTTGCGACACTAAATTAGAACGACGTACAACGTTAATATATCAGTTCTTAGTTATACGTGGCGCATAACTGTCCTCTTATTTCGCTGTTGCTAAACAAGTGCAATACCATTTAACGGCCGAGGGCTTATTAGAATTAACCGCGAACTGAGCCTATCACCGATTTGCGATATTCGTAAGAGTGGCGTATTCGTCAAATGTTCTACTTTCGAGACTTTGTTCATTTACTCACACGAAATCGAGATTCGCAAAGGATAAATAAAGAGATTAATCAACCCCTGTTTGAGATGTGTCACCTATCCTATTTCTAAACGACAGTGCAACAATGGTTTGCATTGCCGTTGGGTTCATATAGCTGTGGTTTGTTTGCTCTTAACAGCACTAACCTATAGACTTCCCGGGTGACGCAGGCACCAATTTGTAGACTGGCTAGAAAGGGAGGGAGATTTCGTGCTCCACAGAATGTGGAAGTACAACGCAAAACAATGTCACCTAATCGTTTTGGAACGAATTTCCACCTATACGCACTCTACCGCGTCCATCTCGCCATGACGCTCATCGCGTTGGGGCAATGTCCTGGAGCCTGCTGATAGTGTCTGCTAAATGTTGGGGTCAAGGTCAAACCGAACATCGTGAATTCACGGACTCTGGAGTTCTTGACTTTCGTGAGCACGAAACGACACCCTAGCCGCCTTTGGCTAAACTGGTAAGCTGGTTTTGTAGGCGCGATATTTCAGTTTAAATGTGATGTTCAGCTTCAACACAATTTTAACACCAAACTTGTTGAAGAGATTATAGTTTTCTTCGTACTTTAGAAACAAGATAAAAGAAGATAATATTTTCGACAAATAGATGACTGTGAAATGCGCGTGCGCTCACCTCGATTTCAGCAGCTTTTAGTTTATGAATGGTGATTTTGTACTCCTCATTCTCCTTCTTCAGGGAGCTAACCTTCATGTGAAGGTTGATGTTCTCCATCTGACATGGCTGCACAGCCCTCTGTAACAGATGTGCTACAAAAAACAAATTTGAAAGGGATTGCGCACAGTACCTCTAGGCTTGAAATCCTTTCGAGGAGAACCTGCACCTCTTTCTCCTTTTTAATGTCAAGTAAGCGGAGCGCCTCATATTCCTCCATGTAATGCACCTTCAACAGAACTCCTCGTAGACATTTTCACTCATTTCTATTACCCTCTTCCCGAAAACCTGAGCATTCACTTAAAGGCAGGAAAATAACTAAGTCGAGGAGCGCGATGTGCTCCTAAGTTCCCCTTGTGCAGGCTAAAATGATGTAAGAGTGACTTCAGGAGACGCTTTATCGCCGCCGACGACGATTGCAGGGGCGGGGCCTATTCCCGACCCACGCTAGGGCACTCTCTTTCTGGATACCAAGGAATAAAGACGTTCCTCTTCTATCTGCTTCCGTACGTTATCATATAAATCCACTGAACCGCACATTTTTGTGCATCGGCCTAATAAGCCACATTGAAAGTCTCTCGCGTCCCTACGCCTCGAGCAACAAGTCGGTATATTGCAGACCGCATTCTCTACAATAAAGAGAATCGTAAGTCTCTCGCGTACCTACGCCTAGAGCCGCCATTCGATTTATTGCAGATTGCACTCTCTATTTAAGAGAAGTACTCTCGGTTCACACCTTGAGTTGGTCTAAATACGACCACAGCCTCTAATTAAGAGACTGCAAGACTTCCGTATTAATTACGAGGAGCAACGAGAGAAAATTCTCACTTCGTTTCTTGAAAAAGCAAGAACGAAACCCTTTTTTGAAAACAAAATGGTGCTTCTTTGTTATAAGACGCCTATTGTAATGAGCGCGACGACACTCAAAAACCTGGTTGATCGGTACAGCGATTATACCGCTGTGGTAGATTTCAGTACCATAGATGAAGAGACCTACGAAAAATGCAGGTCAAATATAGGCCTCCTACAAAGCGGGGTCAAGCAGATCAGAGAGGGGCAAGAAAAGCTCCAAAAATTGTACAAAGAAGTCAGAGAAGAGTACAACAACTGTAAAAGCAGAACAGAAAGAAAGGACATCAAGCATGAAATTGAGCAGATTGAAAATGAGTCGAAACTGCGCACTACAATAGCAGAACCTGATGAACTTATGTTTAAGCTCATTACGCGTGTTGACGAAGCCAAGTGTATGCGCGAGAAAATGGACGTCAAATTGGGCTATATTACGCAGAGAGCCCAACGAATCGAAGCGAATAGTTTGGAAAATCTTGAAACAAACGATCGCGAGAACAGCTGCGGTCAGAGCAACTCTGACAATGCTGCAGCGGCCATACCGAATATACTGCTATTCCTGATGCTAGTGGAAGTCTAAATCACACATCAGTACGATCCTGCAGATCTATCAAACCACCACAGGCGTCTCTACCGTCGTTCTACGGTAACGCGGAGGAATTTCCCGAGTACTGGGCAGTTTTTGAATCTTGTCCACAAAAGCACTGAGTTGGACGTAACGGAAAAAAAATACTGCTGCTCAAGGAAAGCCTAAAAGGCAGGGCGCAAAATTCCATTAAAAGAATTCGACTTGTGCCTGAAAACTACAACTGGATAGTCAAAACGTTGTGCGACAACTACAACGACAGCGCTGCAAACCGTCCTCAAATTGTTCAAAAGCTCGTGAACATGAAACCAGCGAATAGTTCAGCTGAAAGTTGCCTCTTCATATATGATGAAATTCAGGTTCTAGTGAACCAAATGGTGTCTGCCGGACACGATGTCCGTAATAGTTCGACCCTATGTGGTCTGAGACTATTTTAGCGAAGTTTACTCGGGACATTGTTAAAGCAGTCCTAATCCTGTGCCGTACGCAATCTAATCAAAGTATTGAGGAGCTCATGAGCGCTCAAAAAAAATGAAAAAAGAGATAGCGGCAAAACGTTACGTCGAAAGCCGCATAGGTCACCAGACGCAAGACAGAGTCAACATAGTTGCAACAGATGAGGGCACTTACTCACGACCTCGCGACTATAATACCGACGGCTGTGTTTTTTGCCATAGGAACAATCATCTGTCGGCGGCATGTCTCACAGTATCGGATCTAAACAGCCGCCAAAAAATCATAAGGGACGGCAACTGTTGCTGGAAGTGTTTCTCGCCAATCCACAACAGCTTCGACTGTATTAAACCAACTGTTCTCAATGTGGCCAGAAACACCATACAAGTCTGTGCTTTAAAAATGACACAGCAAATCCGAGAAATCAAAACGGTACGTGGAACCCAGGTCAGAGGAATGCCAGGGTGAACGGTCACCCTCCCACACCTAATGGAAATCAAAACAGAGTTTAACGAAACCGCAACAGGCAGCCGCCCGTAGCCCACGTCGAATAGTGTCAGGGTGTCCGGAAGGTTTTTAAACTAAAGCCAAGGTGAGGTTGAAAACAACACATCATTGTCACCTTAAGCGATGAGCAGAGGGGACCTCTAAGATTTGTGTTTCATGTCCTGTATATGGAGACCGTCAACAGCATATGGGGCATATCGTCTCCTTCTCAGTGGTGCCTTCGGGGTAACCAGCAAAAAATGCTTTATCGACCAGTTCTGGCTACTCGGTATCACTACGGTCGATCAGCGAACAAGTCCCGTTGCTTTCTATAGGAGACAATGAAGACCAAGCCTCTCACGTGTAACATGGTTCAATTGGTACAGCAAGTTCGACAATAATGATCGTCGAAGAATCTCGACGTATCGGTCACCAAACTCGCAGAGCAGACGAGCTGTCAGTTACTCCTCACCTACGGCTTTTACACACTTAAAATTCCACAGTACACGATGTCCCAAGGACCTCAGGCAAGGCTGCAAAGCTACCTCGAGTCGTACACTATGTCTTGACATCTGGGGACAAATGGAGACGTGTTGATGTCCGCTCTTCTATCCTCAATTGTAACCGCACACTTGCAGGGTTCAGTGTCCCATAAGCACTGGGTTGATGACCTCGATGAGCTGCCCGAGCCACAGCCGAACCGTCTTGACCACGACAGAGAGGAATTGCTTTCTGTCTGGTGAGACATCAATGACCCAATAATTTGGGAATTGGTTCATACCATTTCCATGGATGGACTCGAACATGTTCTGTGCTCAGCTAGAGAAGATGAGCGGAGTCATATGCAATCGCCGTCCCAGAATGAGAAAAACCTCCTTGTGGATAACGTCAGACCACAAACAGCGAAGACCACACAGAACAACTTGAAAGAACACGGGATTGAACATATACCCTATCCGCCGCACTCGCCTAATCCTGCAACCAGTGACTATAGCCTTTTCCGATCACTCTCGTCTTTCTTCGAAAGAAAAAGTCCACATATCGGGAGGAAGTCAAGAATGGTGTCAACAACTTCTTGCTCTTCAAGTCTCCGGAGTTCTACGCTGGTGGAATTCACTCTCTACCGGAAGGATGGCAATATGTGATAGGTCGTAACGGTGGATATCTTGTTGAATGATAGTGCTTGTTAACAACGTTATTAATTAAGTCGACTTTGTTTATAACCCTTTCGGACAACCGAATAGCAAGAAAATACCCAAGAAGGCAAGTCCTGAGCCAGTTCCATACCTGGCCCAAACTGTTTAGCTTCAGGGAAAGCCGAACAGAGGTAAGCCAGCCATTGCGCTTATTTCTCGGAATGTAACAAAAAACAGCTTTTTCACGTTGTTTATTTATTACCAGACGTTCAGTGGCCTACCGGCTTCCAAATGTCCAATTGGAGACTTCTCTCCCAAATGTTGGTCGTAGCGGATCTCATTTTTTTCTTCATTCATTCTTACAATTATTATTCTACTATGTATAAAACGGTTTGGTGCTGTCTGTCCGAGGACTTTCATTGAATTCGCGTAACGAGCGTCGGGATTCGGAAGGCGTGTCTCCTACGTCGTGCAACTAACCACATGATTCAGACGTCACGTCACAAAGAGTTCAGAAGACGTGTCATTGATGTAGTGCAACAGGCGTCCGGATTCAGAAGACGTATCGCTGACATCGTGTCTCAAGCGTCAGGGTACAGCAGACTCGACACCGACTTCACAGGCGTCAGGGTTCAGAAGGCGTGTCGCTGATGTCGCGCAACAGGTGTATAGATTCATCATCGTGTCACTACGTCGTTCTTAAGCGTTAGGGTTCAGAAGATGTGTCGGCCAAATCGCGTAACGGATGTCTGGATTTAGAGGGCGTGTTGTCGACGTCATTTCTCAAGCGTCTGGGTTCAGTAGACGTGTCACCGACGCAGTACAGCAGGTGTTTGAGTTCAGAAGACGTGTCAGGGCGATGTCGCGAAACGGGTGTCCGGGTTCAAAGATGTTTGAAGACGTGCCACCGTCGTTGTGCAATAGGCGTTGCAATTAAGGAGATGTGCGACCGATGTCGCGCAAAGGGTGTCTTGATTCAGAACCACAGTCTGGGTTCAGAAGCACGAGAAGAGTCCCCGGGGGGGGGGAAGACGGCGACCAGTAAGGGACCATTAAAAGGGGGGTTCAATAGGGGGAACAAGGAAGGGGACCAGGAGGTGGGACCAGTAAGAGGAAGCAGTAACAAGGGTTCACCATAATGAGCACCCTCTTTCTGGTCCCTAAGAGTGTGTTCAGTATTAGGAACAAGGAAGGGGACCAGGAAGGGGCAGGAAGGGAGGACCAATAGGGGGACTACTAAGGGGAACCAGCAGGTGGAACGAGTAAGAAGGGAACAGTAGGGGGAATCGGGCGTCAGGACCGGATAAGGAATACGTTCCGCCGATGTCGAGCGATGAGCATGGTGGAAGGACCAGTAAGGGGGGGGGGGTCGGCGTGTAAGGAGGACGTCGAGGGAGACCAGGACGGAGAAGCCAGTGAGAAGGAATCATGAAGGAGTCCATAGGGTGAACAAAGAAGGGGACCAGGGGCCAGATTCGTCAACCGCTTACAAGCCGGTAACGGCGGCAAGTGCTGCCAAACCCCCTGATATGACATTCATCAGCATCATGTTTGGATGTATACCGTTACCGTCTGGTAAGAGGTTGATGAATCTGGTCTTGGAAGGTAGAACCAGGAAAGGGGAGCAATAAGGGAGACCAGCAAGACGAACTAATAGGAAGGGACCAGTGAAGGACCCCCAGATCGGGTTCAGAAGACGTGTCGCCGACATTGTGCCACGAGAGTCCGTGATGAGAAAATGTGTCTTGGAGATTTGGAGGCGAAGCGCCTCACCATGCGTTGAACGGCCGCAAGGCCAGCCGTCTGGTGGTAAAACCCTGGCCTCAAATATTTAAAACACAATTCATCAAGACGTCTAATGGTCCTCGGAGCTCTTTGATCAATGGCATGGATGCTGAATAGATCACCACGCCTAGAAATGCTCTAAGTTGAGCAACATTTTTTGGTTGCGCCATACTCTTGATTTCTTGCATCTTTTCAGGATTCGGTCTTTTATCATCCTTGTCATGTTGTGTCTAAACCAAAGTACCGAATCTCTGGCTTCGAGAATGCACATTTTTCCAATCGAACCTCAAACTCGTACTCCGCAATTCTCTCAAACAACGCTAGCAGGTTTTCATTGTACTCCTGCTTCGTGCTTCCACAGACTGATGCCATTCATGTACGACGTCACGCCTCTCAGACCAGAGACCATCTTGTTCATTACCTTCTGGAAGATCCCAAGTGCCGACTTTATTCCAAACGACAACCGATTGCGGTGAAACAGTCGATTGCGGTGAAACAGTGTTTATCAGGGCTCACATTTTCACCTCTCCAAACGATTCAACCTGCAAGTAGGCGTCTGACAGGTATATCTGTGAAAACGCGGTACCACCATCCTGGGACGCGAATATATCCACTGGCACCGCCAACGGATAATCAAACGACTGCAACGCTTTGTTCAACCTAGTTAAGCAGTCTGTCAAATTTCCATTTTGCTTCTTCATACACACTATAGGCGCAGACCACTGACTGTGGCTACTCGGTGCAATCACACCCATTACCACAAGCCGCTCGAGTTTCCTATCAACAGCTTCAACAGCAGCGTGTGCGTCTAGCCTGCAAGTTCGCAGCACTTGGCGCGCACCATCAACAATATGAAGCTCAGCTTTCTCCTCTGTGAAGAGTAGATCTTCCTCAGGCACTTCTGGATAGGTCTTCTTCAACTTCTCCAAAGGATTCGCACTGTCCTCAGGCTTAACCTCAGCCACCATCATCCTCGTAAGGTGTGACATTTCCTCGATCTTCTTAAACCACTCAAGACCCATAAGCTAGTTGAAGGATGTAGCATGGGCATTTCCTTCCGAAACCGCGCACTTAATCTCAAACTACCGCCTTAGCTTTTCACGAATCTTCATTGGAGTTCCACGGGCATTTTAAACCCCCATCCAGACGTCCTCATTTATCGAAGTTATATCTGAACCTGTGTCGAGCATGAACTCTACAGGGTGACCGTTTAGGACTTCTTCCACCTACACACGTGTGGAATTCACCCAAGCTGCCGAATCTTGACTGTGCGGCAGGACCACAATTTTTCTTTGCATGCCCTGGCGTAGTGGTTTCCTTCGCAATTCCAGCACTGAACTGCTTTCTTCCCTCCCTTGCTACCATATCAACAACCTTCACACTGTCAGCGATTTTCACACTATGTGTCCTAAGACTCAAAAAATTCTCACACTCCATGTACAACTCCTGCAAAGACATCTACCTTTCAGCCTTGCACTCATTGTCTAAAAGTGCAATGAGTCTCGCCTTATCTCAGCTTCCATCGGAGACTTAAGCCCGGAAACCCTTGCAAGGAAAGGTTCCCAACTCATGGTGAGCTTTTGCGATGCTATTTTGATAAGATGTAGGGACGTGCGAGCGGAGTCCAGAATTGCAGTTAGTTTTTGCCTAGCGCTTTTCGAAGACCTGAAAAAGGCGCAAAAAAGTGTGCGCAACACTCATCGACCCCTGTGGCGCTCCACAAGATGTGCCTCAGTGGCGCAGACGGTGACAGTGCCGCCTCCGCCTCACCCGCGCAGTACTTCTGTCCCTCAGGCTGCTCCTCCGCAACCGTTTTCATGCTCAACAGCTAACGTTTCCAGATATCGTTGATATGTCTTCCGAAGCTAGGTTCCCCCTCACTCTTTTCTTCTGATTGCTGGTCCACCTTCACTGGTCTTCTCTTCCCTTCTTTAGACTCCCACCTTCCTGGCCCCAGCTCCTGGCCTACTTCTTTGTTCCCACTACTAACCCCCTAATGGTATTTTCTTGCTGGTTTCCCCGTCCTGGCCCCTCCTCTAGGTTGTTCCTTTCCTTCCTGGTTGTTCTCCTGGTCCACCGCTCTTTTCCACCACCCCCTTAGTGGTCTTCCCATGCTCATGGCAAACGTCGGTGACACGTATTCAGAATCAGGATGTTTGTTGCATGACGCAGGGGGCCCGTTTTCTGGATCCAGAAGCTCAGAAGCGAGTGCAGTCGCCGCTGTGTTGAGCATGAAGAGGCTATGCTATGCCAGATTCCTTGTTCTCCGTATGAGTTCCCTTAAGGCTCCCTTCTTGTTGGTTCCCCGTCCTGGTCCCGCCTCCAGGTCCCTTCAGATTCCTCCCCCTCAGGATCCTCCTTACTTACTACTCTGCCCAATTAAGTAGCCCTGCCACGCTCACGACTAGACGACGGCAAGCGAACCCCCATTGCACATCGGTGTCACATCTTCTAAATCCGGTCTCCCTTACTGGTAATGGATCCCCTTGCTGATCCTCCTTAATGCCGCCCCTTTATCGGTAACTCCTTACTGGTCCCTTCTTATTGCCTAAACCCCTCTTGGGGCGTTCCCTCCTGATCGCCGACGATGCTCCACCCTCGAAGTCCTACGTCTACTATTACCCCTTTAATGGTCTCCTCATGACACCGACCATGCTAATGGTAGGAATTCGGCGACACTGCTTTTGAATCTGGACGCTCATAAACGCGCGTAGGTGCTGTTGTGTTAAGCAGTAAAGGGCTGCGCTTCCCCTGTTGTAGAGACATCACACGTTCAATAGTGCCTTCGCTGTGGATGATGCGGCGTATCTCACTTAGGGTAGATCAGTCAAACGTCATCGACCGCTAACTCGATTATATAGTGGTAGAGTAGATAGATTACGCTTTCTCATGATCACAGGAGTCAACTTTAGACCATCAATGTTTACAACAAACCACATGCACCATATCATTTTTCTGGAAATAGAAGGTCTTATTGCTCTTCCCTTTTAGTCAACAGCTATGGTACAAAACTAGAAACAAGTAAAACACAAGCGTGTGTCACACTAACAACACTAGAAACAAGTAAAATACAAGCGTGTGTCACATCAACAACATCATACAGAAGCCAGTGAGAGATAATCTTCTCCCTGGCAAGGAATGACCACTTCTTCGTTGAACGCGTAATCCGTGGGTGTAGGGAAGGGTTCTGGGTGAACATCGACGTAGCCAACTGTCACCCACGAAATAAAAACTAGCACATATGAAGGCGCAAATAGACACCCTTGGTTTGTTGCAAGCATTGATTCTCTAAATTTGACTCCTCTGATCATGAGAAAACGTAGCAACAGGAAACTAAATAATATGTGCAAAAGTATTAACAGTACTCGGAATTGAACTGAAAAGACCGCCGGTGTGCTCCTATGAGGCTGCACTGTTACCAGCTGCGCCACCGAGGCACATGTCCCGGGTGTTGTAGGGGTTGATAATACTTGTGTGCACGCTTTCAGACCTTTCCAGGTCTTTAAAGAAGCGTTCAGCAAAAACTAACTGTGGTTCTGGACTCCATTCACAGGGCTATACATCCTGCCAAAATAGCATCGCAAAAGCTCACCATGAGTTGGGAACCTTTCCTTGTAAGAAAACAATTCCATCCGAAGCTGGTGGGAATTTCGTCTTTTCACACATCTCGTTCACTCAACCAGTATATGTCAGGTAATCATCCGTATCCCTCTTTTCCAGCTTCAAATACTAGTATCTAGTAGTGAACTCTGAAGTCTTTGCGTTGAAGAATTGCTTTAGCCCACACACGGTTCTCTAGGAACGTATAGCCGAGACTTTAGGCAACACATGTTTCTGGTACTTCTTGAAGGTGGCAGCATCAAGCTTCTCACAGAGAGCCTTCACTTTCGCATCCTTTGGCAGCTGCTTTGCATCCTTTACAAACACTACTCTGTGCCTTGAATACCACTTCGAGAAGCATGAGTCCACATGAGGGTCGAACGTCGATCCGATTCCTCAATGCAGCCATCGCATTTGGCACCGAACTGGCTTCACCAGTCGTGCTCAACACATCTGCCCCTCTCACTTGACTGGGCACCATGTCCAACATATCCGTTTGCTGTTTCTCAGCAATTTTCTTTCGCTTCTATATGAAAGTATGCTCCTACGGAGTTCTCCTTGAACACGGACATGACTAGCGGGGATATTGTCAGATCAACCCAGCACTTTTACAAGGCTGTTTTCCTACAGCCCTAGTCTTACAAATTTTCTTCTTTCCTGAATTCTTGCCCAGGAGTCCTTTCCTCGTTTCCGCTCCTTCAGCGGGAAGTGGCAAAATTGATGGCCACGTTCTGAGGATACATTTGACTGTACTTCTGAAGTCTCTCCTTGCAGGTCTCTGTGTCTGTTGTTTAGAAAGCTTCACGCCCTCGTGTGACGTATTTCATATATTAAATGATTGCTGCCATATTGCGCGTTAAAACAAAATTTAGTTTATATTTTTCTCAAAAATAAAAATTTTATAAAATTACTATACTCATTCGGAAGGAAGCAAAAACCATAGAAAGTTATACCAAAAGTTAAACCAATTTTCCTTGAACAAGAAATTATTCTAACCGTTTTGGAAAGTCTGTAGTTTAGCCTGCAAGAAGCTCGTTACAATTTGAAAGACGATCACCTTGATTTCAGAAGCATCAACTTTGTTTAGAAGAGTTTCCAATCTCATGTGAAAGGTGTCCAATTTTACGTGGAAATTGTATATAAATACAGACGAGCCCTCACTTATTATATAACAATATCCCACCATATATTCCACCATTATATAATAGAGGAGGGTTTTTTGTCTGTTCGTATTTCTTCGGAACTTCGTAAACTTCGCGAGCTCGATGGTTTAATCACCCAAGTTTGCGGCACGACTTCTCTCTCCGAAGGGGAGCGCCGGGAGGTGAGCAATCACCGCTGCCGAGGAGGGCACGTGAGGCGTTGCCGAGCCGGCGACGCTGGGTGAGGAAGCAACCCTAGCTAGGTTTGGGCTACGTCCCTAGCGTGGCCCGCCATACCCGACGCCGGCGGAGCCCGATAGCCTGGCGTGACCCGCACACTCCAGCGTCGGCGCCGGCGACCGACTCTGGTAGTAGATAACGTATGCCTCACGTTCTTTGCACAGTGTCTATAACATCTCGTATGAATCCATAAGCTCGTTGCGTGACTTCTTTGGCACGTCGTCTGAAATTTCGATCGCCGCATAATGTTTATGTCCTCTGATTCCGGATCTTCGTTGCTCTCGTCTGCCGCACGTCTTCTGAATCCGGACGCTCGCCGTACAACGTCCATGGCACACATATTAATCGATATGCTCCCCGCACGACACTTGCGGTACGTCATCTGAATCCAGGCTCTTTGCACGACGTCTATGACGCATCCTCTGAATGAGGACGCTGTTCCACGATCCTCATCTACACCTCCCCCCCCCCTGTGTGCCAAAAATATTGTGATTAGCTGGCAATACCGACAACTGCCAATGGTTAACTATAAAGATACAAACCCCCTACGCCGCACACGATGTAATCCCCTTGATCCCCTCCTCGTCACTCACAACGTGGAGGAGGAGTTATCTGCTTCATATATAGTAGGATTTGTTATATTCACTGTTTGGTGAGTATAGAATTCTTACATGGCTGCCGCAGAGGCGAACATAGCTTCGTTTAAGCAAAGAAACATAAAGGTTCTTCTCGATTAATTAGCGGATGAGATTGCGTCAAGCTTTCAGTTTGTGGTATAGTTTATATCTTCATAGGAAAGGCAAGAGTGGACGGCATGTTATATGTGCTTGCTTTGTGGAATGATCATTTACTCCAGTAGTCATTAAGATTAGTAAAATTTTCGCTATAAGTTTTAAGCAAGCCAATCCTTGGAGGTTATTTTGATTATCTGACCACCTCCACGTTTGCCCACCAGAAATCTCTGTCCTGGTCCACAGAACTTCAAAACGTCGACGACGTCGTCATGTTTTGCATTCCTACAGAAAACCATACAGGAAAACATTGAAGGCTTGGTTTATATGGGCCAGTCTAGCCAGCCAGAGGTACTCTTTGTCCTCAGTAACTCTTGGCTGTTAGCTTCCTGTTAAGATCGCCCTGGTGCCTAGTTACTATATAGAAAGCTGAAGAAACTGCCGATGCTCATTGCAAGATTATCAGCAGCAGATACCTAACGATACAAACAGGTGCATACCTCTCTCTTCCTTAAATCATTTATTTCGCTTTCGTACTTTTCCTTCAAAGTTGAGATCAGCTGAATATGGAGCGCGTTGTCTCTCTGTGAGTCGTCCAACTAAAATCCCAGTAGTACATTAGGCTAAGATTCGTACCTCTTCAAATCTGTCATACTCTCATGGTTAACCAAGTGTGCAATTGTAGTTAGAGAACGAGTGGGTTCTTCAGTAAAGAGTCATCTGGCATAGCTACTTCTCACCACCTCCCCATAAAGTATTAATTTTTATCGTTATTGCTAATCTTCGCATTCAACGGGGCGGTCGCAGTGTCGCGCAGGAATCACTTAACTTCTTGGCAACATAATTCTTAAGACCTGCCCAGATGGCGCCTCTGAGAAATCATGAAATGCTTGAGATGACATAGAAGGCCGAAATGATTGAAATGAAGAAAATAGCCCATGTTATTGTCAGCTGGAAGCAGTCGATGGCTCGGTGGTACTCTCTACTTCTATTCTCGCGTGTCATGTCTTTTTCTTTAAGCGTCAAGTGCTGGTATTGAGGTTGTAAACTCTCATAGCAATGTTTTCCTGCAATCAAAGCTGCAGTGTCGAACGGGGCTCGGATCTCGCACAACGTGCTTACCGGACAGCAATGCTCTATGCTGTCCACCACTGGCGCCGTTTGATCGAGCATACCATCCACATCTTGTGGGGCGAATCAGCACTCACACGTAATACATCTGGATGTGTAGTGAGTAGTCGATTCATCCAGAATGTAGTACGGTTAAGCTGAAGGTCTAGCTTGTGCATCCGAAGCAAGCTGCAACTCGTGGGGTGTGCTTCGAGGGAGTCAGGCGGGGCACACGATGCGCAGGCCACACTCGCCAACTGTGAACCGGGACTGGTTTTTGCCTTCTATGTGCCTGCATGCCCGCTAAGCATGTTCGGAGACCCGAGATACGAGCAATTGGCACACGCTAGCCACGGTCCGCGTTACGGATTTCTACCGGAAGTCTAGGCTTCTGACGGTCTACGTAAGAATCGAAATCTGCCGCTCTCGAAGCCAACCGATTTAGCCAGAGGAGAAATCAGACATCGTCGTCGAGTCGCGATCGGCTCCATTCGTCGTATGTAGAAACTGCGAGAGGGTCGTGTCAGTGTAGTAAAATTAGTAGGAGCTCAAGTTTTGCTTATTGGTAGTTACCTATCAGTGGCACCCGTATGTAACTTCGTACCTTCGGATGAAGGCACCCTCCAAGTTGAGGAAAATTCCCCGAGGAGGACTTTCGAAGTGAAATCGATAATAGTAAGAAGTACCATAGCACCTCTCATGGGTAGCGTCGAATTGTCGGCGGCTTGATTTGGATGCTTACCGCTATTATCCCCTTCCCTGCTCATTTAATAGACCGCGAAGGGAAGACGTGACCTTTAGATTGGCAAGACCGGGAGCAGGACTGTGGACGTAATGCACCTCCTTCACCCCAGCATCGGTACTTTCGTGTAACGTTGCGCGTAACACAAGGCTAGACGTTCCACGAGTAATCGCTGCTACTCGAATCGAGACCCGTGAGAGTGAGAGGTCAATTCCAGTTTTTCTCAAGGGAACGATCACCATACGGCTTTCGCGAGCTCATCTAGCTGCACGGCCTTGGTTCCCAGTTCCGTATGGTACTCCGCTATCTTGTCCTGCATGCACATCTTCTCCTCCCGTAGCTCGTCGAGTTCCTGTAGCCAGCGCTCCACATCATTAGCCAAATCAGAGTTCTGGAAAGGTAGTGCCTTGAGGTAGCTAATTTCAGGCTTTAAGGTGTATGCCTGTGGAGAAACAGCTTTTTCTACAGCTGTCCTCCCTAGAAATGACCCCACAAATAGAGAAACCGCCTTCAGTTTTTCAATGTGCAGCTACTGCACTGAGTTGACAGGCATGCAGGAAGTGCACGACGTCAGCCCACCTTCTGCTTCGCCTGTGCTTCTCTCTCCTCGAACCTCAACAGAATGTCTCTCCACTCCTCTCGTTCCTTTTCGTACATGCTCAGCTTCTGACTGGCGGCGAACAACTTAAAACGCGGTCGGGTGATACAGCCCTCTGACTCAAGGGCTTCGAAGGAAGCGACAACCTACCCTGTAGCGAAGATCGCTTATAGTCTCGGTCACATCCACTTCCGAAATGGGCTGCCGTTGTCGCTGTCTCTTGTCCTCTATTGCGAGGCGCATCTCCAGCTGCTCGAACTGACTCCCGTAGGCCTCTATCACCTCAATGACGTTGGAGAGTTTCAGGTTCATGTCCGCTTCCTTTCCAGCTTTACCAAACTTCGTCGGCAGCCTGTAGCTGTTTTCCGTCAGGCACGCAGCTATTTCTTCCCGGAGTCCGTCCATTATCATCATCGCCTCTTTCAGACCCTCCTTTTTTCTCTCCAGCTCGCTGACCGCCTCTATTCTTTCGCCATCCAGTCGCCCGTTTTCTGAGGACAGCGCTTCCAAATCCCGTTTATATTTGGAGACTAATTTCTCGCCTTCTTCCACTTGAGCCCGCAGCTGAAAATGTAATAATGAGCGAACAAAAAGGAAAATCGAATTCTCCATTGTCCACAGCAGGTTGTCTCGAACTGATACGCTTGTGAACGCGTCTTCGTATTCTGTTCCTCTAAAATATATGGAAAACCGTCCACTCCTGCTGCTGAAAACTACTGTGCGAGTGCAAGGCAGTCGGAGAGGTGGAGCTTTCGCACACACATTGGATGGAAGCTCAATTTGTCGGACAGTTGGATGATTAGGATAGAGCCAGTTTTCCATATGCGGGATATCTTATATCCAAAAAAGTGTCAGCTTCCGCCCGGAATACAAAGCACTCAGGTGCTCCACACTTTACTTTATTACTCGCACCAGCTTTCATACCAATATTTTTGTATAATAAAAAATCTCCTTTTTCTAAACTACCAATGACGTCACTGCTTTTTCCTTGTTTTCCTTATACGACTAACTTGGTATCAGAATCCCTCGAATGATAACTCGGAATGCGAAATGGGCGTAAATCATGGAACTCTTTTTAAGAAAATTGAAGCCGCAGAAAAACTCCAGAACAAAGTATTTCGAGAGATTTGCATGAGGTGTCTAGCGCAATGAAATTCAGGATTTTCAATGAATACGCCTTTCCTAGGCCAACAAACGCCATCACCAACAGCAGTTATAACTTATGGAGTGGTCACTATGGAGAATATCCGTTGGCGTTCGTAACATGAGGATATTTGTCATAGCATGTGGGCGCGTGTAGCACAGTCGAAGGAGGTGACGACTGTTACGTGCAAGGGATACCAGGTTCCTGGTTCGGTTTTCTCGCCAGCGCTGAAAAGACGACCGATGTATTCAACTTCTGAAACAGCTTGATTCACCCGTAATGAGGAGCTCAAATGTCAATACGGTCGGTCGAACCCAATCAGGACAACATTGATGCATTATTCTCTGTCCATTTCAACGAAGACACACATGAGGCAGATCTTCTTTATACTGTAGCATTAGCACTTGGGTATTACTCGAACGCAGCTGGAAATCGATGTCGTGCTTGTCAACATTCGGAACGAGGGCACTAAACGTCAGCTGGTCTCTACGAATAGGCTGTATGAAAATCAGTGCTTATTACTTTAAGCAGGCGGAAAGCTTCCATTCGAGCAACTGAACACCTGGTTAGTAAACAGCGTGGAAATATTCGAACACCTTCGGGAAAACACAGAGCCGATGAGCACAACGGTAACTATTTGGATGTTAAGTGGAAGGTTTTGGCAGTGGAATCGGAAATTTCAGTAAGAAAGACGTTGGAAACATTCTGGATCCACTCGTACCTCATCGGTACATTACTCGTGTTCCGAATGTGAACCTGATCCCCGCCCCCTTTGGGGTCCCGCCAGCCAAATTACCCGTGGGGCGTTCCGTGTCCATCGCGGTAGACACTTGGTGTCTTTATTTGACACCCTCGCTCACTACCAATTCGCGCGGAGGGAACGGACCACTCAGTAGCCTAAGAGAGCTGAGTGGCACTTTTCAACCCGCACAGGAACTTTCCCAACGGGTGCCAAAATTTGGCTGCAACGGCATTTACACCGCGGCAGCTGAAAATTATGGAGCTATCCCGCCATCCGTGAGACGAAGCATCCCCCGTATGCGTGTAGCGCTGGCTCGAGTGACTGCGCGGGTACAGCGAGCTGTGTTCCTTATGTGCCTCTGGCATAACGCCCGCGGCGACGGGGGCGCGAGAGAAGCCAAGAAAGACGGCCTGCATATGAGCGCGCTTAGCAACGTTCAGCATGGATCCGGGATGACTACTCCAGCACATATTAGGACGAATCATCTCTCACTGAAGCGGGGTCCTCTTATCTTGGCCTTCAGATCACTAGCAAGGAGCTAGGGCGGTAAAGACACTACTCCACTTACGATAAGCCATGCGAGCCCTTCTAATGTCATCGTAAACTCAGCTCAACTTACCAGGAAAGGTCTCAGGCGTAGGTCTAAATGGGGAAATCGATAGTACTACGAGAATCTCCACCCTTCATGTAGTAGAAAAACATGTTCCGTTTTCACTGAGTCCTTGGACCCAAAGAGCTACGGGCCCTTGAAATTGGGGGTACAGTCACCGTACCCACCATAACCTACAGTAATCAGCCGGAATTTGAAAAACGGATGTCAGATTCGTGATCCGCACCCCAAATAACCCTTCTGGGAGAGGTTTGGGCGAACGATTTGTTCGACCTCTCCTCGACCTCTGTAGTGAAAGTAGTGTCGTGAAAGTCGTGTCTTATGGCAGTCTTAAGCAGCTTTCTTCCTGCACATCCCCAACACATTTATTTCACAGTAAATTGTCAAATAAGGTTTCTGTGAGTTGTGCTTCACTCACTTTTCTCAGTTTCTGAATTATACAATGTTTTGTTTGTTGTCAGTATGCTGTGCCAATGTTTTGAGTTTTTCTGCGAATGTTAAACATGGCCTTACAACAGGTGCAGGTAAAGCAGGTACGGGTGACTAGAGATGTCGAGGTCATAATCATCGATTTCGCCCAAACGTTACCCAGAGAGGTTATTTGGGGTGATGATTACGAATCTGATATCCCTTTTCCGTATTACCCTGGAGTATGTTAAATTACAGTAGGTAAAGGTGATTAATGGGAAGGTCATGGTCACCGTTTCTGCCCAAACTTCGCAATGAGTAAGAATCTGATCCTTGTTTGACAATATAGAGTGAAATAAATATGTAGGAGATGTGTAAGAAGGAAATTGGTAGAGAACGCGGCAGTCATGAACAAACGCAAAAATATTGCATAGCACGGGAGTCGAACACCTGACCTAGCGCCTGAGAAGTAGCCCCACACCCTGCAGAGCCACCGACCCGCTTGCCGCAGAGCCTTTCGCCTCGGCCCATACAACAGCGCGCGCACTCATGCACGTGGGCACGTGCTGACAGTGCGCTATTGTACCCCCCCCCCCCCCCCCATCCCCTAGAAGGCCCGTATCTCTTTTGGTTCAAGCACTCAGCAAAAACGACACATGTTTTTCTATTATATGAAGGGTGGAGATTCTTGCAGTACTATCCATTTCCCCCGTTAATACCTACGCCTGAGACCGTTCCTGGTTAGATGCAAAATATCCTCAAGGAACATATTTAAAATCATTAGGCAAATGTAAAAGTAACACGCCTCTATTCAAACTCAGAACTCTGTATAAAAGGCGCTCCGGCTCATCACAATCGCCATCAAGATGTCGTTCTCACCTTCCAACGCAGCCGATTTGGACAACTTCGACGCCACGACAGTTATGGCGATCTCATCCCGAGAATGGAGGAACTCGATCTACGATGCAAGCTGAGCAATCGGTGATGCGAGCCGAATTAAAACAGCACCATGCTGTTTTAGATCTAATTCCGCTACGTACCGCACCGTGCTCCTCCTCTGCATTTTGCACAGTCGAGGAAAACCTTGACAACCATTTCACGGGGGCGATGCAGGCGGTACCCAGATACGGTGGCTCGCACCGCACAGGCATGGCAGCGCGACAGGAGGTACACCCGCCCCCCGCTGGGGGGGGGGGGCGTGGCATCAGGAGGTACACCGCTGTTGTGCGGACAGAAAACTTTTGTTTTGCGTGTCAAATGTCTTGTAAGGCAGCCGTTAGACTCCTGGTGAAGCCTAGGGGGTTGGGGATGGGTGAGCAAGGGGGGGGGGGGAGGTGAGAGGAAGATCGCACGCCCATCAGCAGGAGCGGGTGTACCTCCTGACCGTCCCTCCACAGGCATCGCGGAGACATTTATGTCTCCGGTGCCTGAGAGACAGACTGTAGAGTACGGTGTGGGAATTGTGGTCTCGACCAGTTGAGGTCTTAGGTTAGTAGGCCAGTCTCAAGGCGCCGTCAACTCCATCGCTCGACCTCTCTCAAGCACGTCAACTACATCGCTCCACTTCACTGAAGCCGTCGACGACTCCTGTCCGGACCACGTCTCGTCCGGCCTAGTTGTCGCGATCTAGTTATTGATTACTTGTTTTGTTTGCTAGCTGATGTTAGACTTAGCCTATTGGGTCAGCGGGTGTATCGACCGTGACGACGATGCCCCAGCTCGTCGTCCCGCCCTTTTTAAAGACGCTGGATGGGAGCCGCATGTAGGCACTTCTTTTATCTCGACAGAACGTGCGATTGAGCAGGCGCTTGAAATAAACAGATTGTTTATAAAAGTGCTTTGTTATCTAGAAATAATCTTATAAGCTCTTGCTCCTCCTTTCCTTCTTTATCACTCTCTTGCACCTCATCGGTACACCAAGAGTGTTCGTCAATTACGAACTTCATGCCGTTTGTATTAGAATGCGAACTGTAGAATGAGAAGGGCTTATGCGCAGGTCGTTATCTTTTGCTTGTACCGTACGGCTTTGCCTAGTAAGTCCCATTCGCTCGGTCGTACTAACAAATAGGATTGGGGAAGCGCTCCTAAAGTAGATCAAACGTGGGTTTATTCTTCTTCGAATGCGGTGTTAGGTGGTGCCTTTCAGAGTCGAATGCCTTGTTAAAGTCGACGAACGTAAGGCACAGCGGCAGCTTGTACTCTCACGATACTTCGATCAGCTTCGCAATGGCATGTACGTGGTCGATTGTGCTGAATCCTCTCCGAAATCCTGCTTGTTCGCATGATTGTCCTTCGTCCAGCGTTCGGCTGATCCTATTCAGAATGATTCCAGTGAGCAGCTTGTAGACTACGAACAATAGGCAGATCGGGCAATAGTTATCAATGTCGTGCACGTCTCCCTTCTTGTACAGCAAGACGGTCTTGCTGGTCTTCCACTGACCAGGGAACTACCTGAAGTGTAGGTCTGATCCAGCGATGCGATGCACATAGGCGGAAGCGGCTCCCTCTCAGAAGTAACAATATGTGGGTGTGTAGCTATACAAACGATTCTTACGCGGCGGCGCGGCGACAGAGGCCGCTCAGCGCGACGTACAGGCCGGCCGATGCGTTGACCTCGTCGCGCGGGCGGGGACCGCCGCCGTGACGCGACGAATGCCAATTATCGCTCAGGAGGCCTATTCTGCTGCGGCTTTATCCAACTACAGAGTGTCGCAAAAAATGTATACACTGTTTGAACGGTGATAACTTTGCTCACAGTAAAGGTTCTGAAGAAGTTAGGGGCTCATATGAAAGCTTAAGAAAATGCAAATTTTCTGACATATGAGTGGTATGGATTGCGCCATGAACTCGTCTGAAATTTTGCGTTTAACACTCGATTGATTGTGCTTCGCTTGAATACTTGTTATAATTTATCAGAGTATCCTAAAAAAATGCAGGTACTGTTTGAAAGGTTCTAAAATTGCTGCTAGTGAGGCTTTTAGAAGATGTTTAAGAATCATATGAAAACAAAGATTAACGAGATTTCTGTGGCGCTGTAATAGTCAAGATCGCGCCATGCCCCCGTCTTAAATCTTGCATTTCAGTCTCGATCGATTGTGCATGGGTGAATGCTTGTTACGTTTAGAACTTGACAATAATGTGAAAGACAAGTGACATGCGAGGTTGCTAATTGTACAAAATGTGAGCAGGAGCCCCATTTTCCAAGACGGATTCTGTGGACTGATGAAGCAACATTCAAGCTGAATGGAGAGGTTAATCGCCAGCAGCTCCTGAGCAACGGAAAACGTTAAAAGAAGCACAACACAGGTTAATCTGGCCAAGTAGTAACAGGAGAAAAACAAAGTAACAACCAACAACCGCATGGAGCAATTCATACCACTTATGTTAAAAAACTTCCATTTTTTTAAGCTTTCATATGAGCCCTTAACTTTTTCAGTACATTTACTGCGAGCAAAATTATGACCTTTCAAACAGTGTATACATTTTTTGAGACACCCTGTATTCTAGAATTCGAGGAAAGCTGAAGAAATTTATGAAACTGCCATAACCAGTAAGGCTGCCATGACAGAAACGTAGAAGTCGAATGTCGCTATGACCGTGGTTTGTTTAGAGAATTTGCGAAGCAATGGAGATTGCCTTGTGCTTGAGCTCGCACGGACACTCCATGGTTAGCAAGTTAAAGCAGCAATCAGCATAAAATTTCCCAGTTAGAATCCTTTGTTCAAATCTAGGAATATCAACTTCCCCTCATTAAACTTGCACCTGCAAGGAACAACGACAAAGAGACGAGCTGAAGGAATGATTCTATTACCACTTCCAACATCGCTTCACATGTTATGTTGATTCCTCCTGTTAAAAACCTCGTTTGCGACCTTGTCATTAACAAGAGACTGCCGGCTATTTAGCGCGCAATGGAGGGTCCGAAAGGTCAATTAGTGCCTAGCATCGGCACACATTAGTCGATTTCCTCAATGCGAAAAAGGAATGGCGCAAATAGGGTCCGGGAGGGGTCACCCCTTACTCAGTAGTGTACGGCTTGGTAAGAAGGCATGTATAGTACAGTTACTTCATAAATGGCCTACCTCAATTTACTGTAGGGGTAGAACACACTATTGCTGCAAAAAGTTCCGGTTTCAAGAAGCAAATAGGGCTGTATTACATGGTGACACCCCCAGACCCTATTTGCGCCAAAAGAGTAGGAGGACTTACCAAAATGGTAAGAATTATATCCTTCCCAGCCGTGAAAGCGAAAAAATCCAACATTTTTGAATGCTATCAAATATTCAGAGAATCATCATTTCATTATAACGGGTATTAAAAATCTTGTAGAGTCTATAAATACAAACATTCATCGACTACCCTCCAGCGACCTCGACTAGCCCCAGGGCTGAAGTTTCTAGCCGCTGTCGATCACCATCAATCGTTAAGTACCGCCAATACACCGTGCCCCCACTGCAGTTGTGACGGATGGAAACACACACTACACTTTTATATATAGTAGGATCGATAAATTGATCAATACCGGTTGACGGCGATCGATACCCCAAAAAAGAACTTCGGATTCGTGTTCAGCGACCTCGACCACCCCAGGGCTGAAGTTTCGGACCGCTTGAACAACATCCATAAAAACCTACAATTTGATCAATATCGATTGATGGCGATCGATACTTCAAAAACGAACTTCAGATTCGAGTTCAGCGACCTCGACTATCCCCAGGGCTGAAGTTCCTAGCCGCTGTCGATCACCATCAACCGTTAAGTACCGCCAATACACCGTGCTCCCACTGCAGTTGTGGCGGACGGATGGAAACACACACTACACTTTTTATATGTAGTACTAAACCTACCTTCAGCGTCATACAGCACCCCTACACCAACATTGGACCTCGTCGCGTCCGCCGCGCTCGACGCGGCCTCTGCGGCAGTGGCGGCCGACCCTCTGACGGCTGCCGCGCTGGCTGACCTCATCGCCGCAGACGCGACAATAAATCGTTTGTATAGCTACCCCCCCCCACACAATATGCAGGTATCTCGACCCGAGTACAACTTTAAGCAGAGTTACGGCCAGTGGAAGCTGCACCATTGAAAAGGAGTGGTGAAGCAAGCAAGACGGCTGGTATCTTATCACTCTCTAGTTCATTGTTCTCTTGACTCCGTGTGTCGACGGGGCGGCGTAGTTGTTCTCTTGACTCCGTGGATAGCGTGGCAGACTTACGAGCGAAATGCCAGTGGTTTGGATCCTGCGTTGGGCATGCCTTTTGCATTTTCATAAACTTCGTGTTTATGCGAGGGGTGTATGCACTAACAGCAGAGCAGGTAAAGAACAGCCTTATGTGTCATTCAATCTTGGACTATACCGCCTGTCGTCCGTTGATCATCGAGTTGCTCCAGCGGGCGCCACCAACGTCCCATTTTGTTCCAGTCGTGTGCCTGAGTGCTCAATGGATCAATCTCGCTTTAGGAACACAACCGCTCGTTTCGGGCTTGTACGCAGAAGTCCGAGCGTACTGGTGTTTCTCTGAAAAATCCCTCCCATCCCCTCCCCAGAATCCAGTCTGTGATGACCCTCGACCTGCGGGTGTCTTCGAAACGCATTTCGTAGCCGGCCGACGTAAGGCCGGGGGCATACCTCCATCGCCGCGATGCCATCGCGGCGCTCAGTTCATGGCCATTCCGCCGCACGCGGCCTAATAGTCAAAGAAAACTTCGCCGCGGCCGCCGCAACAGTGGCGGTCGGCGTGCGCGATGCCTTCCCGCGCCCATCGCGGGCATGGCATACTTTTTCGCGCCGCGCGCGGTATTTAGCGCTGGTCCTGGACGGATCGCCGTCGCGCTCCCTTGCAGAGCGATGGGTGATGCGACGAGCACATGAAACACTAGTCAACAAACAAGGTTGCTCTCCGTAGCAGTTTCACATGCAGAATACCCAGAATTCATGGTTTTTGCTTCTGGTCTCTCCAAGACTAACTACAAGTCTTCCATCCCGGCTGGATCGGCGGTTTTGCACCAGACTTTTTCGGAAGGATAAGCTCTTACATGTCCATCGGTTGGCCACCGTAAGCCACTGTAAAAGACTATATTCGCATCGAAACTGCTTTAACGGTGTCCCGTAGGAGTAGAATACACGGCGCATCCCAAACTGGGCTATGGTGACATCAACCTATATCCTCCATAAGGGTTAACAGCAGGGTCAACCTGTTCTTTACCTGCTCTGCTGTTAGTGCATACACCCCTCGCATAAACACGAAGTTTATGAAAATGCAAAAGGCATGCCCAACGCAGGATCGAAACCACTGGCATTTCGCTCGTAAGTCTGTCACGCTATCCACTCGGTCGCCCCGTCGACATACGGACTCAAGAGAACAATGAACTCGAGAGTGATAAGATACCAGCCTTCTTGCTTGCTTCACCACTCCTTTTCAATGGTGCAGCTTCCACGGGCCGTAACTCTGCTCAAAGTTGTACTCGGGCCGAGATACCTGCATATTGTTACTTCTGAGAGGGAGGAGCTTCTGCCCATATGCATCACATCGCTGGTTCAGACCTACACCTTAGGTAGTTCCCTGGTGAGATGGAACGTTGCATTCCGACTGGTACCTCATGAATAGCAGCGCCAGGGTGTTGATGAGCGCTGGCGGGAGGTTCTTCAGGTGTTCGGGTCTGATCCTGTCGGGACCGGGTGCTATACGTTCCACCATGGACATGAGCACGTGTCGGATCTCGGAAGGGAGAACAGCGGTGTGCATCGCATCGCTGGATCAGACCTACACTTCAGGTAGTTCCCTGGTCAGTGGAAGACCAGCAAGACCGTCTTGCTGTACAAGAAGGGAGACGTGCACGACATTGATAGCTATTGCCCGATCTGCCTATTGTTCGTAGTCTACAAGCTGCTCACTGGAATCATTCTGAATAGGATCAGCCGAACGCTGGACGAAGGACAATCATGCGAACAAGCAGGATTTCGGAGAGGATTCAGCACGATCGACCACGTACATGTCATTGTGAAGCTGATCGAAGTATCGTGAGAGTACAAGCTGCAGCTGTGCCTTACGTTCGTCGACTTTAACAAGGCATTCGACTCTGCCGGGACTGAAGCGGACGTCAAAGCTCTTCTCATTCAGGGCATTCCTACTTACCAGGGAAAGGTCTCAGGCGTATGTCTGAAGGGGAAATGGATAGTACTGCGAGAACCTCCACCCTTCATATGGTAGAAAAAGATGTTTCGTCTTTGCTGAGTCCTTGAACGCACCACCCTTAAAAATTTCATGCGCGAACTAGAAAGAAAAGAGGTGAGAGTGAAGATCGATGGCCGCTACTGCACCATCTTCGTTTCGCTGACGACATTTTGCTCATAACACCGAGCATCAGTCAGGCGGAGCGAATGCCGCCGACATCGACTGTGTACATTGGAACGTTGGACTGCAGCTGGATCCTACGAAGACTACGCCCATGAGAGTAGCTTGGTAGGAGGAGACGAAGGGCTTGGGGAGTTTTCAAGCCGTCGCCAGGGTATATGACGGTAGGTATGCGCTGGTGAGCGTTACCCGTACCTGTCGCAGCATACCCTCGCTAGTTGGCTGGAATATCAAAAACGGACGTCCGATTCATAATGAGCACCAAAACGGCCTCCTTGACGATGTTTTGGCCACACTTTCATTGAACCCTTTCTCCCGTTCCTTTGCCACCCTACGCAACGCTACCTATCACACTTGGCGCAGTTGACCGAATTCCGAAAAGCTAATGTGAGACCCGTGATCAGCCTCTCAAATAACCTCTCAATGTTTGGACGAAGTTCGGCAAAATCGGTGGTCCTGATACGACCGCCCTAGTTAAGAAAAGCAAGAAAAAAGGCGCAAATTGGGTCGGAGGGGGGTTCAATAATGAGCACCAAAACCTTCCACCTTCTTTCGTGAAAAGGCACATGAATGTCAAATAGGCTAACGCAATTTACTATGAGGTAGGACACACCAATGTTGAATAATAGTGTTAATGCGTGCAACACAAAGCGTGGTATGAGGCTGCTCTGCATTGTAACCCCCCCCCCTCTACCCCAATTTGCGCCGAATGCTATACAATGGGAAACAGGGAAGTGTCAATCAGAGTACGTGCTTAATCCCTTCGCTCCCTCAGTCGTCGTCCTTACTGTCCCCCGGCAGCGCAAAATAATATTTGAAGAAACAGATGCCAAGATCGACGTAACCCTCAGCAGCGTTCTAAACGTATTCAATGTCGTTACGACACTATTCGCAGCGGGTGCGGAAACGCATGACTCAGCAGCGTGTCTGCCCGTAAAATTCGTTCTGCATGTGCTTTTTTCCGAGGTGCGCGATTTCGAAATGGATCGAGGAATTTGAAGGGGTTATCCGAATTAGGGCGCGTGTAGCGCAGTCGGAGGAGGCGCGACTGTCGCGTGCACCCGATACCAGGTTCCTGGTTCGGATTTCCCGCCCAGGCCAACCAAGCCTTCCATCCCTCCGGGGTCGGTGAATTGGTACCAGACTTGTCTGGGAAGGATAAAGCGCTGACTTGTTCATCGGCTGGCCACCGCAAGTCATTGTATGGCCAAATACGCATTCATGTCGCCTCCACGACATCTCGTAGAAGTAGAATGCGCTGGCGCATCCCAGAAGGGATTGAGTAACGCCGTCCTTTATCCTTATCCTATCCGAATTAATCTGATTTTATCTGACTCATCGCATTTCTCCAGGGTCCGGATAATTGGATGCTTCGGATAATGGCAATTAAGCGGACCCCGGATTTTTGGATGATTCGGATAAGGACAATTTTGCGGAAACCGGATTTTTGGATGATTCGGATAGGCATATCTGAATCGGACATCCGAAAATGATTCATTGGGATCCAGTGTGTAATACGAACGATGAACACGCGGTCAGCGTTGCGCAGCTACAATCAAGCGCACGATGCTCGGACTCGCTCACGCAAGCGAGAGAAGGCCTCCGAAGTTCTGAGTTTCTTCGACGTCCGAAGACCAGAGACGCTGTCGCATGGGCCACGTCGTCGAGAATTAGATGGGCCGATCATGTAATGCATTTCGCAGACACTCGCTGTGCGAAAGCCGTCACCGATTGGTTTCCCCGGGATGTCAAGAGAACGCCAGGACGGTCGACTTCTTCCCTGAACAATCGATTTGAAGCTCTTCGTGTCGCTCGGGCGAGTAGGATTTATTGGAGCACTCTGGCACGCGACAGGGGCGAATGGAGACGCTGCTGGCGCTCGCTCGAGCAACTCGATGATCAGCAGGACGACAGATGATACAGGTGCCAGGTGTTAATCCTTTGGTGACCACAGTAAATACATCTCGTCTAAACTACCACCAATCCGCGCGTGTGTGACTGCGAGGCGCGCTATTCAAACTCGACGTTCGATTAGAGCGCGCTAACCCGAAGGCGCTCCACTCACTCACGCGCTATGATGTCTTGTATACCTGTGCTTTTTTAAAATTTTTCGAATGAACGAATAATCGAATAACCCCATTTTTTCGGTTATTCGAATTTCCGAATAATCGAATAACCCCATTTTTCGAAAATTCGAATGAGCGAATAATCGAATAACACCATTTTTTAGTTATTCGAATTTCCGAATAATCGAATAACCCCATTTTTCGTTTATTCGAATTTCCGAATAATCGAATATTCGAAAAAATCGAATAATCGAATAAACTTTATTATAACTTAATACACCCGGTGCAAAATAGGTTCAACCCTGGTTTGTCCATTGGTACCCGAAGAACCCGCTGCCGAGGTTCAGTAATGTTACCATCGTATTCCTCACTATGGAAAACTTCTATAGGAGAATTCTAAGCAGTTTGTCTTATCAGTGCAGGATACCACGAACTTTAACTGAAAATTTAAGAAATGGAGACCGGTGCAAAATATAAGTTTGCTTCATAGAAAATCTGATTAATCACAAAAGTACCTGAAGACAAAGTAAGATTAGTACTTCGTTACATCTTTCGTTGCAACCATATCGAATATTCTATTTTGCATGCTACTCATTAGGTTGTCAATAACAGTTCGCTCAAAATTGGCCCATGCATGAAGTATGGCGTTCTTCAGATCAGAAACCGATGTATCAGCGGTTCTATTTTTGTACACTGTGTACAAGAATGTCCCACTAGCTTTCTAGTTTTCGGGTTGAGATCTGAAGAACAGCTAGGCCACTTCAAATGTTGAGTTCTGTTGGAGTTGAGCCAACCTGTAGTTGAATGCGATACGGTATGGATGCATTATCTTGTTGGAAAATAAGGTTGTGCCTACGAAATCTTCTGAAATATGGCAGAAGGTAATCTCCGAGCAATTTTTGGTAGTTTTCACTGCCCATCCTACGCGAGACGAACTCCAAGGCAACAAGTTCGTATCCAGAAAACGCAGCCGAAACCACAAAGTAGCACCTGTAGAATACTCGCTTCTCTTTTTTTTCAAATCTCTCGAATAGTGTCTGTACCCGTCGGGCCCATCAAGATTCCACTTCTTTTACACTACTGGAGAGATCTGAGAAAAGAGGTCGAGTATCCTCTAGGCACAACTTTGACGGTGAAAGTCTCATGGTTGGGTTGCGTTTTCTGGATGCGGACTTGTCTCGTTCGTTTCGGAAGTTCGTCTCGTGTAGGATAAACAGTGAAGACTACCAGGACTTGTTCCGAGATCACCTTTTGCCATATTTAAGAAGACTTCAAGGCACAACCTCATTTTCCAACAAGATAATGCATCCACACATGTATCGCAGTCAACTGCAGGATTATTTAATTTAATTTATTTATTTATTCAATACGTTCGCGATAAGCGCAAAAGGCAGAAAAAAGTATTACAACAACACAACAACATGAAGACACACCTAGAGCGAGTCAAACCAATGGCTTATGAGGAGGAAGGGCCACCTTCAGCTTACTCCTAGGTCGACTGATAGGAAGCTTCTCAGGCTCCCCTTTTGTTTGAGACGCACGTAGATCAAAGAATTTAGAGCCTACGAAGCGCGAAAAGTGGATTAACTTATAAACCCGACAAATATCAAAGAAGCCAATGTGTGAAGACCCAGGTATTTGTTCTTTATCGATGCTTTAGATTCCATAGAGTAAAGGAACCCGCCAATGCGAAAAAGAACCTTGTAGTTAGTTATTCTGTACCTTTTCCACAAGGTTTATTAGAGGTTGGCTCAACTCCAATACAATTCAACTTTTGCAGTGGTCTACCTTTCCTCCAGATCTCACCGCTGATAGAGAACTGTGGGGAATTCTTGTACACAAAGTGTGCAAAAATGGAACCACTTACACTTAGGTTTCTGATTAACGCCATACTTGTGTACAACAAGTTGTGTTCAGGCTAGGTAAACCTTCTGAGGGTAGATCGCGTCTATTGAAGGTTGTTTTGCCAAACACATATTATCAGAGGTTATCAATCAGAAGAGCTTCTAGGCTCCGATCCTTTTCCTGCAGAGGGGTGTATATTGGCCGTTCGCTTACTAAACAGGAAAGGGATCGGATCAGAGAGAGCAGACTTGCTACAAATAGGCCCGCAATAGCTCACTTCTCACTTCTCAAGCAAACCAATCTTATGCGATAAACTAACGAGTCTTCCTCGGGTACCTGCAACGAGCCTAAAATGTTTTTATTCTAATATCAGATCTCTTCAGAAAAATATTTCGTATTTGATGTTTGCTGCAAGACGCTCTAACCATGACCTTATAATGTTTACTGAACTGAAACTTGGTTAAGTGATATTAATGACCTTGTACCAATTCTTGGGCAGATGAATTTAACCTATTACTTTGTAAGATGTGACAGAGCTCAAAAAAGGGGTGGTGGTGTTGTTGTACTTATTAAGCGTTCATAGCATTTGAGGTTGTCTGGTGTGAATCTTATCCCAATGCTTTTGAAATTATCTCCTGTGATTTGAAATTGCTTCAATCCACTGTCAGGACAATTGCGGTCTATAGGACGCCTAGTTGCACCACTAGTGGTACGATACAGCTTATCAAGGCTTTAAGTGATTTAACCGCATTTGAAGGGCAATGCATTATAAACGGCGACTTCAATTTTCCAGATATTGACTGGGTTAAGGTTCCTCTGCATGCCATTTCTTTTACATCACAAATGTTTCTCAATTTTTGCAACTCTAACATGCTTGTTCAAAAAGTTCACAAGCCAACTCGCGGTAGTCATACACTTGATCTTGTTCTTTGTAGCGACACTAAGCTAATACGTGATGTACTTGTATCTGCACCAACTGGGTCAAGTGATCACAACAGTCTCTCTTACAATGTAAAGACTTTCATAGATCCACTTACTTCCGCCTCCGGAGGTCTTTCCACAAAGCCCCGTATGACGTCATTTGCCGCTACTTGTGCTCCTTAGATTGGAGATTTATTTTGGAGACACTCCCTGATATCAACGATAAGCATGAGTTTTTTCTATCAATTTTGCACGCATCAATTCAAGAATTTGTTCCTTTAGAGAGGCAGGCCCTAAATAGAGGCAACATTCCACCGCACCTGTCCAAGCTCTTTGAGATTAAAGAAAAAGCATGGCTGGACTACCAAAAAAAATCCATGTCTTCAGGCTAATGAATGCTTCAGGCTTATTAAAACTAAATTTGACCGCCTTATCAAAAAGTACAATAGCTACATCGAACGAAAACTTTTGGACAATCCAAAAAATGCTCCTTATTTAAGATGTTGAACTCAAGGCTGAAGCAGTTAACTTAGATCCCTACGCTAGTTGATGATGAGGGTAACTCAGCCGTCAGTGATTTTGAAAAAGCCTCCATGCTAGCCACACATTTTAAAAAATCATACTCCGTTGATGCTGATAATGAAAGCTGGTCTGAGTTAGCCTTTTCCACTCAAAGTGCCTCACCTGATAGCTTAGTTTGGTTTTACAAAGAGGACATTTTCAAGCATATGAGTAACTTACCGCTATCGTATACCACCACTCCTGGTGAAATACCTGCCTACTTCATCAAAAAAGTAGCTGTAGCCTTAGTAGCTCCTATTGAGCACATTTTCAATTTTAGTTACATGCATAGCGAAATTCCAAATCGATGGATGCATGCATTTGTCACTCCTATCCCCAAAAACCACCACATGGCTTAGTATCTAATTATCGTCCTATTAGCATCACATCAGTGTTTTCCAGAATATTTGAGAAAATTCTGAAAGTGGCTCTTGTAAACCATACAGAAACACATGAGGTTATACCTAACAACCAATATGGTTTTAGAGTCGGAAGATCGACTGACCAGGATACTATCTCAACGGTAGGTCGGAACGGCGGAAGTGTTGTATATGGGCAGAACCGCCTCTCTCTGGGTAGTAACAAACTGCAGGTATCTCGACCCCAATACAACTCTGCGCAGAGTTAGGGGCGAAGGAAGTCGCGGGTTGGCGCCCTGTTGATTCACGTGCTCCACAGCTGACGGGCACGCGCGGGATGAGGGCTGGTATCGAGGATCGGCGCAGTGCACAGGTGGCGTAGTAGGGAAGAGATTGGGCTCGTAAACGCGGGGTCGGGGGTTTGGATCCTGCAGACTGCAGACTGCACTCGTTTTGCACTATTGCAAAATCCATGTTTATCGTATAGGTAATCCACCTAGGGGTATTATAGCGTATTATACAGCATGCTTACATATAACATATGCTTCAAACTATAGATTAGCTAAAATGTTCACTTCTGTGTCACTTATTTTAAGCCCATTTTGTGTGAAGCTATAGTTATGTAACGATAGATATTTGGTGGCACTAGTAAAAAGTTCCGACTCCACCGACAAGACTTCGGTCAAATTTTTTTTTTCGCTGAAACTTTGTCTAGGGGGGTTATTTGGGGTGCTCATCACGAATCTGACATCCGGTTTTCACGATTCGGTCGGAGACCACCCATACCTTTAACAACGGTGGTCCAGGCGGAGTCACCGATTTCGCTGAAACTTCGTCTAGGGGGGTTATTTGGGGTACTGATCACGAATCTGACATCCGTTTTTCACGATTCGGTCGGAGACCACCCATATCTTTAACAACGGTGGTCCAGGCGGAGTCACCGATTTCGCTGAAACTTCGTCTAGGGCGGTTATTTGGGGTACTGATCACGAATCTGACATCCGTTTTTCACGATTCGGTCGGAGACCACCCATACCTTTAACAACGGTGGTCCAGGCGGAGTCACCGATTTCGCTGAAACTTCGTCTAGGGGGGTTATTTGGGGTACTGATCACGAATCTGACATTCGTTTTTCACGATTCTGTCTCTACCTGCCGTCATCGGCAGAAGCGTCAAGAATGTAATCCTGTGCCTTCCTGTATCTATATTATTCAGCCGAATCGTGAAAAACGGATGTCAGATTCGTGATCAGCACACCAAATAACCCCCTAGACAAAGTTTCAGCGAAAAATTTTTTTTGACCGAAGTCTTGTCGGTGGAGTCGGAACTTTTTGCTAGTGCCACAAAATATCTATCGTTACATAACTATAGCTTCACCCAAAATCGGCATAAAATAAGTGACACACAGAAGTGAACATTTTAGCTAATCTGTAGTTTGAAGCATATGTTATATGTAAACATGCTCTATAACACACTATAGTACCCCTAGTTGGATTACCTATATGATAAACATGGATTTTGCAAAAGTGCAAAACAAACGCAGTCTGCGGGATCCAAACCCTCGACCCCTCGCTCACGAGCCCGGGCTCTTCCCTACTACGCCACCTGAGCACTACGCTTAGCCGCGATACGAGCCCTCATCCCGCGCGCGCCCGTCAGCTGTGGAGCACGTGAATCAACAGGGGCCAACCCGCGACTTCCGTCGCACCTAACTCTGCGCAGAGTTGTATTGGGGTCGAAATACCTGCAGTTTGTTACTTCCCAGGGAGAGGCGGTTCTGCCCATATACAACACTTGGGCCGTTCCGACCTACCGTTGAGATAGTATCCTGGTGAGACCTTGATGCTATCTACCTTAGATGATTGGACCAAGTCACTGGATGATAACACTGATGTTGATGTGGTCTTTTTTGATTTCAGCAAGGCTTTTGATAAGGTGTCCTTCAAAGAACTTATTTTCAAGCTTCAAATTTTTGGAATTCATCCCAGAATTGTTAAGTGGGTAAAGACATTCATCACAAATAGATCTTTCCAAGTAAAGGTGAATGACAAATTTTCTCGCACGTACTCAATAACAAGTGGCGTACCCCAGGGGGGTGTATTGTCACCGATTCTTTTCATCATCTACACTTCCGATTTACCTGTCTTAGTTGAAAGGCGTGGCGTTAAGTGCAAAATGTTTGCAGATGATATAAAAGTATACAGGAATATTACCAGTGAAGAGGATCACTTTGCCCTCCAATGTGCAATTTCAGATGTTGCCGATTGGTCGGACAGGTGGAAATTACCTATCTCAGCTCAAAAAACTCGGGTTTTTCATCTAAGCAATTCAAATTCGGTTAAACACATTTACAGCCTTGGTGGTTGCAACCTACTCAGTGAAAACAGTCTGCGTGATCTGGGCTTCCTCTTAAACAAAAAACTTAGTTTTTCAGAGCATTGCGAGACGATTGCAAAGAAAGCTGAAAGAGTTACTTACAAATTTTTAGAGCGTTGTCTACAAATTCAAAAACTCACTTGCTTCTTGCATACAAATCATATGTTCGCCTAATATTGGAGTATGGCACCACTGTGTTCAGTCCTCACCTTAAGCGCTGCATACAGAGGCTAGAATCCGTTCAGAATAGCTACACTAGAAAGCTATGGTTACGCTTAAATGGCTACGACTACACCTCCATTCCATCAGCGCCTGATCGTAATAAAATATTCGAGCTGGAATCGCTTGCTATTCGTAGTAAGCGAAACGATCCAATTATGATTTTCAAGATGATGACTGGAAAAGTTGCACTTCCACTTACTGAGCTTTACACAGTCCATCATTCTACCACTAGGGGTTGTAGATCTAAAATTCATTATTCTACAGCCAAAGGTTGTGTTCGTGCCTCCTTTTTTACTCAAAGGGCCGGTTCTGAATTCTTGATGTTTACCAAAAAACATACTTTGCCATCTTCGTTTAACCAATATAAAAAGCTCGTTGGTAGTTATCTTAAGACTCGCTAATTCACCATTTCTTGTATTTTTTGTGTTTATTACCAATGTGTTGTCTTACTGGTGTTTATTTCGTCGCGTGTTGTCATACGCGTATAAATAAATAAATACTTGATGCATGAGCCAATGTTGAGCGAACTGTTATTGATAACCTAATCAGTAGTTGCAAAACAGAATTTTCGATATGGTTGCAACAAAGGTGATGTGACGAAGTACTAATCTTACTTTGTCTGTAGGGACCTTTGTGATTAATCAGGTTTTTTATGAAGTGAACCTATATTTTGCACCGACCTCTAATCGGTACTTCTTCAATAAAAGTTCGTGGTGTCCTGGACTGATGAGATAACCTGCTTAAAATTCTTCTATAGAGGCTTTCGATAGTGAGGAATACGACGGTAACCGCTGAGCATAGGCAGCGGATCCTTCGGGTACTAATGGACAAATCGATGGTGTCTATAATTTTGCACCGGGGTGTATTGATAAGGACGATGCGATTTTTGTGTTAGCCAATTTCGTTTGATACCGTTTACTCACTCCAAAAGCGCATTGTGTAGGCTCAAGTAAATGTGATAAAGTAAGTTCAACGACAACATTCGCCAGGGACAAAATAAAAAATTTGAATTCTTAAAAAAAGAAAATAATGAAGATAGTCAATATCTTCTCAGAACCGTTGACAATACTCGTTAAATGGCAAGACATGAGAACTTTTTTCCTGCAAGCAAAATCCTACAAATCCTACAGAAATACGTGTGCAAAACATCTACGCACAAGTGCAAACCTTTGCGAAAAAAACCGTTCACTCCATTTGTTCATTCCATTATCTCACAGGAATCGTCAGCCAATCAAATTGTAGAGTTATACGGCATTTTCAGTCAAAATTCAACGTTTTTGAAATAAATTTCAACGTTCTTCTGAAATCTTCCCCGTGTAACAACGTTGAATTTGATTTGAAAAACTTTGAATTTCAACTGAAAATGGTATATAGTCGTGTCATATATGTAAACTATGAGCTTCAGTCCCGAAGTAATCGAGGTCGCTGAACACGAATCTTAAGTTAGTTTTTGCAGTAACGATTGCCATCAAGAGATATTAATCAAATTATCGATTCTTCGTAAATATCAATCAACAAGATCGAAACTTCAGGCCTGAGGTAATCGAGGTCACTGAACACGAATCTGAGTTCATTTTTTAATTTTCCGTCGAAATTTGTGTTTATTGTGCAAATTTCATAGAGTATTCAAGTGTAGGTCATCGATGACAGTCGTGGTCGCAGAGAACGCAAATGTGAAGTTAGATTTTGAAAATATCGACGAAGACCGGCCATACAATTGATTCGCCTCAACGAATTCCCCGTAGAAAATCAATAGCTCGATCAACTTCAACCGATAATTTCAAAAACGAACTCCAAATTTGTGTTCAGCGAGATCGACTACCCCAAGGGCTGAGGCTTCGGACCACAGTCGATCGCCATCAACTGCGGTCCGAAGATCAATCGTCAATACGCCATCTCCCCACGCCAGTTGTGATGGACTGATGGAAACACGCACGCACACACACACTACCCTTCTATATATAGTAGGATATTTAATGCGTTTTCGTTACGGTGAGCTCCTCGACAGTGTGCTGTCGAAAACAATCGTCACCGAAATGAACGCCGCTCACGTAAATCATCATTATGCCACATTTGAAACAACCACGTATTCGAAATTCGAATATTATTCGAATTTTCGCACCTCGAGTAATCGAATTCGAATAATTATTCGAATTTTCAAACCTCGAATAATCGAATTCGAATAATTATTCGAAATTGCAAACCTCGAATAATCGAATTCGAATAATTATTCGAATTTTCAAACCTCGAATAATCGAATTCGAATAATTATTCGAATTTGCTAAACTCGAATAATCGAAGTCGAATAATTATTCGAATTTACGAAACTCGAATAATCAAATAATCGATAATCGAATTCGAACAAATTATTCGAATAATTATTCGAATTCGATTAATCGAGCACAAGTATAATGTCTTGTAGGCCCGCGATGCCAGACCCGGCAATCGGGTCGTGGGGCAATGGATAGTGGCGTTGCTTCATGCGGGGGTTCGGTTCTCCCGCGTTGAGTGATTTTTGCATTTCAATGGCGAGGTTGAGATTTGAGAGCTTTGACGTCTATATTTATAATTGGCCGGCGTTTTCTGGCCTGGTTCTGCGCTCGAAGAACTTGAGGAACTGCAGAACCCCTTGAGCGACGAAAGCACTTTCCACACGAGTAGCTTGGATGACACCACCTTGGAGTCTCTTCCTTAGCCTGGTGCGGACTCCCCTTGAGCGACGCGTCGCGGTTACACGCGTGTGGATTGGTGGTAGAAATTTAGCTGAGAAAAAAACACTCTTATTTACAAGAATTCGATTTCTTGTAAATAAGAGTGTTTTTGAACGTTCATTTGTTCGATAATTCCACTATTCGGATTTCGATTTCTTGAAAGTCGAATGATATTCGATTATTCGGAAATCGAGTTCTTGAAAATCGTCTCGACAAAGTCGATTTGATCCCTTGTATTGTTCAGTAGGTCGAATGATCTAATCTGGGTGTACCTCATCATCTACAGCGCGGGCAAAATTTGATATTGAACGTGAGATGTTGCTGCAGGAGGGGAAGCGCAGCCCTTTACTGCTTAACACTTAACACAACAACACCTGCGCGCGTTTCTGAGCGTCCAGATTCAGAAGCCGACTTCATGCCATTAGCATGAGAAGAGCACTAAAGAGGTAAGAGTAGAAGGGGACTTCGATGGTGGATAGCCGACAGCGACCAGGAGGGAGCGACATGGAGGAGGCATCGGGATGGGGGTCGATAGCGGGAACTATGAAGCAGGCGAAGAGGTGGCACCAAGAGGGGTTTAGGCAATAAGAAGGGACCTGTAGAGAGTTACCAATAAGGGGGGCACTAAGGAGGATCAGCAAGGGAATCCACCAGTAAGGGAGACAGGATTACCAGTAAGGGAGACCGGATTTAGAATATGTGACACCGATGTCGCGCAATGAGCGTTCGATCGCCGTCGTCGTGTCGTGAACGTGGGAGGGCTTCTTAATTGGGGTAAATTAGTAAGGAGGATCCCGAGGGGGAAGGAAGGAATCTACCTGGAAGAAGGGACCTAGAGGAGGGGCCAGGACGGGGAACCAACAAGAAGGGAGCCGTAAGGAAATTCCTACAGAAAACAAGGAATCTGCCATATGCATAGCCTCTTCATGCTCAACACAGCGGCGACTGCATGTACTTCTGAGCATCTGGATTCGGAAGACGGGTCCTCTGAGCTTCTGAATCTAGAAGACGGGCCCACTACGTCGCGCAACAAGCGTACTGATTGTGAATACGTGTCACCGACGTCTGCCGTAAGCATGGAAGAACCACTAAGGGGGTGGCGGAGAACGGCAGTAAGGGGAACCTCTAGGGTGGACTAGGAGAGCCACCAGGGGCAGGATTCATCAACGACTTACGTAACTTTAACTGGGAATTGCAAGCGAAACGCTCAGATAACGCGGCTTACCGCTCACTATATCGCTTGATAAGCCGCGTTATCTGAGCTTTTCGCTTACAATTCTCCGTTAAAGTTACGTAAGCCGTTGATGAATCCGGCCCCAGGAAGGAAAGGAACAATTTGGAGGAGGGGCCGGGACGGAGAAACCAGCAAGAAGAGGCCAGTAGAGGGTCAATAGTGGAAACAAAGAAGTGGGCCAGGAGCTGGGACCAGGGGCCGGATTCATGAACGATTTACCGTCGGGTAAGTGCAAGATTTACCCCCACCCCCCCCCCCCACTTACACGCGATTCATGAACGCGCGGCGGCGAAAATCGGGGGTAAGTGTCGAGGTAAATGCTACCCCCGTCAGCGCGTCGGGGAACATTTACCTTCAAGGTGAGGGCTTTGCTCCCCGGCCAATTTCTGACCCAGTGCAACCCTCCGCTGGTCCGTTGCCAGCTCTGAGCTGGCCGCCAGCCGCATAATCAGTGCTCGATAGGGGCCGCCTGCGCCGTCTTTCGCCGGACCTACGGTGAGTTGTTTGACCCTTTGTTTTTCTCCATTAGTCTTGAATTCTATGGTTTTTTGGGCTCTGTGGACCATGGCGGCCCGCAATGCTACCTATTGTTATGTGATTTGCTCCCTTTAGTGGCATTGTTGGTCGGCTTAGGCCACCATAAGCCCAGTCCACCACGCAAATCGTAAATTACGACTTGCTTGGGTGGACTATGCCCATCTGCCACCTTAGCCTCCCTTGGCATATGTTGTCTATGGGGGCTACTGTGGTGGATGACACCCATTATTAGCCATGTAGGACCATATTTACAATAGCATCCCTACTGCCTAATATGCTACTACTTTCCACCCCCCACCCCTCCCCTTACCTCACATTTCACATTTCATTTCCCCTAACTACGACGCTGCCAGTGTCGGTGGCAGCGACTTCCCAGCAGCAAATGTGACTACTTGGTTTCGCTGCTAGCTGATGAAATTGGCCGCTGGGCAAAACCCTCGCCTTGGCTGTCATGAATCAGAAAAGAGAGGTAAATTCAGGGAAAGTGGCGGGTAAATGGTTATCGAGGTAAGTGGGGGTAGAATTTACTTCCGGCCGCGTTCATAAATCCGGGCTCAGGAAGGTGGGGGAGAGAATGGGGGGGGGAGGCCAGTAAAGGAGGACCAGCAATTAGATCCAGTAAGAATAAAGGAGTGAAGGAAAACCTGGCTTGGGAAGACATGTCAATGATATCTGGAAACGCTAGCGTCGAGCATGAGAACGGTTGCGGAAGAGCAGTCTGAGGGACAGAAGTGCTGCGCAGCACAAACCAATGACGTTAATCGCCGGTTCGGAGAAAATGTCTGTGGCTCCTATATGTTAGCGAGTTTTATATTCTACAGAAACTGCTTTCTATAGGTCAGTGATGCTGCAAAGTCGCGCGAAGCGCGCAAGTGCGAGACACGCCGTTAGGTGTGTCGGAGCACTTGTATAGCAGAATGTAGCATAGGAAAAGTTGTGAAGGTGATAGATACGAAACGAGGAATGAACATTTAAAAACGCAAAAAATCGGCAAGGCAGGTGGATCGTGCACATCACACTGTGCTTTTGATTCACTGCCACTTCTCGCTGCATCACCGAGCTGCTTGCACCGGCATCTTTCACCACTTCTCTTATCTCCACGGAGGGCACGCACAAATGTGTCAGGTGCGTGCTGACAATTTAATTCAATACTCGACTTTTAGGGCCCTTAACTCCTTGGGTTATAGGACTTTGCAAAAACGAAACATACCTTTCTACTATGTGAGGGGCGGAGGTTCTGGATGTATTCAATTCCGCCATTCAGACATAAGCCTGATACATTTCCTGGTAGGTGCTTTATTACTGTCAGGTTCAAATCGATTGTAGCTCTTCTGCCTCGTTCCCATGCTTCGAGGTATGTTTTGACAAAATAACTGCGGCTCGCGGCTATCTCATTCGCCATTAGAATACCGCTAAAAGCAGGTGGAGGGGAGAGAGGATCACTTTTCGCCTTTTCCCTTTTTCACGCTTTCAGTTTTCGCTGACTTGTCCTACAGCACAAGTGCCCTCTTCTCTCCACAAGTACTACTACTTGTGAGTTCATTTTTGTTTGTATTATTTTGTTTGTTTTGAATTATATATATATATGCATTTATAAAACAACTTATGTGAATCATATCACAAGGGGAAGATCCGGCAAGCAAACGGCCTTCAAATGCATGCGCAAACAGAGCGCTTAAGGTACTTCACGATGACGTGCTCAGAACTCCTCAGCTTCCTAAACTGTCTTAGCCTCAGCTGCCAGTTTAAAGCGGCGGGAGATAGCGGTTAGAGTTTCTTGCACTCTTACTCGCCCAGATTTGAGTGTTCGACACTCGCAATGGTACTGCTCCGTTCAGCATGAAAAGCGCTATCGAATGGTATCAATTTCGACCGATTTTGGAAACATCGATTTTTTTAACGGTTTCGCATCGAGGACGACGCCGCTCAAGGCAGCATCAGAGGGGCGATGACGTCCTCGAAAATCAATATTTCCGAACCGGGCCAAATTGGTCATCATTCGATAGAGCTTTTCGTGTTGAATTAAATGGTGTTATTGAGTTTCTAGATTTCCCTTTCTATTTTTCTCTGGAGAACGCTTTTCTTATGACTTCTACTAATTCTACTAACTGCGAGCAAAACTAGAGTGGTTGTCCATCTCGCGTTATTGCTGCCTGTTTTTGTACCACTCTTCCCTGCTCCTGGAGTTCCATTGCACATGGGAGGGGGGGGGGGGGACCAGCACTCTCACGGCTGCAGGGTCGGAAAAAAGTTTCGCCAAAGTTCGCCTAGATTATAGGTATTCGGGATACTGGTCACAAATCTGGGATTCGTTTGCTGTTGCGGTAGATTACAGGACGAGATGTAAGGCTCCCATCCCCGAACGGGAAGTATACCACTCCCCGCATTGTCTGTTGACGACGATCCGCGGACAGCGCTGACCACGAATTTAACACGGACTCGTCTTCTAAATTTTGGAGTGCTATTTTCAGCTCAAAATGTGACCTTGGAAACGAAGTGTGGTTAGATGAAAAGAACGGCGTGCGTGCGTACGCTGTTTTTTCACAGTATCCACATCTACTTTAACCTAATGCATTCCACCGTTACACCGAAACAGATGCCAGATTCGTAATAAGCACTCCAGATAACTAAACGGGTTTGGACGAAAAAAATTTTCAGCCTTTGGAGTGTCTAGAGTACGAGGGCCCATATCTGTAATGCATCCGCCTTGCAGCCCCTAGAGTAGGGAGCAGCGGTCAAACGAGGGCGCTATGAGACACACTTCCAAGATTAGCAGAAAACGTAATAAAGGGATCATACATGGATAGCATCTAAAGAAAACTTTCTTTAATAAGACAAGTATAGTTTAATGGCCAGCGGCGCATCTTTAATCGACGAAAGCTACCTTGGACCACATCTTGCATGCGGTTAAGGACAGGTTAGAAAAGAAAATAAGGTATCTTATTAGGGCTAAAATAAACTCTACATTGATAAAATGTAAAGAACGCCGCTACAATGCACAAGCCCAAGCCCCGGAATGGATCCCTCGGTCGCTCTCCTGCAAGTCCACCGCGTTATCCACTCGGCCATCCGATCGATGATGGCTTCCTGATGGATGCCCCCTCCGAATGTGCTTTCTCGCTTCTATTAGTAATTTGCAAAATCTCACGTTCTAGCACAGGATCATTTCTGTGCACGGCAAGGGTATTTCAGGTGTCAGTTTTGCGTTATCAGGCCGCACTGAAGCGCTAGTTTTTTGCAATTTTCAACCTACCCAGAGGTCCACAGAAAATTTGGAAACAACTATGTTTCTCCCCAGACGATGCCTTACAACCCTATATAGGTCGTTTTATGAAACTCCACGGTCACCTCTTTGACCTTCCTCGTTAGAAACTGAGTCTAACTGGGCAACCAGGTTGGCGTACTTATTTCTGTCTTTGCCCACTTATTGTGCTCCGTTATGTCGGAAATCATTCAAAAGCAGCCCCCACCAACTAGGATTGCACCCTAGGAACGATACACGTCTTTCTACCATTTAGGCATTTAGATAAACGAATTTATGGAAATAATTTAATTTTAATTTATGGAAAGATTTGAATGCCCTTTGGATAGACATCATGTATCGTTGGAGCTTATACAGGCAAAACACGTAAAAAACTAGCAGAGAAGCTTAAAGACTGGAGAAATTTCGTGCTCCGCGGCTAACCGTGCGTCACCGAGCGCACGTCCGCGTTTCAGCGCCGCGACGTCGCGTTAGAGTTACGTCCTGGGGCCGGATTCATCAAAGTTACTGCAGTAACTTTAACGGAGAATTGTAAGCGAAAGCTCAGATAACGCGGCCTACCAAGCGATATGGTGAGCGATAAGCCGCGTTATCTGAGCTTTCGCTTACATTCTCCGTTAAAGTTACTGCAGTAACTTTGATGAATCCGGCCCCTGGAGCCACTCATACCTTAACCTCTACCATTACGAACCGGAGATTCAGAAAGCGATGTGAGATCAGCACTGCCAGTGAAAGAAAAACCATGGTTTCCACCATACCCGTTCCAAACCCTTATGACAGACTAAAACGACGTTCTGAATATGAGCGCAGTTCGTTCATTTAAACCAACCTCTTCCAGATTTTGCAGCGCTTCGCCGCGATCTTTTTCGCTTTTCTCTTGGAGCTCATCGCGTCGAGCTAACTCGGCTTCCAGGGCGGCCAGCTTTGACGTAACCTGAATTTCGCACTTTTCTCAAAACGTGATAAATCCCAGTAATGTCCATCGTCTAAGTCATGTGTGAGCGGAGGCAACAGCTATACATGAGAGCGCGCTGCGCACCGTCATTTAAACCTTCCAGTAAGATCTGGACATGATGTATTGCTTGTACTGCGTCCTATCTAACCATCGAACTCCTTAAACAGATGTGGAGGGTAGGATCTGAGTACATGTGAAGAAGATCCTCTGCCACGTCTCCGACCATTTGCAAGTATCTCGGCCGGAGCCCTGCAGAGAGATTGATCCGATTAAAGCGACAGGTGGACGCGTGAAGCACAGGCGGAGGAGGGACGGCTTCCGCGAGCAGCCGATACCAAGTTCTTGGTTCGGATTTCCCGCCCAGGCCAACCAAGCTTTACATCCCTCCGGTGTTGGTGAATTGGCGCCAGACTTGTCTGGGAAAAAAGTGCTGACTTGTTCATCGGCTGGCCACAGCAAGTCACTGTATGGCCAAATACGCATTCAAATCGTCTCCACGACATCTCGTAGAAGTAGAATGCGTGGCGCATCCCAAAAAGGGTTTGAGTAACGCCGTCCTTTATCATTTATTTGTCCTTAAAGCAGCTGGTCAGCAGGCTTCCGCAGCTGCAATTTGCCTTACAGCTGAGTTGGAGAACGTTTGGTCGAGTGGATAGGGCATGGATTCTCAAGCAAGGAAGGAGGAGTTCGGTCCGCTTGATATCATTTTGTTCTGCAAGCCCATATATGCAATTTCCTTTTATCTGAATGCTTTGTAGTTTGCAGCCTGACACTAAAAAATAAAATGGACATTTTGAAAACCAAACAATACAATACCGGCCTTATCTTTTGGTCTTTGGGCGGAAAAAAGCGAAAAAACCGCCTTTTCCGCCGCTTTTCTGTAGCGCTCTTCGAATTGAGCGCATTGTAAATTGAAACACATATTCGTGATCAGCACCGAGTCCTTTTTCCGATGAGCTGCAAAGCGCCTTGCGAGCGCCTGAAAAATAGATCAGTGACCTAATTTCTACCTGGCGCGGCTGACCCCTTCCCTCTTCTTTTTCTTCTTCTTCAGCGTCTGTCCCGCTTCCTAGCGGGGTCCGCTATTCTGGTGTCATGACGCCACCTTTCCCGATCCAGCGCTAGATCAGGGTAGACACCAGCCGCTTTCAAGTCCGTATGTAACGTATCAGCCCAGCGCTGCTTCGGGCGCCCTCTAGGCCGCTTTCCTGTTACCTCGAAGTTAAGACCTATCTTGCGGACGCTGTCTTCTTCTCCACGCAGAACGTGGCCGTACCATCGTAAGCGAGCTTCGCGCATCTTGTCAGTTATCGGCGCGACACCGAACTTCTGCCGAATAGCATCGCTTCGGATGCGGTCCAATCGCGTTACTCCTGCCGTCCAGCGCAGCATCTTCGTCTCCATGACGCTGAGGCGCGTTTCAACTTCCTTTGGCGCAGGCCAATACTCAGCGCCGTACATCGCTACTGGCCGGATGAGTGCTCTGTAGATCTTTGACTTAAAGCGCTCTGGTATCTTCTTGTCGTAGAGCACGCCAGTCAACGAGCGCCACTTGGACCAAGCTGCACTCACGCGTGAATTCACTTCGACCATCAGTTTGCCGTCAGACGCGACTGCTGATCCCAGGTACTTAAAGACCGCAGTGCGTGGAAGCTCGATGCCGTTAACCTTGATGGAGCTGGACTCGGTAACGTCCGTCGTTAAATACTCGGTCTTCTTCACGTTCAATCTGAGTCCAAACCGCTCCAAGCAATCACACCAAGCTTGCAACTCTCGCTCGAGTTCTCCTTTATCTTCGCTAGCGAGCATCACGTCATCGGCATAAAGCAACGTCCAAGGGACGGGCTTCTGAAGATCTCGTGTGATGGCATCCATGACGACAACAAAGAGGAGTGGGGAAAGCGCAGAACCCTGGTGTACCCCGACAGAGATGGGGAAATCCATCAAGGTTCCAGCTGCAGCTTGAACTCGACTCTTTGGACAAGAGTAGAGAATTCGCACCCACTCTATGACCTCTTCGGGAACTCCATGATGTCGCAAGGCGTACCATATCACTTCACGCGGTACGCGGTCAAAGGCCTTCTCCAAGTCGAGGAAGGCGATATGCACTGCCTTCTGTTTCTCGCGATGCTTCTCTATCAGGAGGCAAGTGGCGTGTATGGCATCAACGGTGCCACAACCAGCCACGAAGCCGCACTGATTGCTGAACAGCTGAACGATGTCTCGAATTCGTCCACCGACAGTTCGCTCAAAGATCTTCATGCTGTGCGAAAGCGAATCGGACGGTAATTGGAGCAGTCTGCAGAACTGCCCTTCTTCTTCCGAATCGGGATCGTCGTACTTTGGCGCCAACACTCAGGCACTTTCTTCTCCGCCACAACCTGATTAAAGAACTTCGCCAACCACTCAGCAGGGTACCAGCACTTGGACTTCCACAAATCAGCTGCCACGTCATCGGGCCCAGTTGCTTTGCCTGGCCTCATCTTCTTCAAAGCCGCTTCAGTCTCCTCCACGGTGATCTTCTGAACGGGGCCGTGGGTTGGAGCCGTTGAAGGGATGGCTGGGTGAGGGAATTCTACCGTAGAGATTTGCTCAAAGTAATCGCGCCATCGCTTCAATGCCTTCTTGCGGTCCGTAAGAAGATGGCCGTTCTCATCATTGATGCCGAAGAACTTCTCGATGTCCTCGGTCTGGCGATGGCGATTCTTTGCAAGTCGGTACAAATACCGCTCACCATCGCGAGACTCGAGCTTCTCGTTGACATCTCCATAATGAATGGCTTTCGCAACAGCCACGGCCTTCTTTGCAGCTTTCTTCGCTTCTTGGTACTTCTGCCAGTTATCGGCTGTCTTTTCGCCGAGAAACACGTGATAGAGCGACTTCTTCTCTCGAACCTTCGCGTTCACGTCGTTTGTCCACAGCCATGTCTGCTTGTCGACCTTTCGTCGCCCAGGCTTCGTAATGCCGAGTTCTGACTGTGCAGCTTGACGAATCGCGTCGGTCGCCTTCTTCCAAGTTTCGTCGACAGTTGTGACTGTCGTTAACCGCACGCGAGAAATCACAGCTGCTTCCTTTTCTCTGATTCGCCACCACTTAATTCTAGCTGCACAGCATCGCTCAACCTGCTTCAGCATCGGAGGGGCGATCTTCAAAGTGCAGATCAGCGGTCGATACTGTGGGGCGACCGTCTCATACGGCACGATCTTCGCGTCTGTGACATGACTCCGGTCGCGATCTCTCACAAGGACAAAGTCTATCTGAGTCTTTGTGTTCCCACTGTAGTATGAGATAAGGTGCGAGTCGCGTTTTCGGAAGACGGTGTTCACTATGGTGAGGTTATGCGATTCCGCGCAATCAAGAATGCGCTCACCATCGACGTTACGTGATCCGTATCCAAACCCACCATGACAGCTGTACCCGTCTTTCGTAGCACCTACGTGCCCATTAAGGTCACCAGCGACTATGATGACATCTTTCGACGGTACCACTGCTGTCTTCTCATCAAGCAGGCTCCAAAACTCTTCCTTGGCCTGATCCGAGCAGCCAGTCTGCGGAGCATACGCTGAGAAGAAGCGATAGAGTCGCTCCTTAGCGGCGACAACGATCTTCATCAATCGATCGTCAAAGCGCTCGACGCTTATAATCGAGTCACGAAATCGTTCGGAGACGATTATTCCGACACCACTGGTGGTCCTGGGACTTCCACATAGAACAGCCTTAAAGCCACGTCCTATGTTCCTTGACTTGCGGCAGGACCACCTCGTCTCCTGCACCGTACAGAAATCAACTCTTTTACGCTCCAGTGCTTCAACCAACTCGCACGAGCGGCCCGTCAACGTACCCACATTCAGCGTTGCCACGCGGGTCCTGCTTACGTTACGGGACTTTCGGACTAGCTCAGTTGCCCCCGATGCCGTCCTCGCATCAGGGACCCTCGCATACTTCTCACACTCGCCGGGTCTGCGAGTGCGCGTCGGCTCCCGCGGACGCCGTAGCACTATCTCGAAACACTTGACCTGTCATACACCATGTGATGTGACATGGGTCTTCGTAGGCCGGCCTGTCACAAGGGCCTGTCGCCTGCAATCGAGTGTCCGTGTTCGGCTTAACTCGCAGAGCGAGTAGTTTCCAGTGGCACCACGTGGAGGAACGGACATCGCCACCGGCTGACCCCTTCCCTCGCGGGAGATAATTACACCCATAGCTCCCAAGTAGCTATGAATTAAGAGATTAAAGCCTATTAAAGCCTGTTTTCTACCTTATATATAGTAAAACATAGTCATCTGGATTCACTAGCATTTCACGAACACAATGATGTACTTTTTTAAAGGATCCAGTAATTTAATTGCTGATATTTTTAGAAATATGTCTCCACTTTGGAGGACTCTAATTTTGAAATATCAAATTTTTGTGTGTCTATATTTGTTTGTGCCGTTAAGCTGTGATGGTTGAAAACAAGCTGCGAAGGTGGCCCCTTCAGATTCGAATTCTTCAATAATTATAGGCTAGCAAAGTTGCCCACACGACACTTTTCGCAGTTAGCCGCGCACTTTTCTCATGATTAATATGGCCACAGAATCATTTCTTTGAGAAAAGAAGCACAGGGATTTGGAGGCCTATGCAAACTCCTTATAATCTTTCACAGGATTTCGACTGAGATTTCGACTTAGCTAAGAGACATATTAGCCACTCAGTGACGCAGCAAACTCACTCCAAATGTGAACTGAGTGTCCTTTGAAAAAACTTCAAAAATTGAAAGATTGCCTACGAGTGCATTCACTAATCAAATCTAACTCGAACGGTAGTTCATTTTCAATTTTACGTTCATTTGCACCGGCCTAGCACGAGTCAAGTGCCCAGTAGCCCTGGCCGGGACCCAGATTTGTTCCGGAATCAGTCCCCTCGCCTGCTCTCGTGACCCCTCGCGCCATCTGAGGACGCCGTAAATCTCCTAACTAGAGTCTTCACACTTCCGGTGTCGCGGAGTATTATTGATCCTTTCAAACACCGTAGAGGTGGTGTGCCCCAGGATCGAGTTTTGACCAAATCTAGAGGACCTTTCTGTCTTATTCATTTTAGTGCACATTTTTACCAATGCTTGTGCATCCTTGTTTGTTTTATTTCTATTTTCAACTTTATTTTACATAGGCTTTTTATTTTTAATTATTTTTATTTCTATTTTTGGGAACATGGGGTAAGGAGCTGAATAATGCGGAAATAAAGTGCGTGGCGCATCCCAAAAAGCTTCAAGTTCTAATACCGATCGTCGACCTTTTCATAAGCACCTACTAGAATTCTATCCGCCTTGTTTTATTTTTTTGGAATGCCCGTTGAAGTATAATGGAATGCGTGGCGCATCCCGCAGAGTTATTTGGTAACGCTGACTTTCAATCTTTATTCTTACTGAGTCCAGACTTGTTTCTTTTCGTCAACCCTTGTCCGTTGCTCTTTGATATTGCTTGGCGAAACTATAAATAAAGGCAACAATTGTTTTAAGGCGTACAAGTCATAGCCTTTAAAAGCGAAGTTCGCCCAATCTGGATATCCTCGCTAGAGGCGCATTCAGTAGTTGGCCTTGTTGTTAAGCAGACTTTTCCTTTGGAAAATTTTTTGTATCTTAAATCTAGACAATGGAGCGTCATAGCTCAACCAGGCAGTTATGTGCATACCGATTCAAGCTTCTCGGGCCAGGTTTCCTGGTCAAGCGTACCAGACCTTACAGTCCTCCAAAGTCGGTACCGCAATTGTCTAGGAAGGGCAAAACACTGGCCTGTCCATCGATTGGCCACCACGACTCAAAGTCAAATTGCTTCCACCACATCCCTTATAGAATACATGGCTCACCCTACAAAGTGATTGATTGCAGCTGAAAATTATCTTTTCTTCTTTATGGCAAACCCTTGTTCAACTGCGTAAATCGTTGCAGTTACAACTGGGTAAGTCAGGGCTCACTAACGGCTCAACATCCAGCGGTAGCGATAAGTTGTCCGCCAAAGTGTAAGAATTGTCGCAAAAACGAACACTACAGTACTTTTTGGACTCAAGAGGCCACTGAAATATTTGATTTGCTCTCAAACATCGTGTAAAGAAATTCTTCAAAACCCTAGCCACGAATCCGTGTCCGAGTATTGAAATATCGGCAGATTACAGTAGATTACGGTAAGTAAAGGTGGTGTGAGAGCATATCCTAAAAAACTGCAAAGGGTAGGTACAATACCGCTCTCGCCGCACGGCCAAAAGTGGGCGAAAAAAACGCAAAAATAGCGTCGCAAAGCGTCGCATGCTTATAACTTCCTCAGTTTTAGTTTTTTGAAAAAGGTTGGTTCGATTCGCCTCTTCCGGATCTACACGATCATGTATACAGCTTTACCGGAACACCCATATTTTCGCCGTGGGTGGTCCAAAATTGACTGGAGCGGGCTTTTGTGATTAGAGCCGCTTATTTCCCAGGACATGCGTGCTTTCGGAGTATCTCAAGCATGGCGTACGTTGCCAGTGCTCGGTCATGCCAGGAATGCCCCGAGAGCGCGCCGTGCACAATGCATAAAGATTCGAATCTTTCAATCGAGTGGGCGCGACAGCTTGTAGACTGAGCGTTTGGAGAGTTTTATCAGAAATTTTTTGCCGCCCTACTCAGCAGTTGCTCTAAGGCTGTCCAGCTAGCCTTTGGAGTGCGCCGTACAGAATCGAACCTGTCAATCGAGTGGGGGGGGGGGGTACAGCGTGTAGACTGAGCGTTTGAGGAGTTTTATCAGAAATTCGTAGCCATCCTAGTCAAGAGTTGTCTAAGGCTGTCCAGAGAGGCTTTGGAGTGCGCCGTGAACAATGCATACAGATTCGAACCTTTCAATCGAGGGGGGCGACCGCTCGCACATTGCACGCGCGGGCGTGTTCGGAGCGCAATAGCTCTGTCAAGATAGAACCGTTCAGGTTGCAGCTTGTAGGTTTTGCAGGAAGTCGAGCGGTCTGTTAGTTCGCCTAAGTAGATTGGTTTAGCTCAGGAAGGGGCAATGTTATAGGGGTGTGAAAATGCAGGTGAGGCTTGCGCGACCCATTTTTTCCGACTTCCGTGGACCACTGCGAGAAGGCGCGGCGGGCTAACGGCCTTGAAATGCATAGGCGAACAGAGCGCTTAAGGTGCTTTACGATAACGTGCTCATTTCTCCTTAACTGCGTAAACTGCCTTAGCCTCAGCTGCCGTTTTAGAGTGGCGAAAGCTAGCGGTTAGAGTTTCTTGCGCTCCTACTCGCCCAGATTTGAGTCTTCGACAATCCCAATAGCACCGTTTTGTTCATAACGAAAAGCGCTATCGAATGGTGTCAATTTCGGCCGATTTTGGAAACATCGATTTTTTGACAATTTCTCATCGAGGACAAGACCGATCTTGGACGGATGATAACGTCATCGAAAATCGATGTTTTCAAAATTGGTCAAGCTTGATACCATTCGATAGTACTTTTCCTGCTGATTTCAACGGTGTTACTGTGAGTATCGCGAACTGTGACCTTGGCGAATAAGAGCGCGGAGAAAATCGACCATTGTTGTGCCAAATAGGACGCAAGGGCGTGTTCGGAGCGCAGTAACTCTGTCGAGATTGAATCGATCTGACTGCAACTTGTCGATTTAGTAGCCAGTAAAAAGTTCTAGTAGTGTGCTGAAGAATAGCGAAAAAAATTTCTGAAAAAACTCTCCAAACGCTCAGTCTACAAGCTGTCGCGCCCACTCGATTGAAAGGTTCGAATCTTTATGCATTGTGCACGACGCACTCTGGGCGTTTCTGGCATGACAGAGCACTGGGAACGTACGCCATGCTTAAGATACTCCGAAAGCCCGCATGTCATGGGAAATAAGCTGCTCTAATCGCAAAAGCCCGCTCCAGTCAATTTTGGATCACCCACGGCGAAATGTGTGTGTTCCGGTAATGTTGTATACACGTTTGTGTAGATCTCGAAGAGACGAATGAAATGGTGCTATTCTTTTTTCAAAAAAACCTAAAACTGAAGGAGTTATGAGCATGCGACGCTTTGCGACGCTATTTTTGCGTTTTTTTCGCCCACTTTTGACCGTGCGGCGCGAGCGGTATTATAAGTTGTCTGGCGGGTAGATCTAACTCCGACTACGATCCTTGCGGCGGTTTATAAGAGCTTGAGTGATATTGTTAGTTTACGGTAGATATGGGTAGGTGAGGAGCTGTGGTTGACATGGTCAACTTTACCCTCTTTTGGGGTGCGCCACACACTCTACTTTCATGGAATTCTGTGGAGGCAATTGAAAGCGTGCTTGGCGCACACAATGGTTTTCGGTGAGCGGCCGGTGAACATTCCTGTGTTTTATCCTTCCCAGACGAATGCAGCACTAATTCACCGACTTCGGAGAGATGGTAGGCTTGATTGGCTTGAGAGGAAATTCCTTACAAAGTACCTTGAATGGAGTGCACGCTATAGCCAGTGCCTTCTCCAGTAGCGCTTCCACGCGTCCATTTTGTGTAACATAGACCGAATACGGTACCTCACTGTAGGTGTGAGTAAGAATAGGTGTGGGAGCAGGATCCTCGAGAAAATCTTCAAAGGCTGTCTAGCGCAGGCATTTGGGATGCCGATCACGAATGCGATAGTGAGAGCAAGTTTTGAAAGTTAGTGCGGGTTATTGCAGGATGGGTAAAAGTGGTGGATGGTTGGTGCCAAGCTAACCAACTTGGTCCCGCGGTCTTATTCGAAGTGCTGACCACGAGTCTGATATCCGTTTCTTCAAGTATAGGCAGATACCGTAGGTTACTGTGACTTACAGCACTTCTCGATATTAGGGTAAGACCACGAAAAGCATCCAATCATCGCTTAGCCCAGAGCTATAATAAAAAATTAAAAACTATAGATATTCCTTCTCTTCTTTGTGCGATTCATTATGAAATTCTGCTCTATTTTACAGGGAGCGGTCGCGCCCAGCGCAGTCGGTGGAGATGCCGGCTGTTGCTTGCACCCAATGCCAGGCTATGGGTTCGAATTACCCATCCAGGCTAACCTACTTTTACACCCCTCGTGATAGATGACTTGTTACCGGACTTATTTCGGAAAAATAAAACACTGAGTTGCTCATCCTTTGGCGGCCGCATTTCAAAGACAAATTGCCTCCATGAGGTCCCGCAGAAATAGAATGCGTAGCGCATCACACAATAGGATTGCTTGGCTAACGCTACTTTTTATATTTTGTTTTGGCCTGTAGATTATAACCCGAGTTCCGGTTTACTAAATGAGACTGGAATTACGCCGAAGTCCTGCATCATCAGTCCTGCACAGTTTTCCTCTCATGGCCGAAGGCCTTCCCCATTGTGTGGTAGGGAAATACTGATAAGGTCACTCTGAAGCCATCAGCTAGACTCATTGAAAATCTTTGAAGTAAAATGCTCACGAGAAACGAGAGGACACTGAACATCAACACAGCCACGATAACGGCTCGATAAAGAATAAAGAATGAAATTCAGCGTTACCAAATAACTCTGCGGGATGCGCCACGCATTCCATTATACTTCAACGGGCATTCCAAAAAAAAATAAGACAAGGCGGATAGAATTCTAGTCGGTGCTTATGAGAAGGTCGACGATCGGTATTAGAACTTAAAGCTTTTTGGGATGCGCCACGCACTCTATTTCCGCATTATTCAGCTCCTTACCCCATGTTCCCAAAAATAGAAATAAAAATAATTAAAAATAGAAAGCCTATGTAAGATAAAGTTGAAAATAGAAATGAAACGAACAAGGATTGGTAAAAATGTGCACTAAAATGAATAAGACAGAAAGGACCTCTAGATTTGGTCAAAACTCGATCCTGGGGCACACCACCTCTACGGTGTTTGAAAGGATCAATAATACTCCGCGACACCGGAAGTGTGAAGACTCTAGTTAGGAGATTTACGGCGTCCTCAGATGGCGCGAGGGGTCACGAGAGCAGGCGAGAGGACTGATTCCGGAACAAATCTGGGTCCCGGCCAGGGCTACTGGGCACTTGACTCGTGCTAGGCCGGTGCAAATGAACGTAAAATTGAAAATGAACTACCGTTCGAGTTAGATTTGATTAGTGAATGCACTCGTAGGCAATCTTTCAATTTTTGAAGTTTTTCAAAGGACACTCAGTTCACATTTGGAGTGAGTTTGCTGCGTCACTGAGTGGCTAATATGTCTCTTAGCTAAGTCGAAATCTCAGTCGAAATCCTGTGAAAGATTATAAGGAGTTTGCATAGGCCTCCAAATCCCTGTGCTTCTTTTCTCAAAGAAATGATTCTGTGGCCATATTAATCATGAGAAAAGTGCGCGGCTAACTGCGAAGAAGTGTCGTGTGGGCAACTTTGCTAGCCTATAATTATTGAAGAATTCGAATCTGAAGGGTCCACCTTCGCAGCTTGTTTTCAACCATCACAGCTTAACGGCACAAACAAATATAGACACACAAAAATTTGATATTTCAAAATTAGAGTCCTCCAAAGTGGAGACATATTTCTAAAAATATCAGCAATTAAATTACTGGATCCTTTAAAAAAGTACATCATTGTGTTCGTGAAATGCTAGTGAATCCAGATGACTATGTTTTACTGTATATAAGGTAGAAAACAGGCTTTAATAGGCTTTAATCTCTTCCTTCATAGCTACTTGGGAGCTATGGGTGTAATTATCTCCCGCGAGGGAAGGGGTCAGCCGCGCCAGGTAGAATTTAGGTCACTGATCTATTTTTCAGGCGCTCGCAAGGCGCTTTGCAGCTCATCGGGAAAAGGACTCGGTGCTGATCACGAATATGTGTTTCAATTTACAATGCGCTCAATTCGAAGAGCGCTACAGAAAAGCGGCGGAAAATGCGGTTTTTTCGCTTTTTCCGCCCAAAGACCAAAAGATAAGGCCGGTATTGTATTGTTTGTAAGTGCTCCTAGTTTTTAATTGGACATGGTTTAATAAAGTCAAAATTATCTCTTTGAAGGAAATCTTTAATAAACATTCATCTTCGTAGAGCCCCTTAACGAAACAGTGACTCCAATCTTTAAATAGATACAAAGGTTTAACTATTTGACCTCAAACAATGTTTTTAGGTGTATACTTAGAAGCTGGAAACCAAAGAATGTTGTTGTGTGTTATATGGAGATCGCACATTGAATTCATCCCGTACATCGCGTTGCCTATTTAACTCAAGTCGATGGCGTGAAAGTCTATATGCGTATGTGCCTCGGAACCAGGTGCTGGACCTCCCTCCACAACTGTTAGAGTTGCGCCCCCTTCTGCTTGCGGGACTGCCTGAGGGTTCTGTGGTCAGCATGGATTTTTGTTTGACACACAGCAGTATTCCCCCATAGTGGGTATTAAGGAGCGAATGTCTGGTGCCTTCTGATTCCAACTTACAGTTTCCGACTCTTTCCGGAAATTTGCTGTCAGCTCCTCAGCCACCAGTTGGACTTGCTTTTTCTCGATTTCAAGAAGCTGTTGCAGCCTCTCCACCTGTAACGATTCCAGGTGTCCGAAAGATGGAAGCCGGAAGCAAAATGAACATTCGATGTTTCGATCACAGTTACGACATGCTTCAGTTCAAACGACAACTTTAAGACAGATATGTCCGTAGTTTGGCTCTCCACTGACATCCAACCTTCCCGCTACAAGAAGATCGATCAGCTTTACAACACATTTAGGTCAGTATGAATGTTTTCTGCCTTTGATGTAAAACTGTAACTGATGTTAAGCTACTTTTGAACAGTGGATTGGTGTCTGCCTAGCGGCTTACGCTGTCCTTCTGGATTTAGTTTGGTACAAGAATGTATCATGCGCTTTGCCTTCGCGAGGGCCTGTTTATTGGTTGAATTAGTAGGTTTTTTCAACAGTTTCCAACAATTCTCTTCTTCATGCGACTTTGTGTTTTAAGGGAATCCAAAACATATCGGTGCAGACAGCTTTGTTCCAGCTGTGGGGCAACAAACACTCAACGATGCTCCTTTTCTTCGTTAGTCCAGTGATCTCATATGAACTATAGATCAGCAACGCTCACCGAGCTTGCAGCGTAGCGAGCCGAATGTTTTGCACAAATAATACTAGGCCTTTCAGTCGATCAGCTCCTTCTATTGAGAAGCCATAACTTCCTGGGTTAGCCGTGCCTCACATGTGTCTACGCGAGTCTCACCTCCTCAGTTTTCTCGCGTATTTCGCGCGCGATGTTCGTGTTCCTTTCCATGTCGGCTGCGCACGTGGCCAAATTTTCTGCGACCTAAACAGCAAGTGCTCGACCTATGTCAATTTGCTTTCACATTCAACTCATTGTCTGAGCAGGTCAAAGATTTGGAGACAAGTCAAGCCGCCAGCATTAAAGTCGAAACGGACCGATGGGAATGTGTGGGCGCAACTCAATCTCGGAAGATCGGACCAAACAGCCCACAACAACCACTATCATACCGTTTTCTCAAGACGATTTCTCCAGTCAGAAATGGATGCTTGGTATTCTTCCCTTTGGAGACCCAAATTTCTCGTAAGCTCCTCCACCTCGCGTTGAAGTCCGGTGCACTGGCTCTCAGTATTTTTTAGTGCCTAAAATTAGCTTATAGAGAGACACTTGAAAATCTCGCCCACGTATGAAGCCACGATTGATTGTATCAGCCAGGTTTCTTGGGCCCAGATCGATGCTTCCAGCTTGAATAGGATTCAATAGGAACGGCATCAGATAATCCCAACGAACTGATTTGGACTACAACTTACCGCCGGTTCGAGCAAACGTCAAGATGAAAGCAACCTGGCCTCGGTTTTAATGAGTAAGCTCGGAATAGCTTACATTCCAGCTATTCAGGAGCTCGTCGTTAACGTCGCGCAGTTTTCTCTCGAGCTGCAGTACCGTATTGTTCTTCTCCTTGATGATTTCTTCGAAATCAGTTTTCTTTGCCTCCCACTTGACTTCATTTTCCTTATACGCCATCAACTAAAAGCATAACGGATTTTTTCGGCTCGTTGGGCCGCCTGTCCAAGGGTTTTTTGCGGTTGCAATCTTTTGAGCATCGTTCCCCTCGAAGACTGTAAAGAAGGATCGAGATCGCGTGAGGATGCGCACCGGTGTCAAACGCGCAGCTAAGCGAGTTAAAGCCCCTTTCATACTCGTCCGAGGGGCGGCGGCGGCGGCGGCCGCCGCTTCAACGGCAGGTGGAGGGGCGGTGTCCGTTCTCGCCGCCTAGGGGTGGCGGCGGCCGCCGCCAGCGCTAATTGCGTTTGGCGCGCGCGTACGCGCAGCGGTCTCGTAATGGGGCAACGCAATACTTGATGCTTGCCTTGTCTTTTTTCGTTGTGGAAATGGGAATTACCATGGGGTCCTCTTCAAGCCTAGAATGGAATCTTTCATCTCATCCGTTGATCCGGCAAAGAGTTCTTTTCAATGCGAGCGGCCAGGCGTCAGGCTGATGAATGTAGTGCCCCTCCACCTACACGGCCACCTCGACCATTGAAGAAGTCATCTGGAGGCACCAGTGGTATGTTTTCTCATTATCAGTTCGTTGTCTCAGTCTCTTTTATGAATTCCTCTTCCACTTGACAATTTTACGCCTGATGCAGTTCCATGTAGAGAGCACCGTACCTACGTCGCTGGACGGTCGACGAGAGGGCATGCAACGAAGTGGTGAGGAGAGGAAGATCACTTTTGATGACAATTCCCTTGCCTGACGTGGAGGCTGAGCGTTGTCCGCAGCGCGCACACAGGACAGCACACTCCACGTCTCGATGTGCCGCCGCTCTCGCTGCCCCTCGTGGCCGCCGCCCGAAATGGCCCCAGCCATCTCGGGCAGCGGCCCCGGCGGCGGCGCCGCCAGGGGCGTGGCGGGGCGTGGCCGCGGCGACGTCGCCGCTGCCAGTATGAAAACCTGACATGACAACTAAGTGGCAACCATTTCCACTACGCCTAGTGCAAATCTCAGTAACGCTCGAGAGGAGCACCTCGAGCTTCAAGGAAAACTCTTTTGGTCTCCGGGATGTGGCAATTCTTGGGAGGGGAAACGAAAAAATTAGAAAAAGAAGAGCATAGGCCGCAGAATCAAACGAAAGTATGGATGCCTTCGCCATTTCGTTAGTCCTGGTTAAGTGAAGCGTTCCTAGTCTCGGTCAAAATGCCGTGAATGCTGTATGTATGGCAGGATTCACTACCAAAGAGCTCGTCAAATTTATTTATTTATTTTGACAAAAATCGAAATTTAAATCACACGCTGCAAGAGGGAAAGAAGACCATGAGAAAAACAAATTGAGTTGTTTGGAAAAAAAAACAAGAAAGGAAAAAGAGGGAACGAAAGGAAGAAAGAGAGCAGGACTTGGAAATACGGAGGAAGATGCAGGAAAATACCAATGCTTCACTAATGGACGAATTGCGCAAATAAGTGTGGGGCTTTCAGCTCTCAGTCCGCAACGCAAACCAAGGCACAGTAGGAAACTAATGCGCAGAGCTAAGGCATGCCATAGGCTACCATATGGCACTACCATAGGCGTAAAACTATGCAGCTCTACGCATGTGGAGCGGACCTCATCAGCACTGGCATGTGGAAGTTGGTGCGCACTTATGCAGTTTGTCTTGGTGGTGGTCATAACCCCAGATTACCTGCTTGCATTTTCACTTGAACGGGAGACTCGGGGCATATTGCGTCCTATCAGGTCGTTGCATATGAAATGGCCGATTTTGCTATCTCAATTTCTGGTCGATTTTCTCGTGGCTACGAATGTTTTCATCTCAGCCAATGTATATACCTGCTGAAAGCACGAATCTCCGCTTTCAGTATGTAGATTTTATGACATAATTGCCTCTTGCCCAGTTTTTTACGTCGTTTTTACATTATGAATCAACGTGATGTCGGGTGCTCTAGTTATGTGAGTGGGGAAGTGAACACAACGATGCGGCCGCAGCTCGTAATATCAACACTGCATTTGGGGAGGGTTTCGCTAAGGAACGCACAACTTGCCACTGGTTCGGAAGATTTCGATCTGGAGATGAAAATCTCGAAGATGAAGACCGAGGTAGGCCGCCATCACTTCTTAAGCCCTGGTTTATAGTTGCGCCGCTGCGCGGCCCGGCACCATAGTCGGAATAGATATCGACCGGGCGGCGCGAAAAATCGATATCTATGGCGACCATCACGCCGCACCGCGTCTCGGCCCACGTATAAAGCAGGCCTAACGACGACCAACGCAGAGGCATGGTGGAAGCAGATCCGCATCAAACTGTGAGACAGCCAGCAGAGCATTTCTGCGTTGACAGCAGCACTACCAGTTGCCACTTAAATGGAATCGGAAATGTAGAGAAATTGGATAAATAGATACCGCAGGAACTGACCGCCGGGCAAATGCTGAAGCGTCACGATACCCATGTTTCGTTAAGGCTGCGTAATCTAAGGCAGCCTTTTTTGGACAGGATCGTCACATACGATGAAAAATGGATTTTTTGTGACAATCGTCGTCGCTCTGTACGATGGCTGGATGGGAATGAGAGTCTCAAGGAGGTGGAAGTACTGTGCCGAAACTGTAAAGTGATGCACCAGAAGTTGATTGAAAACCAGGCGGCTTTGGTCGATCGAAGATGTCAAAAATTGCAGTCCAGAAACTGGATGAATTGGATACGAAACTCCGCGATATCAGAATATTCACCAGATCTGTCCCCTACCGATTATCGCTTTTTCAAGCATTTAGATCGTCATGTGAAGGATAAAAAATTCAGCGACGAAGGTGATGTCGAAAGTGACTTCTTATGTTTTAGTAACACCTTACTTCTGATTTTTAAAAAGACGGAATGTTTGAGCTATTGTCGCGTTGGAAAAGACGTATTTGTAATTGTAATTGTGCTTATTTAGAATTGTTTTAATAGAATTGCTTCCAAAGCAAAGTTATGATCTGTCAAAGTTTTCAGTCAAAATCGGCCACTTCATATGCAACTACAGAATATATTATATGTATATCAGGCCTCCTTCGACTCTTCTTCGGTTTCCGCACTAATTGTTTCTGAAGCTTTTCCATAACGTTGCTATCAATCGTTTAAGTCCGCCACACTTTTTAGTGCAGGTTCTGCGGGAGCAGCCTCCATAGTGCCGCACTTCAGAAAACTAGCACGGGCCTTACAAGGGAAGCGTCTGAGTCGTGTGTCTGAACCGGGAAAGCGAGTCGTGAAGGGAGGATCTCCGCCGAGTAATCAATCAGGAGCGCCACGCGTATGCCCGCGATGCCCATCCTGAGAAGCGGTTCGGGACCCGGTGGATAGTTTGTTTCATGGGACGGGGCTCGGTGCTTCGCTTCTCGTCTGCTGTGGCATTTTGCATTTCCTCTGGTCGGTTGAGATTTGAGGAGTCCACACGCCCACACAGTTTTCAGGCGTTTTCCGCAGGTTTTTCCAGCTGTATGGTATGGAAAGTGACGTTGTCGAACTTCATCGTTTCTGACCTGCTTTCCACAAGGCAATGAGCAAGATTTCCAACATAACGATCGATGTATGAACGTTCAACACCGCTGATACACAAGCACAAAGCACTTAAAATTAAAGGGGACTGGTCACAACAAGGGAAGCATGTAAATGCTACACACTCTTCACAGATTCTTTCTCTACATGCAGCAGTGACTTCTGCCAACAAGCGCTTGCAGTATCTTTCAGACGAGCGAACTTTTCGCCGGACAGGTTATCTGCATGTCATGACGACTCAAACTATACTCTCTCTATTTGAGCACGTCTTTGTCCGACTGATGCCATGACTCGGCTCCTCGTGTCGATTCAAGCTACTGTGCCCCTAGGGAAGAACTTGCGTATTCGGACTATGCGTTCGAGTGCCACCGGTCAGATTCGGCCAATTCGTCGCTTACATGAAGTCGCCTGTGATGCGATTTTACTCCCATGTTATGGTGCACGACCATACTTTTGATCTGCAAAAAGAGACAGCATTATGGAAGTGTCGAAGCTGCGAGTAGCTGACGGAGAAAAGAACTGTTATACTGGTGGTGAAGGTCTTCTCGCTGGTGCCCCTGTGCCATCCTCGTGCTTCAAAGCTGGTTCCTAATGCCTCGTTCAAAGCAGGTTATACGGCGTTCTGACTCCTTTGAAAGCCAGAGCAGGATGGTTTCTCATGAAGTCACTGGTCCACGCAGTGAAACAAGTTGTGAACAGCCTGCAGCTCTTATAAGCTGCCCGTATTGTGGCCGGTCGTTTCGTCTCAAGCACTTTGTGCCTGTGTATCGATGGTGTTGAACGCTCGTACATCATTAAGTGGAATATCTTTCTCATTGCCTTGCGGTTAGTAAGGCTCAGCAGCAAACAACAAGGCCACCTTCTACAGCATACAGCTGGAAAAATCTGCAGAAAACGCCTGAAAACTGTGTGGACGTCAGGCCCCTCGAATCTCATCCGATCAGGGGAATGCAAAGACGGCACAGGACACGAGAACCGAACCCCCGACCTCCATCTCATGAGACAACCACGTTAGTAGAGAGGCCGGGAGCCCCGCTTCAAAGGAAACCAGTGAGAAAAAGGAAATTGGAAGCAGGAGATGTCTCCAGCTGCAGACACCGCGATCAAATTTTCGGTCCAAAATAGGGCTTTAGCTGCCGTTTTTATCGATCATTATCTATGCTCCGCTTTAGCGTGAGTTCAAGATGCTCAATGGTCTTGCGAACAGACATCAACGTTCAATGCTTCAGCCTGGCCTCAAAATCCTCCTAGTATGCCCGCGGATCCTTCGGTGACACACAGCCGAGGCCATCCTCTAGTTAGAGAAGGTCTAGGCTTGCCATCTAGTTGTTCCTCAACTATTAAATGTTGAGGTCGAATCGCTTCACCGATACATCCTTCACTATAAAATCGGCTGGTAATGAGGCATCCAATGCCTGATGCTGCGCACTTCCATTTCCTGCTCAAGGACGGGTGTCACAACCGGAGCAGACACAGGTTAATATGGTTCCGGGTTATGCAGGTGTTCTCCAAAATATCCGATGGCACCTCCACCACAACTGAATTTCCTACATCGGCCTTCTTCACACGCCTCCGCAGAACTGTGCTTGCATCTTTGCTTAGTGAGCGATTCTTCTATCGCACAGATGGGATACCTAAACAAGGAGCTCTTGCCACAACCATTCCTGTACCTTTTCGACTTGGACCTCCGTCGATACTCACCGCCGAATGCTGATGCCGCGGGATAAATTTGCTACCTGTGGCCATATTCATGAACGTTCCCGGGAACGTTCACGGCTTCCCGCGGGAAGCTAGCGGGGCGGGAGGCAAAAATTCGTATCCACGAACATGGCGGGATCCAACGGAAGGGTCCCGCGCGGACAGCAGGAGGCTCCCGGCCTGCTCGCACTCAATCGGCCTGGAAGCCGTCATATGAAGTGAGCGGTGCAATCGCCCACAATACGATTTCTATCGCGATTTTCGCATTGAGGAATCGCAGAATAGGAATCGTTCTCTCGTCCGGCAAGAATAAAACGCAGATTTCTCCATCGTTCGCGATCTACAGTAACCCCGCTAAACACTGAACCAAATGACGTTTCCGATGCAAAAACCCGTTTTTTGCGTCGCATGATAACTTTTTTCATAGTAAATATTTCTTCTTCTTCTTCTTCTTCTTCTTCTTCTTCTTCTTCTTCAGCGTTTATCCCGCTTCGTCGCGGGGTCCGCTCTTCTGGTGTTGCGGCGCCACCTTTCCCGATCCTGCGCTTGATCAGGGTGGACACCACCTATTTTCATGTCCGTGTGTAACGTATCGGACCAACGCTGCTTCGGGCGTCCTCCAGGCCGCTTTCCAGTACTTCCAACTCAAGGCCTATCTTGCGGACTGTCTTCTTTCCCACGCAGAACGTGGCCGTACCATCGCAAGCGAGCTTCGCGCATCTTGTCCCCTATCGGTGCAACACCGAACTTCTGCCGAATAGCATCATTTCGGATGCGGTCCATGCGCGTGACTCCGGCCGTCCAGCGCAGCATCTTCGTCTCCATGACGCTGAGGCGCGTTTCAACTTCCTTAGTCGCAGGCCAACACTCAGCGCCGTACATCGCTACCAGCAGCACGACGGCTCTGTAAATCTTCGACTTCAGGTGCTCTGGTATCTTCCTGTCGCAGAGCACTCCAGTCAGCGAACGCCACTTGGACCAAGCTGCAGTCATGCGTGAGTTTACTGCAACCATCAGACTGTCTCGTACGCTATTGCTGATCCCAGGTATTCGAACACCGAAGTGCGTGCAAGTTCAGTACCGTTAATCTTAATGGAGCCAGACTCGTTCACGTCAGTCGTTAAGTACTCGGTCTTCTTGACGTTCAATTTGAGTCCGAACCTCGCCGGACTGTAGCACCAGGCTTGCACCTGCCGCTCGAGATCGTCTTTGTCTTCGCAAGCGAGCATCACGTCATCAGCATAAAGCAGCGTCAATGGAACAGGCTGCTGAAGATCTCGCGTAATGGCATCCATGACGACAACAAAGACGAGTGGAGAAAGCGCAGAACCCTGGTGCACCCCAACAGAGATGGGAAACTCCATTGAGGTTCCAGCTGCAGCTTGCACACTACTCTTTGGGCAAGAGTAGAGCATCTGCATCTTCAGGTAGGTTGTGTTGTTGCAAGGCGTACCATATAAGCTCACGCGGTACGCGGTCGAAGGCCTTCTCCAAGTCGAGAGAGGCTTTATGCACCGGCTTCTGTTTCTCGCGATGCTTCTTCACCAGGAGGCGGGCGGCGTGTATAGCATCAATGGTCACACAACCAGACACAAAGCCGCACTGGTTGTCGGAGAGCTTGACGATTTCACGAATTCGACTATGGCTGAAGATCTTCATGCTGTGCGAAAGCAGGCGAATCGGACGGTAATTGGAGCAGTCTGCAGGACTGCGCTTCTTCTTCCAAATCGGAATCGTCGTACTGCTGTGCCAAAACTCCGGTACTTTCTTCTCAATTACTACCTGGTTGAAGAACTCAGCCAACCACTCAGCAGGATACCAGAGCTTCGACTTCCAGACATCGACTGAAAGATCATCCGGCCCTGTCGCCTTACCGCGCTTCATCTTCTTCAGAGCCGCTTCTGTTTCCTCCACGGTGATCTTGTGAACGGGACCGTGAACAGAAGCCACGGAAGGGATGGCCGGATGAGGAAATTCCATAGTGGAAATTTCCTCAAAGTAATCACGCCATCGCTTCAGCGCCTTTTTGCGGTCTGTCAGAAGATGGCCGCTCTCATCATTGATGCCAAAGAACTTTTCAATATCCTCGGTTTGGCGATGGCAGGTCTTACCAAGTCGGTACACATACCGCTCACCATCGCGCGACTCGAGCTTTCGGTAGACATCACCTAAAGAGTGGCTTTCGCCAAAGCCACGGCCTTCTTTGCAGCTTTCTTCGCTTTCTGATACTCCTGCCAGTTGTCGACTGTTCTGTCGCCGAGAAACACATGATACAGCGACTTCTTCTCTCGAGCCTTCGGTTTCACATCGTCCATCCACAGCCATGTCTGCTTGTCGACTTTGCGTCGTCCAGGCTTCGTAGTGCCGAGTTCCAATCTTGCAGCTTGGCGTATCGCGTCGGTTGCTCTCTTCCAAGTTTCAATCGACAGTCGTGACTGTCGGCAACCGTACGCGAGAAAGCACAGCTGCTTCCTTCTCTTTCATTCGCCACCTTTGATTCTAGCTGCATCGCATCGCTCGATCTGCTTCAGCCTAGGAGGGGCGATCTTTAGGGGGCAGATCAGCGATCGATGCTGTGGGGCGACCGTCTCATACGGCACGACCTTCGCGTCTGCGACAAGACTCCGGTCACGATCCTTCACAATCACAAAGTCCATATGAGACTTGGAGCTCCCACTATAATATGAGATGAGGTGGGATTCGCGTTTTCGGAAGACGGTGTTCACAATGGTGAGGCTATGCGATTCCGCATACTCAAGAATACACTCACCATCGGGGTTACGAGACCCGTATCCGAAACCACCATGACAGCTGTACCTCCTTCGCAGCACCTACGTGCCTATTAAGGTCACCAACGACTATGATGACATCTTTCGACGGTACCTCCGCTGTCTTCTGATCAAGCAGGTTCCAAAACTCATCCTTGGCTTGATCGGAGTAGCCACTCTGCGGAACGTACGCAGAGAAGAAGTGATAGAGTCGCTCCTTAGCGGCGACAACGATCTTCATCAATCGATCGTCGAAACGCTCGACGCTTACAATCGAGTCACGAAATCGTTACGATTATTCCGACACCACTGGTGGCCCTGGGACTTCCACATAGAACGGCCTTGAAACCACGTCCTATGTCCCTTGACTTGCGGCAGGTCCACCTCGTCTCCTGCACCGCACAGAAATCAACTCTCCTTCGCTCCAGTGCTTCAACCAACTCGCACGAGCGGCCCGTCAACGTACCCACATTCAGCGTAGCCACGCGGGTCCTGCTTACGTTACGGGACTTTTGGACTAACTCAGTTGCCCCCCGATGCCGTCCTCGCATCAGGGACCCTCGCATACTTTCCACACTCGCCGGGCTCTGCGAGTGCGCGTCGGCTCCCGCGGACGCCGTAGCACTATCTCGAGAAACTTGAACTGTCATACACCATGTGATGTGACATGGGTCTTCGTAGGCCGGCCTGTCACAGGGGCCTGTCGCCTGCATTCGAATGTCCGCGATTAGCTTGGCTCGCAGAGCGAGCGGTTTTCAGTGGCACCACGTGGAGGACATCGCCACCTTTCATAGTAAATATTTCCACTCGAAAATTCACACTTGCTTTTAGCATTGCCCATTCTATCATATTGCACGCGATTGTCATTTCGGAGTGGGCAGAAACATGAAAAGCAGTATTGAAATAAATATAATAACACATAATATCTAAATAAATATTGATACTGAAAAAATAACAATAAGCATTGAAATAAAAATAATAATATATCGTAAATAAATAAATAAGATGAGGGCCTTTTAATTACGTTGACCTGCCCCACTAGTGCCATCGAGCCTCGCTCATGTTTATCCTACGGCACAGTTAGCTTTTAAAGTAGATTTTTAAAAGTTTTAAATTTAAACGACAAAGCAATCTACCAGTTCCCTTAGATTCCCTGTGTTATGACCAATCCATATGAATTGCCTTCACGATATTCCGCAGAGGTAGAATGCGTGGCGCATCCCAAAGGATACTGATCAGCGCTATCATTCATCTTCATCTTTTGTTATATTTCTATATACAACACCCTCCATAGGAATTGGAAAAAGGGCGCGGTAGACGCGTTGTCCGCGTTCTTTCTGTTCTCTTGCTGCAACCGTCTTGATCTTTATCCTTTCTAAAAAATGACATATCTTTGTGATCCCCTCGACGAGATCTACCCAATGCGTTAAAAATATTTTTCGTTCCATTTCTGACCACTGCTTCTTCGAAAGCGCCAGAGGATACCCATTAGCGAGGGAAGTCTCCACTAATTGCACCCAAAGGACATATAAGTGCTCGAATCCAAGACCGACAGTTAGAGTAGTTGACAGCAGCCGAGAAAAAATTTGAGAGAAAAAGAAATGATTGTAGATCTCAGGAACTTCATTCTAATCCATTTTATTTAATTACTTTTTCGACTATTAAACAATAAACACTACCGATTTTGCACAAACCTAGCAAAATACCGTTTTTATAATAGCATCAAGTTTTCGTTATGTCACCTCACTGGGAGATATGTGGAATAACAGCTAAGAGGCGGTGTTATTCAACAACTACATGGGACGCGCCATGTGTTCGACTTCTACGAGATATAGGGGACGTGCTTTCACGAAGCTTTCACCTACTGGACATCCACTTTCATATAGCGAAAAATTTGCACATTCTAATACCATGTAGATCCGCGTGAATGTGCTGGATGGGGCATGTAAAGGAGAGAAGGAATGCGGAGGCAAACCTTCTAAAGTGGTGAACTCTTACTGCAAGGGTGGACAATTGCTACCCAAGCTCGTTTCTTCCACTTCAGTTTTTGGACAATTTTTCCCGTTTTCAAGGCACCGTGTCTTCGCAGCGAGAGAAGCTACGGGCCTTGCGCGGCATGTAAAGGGCATGACCTGCTTGCATAAGATGGTAGAAAGCTACGGCGATAATCTGAGGAATCAGTTTTTCAAGAGGTTAGATTTGGCCAAAAACTATGAAGCAATGTGATTTTATCTTCCAGCGAGGAACGTCAGTGAACTCGGTCCGGAGATTCTGAATGAGACCTATATTGTCTTGTAGGGCATCGGACGAGGATCACAGAACTGTGTTTCCTTTTTGCTAAATGCTCCTGGGTGGTCCAAAAATGGCAAAAAATGGCGTCGTTTCAGGGCGGGCTGATAAGGCATAAGTGACACCTGGAATGGCCCTGTTGTGCTCAGAACTTGACTTACAAAAGGTTTGGAGCTCAAATTAAGGTTAGATTACAGTAATTCGATATGTTGTTACAGGATGTTTTGCTGCGATCAAAACTCTTGCGCCAGGCGGGACTCGAACCCGCATCTTCTGCTTTCCGGGCAGCGATGTTCGCCTTACACCACCTATTTGACCGCACGTAACATCCGCGATATCCTCCAGGTCTGTCAGCACCCACCTGATACGGGGATGGGCCGGCTGCTGATATGAGCATGGAACCGGTTAAGCTGAAGACCTTACTAGTAACAGTGTTTTAACACATTTGCTTAAGCCTGGAGCGGCTGGTAGAGAGGCTATATGTTGTTACAGGATGTTTTTTTGCGATCAAAACTCTTGCTCCAGGCGGGACTCGAACCCGCATCTTCTGCTTTCCGGGCAGCGATGTTCGCCTTACATCACCGGCGCTGCTTGACCGCACGTAACATCCGCGATATCCTCCAGGTCTGTCAGCACCCACCCGTGATACGGGGATGGGCCGGCCGCTGATATCAGCATGGAACCGGTTAAGCTGAAGACCTTACTAGTAGCAATGGTAACTTCTCTGTCGTCAGTTCCTTCTTAGAGAAGGAGCATTCAATGGACGGTTACGTTAACAAGCCAAAGTAAAACACATGGCACATACCTACACTTAGTAAACCTACCTTAACCTATCTACCTCCCTCGTAAGTCAGCTTACTTGCTCTAATCTGAAAAATGGATGCGCTAGGAGTCTTGTTCTGCTGCTCAGCTCTCAGCTGATGTAATATAGCCCTGATCAGAGATAATCGGTTTTTCTGGCATTTCCAATCAAACGAGTGTTGTTGGTGGAACTGTCGCTCGACCTCACCAGGATACTATCTCAACGGTAGGTCGGAACAGCGCAAGTGTTGTATATGGGCAGAACCGCCTCTCCCTGCGAAGTAACAAACTGCAGGTTTCTCGACCCCAATACAACTCTGCGCAGAGTTAGGGGCGACTGAAGTCGCCTGTTGGCGCTCTGTTGATTCGCGTGCTCCACAGCTGACGGGCGCGCGCGGGATGAGGGCGCGTATTGCGACTCAGCGCAGTGCATAGGTGGCGTAGTAGGGAAGAGATCGGGCTCGTGAGCGAGGAGACGGGGTTTGGATCCCGCAGGCTGCGTTTGTTTTGCACTTTTGCAAAATCCATGTTTATCATATAGGTAATCCACCTAGCGTTACTATAGTGTGCTATAGAGTATGTTAACATATAACATACCACCCATACCGTTAACAAGGGTGGTCCAGGCAGGGTCACCGATTTCGCTGAAACTTCGTTTAGGGGGTTATTTGGGGTGCTGGTCACGAATCGTATGTGTGGCCTCCGACCGAATCGTGAAAAACGGATGTCAGATTCGTGATCAGCACCCCCAAATAACCCCCTAGACAAAGTTTCAGCGAAACATTTTTTGACCGAAGTCTTATCGGTGGAGTCGGAACTTTTAACTAGTGACACAAAATATCTATCGTTACATAACTACAGCTTCACACAAAACAGGCTTAAAATAAGTGACACACAGAAGTGAACATTTCAGCTATTCTGTAGTTTGAAGCATAGGCTATATGTTAACATGCTCTATAACACACTATAATACCTCTAGGTGGATTACCTATATGATAAACGTGGATTTTGCAAAAATGCAAAACAAACGCAGTCCGCGGGATCCAAACCCCCGACCCCTCGCTCACGAACCCGAGCGCTTCCCTAGTACGCCACCTGTGCACTACGGCGATGCGCGATACGAGCCCTCATCCCGCGCGCGCCCGTCAGCTGTGGAGCACGTGAATCAACAGGGCGCCAACAGGCGACTTCCGTCGCCCCTAACTCTGCGCAGAGTTGTATTGGGGTCGAGATACCTGCAGTTTGTTACTTCGCAGGGAGAGGCGGTTCTGCTCATATACAACACTTGCGCCGTTCCGACCTACCGTTGAGATAGTACCCTGGTCAGCCCAGCACGCCCATATCAGCGCCGACCTGCCTCGTCGTACCTCTTGCTATGCGTTTTCATATGTATGTATATGTCAGTTTTGAATTTTTTTTTTGAAAACCTTAAGTAGCATCCGGTAGCCTTTTAACGTTCTTCAGTTTAACAATTTATGACCTAGTTATAAATCATTTTCTTCTGGAGAACCGTTAATTAATTTCCACAAAACCGCCACTAGTGACTTCTTCGGACATTCCTTCATCCAGATTCTGGAATTCTCTAGTTTTTACTGCAGGTATGAATTCAGCATGCTGTATCCATCCTTGTGACATCAATCAGCTCCTAATATTTTTAATTTTGAAGCCGCTGAATTAGTTATCCAAAGTAGGGGGAATGATCCATTTTAGGTCGTTCTTCCTCAGCCAGCATTCCCTCCCACACAGAAATGTTATTTTGTGGAATTAATTGAGAAATGCTCTTTTCAGATATAACAAAACGACTCGCAAAACTATGATACCGATCCATTCATTCATTCAAAAGTACACCACCTTTCACTTACTGCAAGCGAATTCCTTCATGTTAAATGGGATGCAGCAAAGTACTTGTAGCAGAGGAAGGGCTACCGCTTTTTCCATAGGATAGTAATCTTAGTCGGGCTTTGAAAACGGGCAATATATGATACCAATATTTCACCCTTTTTGCACCCACTCGAATTCTGAGACTGGGGATCGGGGTCGACTTCAGCCCAGCGCTTGGCGGCGGGGTCCTCGGCGACCTTTTCTTGGTTCGCACCTGGGTGCCATACCCACTGGCAGTGCGCTACTACAGTACAGCGATAAAACAACATGGTTCGATCCTCTAGGAGACGTTTGATGCTCAGCCTCCGCCTTCAACGTCAACTTCAATTTTAGATTATCATCTGGAAACATACACACTTTTTTACTAGGTTAGTTCAAAAATAGTGTCGGATTTGAATCTCTCGCATTTAGGATGGAGTATCTAATCTCATAGATCAGTGTTTTAGTTGAAAAACCTTCCAGATTCTACATGCTTGACTGATGCTATGCTAGGCATTGTTTGAAATTTCACAAAATTCTAATTTTTTTGACGCAAACTAGTGGCTTCAATTTTGTTTAAGAAAGCAGGAAAATGGCCATTTTTTCCTTCCACACCCATTCTTTCGTATCTGCCCACCTAAGAAGAGCACTGAAAAGAGTGGATCCCTCACAATTAGGAAGCGAGCAGAGCAAAAGGAAAAATGCAGATGAGATGAAGAAGACGCTGGCGTTTCACACAGCTCATCTGAAATAGACCTTGGCTACAGAACGCTGCACGACCGTAGATCTGGTGTAGAAGATGTGAAAGGACCAGGAAAATTTAATTTTACCCAAAAATCGCACTCACAGAAACCGATAGCTGTTGCGAGTTAATTGGGATCATTCAGAGCAAACGTGCTACAGAGTAAGTCCTATATCATACCATCGCTACCCCGAGCGAAGCCTAACGATAGGCTCCCATATCGACTCATCTATTGCGTGATCGATATGACATAGGCCTTAAGCAGCTACTTCTACGCGCAGCGGATCTGAACTTCAGCCACGTAAACAGCAAGCATGCTAGGTTTGTGGGGTCTGAAACTTTATTTGAAAAAACTGTGTACTCCTCTGTTAGTGTGTGTTGGGAGCCCATGCAAGCAATATTATACTGTTTAGATTCTGCGCATGCAGTATTTAGGCGCACGGCATTTTCAGACCTCGACTTGGCGACTTTAGCGAATTAACGGCATTTTCCGCTAAAATCCAGCTTAACCACTTGAATGAATTATCCAGGAGTTTAAAGAAATTGTCAACGAATGCCTTTGAAAATTGCGTTCCACAGGAGATCCATCTGCAAGTTTCTTATTCTCAATCTAGTAATATATGAAGAAAAATTTCTGCAAAAAATCGATAAAATAGAAAACTTTGCTCGAAACAATTGATTTTATGATTAAGTATATAAAAACGGTATTTTGCTAGGTTTGTGCAAAATTGGTAGTGTTTATTTTAATAATCGAAAAAATAAATAAATAGAATGGATTAGGATGAAATTCCTGTTCCTCCAATCATTTCTTTTTCTATCAATTTTTTTTCGGCTGCTGTCAACTACTCTAACTGTCGGTTGGATCTATCCTTTGTGCGCAATTAGTGCAGACTCATTAGCAGGGATGTGCGGAAATTTTTCTGGAAAAGCGGAAGACGAAAGACGGAACGGAAATGCTCAAAAATGGCCGGAAACCGGAATACGAAACGCGGAGACGGAAATGACACATATTTGCCATTTTTTTCAAAAGTGCATATTAAATTACGCCAGAGTCGGCTTCTATTGCACTTTTACTTGCTCAGACCTTTGCGAGCAGCAGAATCTTCCACAGATTAATGCTCATCGTCATTGTAACGTAATATACCAAAGCATGAATTCATATTATTGTTATGATAACCTTCTAGTTATGGCTAGAGCAATAAACGAAAACAAATTCAGGGTCCTGTCTCACTAGTTCTCACTATCTCATGCAGTCTCTCCGCTGTTTCCATATCTATTTCCTGGACGGGTTTTCGCTGACTTTTTGTTGCTGTAATTTTTGAACAGCAGACTTAACCGACTCAACCACGTTAGGTTACTTACAGAGCAGCGTTTCCAGCATTTAAAAACTCACAAAACTGGAACAGTCACCTAGATCACTTTCCGACCAGAAAAGACAAGCCTCTCAACATTTTTAGAAACCTGTGGTATCATGGACGACGTGATTACTGCCCAGATATCTGCATACACAAGATGGGTTACATTGTATTTACCAAAACTGGTACTCTCAATCAGAATTTAGATGATAACTGGATGACTGATTAGTCATTGTAAGACAACACTTCCGTAGGAATGTTCAGTCTGTGCCAGCCTAGAAGCTCACGATATGAAGGTGACACAGCTTGACAGTTTCTAGATGGTTCTCGAAGTAATAGATTTGTTTCAGAATTCAATAAGACACCCTGGTCAATCAAAATAACAGCTCATGGCAGATATTCGTGATGCTTCATTCAAAAAAATGAATTGCTTAACTCCATATGATTGAGTATCACACCTAATGAAATTAACAATTGAAATTTGCACCTTCTATCAGGTGCACTGATGTAGTCTTTTAGCAGACAAGCGCATGACACAACTTTCACCGAACCCTTTGTTTCATGATACTGCGCTATGTGCTTAGAAAGTTTTTATAGCTATTTGTAACTGATGGATCGAGAATTTTATGATCATTCAAATGTTGAGTGCACTCTGTTAGCATGCAATGCATACATAGCCTTTGCTGGCACATTAATTTTGCCCTTCACTCAAACATTGCCACTTTTGAGTACTTTCTTTTGGTAGTCTAACCAATTTTAAGAATATTAGTACTATAGTTGCCAAACAGTATTTCTCTCACAATCATTCGAAGGAGAACTCTTTTTACTTGATAAGCTGATTGTTTTCAACAGAAATCCTGTGTTTAACGGTACCCATTTCCGTTTCCGCCTTCCGCTCCAAAAACAGGCGGAACACGGAACGGAACGGAAGAGCTCAAAATGGCCGGAAACCGGAATTCGGAACACGGAAACGGAAATTCCGCACATCCCTGCTCATTAGTGAATTATTCGCTAATGTGTATCCTCTGGCGCTTTCGAAAAAGAAGTGGTCAGAAATGAAACAACGAAAAATATTTTTAACGCGATTGGTAGATCTCGTCGAGGGGATCACAATGGTATGTAAATTTTTTAGAAGGGATAAAGATCAAGACGCTACAGCAAAGGAACAGAAAGAACGTGGATAACGCGCCTACCGCGCCCTTTTTCCAATCCTTGCGGTGGATATTGCAGTTCTTTCTTACGATTAGTTCAGCAGCTTCCAACATTGCTCGTTGAAAGTGCTGGCTTGAGAAAACAATTAGTGCTTTGTTGAAAAGGCAAGCTTTTTAGCTTTTTTTGAGACTTTGTATTGTATTGGAGGAAGATTTTGGAGGAAGTTCCCTATTTAAGTGAGTGAATCCAGCGGTCGTGATGAGCTATCTTAATCATTTTTGTTGGGTACTCTACATCGTGCCTGGCCATATATCTACGTTGAGTACTGATTTGCCTTCTCGAAAATAAGATCTCTGCGTGCAAAGTAGCCTTTGCAGACTGCATTCCTTTAAATCTTAATGCAGTGCCTCTCTGAAAACTGGTTACTCTCTTCGCTTTGCCCCAGATTGACTTAGAGGTTGAAATTATAATGTATACTTTACTGAGGGAGAACCAGCAGAAATCGGCTTTCTAACCAAAACGGCATGGTTGTAAATAAATAGCAAACAATGCCAGTTCAAGTTGCAAGGAATGCTACTACTGAAACTATTTTGGGCAAATTTTCTATCAAACCGATCGCAACGACGCGACCAAGCCTAAAATTAGCATGACGCGCATTTTAGAAGCGACTAAATTTTTAAAACTCAACTGGCTAGATTCGTTTCTGCCAGTCGGCATAATTATGTGAGACTCCCCTGCAAATGTGGGTCAGGTCAGAGTAACTAAGAGGTTGCCTAATTTAGCGGAAGGTTCTCAGGGTCCCGACGATCTGTGAATGGCAAACGCATGCCATATGACAGAATTGTGGTACTAAAGCCCTTATAAATTCTTGTGAGGAAAACTTCGCTTTGAAAAAAAGTTATTGTGATGCGACTCAAAAAACGCGTTTTTGCGTCGCAAACGCCATCTGGTTGAATGTTTAGCGGCGGTACTGTACTGCAGCCCGCTTCTGAGCCAGAATTCTGTGTGTTTGGATTCCTGCAAAACCAGGAATTCTTGAATATCCAGGTGAAAAACGGTTATTTGAGAAACTAGCTTTTGAAATCTTGCAATTTACGCCTCTGCTGCGAATCCAGCTCGCGCATCGCGGTCGCCCCCGCATCACGGTGGTTCATGAATACCAACCGAGTTGCGGGAAGCCGGGATCGAGAAGCGAGACGGCATCGGCCACCTTCCCGCTCCCGCGGGTTCATGAATACGGCCGCTGATGTGTCGAACATACCCAGTGTCGTTTTTCTCGAGTATTGCAGATTTGCCCTGGTGGCTTCACCAGTATGTACCACCACAAATCGGATCTCGTCAAGATAGCCTGCGCCACCTTACGAGATCCGATTTGACCGTTACACGTTCTTCGAGGAAGGGGAAGTGTTTACAAGAACAAAAAGGAAAAAATGTGAAAACCAGCTTCGAAGACCGGCTATTGACATGAGGACGTATTATAGCAAAATATTGGCGTTGTGTTTCAGTAAGATAACGTTCCGAGCTATAGCTCCTCCGACGTGCAAGAGTTCCCATCGAAGGATGTGGTTTGAAAACGAGTCAGTGGCTTGACGTGTAAGGCATCTGGTATACCTCCGAGTCGCTCCAGCGACTGGTCGCTGCGATAGTGTTGCGCGGTTAACTACGAACTGCGTAGTTACCCGCGCAACGATATCGCAGCGACTCAGAGGTATGCCAGATGCCTAACACACTACGAGATCAAATGGCGAGACCTTCCGGGAATAACAGAGTTGATTAGGAAGTCTAGATGACTCAATTCGAAGAACAATCGACAAGGACATAGTGGCGCCATTTGTTGTTTAAACGTCGAACTCTTTTAGCGTCATCTAAAGCATAAGCAATTATTCGTTTTCTTGATTTGCAACAGTTAGCACCTCCCTATCTTCCGGTGTGCCGAAGATAGTGAATCCTGAAAACCTACCCTCTCCTTCTGAATTTCATGATGACGTTGCATTTGTTCTAATTGTTTACTCATAGATTCAAATTTAGATTCCATTTCTTCTTGAGTTCTTTGAAAGACCTTTTCGTTTTTCTCCATATCCCTTATCCGCGATTTTTTGATTGCAATTCTAGGAAAACGAAGTCAGAGACAAAAGTATCGAAAATGATAGCTAACCACTGAAGTAAGGAGTTACTCTTCGATTAGCGATTCGATTTTGCTCTTCGACTGTGCTAGCTCGCACTCCACTCGCACCAGCTGATCTTCTGTCTCGTTTAGTTGACTTTTAAGGCGTTTCATCTCGCGGTCAGTTTGCATCTCTCTGGAAACTTCGTTTGCTTGTAACAAGAACGAACAAGGATTCCGCCAAGTTTTTTCATAGTCTATGGTGGCAATGTTTGCCTTCAAAAGACAGTGCACTCTTTGGAAGACCTTTTGAAGATAAGGGGTAGGGATGAATGCCTCATCGTGGGTCCCGGGTGTTCCCTTGAACAGGCATGGTTTCCGTGATGCACGCTGGCGCAAAAGAACGGTGGAGCTGAATATGTGCGGAGCAGGCCTTTTGCTGATGAATCAGATTGGATACAAGCCTCTAATTTCATGACTGTGCGCTACGCATTGGATCCGATCGAAAATCTTCGGATAACTGGATGATTCGGATAACGCTAATTTCGCGGACTCGGATTATTGAATGATGATTCGGGTAAGGGCAATTTCACGAGCCTCGGGTTTGGGTTCACTCGGATGAAGGCCACCTGCGGACTGCGAATTTTTTGGACGATTTAGTTCGGGATATCCGAATAGAATATCCGAAAATGATTCATTCGACACAACGGATCCAATCGAAAATCTTCGGATTATTGGATGGTTCGGATAACGCTAATTTCGCGGACCCCGGATTTTTGGATGATTCGAATAAGGACAATTTTGCGGGCCTCGGATTTTGGATGATCCGAATCGGATATCCGAAAATTATTCATTCGAATCCAATGTATACTGTGCACGCTTGCTCTAGCTTCGACGCACATCTTTACACGCAAACTCCCCGACGTGATGCTGAACCGGTGTAATCCGTGTTGCCTACGCGTCCTGTAGGCAGCAGCTTGTCGCACATCTAGCGGGTGTGACATGGCTTGAAAGACGGCAGCATGTAGTTGCCTGATGTCTTATCCACGCTACTCAAAGTCCTGGGGGCGACAAGCGATGGACGTTCTGCCCCCTCCCCCCTTTTTCAGCAAAAAATCGCCTGGGAAGCGCTGGACGAGGCCAGACTTTTGGGGGAAGACTAGAATCCTGCGATCGAGCTGAAGTCGTTCCCAACGTGCCCAGACGGGCCAATGGGCGCGTTTTAGGCCTAGTTTATACTTGCGCCGTCACGCAGCGCGGCATTATGGCCATCATAGATATTGATTTTTTGCGCCGCCTGGTCGATATCTATTCCGACTATGGTGCCGCGCCGCGCAGCGGCGCAACTATAAACCAGGACTTAGGGATTTCAGCAGAATCCCTGACATGCGCAGGAGGCTCCCTCCCTGTGACGTCATCAGAGACCGGGTGGACTAGGTCTCGGCTGCGTGGCGTGATGTGTCTCCATCGTCGACGCGTTGCCTCGCCGGCGTCGGCCATTTGCGCGCACCAGAAGCGGCATAGCGCGGGTACCGCACTAGTCGAGTCTGGCCTGGGCGGCTCATTTCCGGCCACAGCTATCGTCGACAGCGATTCTTCTTCTTCTAATCGTAATGGTTGATGAGCTCTGTAGCTTTGTGACCAAAAATTGCATTGTGAGAAGATTCTATTCAACGTATTCTAACTCGATGTTGGGCCAGAGGCGAAAGCATATGCTATTTCGACGTCAAGACAAACTGTGTGACTTCAGATCGAAGGATTTGTACGAGAAGCTTGAATTTCTGCTCTCCAAGAATGGCTGAGAAGTATGTGATTGTTGCCAACGCCTCTCTGTCCCATTTGTAATGCCTAGATGATACTCCCGATTAGTCAGACGGCAGACCGATGGAGATAAGAATTGAAGGATGTGTCGCAGTGGACAATCCGCAGGAACCACTCCTGTCCAATTACATATGGATCGTTGGGTGTCCTGACGGAGGGAAAAATTTTCGCTGTATCCTACTTCTAGTTGCAGGAGATTGGAACGCAGGCATTTAAGGAATATGAACTGGAAGTTAGTTATCCTACTGTCATCCAATAGGAACAGTACATCCGAGGCGCAGGAGTCTTCCGGTTTTAGGTGGTTTCGGCCACACGGTAGTAATTGACGAGACACTTGTTACTAAGCGGAAGTACAACCGAGGACGCTGGGTTCGCAAGCATCAGAGGTTCTTCGCCGGATACGAACGTGGAAGCGGAAGACCCAGGTTTTCGTGCGTAATCGAGACGCCGGAACGCTTTTGACGTTGGTAACGAGATACATTCGCCCCGGTACAACCATAATAAGCAATTCCTGGAACGCTTGCAACAAAATTTCAGCTTCGCCTTAAGGTTACACCCATTTGACCGTGAACCATCAGTTAAACTTCGTCGATCCCAGCACAGGAGCTCACACTCATTTTTATTCCTTCGCTGATACATTTCAGGTAGTTTTACACAATATTTGTCAATGAAAACTCGTCATTGTTTCATCCTCATTGCATCGTTCTCACCATCGTACCTCTTCCAGCTTTTCTTTCAAGGTGAGAAATCCTTTATAAGATATCGACGCTCACGAAACGGATGTCAGAATCGTGATCAGAACCTCAAATAACCCCCCTCTGGACAACGTTTCAGCGAAAAAATTTCGACCGAAGTCGTGTTGCTGGAGTCGGAACTATTAACTAGCGCCGCTCTTTCTTTTGTGAACATTTTTTTTGCACCAGACTACATAGTGTACCGCACTTAATCTTGTTCAAAATATAGGTCTACTAGGAGTAATCTGCCATGGGAAGACCGAATATCATAGTCGTTTTTTGCGAAAATGCCTTATAAGCCCGTTAATTTAAGCTTGAATTGTGCAAGGCCTTGCGAAATAGTGCGCGCTGGTAAGCGACGCGGGAGCGCGTCTCCTACCAGCACGCATTCGCGACCGTCTCCCGAGTAGCATGCCAAGGCATGTACGCGTGGCGATCAGTTACATACAGCGAATGTAAACGTAGTCTTATCTTTCCTCTTTTCGATCACAGATCCGCGTTTTATTTGCTTCGTATTGGGCAAAGTAGGGAACTCCAGGATGAAGGCAATTTGAACACGTGTGTGTTAGTGGGCCCACTCCCGGAGTCCCTTCTTCTGCTCAATTCTATGCGCTCCTCCGCCTCAGCAGAGGAGAGCGCAGAGCCTTCAAGGCTTTTCGAATTTTCACGGCTTATACCCTGGCTAACCTCTGTTGCGGGCTAGAGGCGGGAGATAATGCGCATCGATAGGAGACGGAGACTCTTGGGCAATTCGAACATAATAAAACGGGCTGATAATGCATTTTCGCAAAAAAAAACGACTATGATATTCCTTCTTTCCATGGCAGATTACCCCTAGTAGACCTATTTTGAATAAGATTAAGTGCGGTACAATGTACACTAGTTCCCATTTTTGTCGTCCATCTATTAATCAGGCACTTCAGCAGCCTCGTTTTGTGTTCTGCTGAAATGTGAAGCGATGTTTATCCTCTGAAGTTAACAACAAATTCAGGCTTATCTTACCGCGTTCCTTAGTGATTCGTTTTTTTTTTGTAAGCTCGCACACCTAAGAGGTTGTACGACTGTAGGCATTGTTACGCAATGGGGCCTCCGACATTTTGTAAAGGTCTAGAATAATGCCCGCCTGCTCCGTAGGAAAGCTCATTTTCAAGGGTATACTTGAAAATGAGCTTTCCTACGGAGCTTATGTCCCTAAGGAGCCGCTACCGTACCGGTAGTTAGGGCGCGCTAGCTATCTCACTGCGGCGGCCCTTTAATTAGGCGTGCTATCTCGGCTATGACACTGTGCCAGCATCATGCGCTGAACTCAACCAACTGCGAATGAGAGATATTTATTTACTGTTTATAGAATTAGGATCAAAACGGTCAGGTACCCAAGAATGAGTACGACCTTTGCTCATCCTATGCATGTGAGTTTTTGGGATATAACTACTACAACTACTGATTACTTCAGGAGAAGCGGTGTTTCCCCCAAAGAAAGTACGAAGCAATGTTCGCTCATATTCTAGTACTCTGTCGTCGGATAATAGTTTACGTTCAGCTCTGCTTCTAATACTGAATACTGTACAATTCTTATCACAACATTGATCATAAACATAAAAGGATCTAGAAAAGTTGACCTTCATGTGCTTACTTTTGCCGCCTAGGAAGGAGTTAGTGGTGTAAGGGACGAAGGAGGTGAGTCCCGTTTTAACATTTTACCCCCGTGTTGCCTCTCTCCTTGCTGGTCATCTCTTTCGAAACGGCGCGGCCCCTTGCCCTTCTTTGTTTCAGGCACGGACTTGAGGAGGACGGACCTATATAAGCGAGGACAAAGGACTCTGGAGGACTGCCACCCGGACGGAGGGACACGCGACTGCACCCAGGGACCCGGCCAGCCCTTCATCGCGGTGCTTCGGCTCCTTCCACCGACCACGCCGGCATTCGTCCCCCCACTCCGGTGCCCAGTGATCTCCCGTTATGTATTGTCGACATGTTTTCTCTTGTGCCGAGTTATGTTCCGGCTTGTCGTTCCTGCTTTGTGGATTATCGCTGATAAATATGCGAGATGAATTGATTTCGGGTCATGACCAGAGGCTGGATAACCAAGATTATTACTGGTAGCAGCGAGTGCGGTCTCAGGATAGGCCGCGATCCCCGATCTCGGGGTGTAGTAGAGCCTCTTTGGGGATGAGCGATCGGCCCAAAGGGATGACCGGTTTAAGCCTCGACCGGGGGGCAGGTGAATTTAGGAGGGATAGCCAGGTTAGGCGGATGGGGAATTCTGCGCAGCTCCTTTCGCCTTCTATGCCTCCTCTCCCTCCTTCCTTCACTGCCTCAGTAGTCAGTGTTTTGGAGCGCTGCTTATGGAGTGCCGGAACGCATTTATGGAAAGAAAAATCCACTGTTTGGATGTCCTAAAGAGGAATCCACGTTGCTCCCTACGGGAACTTGGAGAAAGAGACACTGGAGTGGTCTTGGCGCCAACAAAAGGGGGAAGGGCCGTAAAATCCACGTCACCCTCGGGGACCTGGAGCTACATAAACTGCCTAAAATAAATATTGGGTTTGATGCTAGTTATATTTGGACTACGATGGAATCGCTTCGCATCCAAATGAAATACCGTAATTAGGCCGTGGTGGCCGGGGAGAGTACTGACAACCGCTGCATCTGACAGCTGGGTTCAGCGCCCATTATGTGTCTAGTAGCACCTAGAAAATGACACAAAGACGGGGTTCACGTGGCTCCCTTGCGCAATTCAGACCGTAGGGCGTCCAAACTGTCTGGTGGAATGCGGCCACACGAAGGGACGTTCTACGGAGAGCATCCTTATAGCCGAGTGCCTCATCGAGCCCACCCAGCGGCATGCTCGCGGATTTCGTTAAGTACCTCCCCGCGAACGCTATCAAACGATCACCCGCGGGATACACTCGCTCCTGTAGCACACCGCCTCGCGAACAGACGGCATCGTACGCCTCCAATCGTTTCCAGAGCTGCTCATTCACTGTGTTGCACTGCCGCTGTCTAGACTACAGTATTCGCTGTTTTCACGTGTAGGTCTTTGTCTTCGGACACATTTGAACTTTTCCGTCGTGTTTGCGCAGAATCTTCCCGAATTGCCAGCAGCGGAACCCCGTTTCTCAGACCTCTTTTTGCATGTTTTCGCTCCTGCCGTCCAGAAAGTTCACTTCCTCCCCGCGTGCCCTTTTTTGTCTACCGTACGCATGAGTAAGACATTGTTCTTTGTCTGCACAAAAAGCCCTCCACCATTCGCCGTTCCGGAGCAAAACATGTTATCCCAGGCCAGCTTGCACCCGTCTCGTACTTCCCCTATAAAAGTAGTCTAGGACTCAAAGCATACATTGCAGACGTCCATCGTCTCTCGCGCCTTTACCATTAAGCGTTCCAGGTCAACCCCTTCGCAGCGATCACCCAATGACCCTATCGACGAGGTACGTTCACCTTCAGCTAAAAAGGAGCGAGATTTGGAGTGTAAAAGTGAGAGTGAGATGTTGCCCATACAAGGCGACGCTGCAGCAGCGTTTCCTAGCGGCCTGACCTTCGGGCAGCTCGCGCCAAAAACCTTGAAACCATTTTCTGGAGCGGATGGTCGCGATTTCGAAACCTGGTTCCGCAGTTTCGAAGATGCCGTAAGAATGGTCAACCCGCCATTACCGGACCAGCTCAAGACCAATACCCTGGTGGGGTATCTGGAAGACGAAGCTCGCGATCTAGTGGACGAGATGTCGGAGGAAGGAAAGAACGATTTCGACAGCATTGTAGAACGCATGCGCAGTCATTTTGAATCTCCGCATTTTCGGAGTTTAGCTCGCCAGCAGCTATGCGATTGCAGACAAAGTCAAACGGAGGGCGCGCGTGCTTTTGCTGAGAGACTCAAGCATATTGTAAAGAAGGTAACTCGGGGACAAACCAGGCATGCCCAAAACGAAAGATTGTTGGACGAGTTCGTGGATCGCTTAAAACCCAGCCTGCGTTTCCACGTGAAGGCGGCAAACCCTGCCACCTTTGATGAGGCAGTAATAAAAGCCATTACGTACGAGTCGCTTCTCGCGGATGCGGCTAATAGCATGAGTATTTTTCCAGGTTCTCAACCTCATTTCCCACCAGTTAATGTCATTAGCACCTCAAGAGTCGACGCCGGTAGAACTTCCAGATCTAATCAAAGGCGCGGTGGCTTTGGTAATAGTTTTTCACTCAGCAATAATAATTCTAATTCTTATTCTCGCTTCAGTCGTCAAGTAAATGAACGTGCCCCCAATTCTGACGTAACGTGTTTCCGATGTGGCGGAATGGGACACATTCAGACATTTTGGCGCTATAGCCTCCCTTTGCCAATTTAGCTCCTCCAGGGCCATTTTATCGTACCAACAGCTGGCGCCCCAATGCAGCGCCATTTAGCCAAGCCAGAAATCCGCAGTTGCGCAATAATCAGTACAGCGATGCGCGCAACGCGATACCCCAGCGGGAGCGCAGATTAGAAAAAAAATCCGAGGGCTAGCAATAGCCGTACTTCTTCGAACGTTTTGGCACTCGAATCATATGGTAACAGTACGCCCAATGTTCATCAAGAGCCGCTCACTAACGAGCAGAAAGATGGTCACATAGCCGCCTTAATTGAAAGAAATAACGCGTTAGCGGACTTAGCGTTCGCAAACCGTAACCTAAACATTCACGCTGAGGAGGAAGAAGAACGTCCGTCACTTAGTCGGTCGCTGCCTTCCTCATCCTCTAGTTGGCCCTACATTTGCATATTAGATTTAACGGTTCTTTCTCAGGTTTCCAGTGCGCAAATTTCTCCACCTTTTCTATGCTCTAATAAAGCTCCGGTAAGCTATTGGAAAGTGCCCTCTGACATTAACTGCACAGGAATTCTCCCGTCCTGGACTGCGGCAGCAGCTCCTCTTAAAGTGAAAGTCTATCGCCCAAATACGATTCGATATAAGAGCCCGGCACATGTCTGTCGTATAGTCACGGAAACAGCCACATTTTCTGTAATTTTTTTTTTGGCGCCCCCACGCAGAAAATTACTACGCAGGAGCAAACGGTCTCCGCAGACACTTGCAAACACATGGTATCCCATAGAACATGTGCGCATGGCGACCTTATTGCGGTTGGAATCGTCTTAAAAACGTTGAATAGATTGGAAATTAATTGGCCATCAGCTCCTTTCCATTGCTGCTCTGATTATACTACCTCGGTATCTAATTGCGTTGTTTTCCAGGCAACGGTATACGCCACGGCTCAACATCAATGGAAAGTTTCATCGGACCCTTGAATGGGTGCTTATACAAGGACGGGCAATGTTCGATGACCTCTGGAGCCGCGGTCATATGGACGCCCGACTCGCAGGAGACTTGCCAGTATGTTTACGTTAGTTCGATTAAGGGTACGCTCGCCGACAGGGTGTGGCTCAGTGATTCTAAAGAGTTTGCTCTATCGTTCGCACTCTCATCTCCGCCAGTTTCCGATTGTGGTATTTCTCTTGTTCCTACCGATCAAGGTTATGCTATTGAACCTTTTCCGTATCCTCGCCCCAAACGGCAAGCTGGCGTCTCAGTGAGGCAGAAGGTGGGACTTGCAACCACAAACCAGTTAGCCGCGCAGCTCTTAGCTGTCGAACATAACATGCAGCTTTCTTTAGGCGCCTCGTTTCATCATGCCATTGCCGCTCTCTGCAAGTCCGTAAATTCCTTAAGCGCGTCTCTGGTCTCTTCCATCTATGCAAACCCAACTTTGGCCATGCGTAATATTCTACAACGCTCCGATATTGAAGAAAAAATATCTTGGCGGTAATATCGTGCGCACAAAGGCCTGTTCAAGCCTTTCACCGTCCATGTATGCACTCACCATGTTTAATTCTTCTTGTTTTTCTCTACCATCTATTTCAATATTTCTTCCAAACAAATCTCACTGGAATACCTTTATCGACCCCCTAACTAAAATTATCACTCATGAGGCGGTTCCAGTTCCATGTTCTAACGATAATTTCTTTGAAATCGCCTTTAACAATACCGTGACAAAATTCGTTCCGTTGACCGGCGTTTCTGAATCTGTCCCACGGGATAGTGTTACCGTACTCCATAATTCCTTTAATCGCCCTCCCAGTGAACTTCGTCCACCCCTTACTCTCTTTCATAACCTTGTAATCACCAACATTAGCGAATTCGTACCGGAGCAGCAGTTTACGGAAATTTGGTCAGCATTCGAAGGCAACGAAATGGCTCTTAAGGCGCACATTGCCGCTAACACGCGGGATAACACCTACTCAACCCCTAATGGTTTTCCTTCACTTATTTCTCCTTTCAATTCATTCTCATATGTCGCGTCACTCCTTTATAAACCGTGGGTCATTGCATGTTGTTCTTTTGTGACTCTTAACATTTTATTGCGGCTGATCATCCTTTATGCCTCTTTTCAAAGCCCGGGTGCCCTTTTTCAACTTGTGGCTAACTTAGGAGGCGTGGCCTACAACGCGCCGACCAATCACAGACGGGGTACAGTACCCCACCCCAGGAATCTATGGAACTCCAGCCACGGTCCTTATTCCCACGTGTTTACGCGCTCTCTCTTGCCGATCACTCTATATCTGCTCATATCCGTATTACCGTCAACGGAGTTAGCGTGTCAGCTTTAGTTGACACCGGCTCCAGCATCACATTAGCAGCCCAGGATCTCTGCTCAGCTCTCGGTATCTTCCATCTTGATCCTCCTATTTCTCTAAAAGCAGTAGGTATGGCTGGCACCCAAGTTCCTATGGCCGGATCTAAAGTAGTAAGAATGAAAATTGCAAACGTTGAGTTGACTCCTGTCCTTCGAATTCCCTAGACCTAGTAATACTAAAGAAATAAAGCGTTTTCTCGGAATGGTAGGTTTTTTCCGCAAATTTATTCCCAACTTCGCTAACATAGCAGAACCACTAACTAGAATGACCCGTAAAGAGACAAAATTCCAGTGGACAGAAGCGCAAGAAGCTGCATTTCAGGAGTTGAGAGGCGCACTATTAAGGAAGCCTATTCTTGGCTACCCGAACTACGACAAGCCGTTTCACATCTTTACCGATGCAAGCAGCGTCGCTCAAGCTGGAGCTCTAATACAGGAAAGCGAGGTCGGTTCAAAACAGTTTTATGCCGTCGCTTACTGTGGTAGAACATTGACTGAGACTGAGCTCCGATAGCCCGCAGTCCAAATCGAGTTGGGAGCGATTATTTACGCCCTTAGACAGTTTAAACCTTATATTTGTATGGCACAAGTAACATTGCATAGCGTTCATAAGCCATTGACGTTTCTTCTTAACAAAGGCAAAACCCACGATAATTTGACGCGTTGGCTCATCGAATTGCAGAGCTATAATATTAAGATAATTCATATTAAAGGCTCAAAAAACACGGTCGCCGACGCACTCTCTAGAGCACACGAGAGCCAGGATAGTGTTTCCCCTCCTGAAAAGGAACTACGAGATATCATCGAGTTCCCTCTCAGCCTACCCATGTCTTTCGAGGCGGATGAGCCCCACATAGTGTATTCACTCAACACATACGTAAGCGGAAGCCCTGACCTTATTAGCTTTGCTGATGAGCAGAAAAGGGGCAACCTGCTGCAGTGTCTCCGAAGTGTTATAACCAATTCAGAATTACCCATAGATACACCAGAACCGATTAAAACACAGGCTGCAAAAATGGCCCCTTGGTCCATTATTAAAAATGACAATTGTCTCCACTATTTCCTAAAAGAGGAGAATAACACTCACACCGTTTTATTACTGCCTAAGCACCTGCAGACTCTGATTTTTGACGCTCATCACAACAGCGCTCTTTCCGGCGGTCATATGGGATGGAAAAAGACCCTTGCAAAAATCCTACGTAAATACTACTGGCATTCAGTGCACAGTGACATCCGAAAGTGGTGTGACTCCTGCCTCACCTGTCAAATGCGCCGCAATCCGAAGCCCAATTTCCGCGAACGCCTCATTCCCGTGCACAGCGAAGCAGTGTTCGCCAAAGTAGGACTGGACTTATGCGGACCACTCAAAACTACGGAGCGCGACAATAAATACATTTTAAATATTGTTTGTTGGTTCACCCGGTACGTAATTTCCGTTCCCTTACCCGACGGGAGGGCTAATACGATCGCCCACGCACTTCTGACGGAATGCGTCTTGAAATATGGCACTATGACTGAATTAGTCTCCGATCAGGCTTCAAGTTTTACGTCGCATTTTTACCAGGAGTTCTGCAACCTTTTGCACATCAAACACCGCTTTACAACTCCGTATCATTCGATGGGAAACGGCGCTACGGAGAAAACTTTCAGCACTTTTCAAGCTATTCTCTCCAAATTTATCAATATAAAGCAGGAGGATTGGGATTTATTCATACCCTGCGTAGCATTTTGTTACAACACCTCCATAAATGAGGCCACCGGTGAATCACCATACTTTTTAATGTTTGGTAGAGATCCTGTTTTTACCATAGAACGCATACTATTGCCCGAAGCCCGACCTCAAATCCCTGGCCCTTCGGAAACGGGCGATTATAAAGCGCAACTAGTATCGGCTTTACAATTGGCGTGGCAGCAAGCAGCAGAGCACGCAAGAACCTATAAGGCGTCTATGAAGCGCGTGTACGACCAGAAAGCTCGCCCCTCTACAATCTGCGAAGGTGATCGAGTGTTTTTCAGCAACTATACCAGCAAATCGGAGCTCGCACGGAAATTATGCTTTCCCTGGATTGGTCAATTTCGCGTTCTGAAGGTCGATCATCCATACGCGGTGATTATAAGCATAACGTCGCCGCAGTCCCAGCCCCGTCGTGTTCACCTCAATCAGATAAAAAAGGTCGTGGATCTCACGGGTCCAGCATCCACCCTCCCTTCGGTACCGGAGGAGCGCAATTACGTAGACGCACTACCTGAAGAGCATATCCCTGGTTACATCCACCAACGGGAGGAAGCACCTAAAGCATCCCCTACTGATACAGCCTCAGGGAGTCCATCGCATCACTATAATCTCCGTCCTAGAAATCGTCAATAAGCTTCATAACCTCACACACATTTTTTCCCTTTTCGCGAATACTTCAATTTTCAGTTCGCGCCCACGACGTATTCTCTATTTGCTGCACGACGACTACAATTCCTATTCTCGGCTTCGCTTGCGCTTTTTTGGCGATATCTGTCCCTCTATTACTTAAACGTATCTTCCCTTCATATCAAATCTCAATTTCCTGATTTCCGCCTACCGCCATAGATCGCTAATATGTCGTGTGTTTCATGAAGCCTCTCCAAAAAGAAACTTTCACCTATTTCAGAAAAATGTCAAGTGATTCTCACAGTGCTCAGAGCGTTACCTCACCTGAGGAACTCTCGCCCCTAGCAGTAGAAGACCGCCCTCCTCTGCCAGTTTCTGACGGCAGCGTTCATGAACACCCGATGGACGTCGTGCCCTCAAATGCTGGTGATGGGGAGGAGACACCACCGCCAGCGGCAGCGGTAAACGCTCCCGTTTCGGCGGGCGGTGAGTCGAAGCAGTTTCTCACCTTCATTTCATACGACTCTGACGAGGAAGGTGTGAAATTAGAACTAGTACAGAAACCGAGGAACGCTCCAAGAATAGAAGGCGCTTGTGTTCCCGCGTAGCGACTCCCCTCTCCCCGCCAGTGAATACCAATTCCCTGAGGGCGTTACGATGTTCCGCAAACTCCTCAAACACTGCTAGATCAGTTTTAGACATGACTTCTCTATGGGTGCCTGGAAGGTTCTCCATGAGGGTAGCGGTACTGTTAAAGGGTTCATTATGAGCGGCATCCTGCGAGAGTAGCTCGCTGACATAGCGCACAGGACGTATACTGTCCGAGTTAAGCTCTGCTAGCTCTGCGCATATTACATCTAACGCGCTATTTTGAACCGCGGATACCAGCACGGTTTTACCCCTTTTTACCACTTCTTCAGCCATGACTGCCGTGCATAAAGACTTGCCGGCCCCGTATGCGCTGTCAATGATTAGGACGGGGCTCTGCCGATTAAACCAGTTTACGGCATTGACTTGGTCTGCGTTAAGCTCTACGTCGTTTCCTGAGACGTTGACAGTTATGGAGGTGAGCTCTTCTACCTGCTGCGCCAATATGTCAGCGTCTCCTGCCAGTACTGCGCGAGCCGCCAGCCATGACGTCGTGTCCGGCTCGAAGGTGCTAGCCATTCGGCAGTTTTCTAGCATCGCCAACACAGGATTGGCGCGCTCTTCGACGCTGCTGAGTGAAGTCCCGACCGCCATACGACGGTGCAGTGTGCTCAGCATGTACGACCGAAACCTGGTGGTGTCTTTGAGGAGGAGTTCCGCCGTGACCCAGACTCTTGTGTCTTCCATGAATACGAACAGCGAACACCACAAAACGAAACAGCTAAAGAATGATTGGCTCGGCTTTCTCAACAGGCTGAATACGAACGGCGAAGACGTGAGGACGAAACTAATGAAGAAAGATTGACTCGCTATTTTCAGCAGGCTGAATACGAACGGCTAAGACGTCGAAACGAAACTGCCGAAGAAAGGGAAGCTCGTCTCTCTCAACAACTGAGTACCGTAGGTAAAGACGTCAGAATGAAACCACTGAGGAAAGGAAGATTCGACTTTCCCAACAAGCCATACATAAAAGACGAAGACGTGAAACCGAACGTGCAGTTGAACAAGAAATTCGCCTTTCTCAGGTGGAGGAGCAGGGTGGTGGAAGACTTCATGAGGCAGGAGATGACGTGGAAGGTCACCTGCAAGAAATAGAAGTACAGCTTCACATAGAATAGGCTTAAAATAAGTGACGCACAGAAGTGAACATTTTAGCTAATCTGTAGTTTGAAGCATGTTATATGTAAACATGCTCTATAACACACTATAATACCTCTAGGTGGATTACCTATATGATAAACATGGATTTTGCAAAAGTGCAAAACAAACGCAGTGTGCGGGATCCAAACCCCGACCTTTCGTTCACGAGCCCGAGCGCTTCCCTACTACGCCACCTGTACACTGCGGTGATCTACGATACGAGCCCTCACCCGCGCGCGCCCGTCAACTGTGGAGCACGTGAATCAACAGGGCGCCAACACGCGACTTCCGTCGCCCCTAACTCTGCGCAGAGTTGCATTGGGGTCGAGATACCTACAGTTTGTTACTTCCCAGGGAGAGGCGGTTCTGCCCTTATACAACACTTCCGACCTACCGTTGAGATAGTATCCTGGTAAGACAATACGGACAAGTTAACACCTTGGACACGTTTGAAGCTGCTCAGGAGAGAATGGGCAACGTTTAAAACGTCGGCTACGATGCTATGCTTATGAAGACACTAATTGCCTTATTGCCGACATTAACCCGTATGCACAGGCATTCATGTTGATGAGAGAAATGGAGTTGGGTGAAGAAGAACTTCTCGCAGAGAACGTCGCGCTCCTCCGAAGCTCAAGATGGTGTTTGAAGAATCAAGGGAGGGAGGACTCCCGCGGCGTCCAACAACGAATGAAGTTGCTGCTGTTTCTGTAGCCGAAGATTGTGACATTCCTGCCTCACAAAACTTAGCAGTACATCAAAGAGGAGGAAATCCTCAGCAACTTCCCCATATCGATAGGAAATTAACCTATCCCCTCTTTTTTCAAACTGGAGAGGATGGATGGTATATTGGCTTGAAAAAATCGCGAACAAGAGGCTCAGTCAAATGATGTACTACGCCAATCTGCTCTCCATTCGAGAGAACGAATGGAACCCGCTACTACATGGTGGTAAACTCCTGCAACAATTTTTTTAGAACAGTATCGTTTGCATTTCCACCGAACACACCAGAAGGAGCTGCGTTTAGACACTCACAGAGCACTCGCAGACTACGTTGGTGAGGAAGCTGGAGATCACAGCGGACCACCAGGAAGGAGAATTGTTCTTGGGTCCTCTTTTAAAGGTGGACCAAGAAACATGCAGCAGAGCTATCAGAACCTATGGTCATTGTTGCTAGACACGAGAAGCCAGATGTTTTTCTAACGATAAACTGTAATACGCAGAGGAAGGAAATCAAGGACAATCTTTTACCTGGAAGCTTTCAGAGCATCGACCAGACCTCATAATAAGAGTTTTCAATTTGAAGCATCGAGAATTGTGCAAGAATCTCTTCAAACGGCACATTCTCGGAGAAGTGCAGGGTTACGTCATGGTTGCTGAGTTTCAGAAACGTGGTCTTCCACACTGCCACGGCTTTTGACCCTCAGGCGGACTTCAATCCTCGCATTGGAACAGACGTCGATAAATTCTGTTGTGGAGAAGTGCCAAACGCTTCTGGAGAACCTGAATTGCTCGAAGCTGTGAAGAATTTTATGGTACACCGACGTTGCGGAGTATTCGACCCTACTTCGCCTTGCATGAAGGATGGACGGTGCTCCAAGAAATTTCCGAAAGAGATGCGCTCCTGTGGACTTCGACAGCTTTCCTCATCTTCGCCGACGAGGGCAATGGACCGTTTGTATAGACGGCTACAACTACAGGGACGAATGGATTGTTCCTTACAATCCATGCTTTCTAATACGGATCTTATACGGAATACTAATCTTCTGAAGTACAACAGCAATATCAATGTAGGAATATGTGAAATGATTACGACTGTAAAATATTTCTACAAGTATGTGTAGAAAGGTACGGATAAGGCAAGACTGAAGATAAGAAACGACGACGCTGCTGATGAGATCAAGCAGTATCTTAACGCCCGCTACGTTTGTCCTCCTGAAGCTGCTCATAGGATTTTCGGCTACGATTTGGACGATTCAGCTCACAGTGTCGTCCGTCTAGCAATGCATCTTCAAGGCCATCAGTCTGTTATGTTCGGGCAAGGTCAAGAGGAAGCTGCTTTAGCTAAAGCAGCTCTAAGAGACTCCATGCTCACTGCGTACTTCAAACTGAACGAAAGGAGCGGAAGAATTTCAGAGGGCTCAACATCGACACGGGAGACATTAGCAGTAGATCCTTGGCAACTGTATTACAGTGAAATTCCTATTCATTTTACTTTCAAGGATAAAGTATGAAAACTCAGACAGCGAGCAGGCAAACCAGCTATAGGAAGAATGGCCTGTCTCTCCAATGGACACAGAAAGATAAAGATGCTCCTCCGTGTTCTACTTCTGAATCGCAAAGGCGCAACTTCCTTCGATGAACTGAAGACAATTGATGGTCATCGTTGTGAAAAGTTTTTTGATGCAACTAAAGCGGCTGGAGTTCTGATGACAACAATTTTTTCCGGGAAAGTCTTTTAGAAGCTGCTAACTTTCAAACGCCAGCGGCTCTTCTTCTTCTCCTGCCTATTGTGCCATTATAAGATCAGCAACGCTAACACTCTTTGGAACGAGGTTTCAGGGGTAATAGCCGAATACTTCCTCCATCGAAGGTTTACAAGAGAGCAATCTATAGTGTTTGCTTGGCGACCGCATGGCAGATTTAGGCAAACACCTTCAAGACTTCGTTGAAGCCCCACAAGATGAAAGATCTGAAATTCCCGATTGCCAGTGAACTACGAGGAGCATTCTGCAAAAGGAGGCGCTCAGTATGAAACACTTAATGAGGAACAGAAAACCACAGCTGACGCTATTCTCGCAGCGGTCGACCGACAAGACAATCGTTGCATCTTTGTGGATGGCCTAGGAGGGACAGGCAAGACGTATCTGTACAATACAATTTACAACACTGTTGTGGGCCGACTGTTGAAAACATTGTGTGTTGCTTAGAATTGCAGCGAATTTTCTGCCTAAAGGCCGGACCGTCCACTCTGCCTTCAAACATATTGTATCAGACCAAAACAGATCGTCGTCTTTTGAAAGTCAGCTATGGAGAAGCAGATGAAGCAGACAGTCGAATAATGCTGCCTTTGGATCGAATATGCGAAGGAGAGCCAGGGGCAGACATTCTCAAAGATTGGCCTGTTTTTGCCTGAAGACGTGAATTAAACACGGCGCTACCCAGAGTTCGCCAACCAGGGGCCGGATTCATCAACGACTTACGTAACTTTAACGGAGAATTGTAAGCTTATCTAGCGATATGGTGAGCAATAAGCCGCGTTATCTGAGCTCTTCGCCCACTCAAGCCCAGATAACGCTGCTTATCGCTCACAATATCGCTTGAGAAGCTTAACAATTCTCCATTAAGGGTTGGGCACACACGGCAGCGGCTTTAGTGCGTCAAAAACGGGGCGGGCGTCGCTCTCAGACTCAGGACATGTTTGCGGTGAGGGGCGGTCGTTCCTTCTTTCTCTGGTGTCAGCATTGGACCACTGCCAAACATCGCTCTGCTGACCGGTTGGCTGGTTTGGATGAGGAAAGGGCTTTCCTATCTTACGTATCTTATCCCTTGCTCGGGAGCGATAGCGTCAGCTTCACGGAATGACCGAGCTCATTCCGTGAAGCTGACGCTTGCAGCGCTGACTCTGGGCGTCAACGCTGAAGCGAAGTGTGTCATAAGCGCGCCGCGGCCCCTGACGCAGAGACACGTACTCTGTGTCTCTGCTCTATTCTTCATCATTGGAGCTGCGTCAAGCAGCAGGAGTGTGCCCAGCCCTTTAAAGTTACGTAAGTCGTTGATGAATCCAGCCCTAGATGACATGTTGGTCAAGAGCAATTCTAACTTAGTCAAGAACGTGGTTTCCTCAGAGGTTTTCGCATAGAAAAACTCGAACAATTGTCGAGATATAATGGACTCATGGTCAGTCGCACGTCTAAATACTCAGGAAAGCATTCTACTAATGTTCTTTTAAAGCAACTTGAGCAAACAGTTCAGACGTTTACTTCCCACCTTATATTACCTGTCTTTGGAACAAGTCAGCCTTATCCCCGAAAAAATAATGCATTTGCTCGACTTATTTCGCTCAATTCAACACCACGAAAACGGAATAAGGTTTGTGCAAAACTTTCGGTAGCCCTGATTTTCTCTTACGCTTCGGTGCTACTCTACAATTTTTGTTTTTGTTCATCGCATAATTGAACTGTTCAGAATCTCTTTATTCGGTTACTATTCTCGTCACTTCCAGTACTTTATATTATTCGCAACAACTCAGTCTAAACCCCGGAAGAACAGTGCATTTCTTCAAATTATTTAGCTGTATTCAGCAACAAAAAAGAGTGAAGGTTCTTCAGAACTTTCCAACGGTTTTCCTTTTCTCTTGCGCTTTCGTTTTTGTTCTATTACTTTCGTTCGTGTTCATAATTTCTTTAAAAACTATTCAGGTCGTGTTCATTATTTCTTTAAAACTATTCAGGATCTTTGTACTTAGTCATATTGGCTACATCTGCTACTACATATTATCTTCATCAATTCATCTTTAGCCTAAAAGGACCGCATTTGCTGAAATTGTTCTGCTCAATTAAGCGTCACAAAATGTGAGAGCTATTTTGGAAGAAATATCAAAAGGATACTTTTGGACACTATCTTTGAACCGATAGACTAGCTTAGGTCTTCCATTTTCAGTGGCTTCGGAAATTAACCTATTCAGAAAAGGATCCAACTTCTCGATATGCATTGTTCACTTCGGCATGGCATAGAAGGCCGTCAACACTATCAGTCTTTATGTACGTCAAAAACTCTTATCTATGTAACCATTGATTGACCTTAATTCTACTTCTCGACAGTATTCAAATAAACAATGGGCTACATTTCCTTTACTGATTTATTGAGATTCGAAACTCCTGTAAAATCAGTGTGGAATAAAACTGAGAAACAGTGCTCATTAATACTGAAAATGAAAGACATGAAGTAATGATAACCCTGTTCTACTTCACCTTCATCAGTTTCTCGAATTCTTTAATGGGAATATAAAGTTACCAGACGTTCAGCGGCCTAGCGGCCGCCAAAGGTCTGGTTGGGGGTTTCGCCCCCCCCCCCATACCCCGAGAATAAAGCACCCCCAACGGTGATCTTTCCTTCTCTAGATCTTCTTACGTTCATTACAGTTCAAAACTGATTTTACTATATATCAACTCCACTGGTAGAATAGATGACACGATAGGGAAGAATCTTCTAAACTGCTCCTATGGGGCCTATCCGCACTATACATTGGATCCGATCGAAAATCTTCGGATAATTGGATGATTCGGATATGGGCGATTTTGCCGACCCCGGATTTTTGGATGATTCGGATAAGAGCGATTTTCCGGACCCCGGATTTTTGGATGATTCGGACAAGGGCGATTTTGCGGACCCCGGGTTTGGATTTCGGATATCCGACTCATTAACGCAAGATGCAGTTTATCAGAGTTCTAACGTTCCTTAAAAAGGAACCCATCCTTTAACAACAACAACATTGCATGTATGGAAACACTCTCACTTCTCGTCAAAGAAGGAAATATCAGAGAGCTGGATCACTCCAAACAGGGATGTGTGTTAGCGTGTTTCGAATTTCGGTTTCCGACCGTTTTTAGCCCTTCCGTCCCGTTTCGTGTTCCTCTCTCTTTTGGGCCGGAAGACGGAACGTAATTGGTGACTCATCACTCATTGATAGCTTTGCACTGCCTTCATTCACCTCTTGAACATAAACGAAAGGCTGAAAAAAGAGAATAACTATGCGTTTGTGATTGTGTTGCTTTCAAACCGGTGGTGCATCCAGGGGCCGGATTCATCAACGACTAACCCGCGGGTATAAGAGGTAGAGATACCCACAATGAAGCCTGCGTCTCTGAGTCTTGCGTTATCTCTGCCTGACTCTTATCTTATCTCTACCACTTATCACCCGCATACCCACGGGTTAATTGTTGATGAATTCGGCCTCTGGTGTCGAAGCAGTAATCAAATTGGATTCTTTTTTCCTTTCTTGAAACGATATACTATCGAATAGCGTAGGTCCACAAAGGTTCCATGAGTGTTTAAGTAAAGAATCAAATTCCATATCCGGAGCATGCTTATCTTTTTCCTTAATAATCTTAGGTCTGACCTGGAGCATCAAATCTAGATCGGGGTTCTATAAACACTCTTAGGCTGCAAACAATGCGCTCCATAGGGGACATTGGATCTATCATAGTCGGAGGGCATGCGGTGTCTTACCTTCCCAATCCCCTCCTCTGAGTTTGTTTCAGAGCTTCAGCTACTGCCAAATGACACAATGGTACCCATGCAAACTCAGAGCGCGGGTGTCATGTCGTGGGCGCTTAACGCAACTGTAACCTTAACTCTGCCCCCTCCTAATTGGGATAGACCTGGGACATTCAATAAGACCGGTTAAGTGATAAGAGTGGCGACATCTCTAGCATCTTACTCGTCAGCGGGATTCATTGCGTTTAAATGCAAATCAACTTAGTAATAATACGAATACAAGGATTTTTATTATTATTATTATTATTATATGCTTCTGAAAAGGAGTCGCATGCTGCCCTGCTCGCTATCTAAATTCGATAACGGCAACTCATTTATTACTACCATTATGAGTTTGTGTCTATTTATGAAAAATTGGTGGCGATGTCCGTTCCTCCACGTGGTGCCACTGGAAACTGCTCGCTCTGCGAGCTAAGCTAAGCACGGACACTCGAATGCAGGCGACAGGCCCTTGTGACAGGCCGGCCTACGAAGACCCATGTCACATCACATGGTTGATGACGTTACATGAGTATCAAGATAGTGCTACGGCGTCCGCGGGAGCCGACGCGCACTCGCAGAGCCCGGCGAGTGTGAGAAGTATGCGAGGGTCCCTGATGCGAGGGCGGCATCGGGGGGCAACTGAGCTAGTCCGAAAGTCCCGTAACGTAAGCAGGACCCGCGTGGCAACGCTGAATGTGGGTACGTTGACGGGCCGCTCGTGCGAGTTGGTTGAAGCACTGGAGCGTAGAAGAGTTGATTTCTGTGCGGTGCAGGAGACGAGGTGGTCCTGCCGCAAGTCTAGGGACATAGGACGAGGCTTCAAGGCCGTTCTATGTGGAAGTCCCAGGACCACCAGTGGAGTTGGAGTCATCGTCTCCGAACGATTTCGTGACTCGATTGTAAGCGTCGAACGCTTTGACGATCGATTGATGAAGATCGTTGTTGCCGCTAAGGAGCGACTCTATCACTTCTTCTCTGCGTATGCTCCGCAGACTGGCTGCTCCGATCAAGCCAAGGATGAGTTTTGGAGCCTGCTTGATGAGAAGACAGCAGAGGTGCCGTCGAAAGATGTCATCATAGTCGCTGGTGACCTTAATGGGCACATCGGCGCGACGAAAGACGGGTACAGCTGTCATGGTGGATTCGGTTACGGGTCGCGTAACGCCGATGGTGAGCGTATCCTTCACTATGCGGAATGGCATAACCTCACCATAGTAAACACCGTATTTCGTAAACGCGACTCCCACCTCATCTCATACTATAGTGGGAGCTCCAAGTCTCAGATAGATTTCGTCCTTGTGAAGGATCGCGACCGAAGTCTTGTCACAGATGCGAAGGTCGTGCCGTATGAGACGGTCGCCCCACAGCACCGACCGCTGATCTGCACCCTAAAGATTGCCCCTCCAAGGCAGAAGCAGGTCGAGCGATGCGGTGCACCGAGAATCAGGTGGTGGCGAATGAGAGAGAAGGAAGCAGCTGTGATTTCTCGCGTGCGGCTACCGACAGTCATAACTGTCGACGAAACTTGGAAGAAGGCTGCCGACGCGATACGTGAAGCTGCAAGGTTGGAGCTCGGCATCACGGTGCCTGGACGACGCAAGGTCGAAAAGCAGACATGGCTGTGGACAAACGACGTGAACGCGAAGGTTCGAGAGAAGAAGTCGCTCTATCACGTGTTTCTCAGCGACAAGACAGCCGATAACTGGCGGAAGTACCAAGAAGCGAAGAAAGCTGAAAAGAAGGCCGTGGCTGTTGCAAAAGCCACTCATTATGAAGATGTCAACGAGAAGCTCGAGTCACGCGATGGTGAGCGGTATCTATACCGACTTGCTAAGAGCCGCCATCGCCAAACCGAGGATATTGAAAAGTTCGTTGGCATCAATGATGAGAGCGGCCATCTTCTGACAGACCGCAAAAAGGCGCTGAAGCGATGGCGTGATTACTTCGAGGAAGTTTCCACTATGGAATTTCCTCACCCGGCCATCCCTTCTGTGGCTTCTGTTCACGGTCCCGTACACAAGATCACCGTGGAGGAGACAGAAGCGGCTGTGAGGAAGATGAGGTCAGGCAAAGCGACTGGGCCCGACGACGTGGCAGCTGATCTGTGGAAGTCAAAGCTGTGGTACCCTGCTGAGTGGTTGGCGGAGTTCTTTAACCAGGTTGTGGCGGAGAAGAAGGTGCCTGAGTGCTGGCGCCAAAGCACGACGATTCCGATTTGGAAGAAGAAGGGCAGTCCTGCAGACTGCTCCAATTACCGTCCGATTCGCTTGCTCTCGCACAGCATGAAGATCTTTGAGCGAATTGTCGATGGTCGAATTCGTGACATCGTCCAGCTTTCCAGCAATCAGTGCGGTTTCGTAGCTGGCTGTGGCACCATTGATGCCATACATGCCGCCCGCCTCTTGTTAGAGAAGCATCGCGAGAAACAGAAGCCAGTGCATATCGCCTTCCTCGACTTGGAGAAGGCCTTTGACAGCGTACCGCGTGAAGTGATATGCTACGCCCTGCGACGACATGGAGTTCCTGAAGAGCTCATAGAGTGGGTGCGAATCCTCTACTCTTGCCCAAAGAGTAGAGTTCAAGCTGCAGCCGGAATCTCGATGGAGTTCCCCATCTCTGTCGGGGTACACCAGGGTTCTGCGCTTTCCCCACTCCTTTTTGTTGTCGTGATGGACGCCATTACACGAGATCTTCAGAAGCCAGTCCCCTGGACACTGCTTTATGCTGATGACGTAATGCTCGCTAGCGAAAATAAAGGTGAACTCGAGCGAGAGGTGCAAGCTTGGTGTGATCGCTTGGAGAGTTTTGGACTCAGATTGAACGTGAAGAAGACCGAGTATCTAACGACTGACGTTAATGAGTCCAGCTCCATCAAGGTTAACGGCATCGAGCTCCCACGCACTTCGGTTTTTAAGTACCTGGGATCAGCAGTAGCATCCGATGGCAATCTGATGATTGAAGTGAACTCACGCGTGAGTGCAGCTTGGTCCAAGTGGCGCTCGTTGACTGGCGTGCTCTGCGATAGGAAGATGCCAGAGCGCTTGAAGTCAAAAATATATAGAACTGTCGTCCGGCCGGTAGCGATGTACGGTGCTGAGTGTTGGCCTGCGACCAAGGAGGTTGAAACGCGCCTCAGCGTCATGGAGACGAAGATGCTGCGCTGGACGGCTGGAGTCACGCGCCTGGACCGCATCCGAAACGATGTCATTCGGCAGAAGTTCGGTGTCGCGCCGATAGCGGACAAGATGCGCGAAGCTCGCTTACGATGGTACGGCCACGTTCTGCGTGGAAAGGAAAACAGCGTCCGCAAGATAGGCCTTAACTTCGAGGTGACAGGAAAGCGGCCTAGAGGGCGTCCGAAGCAGCGCTGGTCTGACACGTTACATATGGACTTGAAGGTTGCTGGTGTCCACCCTGATCTAGCGCTGGATCGGGAGAGGTGGCGTCATGACACCAGAATAGCGGACCCCGCTACGAAGCGGGACAGACGCTGAAGAAGAAGAAGAAGAAGAAGTCTATTTATGAAAAATTAGACGAGGTAATTAGTTTTGCGTCGTTTTCGTTTCAATGTTTCGTATTCCGGTTTTTATATTATTTTTATTAATGTATTCGTGAAGTTCACGCGAAACACAAACAGTTCATGAGGATACTAAAAGGACTGTAAAAAACATCTCGAAAGAGGAACATGATGAACAAGAAGATTGATTGAAAACATAGATTTCTGTACTCATAAAAAGATAAGCAATTGAGCGTATCGGAAATGTCTGTTAAAAGCCTTTTGAATTTACTTAAGGAGTCAGGAATTGGAGACGCCTTCGATGAAATTTACGAATTTGATGAATTCGGAACCAGCCCTTTGTGTAAAAAACGTGGCACGCAGGGAAGTCTTAGATTTTGGAAAACGAAGCTTTGCCTGTGCAACTCTGGTGGTGGAAGGCAAAATAGTGTAAAACTGTTCCACAGATACACCCGTCATTGAACTTCTTCCTTCCTTATTGACCCTAAGCTATCTTTTAATTCTCACTGTGATGATGTATCCAGTAAAGCCAATAGACCTATTCAGAACATACTCAAATCCTTGCGCACTAATTCAGTGAAACATTTAGTTTCAGCGTATAAGTCCTATGTATGACCATAACTTGAATATGCACAACCGTATGTAATCCGTCCTCAAGTCGCAACATAATAAAACTTGAAGCAGTGGAGAACAACTTTACTAGAAAGCTGTGGATAGGAGGCTTCATAGGTGGGAGTACTCCACCACACCGCCCGTCCCTGTACGCAATAAAATTTTTGATGTCTCGTCGCTTGCTATTCGAAGAAAAAGGTGTGACCTCATCATGATCTACAAAATCCGCCCATTTTCAAGCTCTGCCGTTCCACATTCCACCTTCCACTTTCCTTTTTAAAAAAGGTTTCCTCACATCCCTGATTCCAAGATGAATTATTCTAAGACCCTGGCCTCCCAATATGCCATTATCAAATGACGCAAATTGGGTGGGGGTCACCATGTATTTAGCGCTTTTCCTCCTTCATAAGAAGGCACACGAATGTCGAATTACATCAGAAATGGTCAAACACAGTTCATCAAATGGTGGAGACACAAGTGTTCACTAACATTTTTTAATTTCATGCAGCACAAAGTGCGGTATGGGCCTGTTCTACATGGTGACCCCTCGACCCAATTTTCGCCGAATGCTATACAATATGAAATAGCGAAGTGCCGACCAGAGGGCGTGCGTAAGTCCATTCTCTCCCTTAGTCTCTCCCTTAGGGGCAACATGGTCTTTGAAGAAAAAGATGCCAAGATCGTTTTGCAGCGTGCTAAGTGTATTCAACGTCATTACGACACTATTTCACAGTGGGGCACGAAAACGTATGACTCAGCAGCGTGTCCGCCCGCGAATTTCGTTTTGAATGTGCTTTCATCCGAGATGCGCGATTTCAAAATGGAGCGAGGAAATTGAACGGGTTATCCGAATTTATCCGATTTCATCCGAATCATCCAGGGTCCGGATAATTGAATGATTCGGATAATGGCAATTTCGCGGCTCCCGGATTTTTGGATGATTCGAATAAGGGCGATTTTGAGAACCCAGGATTTTTGGATGATTCGGATAAGGGCAATTTCGCGTTGGTTGGATAATTGGATGATTCGGATCGGAATATCCTAATCGGATATCCGAAAATGATTCATTCGGCTCCAATGTATAACCCGCACGTACGCTATCAATTGTACGAAGTACACGTTCTTCATTACGTGGTGAGGAACAGACTGTTTGAGTTTCAAATCCAATGTGCTTAATCAGCGGAAACATAAATGAAACCAATCGGTATTGGTGACCGCTTGATAACGATAACAGTTCAACGGCAATAATATTCCTCCGATTCCTTTAATCATCCTCCCTACCCCCACCTCCACCATGTCAATACCCCTTCCCTTGTGCCGGAGTGAAATGAATATTTAAAGAAAGGCGTAGTTAGAGCCAAGCACTCGCACACTCATCGAAAGAAACCTTCAAAAAGTCTTCTCACGGATGCTGCAAAAAGTATGTTTGTGGAACGTCTTTTAGATCTGTACCCACGCTGTGCAACGTCTGGATCACGTGCTATAAATCTAGACGCATGTTGCATAACGTCTGTGACAAATATTATGAGCCCCGACGCACGTGCAGCGACGTCGCCATGTCGTCAATGACACGTATTCTGCACCCCGACACACGTTCCACGACGCCTGCAGCACGTCTTCTGAAGCCCGATGCACGCTAGACGATACTGGTGAGGAAAAAACCCTGGTCCGCCTTCAGTGGTCCCCACCGTTATTCGCTAGTCCCCCTTACTGCCCCTTTCTTTACTGGTCTTCTTACTGGACCTCTTCCTGGACCCCCTTTACTGGTTCCCGTTTTACTGCCTCCCCCCCCCCTACTGGCTCCCCCTTACTGGTCCAGCCTCCACTGGTCTCACTTTGCTGGTGCCTCCCCTCCTTAACTGGTCCTCCGTTACTGCACCCAGCTTTACTGGTCTCCTCTTCACTGGTCCCCCTTTACCGCCTCCATCCCCCTCACTGGACCTTTCTTCAGCGGTCTCCCGTTCCTGCTCCCACCTTTACTGGTCCTCCCTTTACTGGTCCCCCTTTACTGGTCCCCCTTTTCTGCCCCCCCCCCCTTCACTGGTCACCGATCGGTGACACGTCGTCTGAATCCGGACACCCCTTGTGAGACATTGGTGACACAACTTCTGGGCACAGACACCCATTGCGCGACATCGGTGACATGTCGTCTGAATCCGGATGCCCCTTGTGCGAAATCGGTGACACCTCTTCTGAACCCAGACACCTACTGCGCGACATGTTTGACATGACTTCTGAACCTGGAAGTCTGCCCAACGACGTCAGTAACACGCCTTCTCAACCCGAACCCCGTTTGCGCGACATCGTTGACATGTTTTTTGCCGCTAGCGACACGACGTGGTTGACACCTCGTCTGAATCCGGGCGCCTGTTTACTCGACGTCAATAGAAGGCCAGATGGACCGACGGAAGGACGGATGGACAGACGGATGGAGAGACGGACGGAAGGACAGACACAACCGCTTACTCTTCAATATACAGTAGGATAGGATAAGAAACTACTTTGAACCTAGCAATGTATATTGAATGTTCATAGCCTGGAGAGCTACACGGAAGAACGGGTCAAGTTGCGGGTTTCGGGGCGGAGCCCACAAACAGACGCCCACAGACCGCTGAACGGCTGGAACGAAATAATTAGTAATTATCACCTGTTATCACTTTTTCTACTCACTATTGATTACTATTATACATTATGTTATCCATTCCCACTACTAAATATCATTTAATGTGGCAGCTCTATTCTGATCAGATTTCGTTCTTGAGACAAGAATCAGGATGTTGTACACTACAATACCGCCCGCGTCGCGCGGTCAAAAAGACGGTTTGCGACGGAAAAATCCGTCGCAAACCGTCGCATGCTCATAACTTCTTTAATTTTGAGTTATTTCAGAAATTGTTGGCACCATTCGATTCGTCTCCTCGAGATCTACAAAACTATGTATAAAATTTTACCAGGCCGCCGCGTTTTCGCCGTGGGTGGCCTAAAAAAAATAACTGCAGCTGGCTTTTGCGATTGGAGCACCTTATTTTCCAGGACGTGCATGTGACGTGCAGTGTTTTCGGAGTATCTCAAGCCTGGCGTGCGTTGTCAGTGCTCTGTCATGCCTGGAATGTTCCGAGAGTGCGCCGTGCACAATGCATATAGGATCGAACCTATCAATCAAATGGGCGGAAGCATGCCTACTGGGTTTCTATCTTCACTTAATGGAAAATGTAAAGCCTTCAAGACTATCTCGCACCGTTTGGAGAATTTTATAGGAAATTTCCGGCCGTCCTACTTAGCATTTGCTCCTCTCAGTCCGACGAGCCTTTGGAGTGTGCCGTACACAATGCATGTAGGATCGAACCTATCATCATTACCATATATAATCGAGAGAGGCATGAGTCACTGTCCGACGACATGTTTGCACTCTTATGTGAAGCCAATATGCACTCTTAAGTGAAGCCAACATGCACTCTTATGTGAAGCCGCCCGCGCACGCTGCGATGAAGCCCGCCGCGTCCGCTGCGATCGCTGCGTCCGCTGCGTCCGCTGCGTCTGCCGCATCCGCTACGTCCGCTGCGTCGGCTGCGTCCGCTACGTCCCGCTGCGTCCGCTACGTCCGCTGCGTCGGCTGCGCTGAAGCTTGCCACGTCTGCCGCGCTCAAGCCAGCCGCGCTCGCCGCGTCCTCCGCGATAAGTCCGCCGTGTCCCGCTGCGCCCGCCGCGTCTGCCGCGCTAAGTCCGCCGCGTCCGCTTCCGAGGATGTTTACTGCTGACGGCGCATGAACTGTCGATGGTGGCATGTTGATCCCATCTAATGTGTTTATGAACAGACTGCCAAAGGGATGCAAAGCAGAGAACATTGTGCGATTGCTCTCGGTACGGGTTCATTCACCTTCACCCTCCATTTTTCTCTTCATTTTTACATCCGTCCCTTACTCCATTTTCGTCTGCATTTATGTATTTTCACACTGCCGCTGACCTTTCCCTCACCCATTTTCATTTCTGTTTCAATCTATGCACATGCTATGGACTACGTTCCTAGCGTGACCCCGCCACACCCGAAGCCGGCGAGCCTGGCGTGGCCCGCCTGTCCTGCGTACGGCGCGGGCGAAGCCGGCGAGAGACGCTGGCTGAGGAAATCATCCCTAGCTACGCTTGGACTACGTTCCTAGCGTGGCCCCGCCACACCCGAAGCCGGCGAGCCTGGCGTGGTGCACGTCTAGCGTACGGCGCGGGCGAAGCCGGCGACGGACGCTGGCTGAGGAATCATCCCAAGCTATGTTTGGGCTACGTTCCTAGCGTGGCCCGCCACACCCGAGGCGGCGAAGCCGGCAAGCCTGGCGTGGCCCGCATGTCCAGAGTACGGCGCCGGCGAAGCCGCGACGGACGCTGGCTGAGGAATCATCCCTAGCTACGCTTGGATTACGTTCCTAGCGTGGCCCGCCACACCCGAAGCCGGCGAGCCTGGCGTGGCGCACGTCTAGCGTACGGCGCGGGCGAAGCCGGCGACGGACGCTGGCTGAGGAATCATCCCAAGCTATGTTTGGGCTACGTTCCTAGTGTGGCCCGCCACACCCGAAGCCGACAAGCCTCGCGTGGCCCGCATGTTCAGCGTACGGGCGCCGGCGAAGCCGGCGACGGACGCTGGCTGAGGAATCGTCCCAAACTATGTTTGGGCTACGTTCCTAGTGTGGCCCGCCACACCCGAAGCCGGCGAAGCCGGCAAGCCTCGCGTGGCCCGCACGTCCAGCGTACGGCGCCGGCGAAGCCGGCGAGAGACGCTGGCTGAGGAATCATCCCCTAGCTACGCTTGGACTACGTTCCTAGCGTGGCCCGCCACACCCGAAGCCGGCGAGCCTGGCGTGGCGCACGTCTAGCGTACGGCGCGGGCGAAGCCGGCGACGGACGCTGGCTGAGGAATCATCCCAAGCTATGTTTGGGCTACGTTCCTAGCGTGGCCCGCCACACCCGAGGCGGCGAAGCCGGCAAGCCTGGCGTGGCCCGCATGTCCAGAGTACGGCGCCGGCGAAGCCGGCGACGGACGCTGGCTGAGGAATCATCCCTAGCTACGCTTGGATTACGTTCCTAGCGTGGCCCGCCACACCCGAAGCCGGCGAGCCTGGCGTGGCGCACGTCTAGCGTACGGCGCGGGCGAAGCCGGCGACGGACGCCGGCTGAGGAATCATCCCAAGCTATGTTTGGGCTACGTTCCTAGTGTGGCCCCGCCACACCCGAAGCCGACAAGCCTCGCGTGGCCCGCATGTTCAGCGTACGGCGCCGGCGAAGCCGGCGACGGACGCTGGCTGAGGAATCGTCCCAAACTATGTTTGGGCTACGTTCCTAGTGTGGCCCGCCACACCCGAAGCCGGCGAAGCCGGCAAGCCTCGCGTGGCCCGCACGTCCAGCGTACGGCGCCGGCGAAGCCGGCGAGAGACGCTGGCTGAGGAATCATCCCTAGCTACGCTTGGACTACGTTCCTAGCGTGGCCCGCCACACCCGAAGCCGGCGAGCCTGGCGTGGCGCACGTCTAGCGTACGGCGCGGGCGAAGCCGGCGACGGACGCTGGCTGAGGAATCATCCCAAGCTATGTTTGGGCTACGTTCCTAGCGTGGCCGCCACACCCGAGGCGGCGAAGCCGGCAAGCCTGACGTGGCCCCGCATGTCCAGAGTACGGCGCCGGCGAAGCCGGCGACGGACGCTGGCTGAGGAATCATCCCTAGCTACGCTTGGATTACGTTCCTAGCGTGGCCCGCCACACCCGAAGCCGGCGAGGCCTGGCGTGGCGCACGTCTAGCGTACGGCGCGGGCGAAGCCGGCGACGGACGCTGGCTGAGGAATCATCCCAAGCTATGTTTGGGCTACGTTCCTAGTGTGGCCCGCCACACCCGAAGCCGGCAAGCCTCGCGTGGCCCGCATGTCCAGCGTACGGCGCCGGCGAAGCCGGCGACGGACGCTGGCTGAGGAATCGTCCCAAACTATGTTTGGGCTACGTTCTAGCGTGGCCCGCCACACCCGAGGCCGCGAAGCCGGCAAGCCTGGCGTGGCCCGCATGTCCAGAGTACGGCGCCGGCGAAGCCGGCGACGGACGCTGGCTGAGGAATCATCCCAAGCTATGTTTGGGCTTACGTTCCTAGCATGGCCCGCCACACCCGAGGCGGCGAAGCCGGCAAGCCTGGCGTGGCCCGCATGTCCAGAGTACGGCGCCGGCGAAGCCGGCGACGGACGCTGGCTGAGGAATCATCCCAAGCTATGTTTGGGCTACGTTCCTAGCGTGGCCCGCCACACCCGAGGCGGCGAAGCCGGCAAGCCTGGCGTGGCCCGCATGTCCAGAGTACGGCGCCGGCGAAGCCGGCGACGGACGCTGGCTGAGGAATCATCCAAGCTATGTTTGGGCTACGTTCCTAGCGTGGCCCGCCCACACCCGAAGCCGGCGAAGCCGGCAAGCCTGACGTGGCCCGCATGTCCAGCGTACGGCGTCGGCGAAGCCGGCGACGGACGCTGGTCAATCGAATAATCGAATGAGTTCGACAACTGGTAGAATGAGCGTTTGAGGAGTTCTATCACAAACTTCTAGCCGCCCTACTAAGGAATTGCTCTAAGGTTGTCCAGCTAGCCTTTGGAGTGCGCCGTGAACAATGTATATAGAGTCGAACCTTTCAATCGGGGGGGGGGGGGGGGGGGGCGACCGCTTGCAAATTGCACGCGCGGGCGTGTTCGGAGCGCAATAACTCTTTCAAGTTCAGATCGTTTCGACTGGAACTCGTGGGTCTTGTAGGCAGTAAAACGGTCTAGTGCTAAGCTAGAGTAGAACGGTGTAGCTTACGAAGATGCAATGTTACAGGGGTGCGAACATGCAGGTGAGGCTTGTGTGACGCATTTTTTTCCGATTTCGGTGGACCACTGCGGGAAGACCCGGCGAGCAAACGGTCTTAAAATGCGTGTGCATACAGAGCGCTTAAGGTACTTCACGATTACGTTCTCAGAACTCCTCAGCTTTCTGAAATGCCTTAGCCTCAGCTGCCAGTTAAACCGGCGGAAGATAGCAGTTAGAGTTTCTTGCGCTCTTACTCGCCCAGGTTTGATTGTTCGACACTAGCAGTGGCACCGTTCTGTTCAGCATTAAAAGCGCTATCGAATGGTATCAATTCCGACCGATTCTGGGAATATCGGTTTTTTGACAATTTCGCATCGAGGAGGAGAGGCCGCTCGAGGCCGCTCGAGGGCCGCTGCAGACGGGACGATGACGTCATCCAAAATCGATATCATCGAATTGAAACCATGCTTGACACCGCTTTTCATGCTGAATTGAATGGTGTTATTGTGAGTAGGGAAATCTGTAATATGGGCGAGTAAGAGCGAGGAGAACATCGACCGTTGTTGTGCTAAATTGCACGCGCGGGCGTGTTCTGAGCACGAAAACTCTGTCATATGTTAACCCTTTCCGGTTACAGCTTGTCGGTTTTGTAGGCAGTAAAAATGTTCTAATAGCGCACTGAAATACAGCAATGTAGCTTATGATTGGACAAAGTTACAGCAGTGCGAATATGCAGATTAACCTTGGGCGACACGATTTTATCCAATTTCAGTCGACCCGTGCTTGAAGACGCAGGGAGCTAATGCCTACAAATGTGCACGTGAGCAGAACACTTTAGGTGCTTTAAGATGACGTGCTTACAGCTTCCTAGCTGTTTAAAACTGCCTTAGCCCCAGCTGCCCATTTTAGGGCGGCGGAGTTTTAGCGTTGACGTTTTTATTCGCCCAGGTTTGAGTGTTCGACACTCCCAGTGGTACCGTTCTGTTCACCATGGAAAGCGCTATCGAAAGGTACCAATTTCGACCGATTTGCTAAAACATCGGTTTTTTGACAATTTCCCAGCGAGGACGAGAGCGCTGCAGGCCGAGCCTGCGCGGACGATGACGTCATCGAAAATCGATGTTTCGAAATTGGCCAAATTTTCCTCGTCCAAAATCATCTAGGGGTTATTTGGGGCGCTGATTACGAACCCGACGTCCGTTTTTTAAAATTCCGCCGATTTCGGTAGGTTTTGGATATTCCATACTTACATAACTTACGTGCTCCACAGCTGACGGGATGAGGGCTCCTATCGCGACTCGGCGAAGTGCATAGGTGGCGTGGTAGGGAAGTGCTCGGGCTGGTGAGCGAGGGGTCGAGGGGTTTGGATCGCGCAGATTGCGTTTGTTCTGCACTTTTGCAAAATCTATGTTTATCATATAGGTAGTCCCACCCTAGGGGTACTATAG
>OX375865.1:55278471-55653927 GCA_947359475.1 Heligmosomoides polygyrus bakeri
AAAGGTTAACATATGACAGAGTTTTCGTGCTCAGAACACGCCCGCGCGTGCAATTTAGCACAACAACGGTCGATGTTCTCCTCGCTCTTACTCGCCCATATTACAGATTTCCCTACTCACAATAACACCATTCAATTCAGCATGAAAAGCGGTGTCAAGCATGGTTCAATTCGATGATATCGATTTTCGATGACGTCATCGTCCGTCTGCAGCGGCCTCGAGCGGCCTTGAGCGGCCTCCTCCTCGATGCGAAATTGTCAAAAAACCGATATTCCCAGAATCGATCGGAATTGATACCATTCGATAGCGCTTTTAATGCTGAACAGAACGGTACCACTGCTAGTGTCGAACAATCAAACCTGGGCGAGTAAGAGCGCAAGAAACTCTAACTGCTATCTTCCGCCGGTTTAAACTGGCAGCTGAGGCTAAGGCATTTCAGAAAGCTGAGGAGTTCTGAGAACGTAATCGTGAAGTACCTTAAGCGCTCTGTATGCACACGCATTTTAAGACCGTTTGCTCGCCGGGTCTTCCCGCAGTGGTCCACCGAAATCGGAAAAAAATGCGTCACACAAGCCTCACCTGCATGTTCGCACCCCTGTAACATTGCATCTTCGTAAGCTACACCATTCTACTCTAGCTTAGCACTAGACCGTTTTACTGCCTACAAGACCCACGAGTTCCAGTCGAAACGATCTGAACTTGAAAGAGTTATTGCGCTCCGAACACGCCCGCGCGTGCAATTTGCAAGCGGCCGCCCCCCCCCCCCGATTGAAAGGTTCGACTCTATATACATTGTTCACGGCGCACTCCAAAGGCTAGCTGGACAACCTTAGAGCAATTCCTTAGTAGGGCGGCTGGAAGTTTGTGATAGAACTCCTCAAACGCTCACTCTACCAGTTGTCGAACTCATTCGATTATTCGATTGATAGGTTCGATCCTACATGCATTGTGTACGGCACACTCCAAAGGCTCGTCGGACTGAGAGGAGCAAATGCCAAGTAGAACGGCCGGAAATTTCCTATAAAATTCTCCAAACGGTGGCGGGCGCAGCGGACACGGCGGACTTATCGCGGAGGACGCGGCGAGCGCGGCTGGCTTGAGCGCGGCAGACGTGGCAAGCTTCAGCGCAGCCGACGCAGCCGACGCAGCCGACGCAGCGGACGTAGCGGATGCGGCAGACGCAGCGGACGCAGCGGACGCAGCGATCGCAGCGGACGCGGCGGGCTTCATCGCAGCGTGCGCGGGCGGCTTCACATAAGAGTGCATGTTGGCTTCACTTAAGAGTGCATATTGGCTTCACATAAGAGTGCAAACATGTCGTCGGACAGTGACTCATGCCTCTCTCGATTATATATGGTAATGATGATAGATTCGATCCTACATGCATTGTGTACGGCACACTCCAAAGGCTCGTCGGACTGAGAGGAGCAAATGCTAAGTAGGACGGCCGGAAATTTCCTATAAAATTCTCCAAACGGTGCGAGATAGTCTTGAAGGCTTTACATTTTCCATTAAATGAAGATAGAAATCCAGTAGGCATGCCCCGCCCATTTGATTGATAGGTTCGATCCTATATGCATTGTGCACGGCGCACTCTCGGAACATTCCAGGCATGACAGAGCACTGACAACGCACGCCAGGCTTGAGATACTCCGAAAACACTGCACGTCACATGCACGTCCTGGAAAATAAGGTGCTCCAATCGCAAAAGCCAGCTGCAGTTATTTTTTTAGGCCACCCACGGCGAAAACGCGGCGGCCTGGTAAAATTTTATACATAGTTTTGTAGATCTCGAGGAGACGAATCGAATGGTGCCAACAATTTCTGAAATAACTCAAAATTAAAGAAGTTATGAGCATGCGACGGTTTGCGACGGATTTTTCCGTCGCAAACCGTCTTTTTGACCGCGCGACGCGGGCGGTATTGTATTTTTACCGCCCGCGTCGCGCGGTCAAAAAGACGGTTTACATTCGGAGAAAAGGACTTTTAAGCTAAAGCGCCAAGGCTTTCTTCATGTCCCTCCACATTGCTCTGTACTATGGCGTCGTCCGCATTTTCCGACAAGTACAGCAACATCGTAGCGAGATATGTCATAAGAACATTGCGACCATCCACTAGAAAGTTCTTCAATACAAGGAGAATTGTCTGATCCTTGGAAAGAGAGGAGTGTGGGCCGGTTTTGCGCATAATTTCAGACAGGTCTTCAATCTAGAGGTCACCGACTCCTGACTGGAGTCACCCACCGTCTCTAGCCGAATATAATTTAAATAGTTTAAAAATAAAAAAGAATAATAATTTAAAAATAATTTGCAATTTAAAGAATCCAGAGAGAAGAGCGACGTTCTCCTTCCCTCAACTGTCTCTCTTCGTGACCGAACTGACCCAAAAAATGACTTCTGAGTTCACCATGAGATGCGCTCTCCATTCCTCATTCGTCTCCTATCAGCTGTTAGGTATTTGGACGACGTCAAGCCAATTAACGAACACGCAAACAGCGGCGCGGTTTCGTGCGCCACAAACTTGCCCAAATAGGGCGGCACGTGTAGGGCGGCGAGCGGGATCGTGTAGGGAGCCCCCCCCCCCCCTCCCCCTCAAGCGTTTATGATTGGCGCTTCGAAAATGAGTGGAAGCCTATACCCGAGGATCCATCCTCATGCTCTTTCATGACGTCCATATAAATTGCACTTGTAGATGAAAAGCTAACCGCTTTTACCTATTATCCAGCATAGCCCCAAGGGAGGGAAAGACACCCAACTTCGCTACGTTTGCGGCAAAGCTGTCAGAAATATTAGGGGGGGGGGGCCAAAAGTAATGAGACACCCCATGCCGTGTCCATATATCTCGTGGCTGGAGTCTGGATTCGTACTTGTTGTATTTGTATGTTTGTATGCTACTTACTGAAGCCCATCTGAGAAGTTACCACTTCCGCCCTTTCCAGAAGCATGCCAAAAACCCCAGCCTGTCTCATGCCGAAACCCCAGTCTGACGAGTCGACCTGTGTCGCGCAAATCTCCCCCAATTCCCAACCCTGAGCAGCCTGGGCTCAATATTCACGCAAGATGAGAAGTACGTCTTCTACCTTAACCCACCCAAGCAGCGAGTCTGGGTGAGGCCTGGTGACCTGTTACCGACCTTCGTTCGGCGAGATGTTCACGGCGAGAGGCACCTTTGGAGCTTTTGGGTCTGCGCTCATGGATCGGTTTACCGGAGGCTGTTTCCCAAGAGCACCGCGATGAACTCCAAGGTCATGGTGAACGAAATAGAGGAGATGGGCCGGCGACTCGCTCTTATTCATTCGCAGCGCTTCAAGAAGGTTCTCCTCTTCGACAACGCCGCACCCCATCGGGAACAAGTAAGCACGGATAAGCTTGGCCAGCTGGGCTACGTTCACATGCCTCACCCACCGTATTCGCTGGACATCTCTCCATGCAACTACCACTACTACTTGAGCCTACAGGACTTCCTGGTCGGAAGGGACACAAGAACCCAAGCAGTCCTTGACAACCATATCGAGCAGTTGATCAACACCAGGCTCAAGCAGTTCTGGAAGGATGGGATCAGGAAGTTGGCTGAGCGATGGCAGCAAGGTCCTTGCCCATAATGGCAAATACACTCCTCAGCATCGTTGAGTTGTAATTGAGTTATAAGAAGATGAAGATTTTTTTTCATTTTGTCTCATTACTTTTGGCCCCCCTAATAGAAGACACGGTGGGTGCGTAAAGCCCCTTCGGGGCGCCACCATATAAGGCAGCCGGATACGATGTTTTGAGTTGCACGAAATTTAAAACGAAATTCGCATAACGAAAAAAAAAGGTGAACTGAGCTAGGGCCGAAAGATTTAGGCGAAGGGTGGCCCCTTTGAGCAGCTTTGCCCAAGGGTGGACATTTCACCCGCAAATGAGTGTAAATGAAATGAAGATGACCTCACAAGTCGTGAAGGGGACGCGAATTACATCAGTGCAGCATCGCTGACATCGAGGACTTTGCGCTTAAGAAAGTGAGCTGGACGTGTAACCGACACGTCAAAAAAGTCACTAGTTTGGAATTCGTCATGGTGTCCGGACGGATTAAGCGTCTTCTGCCCACGCCGACGTCAGAACACACTTTCAGTCCTCGATTGCTGTAGATGCTCTCACCTGTATCGTGGGGAGTAGGCCTCAGCTGATGTGTTGCCGTCGTACCGAACGAAGTTGTCAGAGCGTCGAGTTTGACAGCGTTGGTTAGTAAATGACGCCCGAGCGGCTTGAAAGGAAAGCGTTGCACCTGGCAGCTAGCAATTTCTGAGCAAGTAACAGACCTGCCATGGCAGAGATCTCATTTTTCGTGCGAATCATTGGCGCAGGAGACGGTCGAGAAGGAGAGGCAGCGACCCCATCTGTGAGGACGGAATCGGAGATGCTTAGCATGGACGACCGCCGACGACTGCCTCACTGCTATAATTGCTCTCAGCTCTTGGCAATACTTAAGTGTGGCTGATAAAGAAAAGCTCTTTATCGTTTCAAGGCGCCCTTTATCAAATCAAGTTAACCAGTACATAAATACTTGCTCCTGCTGAGAACAGCCCTCTGCGAATAGTGAGTGCACTGGGGCGACTGGAAGGACCGTTATCATCTTTGACTGGAATTTGTTGGATAAAGACCTTAGCGAGCAAACAGTATTCAGAAACCGAAAATCGTTGGACTGCATATTTTATACTGCCTTTCATACGGAAAACTGTTCGATTCCTTTACGAGGTGCTACTATCCTGGTTTAGGTAGGGGCCACCAGCAATTGAGGCACTTGCTTCTATACTTATAATGCCTACCTTGAAATTGTGCCACCTTCTCACACTGTGATTTTGACCAAATTCAGCACATTTGCCATGGTGCAAGCAAAACACTGCCCACTAGGACTGCTCTCTCAATGATGCCAAGCGTTGTGTCTTGAAATGAAAATCCAACAATATATCATTCCGACGTCCTCAATATATTGAGGTTCGTCATAGTAGAAACTACTTTTCTGCTCAATAAAGGGAAGTCAATGTTTTATTTACGGTCAGCATTTACAGACAAGTCTGGCACCAATTCACCGACCCCTCCTATTGCAGGACGCGTTTATGTCCAAACATCAGACTTCTTCTTCTTCTTCTTTTTCTTCTTCAGCGTTTTCCCGCTTCGTCGCAGGGTCCGCTCTTCTGATGTCACGACGCCACCCTTCCCGATCCTGCGCTTGATCAGGGTGGACGCCAGTTACTTTCATGTCCGTGTGTAACGTATCGGACCAACGCTGCTTCGGGCGCCCTCTAGGCCGCTTTCCAGATACTTCCAACTCAAGGCCTATCTTGCTGACTGTCTTCTTTCCCACGCAGAACGTGGCCGTACCATCGCAAGCGAGCTTCGCGCATCTTGTCCCCTATCGGTGCAACACCGAACTTCTGCCGAATAGCATCATTTCGGATGCGGTCCATGCGCGTGACTCCGGCCGTCCAGCGCAGCATCTTCGTCTCCATGACGCTGAGGCGCGTTTCAACTTCCTTAGTCGCAGGCCAACACTCAGCGCCGTACATCGCTACCGGCCGGACGACTGCTCTGTAGATCTTCGACTTCAGGTGCTCTGGTATTTTCCTATCGCAGAGCACGCCAGTCAGCGAACGCCACTTGGACCAAGCTGCACTCATGCGTGAGTTTACTTCAACCATCAGACTGCCGTCGTACGCTATTGCTGATCCCAGATATTTAAACACCGAAGTGCGTGCAAGTTCAGTACCGTTAATCTTAATGGAGCCAGACTCGTTCACGTCAGTCGTTAGGTACTCGGTCTTCTTGACGTTCAATTTGAGTCCGAACCTCGCCGGACGGTCGCACCAGGCTTGCACCTGCCGCTCGAGATCGTCTTTGTCTTCGCAAGCGAGCATCACGTCATCAGCATAAAGCAGCGTCCATAGGACGGGCTTCTTAAGATCTCATGTGATGGCATCCATGACGACAACAAAGAGGGGTGGAGAAAGCGCAGAACCCTGGTGCACCCCAGCAGAGATGGGAAACTCCATTGAGGTGCAGCTTTCCAGCTGCAGCTTGCACTCTACTCTTTGGGCAAGAGTAGAGCATCTGCATCCACTCTATAAGTTCTTCAGGTAGGTTATGTTGTTGCAAGGCGTACCATATAAGCTCACGCGGTACGCGGTCGAAGGCCTTCTCCAAGTCGAGAGAGGCTATATGCACCGGCTTCTGTTTCTCGCGATGCTTCTCCACCAGGAGGCGGGCGGCGTGTATAGCATCAATGGTCCCACAACCAGACACAAAGCCGCACTGGTTATCGGAGAGCTTGACGATTTCACGAATTCGACTATCGAGGATCCGCTCGAAGATCTTCATGTTGTGCGAAAGCAGGCGAATCGGGCGGTAATTGGAGCAGTCTGCAGGACTGCCCTTCTTCTTCCAAATCGGAATCGTCGTACTGCTGTGCCAACACTCCGGTACTTTCTTCTCATTTACTACCTGGGGCCGGATTCATCAGCGAATTACGTAACTTTAACGGAGAATCGTAAGCTCATGAAGCGATATGGTGAGCGACAAGCCGCGTTAAAAGCTCAGATAACGCGACTTATCAAGCGATAACGCTCAGATAACGCGGCTCATCGCTCACCATATCGCTTGATAAGCTTATAATTTTCCGTTAAAGTTACGTAAGTCGTTGATGAATTCGGCCACTGGTTGAAGAATTCAGCCAACCACTCAGCAGGATTCCAGAGCTTCGACTTCCAAACATCGGCTGCCAGATCATCCGGACCTGTCGCCTTGCGGGCTTCATCTTCCTCAGAGCCGCTTCTGTTTCCTCCACGGTGATCTTGTAAACGGGACCGTGAACAGAAGCCACATAAGGGATGGCCGGATGGGGAAATTCCATAGTGGAAACTTCCTCAAAGTAATCACGCCATCGCTTCAGCGCCTTTTTGCGGTCTGTCAGAAGATGGCCGCTCTCATCATTGATGCCAAAGAACTTTTCAATGTCCTCGGTTTGGCGATGGCGGGTCTTAGCAAGTCGGTACAAATACCGCTCGCCATCGCGCGACTCGAGCTTTCGGTAGACATCACCATAATGAGTGCTCTAGCAACAGCCACGACTTTCTTTGCAGCCTTCGTCGCCCTCTGATACTCCTGCCAGTTGTCGGCTGTTCTGTCGCCGAGAAACACATGATACAGCGACTTCTTCCCTCGAACCTTCGCTTTTACATCGCCCGTCCACAGCCATGTCTGCTTGTCGACCTTGCGTCGTCCAGGCTTCGTAGTGCCGAGTTCCAACCCTGCAGCTTGGCGTATCGCGTCGGTTGCTTTCTTCCAAGTTTCATCGACAGTCGTAACTGTCGGTAACCGCACGCCAGAAATCACAGCTGCTTCCTTCTCTCTCATTCGCCACCACGTGATTCTTGCAGCACCGCATCGCTCGACCTGCTTCAGCCTCGGAGGGGTAATCTTAAAGGTGCAGCTCAGCGGCCGATGCTGTGGGGCGACCGTCTCATACGGCACGACCTTCGCGTAGGTGACAATACTTCGGTCGCGATCCTTCACAAGCACAAAGTCTATCTAAGACTTGGAGTTCCCACTATAGTATGAGATGAGATGAGAGTCGCGTTTTCGGAAAGCGGTGTTCACAATGGTGAGATTATGCGATTCCGCATACTAAAGAATACGCTCACCGTCGGCGTTACGAGATCCGTATCCGAAACCACCATGACAACTGTACCCGTCCTTCGCAGCACCTACGAGCCAATTAAGGTCACCAGCGACTATGATGACATCTTTCGGCGGTACCTCTGCTGTCTTCTCCTCAATCAGGCTCCAAAACTCTTCCTTAGCTTGATGGGAGCAGCCACTCTGCGGAGCATGCGCAGAGAAGAAGAAATATAGTCGCTCCTTAGCGGCGACAACGATCTTCATTAATCGATCGTCAAAGCGCTCGACCCTTACAATCGAGTCACGAAATCGTTCGGAGGCGATCATTCCGACACCGCTGGTGGTCCTGGGACTGGTGCAAACATCAGACTAGTATAGAAATTGCAAAATAATACTGGTTCACAGCATTACGGTTTTTTCACTATTTCTATGATAAGAAAGCACGTTTCCTGTAGTTTTCAAACAGTTCTTGGCTTTTTCGAATTTTCCAAAAACTGACCGAGTTGTGATCGTTTTTGTCAAGTCCTTCCAATAAGTCGGAGCAGGGTCGACCAGAGTCTAAGGAAAATTCTTCACAAACGATCATAATTCGGTAGTTCTTGGAAATTCAAAAAAAGACAAGAACTCTTTAAAAACTACAAGAAAAATGCTTTTTACCATATAAGAAACAACTTTCAAAAAAGAGATCTTCATGCGCGCGGGGAGGTTCGATTTCTGGCGATTTTTGCCGAAATACTTGCCATAATTCGACTCCCCCGTCCCGCATGAAGATCCCTTTTTTCAAACCTGCTGCATATGTCGCAAGAAAACATATCTCTAGTTTTCAAAACGTTTTTGGCTTTTTTGAATTCCCAAAAACTAACCGAGTTATCAGTATCTCAGGATCCAAGGCGGTCGAACGTGGAATTATCTGGGGTGGATAAAATGCTAGCTTTTAAATCGACTAGTCACATCAAGCCGTTACGTAGTCCAAATACACATTTCGAGAGTTATGACACCCATAAAGCCAGGAGTTTCGGGCGCAACTATGCAAGGGAATGGTCCCATATGTAATAAAGAAGTTTCTCTAGAAAGCTCACCGATCAGAATGAATCTACATGTTTTGCAACACATGCGATCGAAAGTTGACTCAGGATAGTTTATGCACCATTTAGATTTTCACTAGGGAAGATCAAAGCCTTAACAATACGAATGAACCACCACTATCACCGCGAATCGATTAGAAAATGCTCCTGATAAAAAATCGTTTCTATACTCCAAGTATTGTAGAAGGGTCGATGAATTGGTGCCGGACTTGTCTGTAGAACACTGACTGTAAATAAAACACTCACTCGTCCATCGACTGGCCACCTTAGATCATTGTATATGCCAAATGCGCAACCAAAATGCCTCCACGACATTCCGTAGAAACAGAATGCGTGGCGCATCCCATAAGGGATTGACTAACGCCGTCCCCCATTCCTCAATTGCATGAGCGTCTTTTTCTCCATTTACTTGGATTAAGCCTACTTCCCTTAGGTTGGAATTTATCACTACACCGCGGTACTTATTCGATGATTCTCAACAGTCGATGACTACAAGGATTCCCTTAAGCCCTACGCACACTTTTGCAGCAACGCGGCAGCCCAATCGTTAAGCATAGGGCAGAGACGCAGAATCGCCGCGCGAGGCAAACTACCCTAGCCCGGACTGCCGCTGCCTACGCGGCAGACGCGTTGCCACCAAAGCGGCAGCAGCTGCCGTCAATGCGGCAGCGACAATAATGATTCAAGGCATTATTGCCACTGCAGCCGCTTGGCTACCGACAACTTCTGTCTGAGCTCTACCCCTCGTAGGGATTTAGAATGGAAACTGATAATGATAGTGATAGTGAAACCGCGTTTGAGAGCCGCCTAAGCGGCAGTTTTGCCTCTTTTAAAGGGCTCCGCACACGTCTGCGGCGTTGCCGCAGCCGGCAGCCGGCAAAAGTGGGGCGGAGCCTTCAAGTTGCGGCGCTCCTCCCCACTGTGACGGCCCGTTCTCCGGCGTTGCCGCAGCACAGCGCCGTCGCAGCGAACTCCAGTCGGGACCTACTCGCATAGAAGGAAAGCGCGCTCCGATGAGAGACGCGCGCCCGAATGAAGAACTCAGCTGAGAATCTCCATCGTCATCAGCTCTCCGGCAACGTCAGCTCTCCCCAAGGAAACTAAACTTAGAAAAAGGAAACTAAACAAGCGAAACAGCTAAATCCAACACAAGAACGAAATAAATCAACCCAGACGTCGCCCGGATCCTCGAGAAATAATCAGCTGATAGCCATAATCGATCTCCTAATTTAAAGGACGCATGTGTTTCCACTTCCTGTTCCCCGTCGCGATCGGCTAGAGCGCAGAGTCTCTGCCTGCGGCATTGCCGCACCGACGGCAACAATGATTTCAATCATTGTTGCCGTCGATGCGGCAATGCCGGAAAAGTGTGCTGGTGCGGGACGGTGCCGGCTGCCGTTGCCGGCGGCCTCTGCGTCCTTGCCCCATGTTGAAAGATAGGGCTGCGGCAACGCCGCAGAAGTGTGCGGAGCCCTTAAGGCCCCCCAGACTTCTGCGGTGTTGCCGCTGCCCTATACTTCATCATAGGGCAGGGACGCAGAGCTCGCCGCCAGCGGCGCAGCCCAGCGGCGCCGGGAGAGTCTGTCTGCGCTCTGCCCTTTCGCTGCGGGGATCGGGATTAAGCACCAATTGGTCCCGACTGGAAAGACTACAGTACCTCGTCGTCGCCGCTGAGCGGCGCCGCTGGCCGACCGGCAGCCGCCGTTGAGCGGCGTGACTCATAGATTTCGCATTCCGCCGCCCGCCGCTGGCCGCAGAAGTCTGGGGCGGGGGGGGGGCCTTTACGCGGCTGTGTTGGCCCCTGCCGCGTACGCGGCTGCCGCAAAGGTGTGTAGGGCTTTACCGCATGCATGGAACACAGTGCAGTCGTGGATCTACGAAGGATAGGACTCTTCCTAGGTTGCGCCAGGCCCTCCACAACATCAGCAATAGTAGCTTGTATTCTCTCCTGGTCTGCAAATGACTTGCTGTGATAAGCCGATGAATAATTCAATGCTTATCTCTCACGAATATATGGTACACGATTAGCGATCCTGGAGCTATGCAAGTTAGGTATCTTTCAACTGTGTCAACAGTGCCCAAGTGAAGAAATTCCTCACCTATCCGTTCTGTATTTAAGTCCCTTCTGTTGTTGTTTACGACCACTCTTATGATTGTGAAGGATCTTCTACACATACCATGAAACACTACATCAAACCTGAGGAGCCACCTGATTAGTTGTTCGTTATCCGGCACAAAACTGCCGGATAACGAACAACAAAATAGATAGGCCAAAAATTCCGCTTACCGGATAACGGATAACGGATAATTCGCTTGACCAGGGGCCGGATTCATCAACGACTAACCCGCGGGTATAAGGGGTAGAGATACCCACAATGAAGCTCTGACTCTTGCGTTATCTCTGCCTGACTCTTATCTTATCTCTACCCCTTATCACCCACATACCCACGGGTTAATTGTTGATGAATCCGGCCTCAGGATGTGTGCGGAAGACGTGGGTATGGTGGCCATTTGCAACGATAAACGGAAGACGGTGGTTCAGATTTATTATGAAAGGAAAAATGGAGTAGTGGAGCCCGACCGGTGCTCATCACGTAACTTGAGAGAGTGCGGCCAATCGCCTAATCCAGTCCAGCAGCCGCCCCTATTAGAGGGAGCGGCGCTTTACAAAGGATGCAAGAGGTCGTAGACGACGACACTCCGCGGGGCAACAGGTATATTTTATACATAGTTATCTATACAATCCTATCGATTTGGCCGTTGCAGTTGAAACAGCGGCTGTTGAACATGAGAAGGTACGGCTCGGGGTGCAGCTTTTCGAACACGGAGACGGCTTGAAGAGGATCGGCTCAATGTGCAACTCGTTGACAATAAAGACAGCTTGACGTTGGGTCGGCATGAACTGCGGCTCGTTGAAGACGATGATAACGAATTAAAAACTAGGCCTCTTCACTTGAGGTCGTCCCTGGTGACACAGCGGCTGGTTGTGAAACTAGCGCATGTCACCTGGCAGTCGTCCCCGTGGGAGGGTTTGGAAGCATAGATTAAGCTTGGATGCCTGAACCGTCCTAGATACGGGGTCTGCATACTTCATGCATCGACCGGAGTAATGCGAATCGCGATTCTCCTCGACCGCGCAGATTACGCAGTTCGACTTGGACGCCGTCCTCGTGAGCACCATATCTGTTCTCTCCATGACGATGTCCATGGCCCTTTGCAGGTACTGCAAACGGAGGAAGATTAGCTAAGCTGACGTGTTCAGCTGCTGCACTTTCAGGAAAGCAGATATCGTAGCATCGTCCGAAGCGAGCAGTTCCATGGCCTGATTGAGCTCGGGAATGATCGAACGGTCGGACGACATATTGACGAGAACCGATATTTTGTCTATCTGTCTGTGTGTTTGTTTGTTTGCACAGGAGAACTGGAGGAGTGTGTTGGGAGAAATAATGGGGTGGGGGTTGTAGTTGTGCAACGTGCCTTCGACTCAGTAGACGTGCCGAACACGTTGCCCTACGCGCCTGGAGATGCGGTGTTCGAGGAGTGTGTTGGGGAAGGAGTGCGGAAGTGTGGGGGAGTTGTAGCGTGCAACGTGCCTGGCGACTCAGTAGATGTTCCGAACACGTCGCCAAACGCGTCTGGAGATGCGGTGCTGGAGGAGTGTTTCCCTAGAGCTGATTTAACTAGAGCTCTCAAGGCGCGTTTGGCCACATATGACATGTGGGGAACCCTTAAGTTGATTGGATTGGTGACCACCGTATTACGATGGGCAGTCCTCCTTAGGTGGTGACCTCAGTACTAATAGCACAGAGTCGGCCGAGAGGCCCTGAACGGCTGGTAAGGTTGTGTCTGATTGTGAGATTGATTACTGATAGGCACTGTGCATCGAGGTCGAAAATCGACCGATTCACTTCCATGTGGTAACTCAGAATGCCTTCTATTATGAAGGCCTTCCCCAATGGACCGCAAGGAGCAGTGCAGGTCCATTGATTATTGATGTTTGAAATTCCAAACCAATCCAGTTAACCTTTGCTGTTTTTGCTGTTGTTTCGCAGGAAAAAGAGAACTGCTAAGTTTCGCAAACGGACATTACTACTCCATTGCTACTAGACGTACAAGTGACCGTAAGATTTCCTCTCTGTGGGTAATTATAACATCCCGAAAGTCTTTTAACTTGTAAATCGCAGCCAAGTCTTTCTACTAGTGTTACATATTCTTTCCTTATTTTATAATCTATTCGTAAGAATAGCTCTTCTTCTTCTTATTGTTATGATATCGTTCGCTGACCTCTTAATCCTGCCGTAGGGTGTCTGCGGAGACACCATGACCTTGCCATACCCATATAGGGTACGAATCGAATTCTCGCGGCATTGACAGCTCTGTACCGAGGTCTCGCATTCACATCTTATTATATTCGTGCATGCTGTGAATCGATCTGCGGCCTGTTGTTTGCTGTTGCACTCTACCGGAACCTTGAAAAGGGTTATTAGGGCAAGGGCTATATCATTTGCAATTGCGCATCTCTTATCTTTTTCTTTCCAGCCAGTACTAATTCGATATCAAAAGTGATTGTCGGTATCCAGTGCGGACACTTTTGAATGCTCTTTTTGAAATTGGCCTGTGGACTACTCTATAAAAGGAGCAAGCGGGCAATGGCACGAAACAACCGCGCATGAGTGCGCCGCAACTGCTAAAGCATCCCGAATATCCGGGATACTTTTGGGCTTGTTTTAACTCTGGTATAGTTTCGTTACGCTTTAGGGTCTTGCACTTTTCTAAGGTGCATGACCCTGCTTGCGAACGTCTTTCGACATTGTAAACTCGAATTTTTTATCTAGTGAAACTTTGTTACTTTTGTACACATGGATTCCACGGGTCTTCTTACAAATTTTGCGGATCTAGTGGTCTTGTTCTCCTGCACGATCTCTACGCAGAGTTCATTTTGCAGCTTGTTAAATAGAAGCTCGCGGGTGTATTCGAAGTGGCACTGATTTTGTCCATTTCAGACGAGGTCAGCGTTTCACCTGCTGTACAGCGTTGACATGCCTGAGCTGTAAGTACACCTGCACACAACATTATGCATACTGCTGATATCCCTGGGCCCGAAAGCCGCGTTAGTTGGAAGGCCTGTGTCTAACCACCACAAGTGCAACTCACTGGTTGTTGCGCTCTTCTGGTTTCTTTCCAGATTTGCACAATTTTGTGGCTAGAGTGTCATTAATAGTACGACCGCTATGTAAATTATGATAGAACTAGTACCTATTGCTCCCCTATGCCAGCAATGTGGGTTTCCCAGTAGCGTTCTTGATAGGAGATGGTGGTTTTCACAGAACTTCACAGGGTCCTTCGGAGATTACGACCTCTTCATCAAAACCATCATTTGAAAAGAGTCGTATCACGATTTATCATCGGTAGGCAATATTGGGAGATAAACGATGTCGAATTTTAATTGCTGCGTAATGTTCCGGCAGTCAATTTAAAAGTTTTTCCAATCAACGAAATACTGACCTTTCCCAGTTCACATCTAATGTTTTCTGCAGCATTCATTCTGCATGCAGGTAAAGCGAGAGCAAGTACTGCAAGCAACATTAAAGGGGTGCTTGCGATGTTTGATAACTGAAAACTTTCTAAGCCGTTTTCAAAGTTTCTTATGATATCATATGCAGCTGTTTTTAAAGCGCGTTGCAACACTTGACGTGTTTTAGTTTGCGGGGTGGGGGATCTCATCCGCTATTACCTCCTGAGGTAGCGGTTTCTCTTCCACACTTCGGATTTCTAGTGGAAATAGCTTGTTTAGCGGTCTATGAATAGTCTTATGGTTATATATGGCGGATTTTTGCTCACCTAGTGAAGCCATCTGCTGATGTGACTATCTCAGTTAGTTTACCGTATGACCAATTCCCCCTTGGAGTAAGGTCCTGTTCGACGACAATAATCTTGTCTAGTTTGGGACAACTTCTAGTTAGGTGTCTAGGCTGTCTTATTAGATGATTTTTTGATTTTCTCTAACTGGTACAAAGTATCTGTTCTCCAGAAGTCTAGAGAATTTTGTCAGAAGAATTTCTTTGTGATTTCTTCGGGAAAACGAAACGGCTCCACTGTTTGTTTTTCAGACTGAATGCATTTAAGATTATAATCAAGATCTGTTTGGTCGATATTTATTCTTGTGGGAGGAAGAACCTCAAATTCCCTTGCAAAAAGTCCACTGGACGTAAAAGAATCCTTGCCAAATCGTCAGAATTCGTCTCTTACTAAGGCTTGGTGTTAAGTATAGCTTCGATTCGGGCTAGTGTCGTGCACATTTCCGTGAATGTTAGCTCTTACGTCCTAGTGACTTATTGAACGCATTCTTTATTGATCCAACAATCCTTCCCAATGGTCCACCCATCCAGGTGGCACCTGGTGGATTGCATAGCCGCCTAATTTTTCAGTAGCGCAATAAGACATTAAAGAATTGCCGGTAACGTCGTCTTTTTCGAACATGGTAGAGAAAAATTTCTCTCCATGTTTAAAATTATTAGGTTGTAACGAAATAAATGGCACTGAACCACTGTAAGTTTAAACAGTTAATATCTCGGCTTGTAGGCAAGTTTATTAATCGAAATAAAAACCTTCTGATTCTACACATCTTTGCCAACGTGACACAGGCTTTTTTATCCCAGTAGCATAAAAATCAGAAGTTCTGGAATTGACGAAATCTTCGAAGGCACTTTCGGCATCCTGTTGGTATTTGAATATTTTCCCTACCAAGAAGTCGCCAAGATGCTTGAAGAAATGGTAGTCTGTTGGGGAGAGGTCGGGAGAAAACGGAGGATGTGGTAGAGTTTTAATGCTCAGCTCATTCAATTTCTGCAACGTCATTCGTGCTACATGGGGGCGAGCATTGTCGTGCAGAAGGAGAACTCGTCTTCGGCCGGATATCCTTCAACTTTTTCATCACTTCTTCAATTTCAATGCAGTACTTCTCTGCCGTGATGGATTCACCGGGAGGGAGGAAGCTGTGGTGAATAATTCCCAGCGAACACCACCATACTGTCACCATTACTTTCTTTTGGTGCAATTCCGGCTTCGCAAAAACCTTGGAGCTCTCATCGCTGTCCACCCACTGTGCCAATCGTCGCCTGTTGTCGTACATTATCCATTTCTCGTCACAGGTTACGATGCGATCAAGGAATGGGTCCGTTTCGTTCCGTAGAAGCAGTGCGGACGAGATCTCATATCGTCGGTTTCTTTGCTCCTCAGACAGCTCGTGAGGCACCCATCTTTCCAGCTTTTTGGTCTTTCCAATTTCCTTCAGATGCCGGGCAGCTGTGTTGTGACTGACGCCAAGAACCTTCGCTATCTCCCTGGTACCTTTGTGTGGATCCTCCTCTACCACATCTCTCAGCTTGTCCTCATCAACATCACTATGACTCCCACGACCTTCATGTTCCTGCAAGCTCTCATCTCCATTCCGGAACTTCTGATACCAACGATACGCCGTCCGAATTGTGGAACTCCTTGACCGAATGCGGCGTTGATCTTCTCGTCCGCCCCCTTAGCTGCAGTGCCCAGCTTGAATTCATACAAGTAAATGCCTCGGATTACCCTTTTGTCCATCTGCAGAAAAGTCAATAAAACTCTAAAGTTTTCCCACTTTTACATAGAAAATTTGGTACTCACCGGTAGAGCAAAGTTTGCGCTTCTAAACGATATGCCATCTATTACGGTTTGTTCTTGATCAAACGCGTAAAGACGCGCCAAAAAATGGCGCGAGCCAGTGCCATTTAATTCGTTACAACCTAATAGTACCACAGTCAGTGCACACTACTACTTGATATCGTAAGGTATCGCAGCATTCTGCAAGCGGTATTCGTGAGGAATAATGCCTCTTCCGTCAGTATAATTTTCTTGTCGTCAAATCGCTTTTCCAACAAAGAAACCTCTACGCTTTTTTGTTCCTGCATGATCACAATTTTTTCTGAAAGTTCGATATCTTCAGACGAAATTTCAGTATTAATGTCACATTTCGAAGCAGTTCTGAGGCAAATGTTTGTGCCTCTATTTCTGTTGGTTTTTATGATCCAGTTGTGGATGGCTCTTCCTGCTATACACAAAGATCGTAAAGCCTTATCTAAATGAGAGAATCTGGTTAGATCCATTATTCTACCTTCGTTTTGCTGCCCGATACTAGCGTGTATATGTACCGGAGAACTCTGACGTGAATCTTCATTTCTTCACAAGGAGTTCCTATAGCGTCCACTGGGCGTAACGGCCATGTAGGGAAGTCTCTCTAAAGCCAACGAGGGCCTTTTAACTAGTCGCGATTACCGATTTGTGGAGACCCCTTGTACCGGCGTCTAGGGGATTATGGGATGTGATAACGTGTGAGAATGACATGGAAATTCCATCCTCTTGAATTTGGTCTTTAATTCTTAGGAATCGGCGCGTTGATTTGACACAAATATTGGAAACCTTTTACGACATTTTTCGCCAAAATAGTGCAATTTCACTGCGATGGAGACCTGTTTTATTTTGGTATTCTTGTATGGAATGTCCCAAAGCTGCTGCCATGAAAATTCCCGCAAGTTCCAGTCTTGGAATAGATTGACGAGTCTTTTTTGGTGTCAATCTCGTCTTCCCACATATCAATGGTGATACCGTGTTTGTCACTTGCCTTGGAGATATGAGCAAGCAGCGATGGCTGCGTTGCTAGCGTCGGCAAATACCCACAGGCGCTTTTCTTCTAGCCTGAGAATCCACTTGAGAATGTATGTAGTGTATCCATGATGCACAGTAATTTGCGCATCGATGAATTCCGACAAAATTAGATTCCATTTACCTCAAATATCGTGAGCTAGAACGGTCTTCCAGTCAGTTTTGATGTCAAAAATTCCTTGCATCATATTTTTGAGGTGAACCAATAGTGGTCCGGCGGAGTTCGTTTGACTTACGGCGTCCTTTTTGGTAGGTCTGGACATTATTGGGAATTGCGTGGACATGTGGAATGTGTCAGAAACGTGTCATAGTCGACTCAAAGCAATTTCATTTACCCACTTTCAATTTTATCCTTTTCTGGTGTAAAATTGTTTACATGACGGAATTTGGTACATATTCTCGAAAATTCATTCCCATTTCTGCAAATCGGTGGTGACAGGTTTAGTCAAAACGTTTAACTCGAGTTCTTCACTATATACTGTGCTCAGTTTGATGCTTACTATGTGACTTTCATAGCTCTCTATATGGCTTACTATGCCCGACATTGTGCAGATTTCGGTAGTTTGTTTGGACAGGCCAAAGCGGTCGGCGAGAGACTCTTCAATTACGTTTCTTTGAGCACCGGTGTTGAAGAAAAGGAGTACTTTTTCATATTCTCCTCTTTTATTGTTCCATACGTTTCCCTCAGCTGTCATTAAAATGAGCTGTGGGAGCTAATTTCTATGTGACGCCCTTCTTACGGTTGATGTATTGCCTTTGGAATACATCTGAACAGTGCTTATGCTCGGCCTAGTTTTTGTCCTTGATTAGGAAAACTATTTGGAAAACTTCTATGTTCCCGCTGAGGTCTGTTCGGTCTCTGATTATTCGATGCCGATCGGTTTCTTCGATTATTGCTCCAAGGTGTTTGACTACTTTCCTGACTACCTTCGTTTTTAAAGCGGAGGCTTGTATGATGTTTCCGTCCACATTTAGAACAATCTGGCTTCTGGCAATCGAAGCTGCTGTGATTCGAAGTACAACACTTCCAGCATCTACGGACGTCTGTTAGCGCTTTGAGGCGTCTCTAGATCAGTGACCGTTCTACAGGTCATTGGTCCATGATTACCTCTGTGACAGAATAGGCACTGGTCGCCAGATGTTGCCGCGAAGTGGGGAACTTATCTTTTGGCGTATCGTACTTTGCTTGTGGCCTAGTCTGCTCTCGACATAGCCTTTAGCGGCAATCTCTTTCTTTAGATGACCTATGAGGTCGCCGATTGTTTGACTGTCCTGCGTGTGATTAGATAGTAAGACACAATAATGCAGGCTCCAGGCACTGCACCGAAGCCAAACGAATTGAACGGCGTTATAAACAGGTATCTCCAGCCTGTTGAAAAAAACAAATCCTTGCCCTTAATCTACTTACGTATAGAGAGTCGCGCTAAACACTGAGAAGAGAACTAAGAGGAGTTGTTTGGTTGACAACGAAGAGATTAGAGCTCAAGCCGAGAAGATCCTCCGCATCGAACATGCCTATCTTTAAACGTGCTTCATCTGCAGAAATCGTGCGCCACCAGACGATGACATGGATGAGATCGAATTAGTAAGTTGCATTCGAACCACAACACGTGCAGCGCGTGGGCACACATCTTGTACGAATGCACGAAAGTTGTTTGGCAATTTGAGTTGCTGATGGCGAATGAGAATGACCTTGAACACTGCATCTATTGTTATCATCTATACAGATATATATTGTTATCATATATAGATTTTGATTTTAAATGTTGTTGGAATTCTATGCAGCTGTGCACTTGCTTAATCAATTTAATTCTATTTTGAACGAACGTATGCTTCTTCCACTTTGTACCTTATCCCAAATTTCTTTCTTATGTTTCCATCATAGCCTCGTGAGAGGTATACTGTAAGTGGTTCCAAAGCTTACTATATATAATGGGCATATTTAAAGCATTGTATTTCCATTGTGATTTCTCGGTGCACTTCAAATCCTGCACTTTGTACCTTCCACCAAGTCATTCCAATGTGTTCAACTCAATTCATAATGTACAGCCACAATATTAGGTACTCCAAGTCTTATTATCCTGCTATATAAAGCGGAGAGGCATGTGTCATGACGGGTGACTTCTGTCGCGTTCTGTCGACAGTGGATGCTACACCCAGCCGTTCGTCGTATCGCCGCTGCCAACCGTAAACACCACAACATGGCAGCATGGCAGGCAGCCATAACCGCCGGTGTTTACTACCCAGGCAGCCATGACCGCCGGTGTTGACTATCACGACGCTTCCACTGCCGGGCGGTCACCAAAGAACACTTGACGAGGTTTCGCAAGGCGTCATCGCGGCTATGACGAGCCGCCGCTGCGAGTTCAGACAAAACGTGCAGCGTTGCGGAAGAGGTCTGCGACGCGGCGCTACTCAGACTGCATGATCTGTGATGGAAGAAGTCGATGTGCCACACCTTTCGCTTTTGTTTCCCTCCAAGATCGCTACTGTTGCACTGCGCTTTCTCGCTAACGTGTACTTTTTCCTTCAGTTCCCAACACATTAGCAACAGCATATTATGATGGCCGAAGGTGTTCCGATGGGGCAGTCGATCCTATTATAGCCGCTCAGACAATCAAAACCGATTAATTTTTCCATCGCTTGAGCGGAGCTATCGGCTCTCAAGATCTCAAGATCGATGTTGGTCCGCGTTCTGTGATTATGATGGCCGACTGAAGGTCGATCAGGTAATCAGCCACCATGGTGAGACTTCGATCAAGCAATCAATCTTAACCGACAATATTGATATTTTCAGCGGTGATATTGGTTTCCTCTCAGACATTATATCGACGCATGATCTGTGATGGAAGACGCCGATGTGCCACACCTTTCGCTTTTGCTTCCCTCCAAGATCGCTACTGTTGCACTGTGCGTTCTCGCTAACGTGTACTTTTTCCTTCAGTTCCCAACACATTAGCAACAGCATATTATGATGGCCGAAGGTGTTTCGATGGGGCAGTCGATCCTATTATAGCCGCTCACAATCAAATTCGATCGATATTTCCATCGCTTGAGCGGAGCTATCGGCTCTCAAGGCTTACTCGATGTTGGTCGGCGTTCTGTGATTATGATGGCAAACGGAAGGTCGATCAGGTAATCAGCCACCATGGTGAGACTTCGATCAAGCAATCAATCTTAACCGACAATATTGATATTTTTAGCGGTGATATTGGTTTCCTCTCAGACATTATATCGATCAATATTATCGATCGTTTTACCTGTGCTGCCGGTTCCCTCTCAGACTTAATTTATCGGAGCGGGTGTTGCGTCCTTAGCTCGGAGTTCGATCAGGCAATCAATAACCTATTGTATGGATCAAGCAGTCAGTATTGCTCGGTATTATCGATTTTTTGAACGCGATACTGAATTTCGCTCAGATGCAGTGAAGGAAGGAAAATCAAATAGAGACGGAAGCTCTCACAATATATAATGGAGGATGACATGAGTCACTTTTGTAGTGGTTCTTCAATAGCAAAAACAATGTTCCCACCTTCCCCCTTCCCCAGTTTTTCGGCTACACCAGGCTCTCGAGAATGATTCTTCCCGTACGTCTCCTCAAAATTAGCGGCCAATGTCATAATCTGCAACGCACTCTTTTTGATTTGGAAATTGTTTGATGCATACTAACTTCTCGGGCTAGGTACTAAGCTATTTATACCTGCCCAGGTCCTCGAATTTTAAGCGGTGGACCAGGACAGCTCAGCGAAGGAAGTTCGTCGGACCTACGCACGGTTCGACTACGCTTTCAACCAAGTCTTGCCCCTAGCCTTGTTCCAATTTTCTGAAGTTCTTTGACCAATTTCCACTACCACTGTAGGCAGAGGAGGATAGTATTTTTGTCCCAAGTCACCTGTTCCGAAGATCGTCACACGTCGTGGCATAAGGCACGGCGACTGGACGGAAACGGTCAGGCGTTCGATTAGGCCTGACGAGCTGCAATAGGTTGTGAACACGACTCCAGTCGAAGCAGGAATACTGCGGGCATTTTCTTGAGTGCTATACAGGGATGTGGGTGATGCACAGCAAGGCATCAATCTGTAGCAGGCGTGCGTTTCTACGTGTTCGACTTCGACGCTAGGGATGCTTCCTTACCCAGCGTTGGTTGCCGGCGAAGCCGGCGCTTGGAGAGTAAGGAACCCCATCTAGGTTTGGATTGCGTTCCTAGCATGGCCCGCCATACCCGAAGCCGGCAAGCCTGGCGTGGCCCGCACGTCCAGCGTCAATGTATAACAATAACATCCAGTAAATCTATCGGATAGATTTGTTCTTTAATGCCACGAAACCCGCTTGCCCTGCACTCTAACGAGGTTTCCTAAAGATCGGAGCACGCCATCTGATACTTTGATTGGCGCAGCCGAATCTCATTAGGCCACGCTATTTTCTGAAGAGTCTGGCGCTGCCGCTCCGATCACCTAGCCCTCATAGACTAGGTGATGTTGTTGGTGGGGTTTCAACCTCATTCCTGCAGCTATCTGATACAGCGCGTTTAGAATTGAAACTTCAGCGCTGGAGTCTATGGTAAAAGAATTTTCAGGCATTCTTTCGTGGTTGGTTTCATATTTACTAGGCTTGATATTAGTGCCGTATGATGTAAGGCTTTGAGTACCTCCGTGTAGCTATCACAATAATACGGTGAGCACAAAGAAATGATAACATGGTAGGAGATACGAAGTGTCGTGACTTCCGTACGACTGTACGGTCGTCGCGGGGGTCAACAGGTCAAAACCCGTCGATCGACACGTCGAAGCCTGCGCCCACGTGTCTCCCGCGCAGGGAAGCTTCTGGAAGCGGCTAGAGACGCAGGGGAGCGTGCCCCTGAGCGCTCTAGCCGGTCCACAAGTCAGTCGTCGTCCACCGCTCCCGCAGAGCGGTCGTCTCCTGGTCTCCGCGGTCCGCCAACGTCAGCCGTCGTCGAGGAGGGCTACGCCTTAGCCCGGGGTCGCCGGAACCGTCCAGCCTAAGACGTCGGGGAGCTGCCATCGTCTCGGAGTGTCCGCCAGTCATCGTGCTCGACGCCTCCAGCCCTCGACGTCTCGTCCGCCGTCCGGGACCCGCAGGTAACGCCGGTCCTCTGACCGGCCCCGTTGACCCTGACTTGGCACACGCCACAGGGGCAGGGCCGGCCATGGCCGGCGGGTTGTCGGCTTTGCTTGGCCCTGGTAGTCGTGGGTGCGGTCTTCCCCCTAACTCGTAGGTTCTTTTGTAATTGTTATGTATCTTTAATCATATTAGCTTAGAGCATCATAAACATATAACCTTAGTAGTCCAATTGCTTAACTAAACTGGCCTGTCGGTTCCATGTGTGGTCGAAGTATGCAAGAGTGTGAGCTAGTCTGAAGCCAGGGGACCGCCTGAGGTCGCGGCCACGACAGAGAGGGTACCCCTGGGGGCAAGAGTCAAGTCCAGAGCTCACTGCAAGGTGTTGCATGGAAGTGTGCTGGAATGGGTTCATGTCTTAACAACTGGCATCATGGATCCGCACAGGGCCTATGGGCAGTAATTCCGCGTGGCCTTAGGGCGGGCAACCTTAGCGAGCGGCGGATCCGGAAGGGCTCCAAGCCGGGGCGTGGGTGGCGTCCCCCTCTCCGCCGATGCTTCGACGGGGGTCGGCCACCCGCGTCACGACATGGTGTATCGGACCGAGGTTCTTCGTGGGGAAACCCACGGGGGGCCTTTGTGATCGAACCTCCCATCCGCTCGCAAGCTACTGAGCTGAGCTCAAGCCGCGTACGGTGCGAGTGGGAAGCTGGACTAGCGAGTTCAGGAGAAGCTGATGTGTGCGGCGTACGCTATAACTGGGGTACTGCCTTCCTCGCTTCTTGTAGCCGTGTCCTCTTACCTGCGGAGCCTCGAGTGGCAGGAGCCGGCGCAGGGACAGCCGTTATACGTCGAGGCACAAGTGCTACGGTCCGGGCAAAGAAGGAGTAGAGAGCAGCCTAAAGCTGCTAGGAAACCCCTCAAGGACCAAGTCGCAGTGTCAAAGAAGCTGTTAACGAGCATCATCACCGGGGAGCCCCAGAGACGCGGGTTTACAGTGGGCCAGTGGCATTAGAGCGATACAGTAGCTGGCAACTGTCTGGTACGTGATCCCATGCAGCCGCGCGGGCATTGGCTGCAAGGTGTGGCCCGAGCGTAGCTTCTCTTGGTTCCTTGGCCTTAGCTATGAGGCGCCGTGCCGTGGAGCCCTCCTGTTCAGCTATCTCGTTTCACACTCGCACACCCATACATCAAGCCCTCATATTCCATTTTCAACACCATTCACCTTCCATGTCTACACATGTCACAACTTGCAGTCGTGCGCTTACGTATCGCTTGCTTCGTATGACCGTGCATTTCGGCGGGGGAGGCTCAGGGCCCGAGTCCTCCCTCAGGGTAGTCCACTCTTAGTTTGTTTGTTTTAGACTCGGGTACCGACAGTACCACCTCCTGTCATTAACGCTCAATACACCCACGCTAGCAATGCCATCAATCACGACCTGCAAGGCCAACCTGACCAAGGCGTTTACGGCTCTAGCAGTCGCCAAAAGTAAAATTCATGCATCTCTTATAACACCTGTAGATGCAAGCGACAGTAATCAGCCCCAAATTCTCGACGCTCGCCGCCTTAACATCCAGGCGGCCATTGCGGACCTAACATCCGCCATCCGTACGGTGCAAGAGCGACGTCAGGTGTTCCTTTCTACAGTCGAAGCATCTGCTGATCAAGAAGCAGATAATGCGGCGTACGAAAACTATATGCAAGAAACGCCCGTAAACGACGCAGTAGTCGAGGCAGAGTCAATCCTTAGCGCGCTGAACCATAGCCTCGGTGAAGTGCAGCTGCTGATCGAGCGTTGTCGCCTAGCGCAACTCTCTGAAATGACGCACAGTTCCAACGCTGGCACAGAGGCTTCAGCTTCGCTCGAAACCACTGCCTCGCATACGAGCCAGCAGCAAATCCTCACAGCCCCTCAGTCGCCTGTACAAGCGCAGCTTTCGCTTAACTCTACCATTCCACCGGCTACAGCAATCCCACCGCCGCAGCTGCTATACTGTACTACCATCCAGCTTAGCAAGTATAAGCTAAAGCCTTTCGATGGCGACATTACCCAGTTCCAACGCTTCTGGGGCGCGTTTCAGCTGGCCGTACACAACAATCCCAACATTCCACCGTTGGAAAAGTACTTACATTTGCAAAGTCTCTTAACTGGCGACGCCTCATGGTGCTAGACGATGTGGACCCTGCTGATAACAACTACTTTGAGTTGGTGAGAGCACTTAAAAGGCGGTACGATTGTCCTCATACGACGCGTGCAGTTCTACATGTGCAGCTCCAACAGCTTCCTCAAGCAGGCAACACAGGTCCTGAACTTCGGCGCACCTGGTCTCGCCTTACGGCTATACTACATGGCCTTCGTAGGCACGAAGACTTCCGTACGGTACTACCGCTCCTTGACTTAGTCAAGAGCAAGCTCCTAGATACAATACGCGAGAAGTTGCACGAACTCGAATATCAAAGCAACTCGCAGTTCGACTTAGATCAAAATGCACATGAACCTTAGAGAGTTCTTGTGTAATTCGCCTACTGTCAACGCTGCCATTGCTGACACAGACCGCGCTGTTGACCCAGCCAATGCCACTCTGCTGGGACTCAAATGGCATCCCGTAAGGGACACGTTGGTTATTCCCATCAAAACCACACAAATCACGGTTAATAGTAAGCGAACTGCTTTACGCGCTTTGGCGTCAACACACGATCCTCTAGGGTTCCTAATCCCTTTCTTAGCACCACTTAAAGTCCTTATACACGACTTGTGGGCTGAGGATTGTGGTTGGGATACGCCCTTAACACAAGCGCAACAGCAGCAATGGTACCATCTTGTTGTTTAGACGTGATTTGGCCATCTTCTTGCTAATCTTCGTGGATCAATTCCACCCTTACCACGGTGTATTTTGTCACCGCCAATGCCACAGTGCTCATACCAGCTTTGCGTGTTCGGAGATGCCTCGAAACGGCTATACGCGTGCTGCGCATATCTACTCTGTCGCAGCTCAACACTGCTAATGGCCAAATCACGTCTAAACACCATCAAACCGCTCACCGTTCCAAGATCGGAACTGCTGGCTACGCTTATTAGCGTTAACTTGGCACAATACCTCGTTGGGCAGCTTGGTCTTCCAATATCCGCGGTTCACATCTTTTCAGACTCGCTTATCGCGTTACATTGTGTACATAACACCAAAACCCTCAAATCGCGTAACAGCCATTCGCAACGCTGTGACTGCGCTAGCGGCTCAAAACGTCCCGGTCCGCTTCCATTATGTTGCTTCCGAGGATAATCCGGCAGACTGCGCCACTTGCGGTCTTGCCACGAAGGAAGCCCACAACCACATGTGGTGGAGCGCTCCGTCCTTTTTAACTGCTCCCCAGGAGCAGTGGCCGCACGCTAACATCGACTTCAAAGTCCTCCCGCAGGACAAGGTCGACGCGCAGTTAGAATACTCCAGCGTTAATTCAATCACCAAAGGCACTTTTCAATCGGCCTTACCGTTCTCTAGGGCTAACAGCTACCTCAAGCTGGTCAGAATCACGGCGTACGTTCTCAAATTCATCCGCCGTCAGATCCTAGATCGGCTTCCTCCATACCTTCAATCAGTAATGCAAGCAAAACTGCCCTCAGTAGTTTCAGAGTCTCCTTCGGGTACGGTACAGCCGTCGGACGTCAAAGCAGCGGAAAAACAGCTCATCTTAGCGCATTATCGCGAAGGTGAACAAGAGCTACACCGCTTACAGCTCGCGAATCTCAACGCCAGACGAACACCCGACCATCTCATCCGCTGTCCGTACCGGATTGGGCCTCTAGAAACAGCTCCAATTTTAATACTGCCACAACATCGGCTATCGCACCTCTTAGTGCTGCATTACCATCTCAAAAATCACCATTCCGGCGTTTATCACACCATCGCTAACTTGCGTACCCGTTTCTATATTCCATCCATACGGGTTTATGTCGCTAAGACCTTGCGTACCTGCGCTACATGCCGCAAAAACAACGGCAGACCTTACCGGTACCCTAACGTGCCTCCTCTCCCTCCGGAGAGGACCAAACGCTCAAGACCCTTTCAAAACGTAGGACTCGATTATATCGGTCCTCACTCGTGCACTGGTACCATCTCTGGCAAAGTCTGGATCTGCCTCATAACATGCATGTCAACACGCGCAGTTCATCTCGAGGTCGTACTCGATCTCACTACGCAGGAATTTCTCTTAGCGTTCCGCCGCTTCATAGCGCGAAGAGGTACACCAAGTATCATCTACAGCGACAATTCGACCACGTTCCGTAGCGCAGAGACCGCTATCGCATCGCTCATTTACTCTACCACCTCATGGCACAGCATCTCCAGTTTCTGCTCCACGCAGAAGATCACCTGGAAGTTTATCACCCCGCTGTCGCCGTGGAAAGGTGGTTTCTACGAGCGCTTAGTCGGCCTGTTTAAGTCCGCCTACAAAAAGTCCATTGGTCGTGCCATTTTGCCGCTAAGTCAACTTCAAACAGTCGTCACAGAAGTCGAGGCCACCTTAAATTGCCGTCCCATAACACCCTACAGGGAACGGGAAACCTTCGTCCACATCTTAAGGCCTATAGACTTTCTAAGTCCTCAGGTAAACCTACAAATACCACCTTTACCGTCCCAAATAGACGACATCTATGATGCCTTACACAATCTTTTCCAGTGGTACAATGAGAGCTTGTCTGTTTTAGATCACTTCTGGGAACTGTGGCACTCTTGCAGCCTGGCGAGAACGACATCAAGCTCGCACGAAACAACCGAGGTCAACTGCACTTGCTCCACAGCTCGGAGATGTCGTACTGATTGCGGACGAAAAATTGCCACGAGGACAATGGAATTACGGTATGATTGTTCCACTTATTTCAGGCAAAGACGGAGCCATTCGGGCAGCAGAAGTCCGTACGGCAAGCGGCAAGTGCTTGACTCGATCCATCTCGCACTTGTATCCGCTGGAAATTCGCGCTGTCACTACTTATGCGCCGCCGCAGGACTCACTTAGAACGCTGCCGCAGGACTCTCCTATATCTCCGTCTCGTCAGGACTCACCGACAACACTATCGCCAGCGCGATTTCAACCTAAGCGCAGCGCCAAGACTAAACACCTGTTCATCAGGACTTAAGGCGCTCAATCGTCGCTAAGGAACATTCCTTAGCCATTAATCCATCATAAAGGCATCACTAACTAAGTTTATCACCTTCAACTAAACCTTTCAGGTGCCTAAATACCATCCTTAGGCTCATCACCATCATTAGGCGCTATTAGCTAAGCAATTCCATCCTAAGACGTACATAACACGTCTTAAGGCGCCACTTCAAACGGTTCGCAGCGATTACGCGCACTTGCCTGCTCGCGCTAATAAGATCGCGCCTAGTTCGGACCAGCGGCGGCCTCACGCCCATTGCCGCGGTCCGCTCACACTATCTTAGCCCCTAAGCGACTCGGTCAGCAGGCTAAGATCACTCAATACATGTGTCGTTGACCCTTCACTCGTGTTCGCTCCGCGTCCCGCGCTTACCGCGCGGTCGACGCCCCTTAGCGAGTCATCCGATGGCACATGCCATCGCCAGCTGACCCCTTCGGTCCGTTTCCGGCTCTACGCCGGCTCAGCCGTTGCGCAAGGGCGCTAACACGCGCCGCGCTTAACGCAAGTTGCCGTAAGCCCCAGTTTATACTTGCGCCGCCACGCGGCGCGGCACCACGATCGCCGTGCATATCGATTTTTCGCGCCGCCCGGTCGATATCTATCCCGGCCATCGTGCCGCGCCGCGCAGCGGCGCAAGTATAAACTAGGGCTAAGAGGCTGGTCCTAGCGCGAATTACCGTACAGCGCCGCTTTGGACTGCCTGCGAATCACTTCTGGACTGTTCTTAGCCCAGACTGGGCATCGTCAACTACTTTTGTCATCATCCGACATTTCGGCTTCATTTTCGACATATTTCTATCAATCTGTCGCTACCTACCGCGCCGAGGAACGACCGCAGAACGGGCCGTCGACTCAGAAGAGGTAAGTTCTCTCTTTTTAATAAGTTGAGACGTGTGATTGCGCTAGGTTCATGTATGTTTTTTCTTTCAGATGCGCCCTTAAGGCGCAAGCGACTCTTTCTCAAGATTTTTATGTATTCAATTCACTTTTTTTTTCTTAGTCCATCTGTTTTTTTCAGTAACTGTTTCTTTCTTAGTTTCTCCTCCTTTACCATTCTTATCTCCTTATTCTCTGTTCTCATCATGTTTTCTCGCGCGCTCTCGTCTCATGCCCGCTTAGCGAGTCCCATCTTTTTCATGCTCATTCCTCTTAGGGACTCGCGATAAAAATAATCACACGTCGCCAAAATTTCGGTTCCCTTTCTACCTTCATAACTTCACCATTCATTACTTAATTAATTATTTTCTAAAGCAAATTACATTGGCATTGATCCCTTAAGGCATCACTACCACATATTCACCCTCCCTTTCGCTATACAACATTTCTAAAGTTAACATATTCTCAAGTCAATCTGCCCTTAAGGCATCGTATTCTATAAGCCACGCCGTGCATTTAAATCCACACATCACTTCTACTTCTCCTTTTCAATTCACTTCAACAATTTATAATCTAAATAACTTTTAAACATAAACTCTTATACTTCTATTTTGCCTTTATCTCTTCCCAATTTGTTGATTTTCCTATCCTTCCCTTCTCATATCACCTCCTCATCCTCTCCATGTTCATCACATTCACTATTATCCTATCGCCTCATTCTTGTTATCATTCTTCATCTCAATTCTTCGTTTTCGTCGCGTGCGCGCACCTCCTCTTCTATCTCATTTCATGTCTGTCTGCAACTGTCATTCTTGCTGCCACTGTTGCTCCTGTTCCATCGCAGCAACCACCATCGTCCGACTCCTCTTAGGGACGACGATGAACGCCGAGCGCGCGCCCAGCATGGCCTTAGCCAGTCCCACTGCCCTGCTCATCATCACTGCGCTTCACATTATCATCATCAACTCCTTTCAGCGCCTCGCATGGGATCCAGGGACAGGCGCTACGCTCCTCGCGCATCTTCGCTGCTTCGCAGCGTCTCTCCACCACCTCGACGTCGCCATTTTAGCACGTGGATTTCACCTCCACGTGAGCGTGCGGCCGGTACGGGGCTCTATACCGGCCTCGTCAACGCGACCCGTGGCACGTCGAGCCTTATACCTTCGACCCCTCTTCCTATTCCTCTCTAACTCCACCTTCTTCATCTCAGCCTTTACCTCCTACTCTTAACACCTCTTCCACTGTACAGCCTCATCCTCTATTCCCTAACCGTACTGGTCCTCCTCAACATTTTGGTCGTCCTCGCACTTTTCCTAAAAAACCCTCACACTTTTCTCCTCGCCCTGCTCGCTCTTCTCGTAGACCCACTACATTCCATTCTCCTCCTCCTCTCGTAGATACACCTACTCATTCTCCAACTCGCTCTCCTGTTCCTACTCCTCCTCCTCCCTCATCTCAACCCTCTCTCTTTCCATATCGCCCCTCGACATCCACATCTACACAACGTCGCCTTCTTAAGGCGAAACGCCGCTTGGCCAACATCACCACTTCATCCTCATCAGCTCGCTTGCACTCTCATCCAGCACAGCCTGCACAACAGCCTCCCAGCACGTCTGCCCAGCAGCCGCAGCGATCATCTCCTGCTGTTACACCGGAGATGTTTCGCGCCCGTTGGCGACCTTCTAGTCCGCTCTTTAGGCGGCCACAGCCGATGACAGGAGGCACTCCGCCACGTCAACCACAACCGGAGTCCCCCTTCTGGCCCTTAGAAGGTCTGTCCATGGAAGAGCAGCTGCGGGCACTCAACGTACAGTTGAACCACTTCCAACCAGGTTCATCGCAGTACGTGCTGCCCATACACTCGCACTATCTGCGGCAAATTCCGCCGTGCTTCTTCTGGAAGCCCATTCCGCCGAAGCAGGCCAGCACACAGACCGCGCCTCCGCAGCCGGAGCAACGCAGCGAGCCTGACCATCCCATTGTGAGGATGTGTCCGCCGTCTCCGCCGCTGCCTCCTCTGCCCTTAGACCAGCAACCCTCTGCGGGTATCTCGGTTGACAGAGAGGGCTTCTGGTGGAATCCCACCAGTCGGCGTGAGACGCGGCCGCAAGCGGCTCCCACAACATCGGCTCCAGTCCAGCAGGCACCCTTAACGCCTGCTGAGCAACAGCATCATCGGCAGCAAGTGCCGCAGCTCTTCGCCAGGCCGGCATCGCCCGCGCGAACACCATCGCCCGCGCCAGTACCATCGCCGCCGCGGCCAGCCATGCCACCCCTTAGGGGTCGTTTAGTGTGCGCGCGACGCGCGACGCGATGCATGTGTAGTGGCCAAATTGATCGAGCGACGCGATTGATCAATTCGGCCACTGCACATGGCATCGCGTCGCGCGCCGCGCGCACACTAAACGACCCCTTAGGGAGCGCGCACGCAGTCCAGCCGCACAACCACCACCTGTTCGTCGGTCTATGTATGACCCGACACCCCTGGTCCAATCCACACCGCCTCCTGGCTTAGGATGCTGGTTCTGTCTTGAGAACCACTACTCCTCATCCTGCCAGAACGTACCGTGCATCAGCGACCGCATCCACATTCACATGAGGAATGCGCGCTGCTTCCGGTGTGGCGGACAGCACTTAGACCATGAGTGCGAACAGCCTCCTAAAAAGTGTCTAGGGTGCGGTCTGGACGACCATCACATCGCGTTCTGCGCGCATAATCGCCAAGCCATCCGCGATCTCAGCAATGAGCGCTGCCTGAGGCACATGCGTAGGGCACGCCGCAACGCTTTCATTGCTCGCCGCCTTAAGGAAGAGTCTGAGGCACTGCTCGAACGCCACATGGAGCTTCTCGACCTTAACGCGACCGACATTGTGGATTGAAATGGTATGTTTACTCTCCTTTCTATTTGTTTCAACTCTGTTTCTTCCTTTTTTATTTTCCCTCTCATATTGCTTTCACCTTTATTCCTTTTATTATCCTTACACATATGTATTAATTTTCCATACACATATATAATCTATAGGTTGCTACATTTAGATATGCTTTATTGCAAGTTGGTTAGGCTAACTCAGTTCCTATGGAAGCAGCTTCGAATGGAAGCGTAATGAAGGCCTGGGTATGACCGGAATTAAGACCGGACTCCCAGGTGCTTCCTTCTTATAAGCTGCTCGAAAGTGATTTCCCTATTCAATCGGAATCATGCCATAGCTATACTGGTTGCCTAACCAACCTCTGCACCGTTATACCAGAACAAAAATAATTATAAAACAATTACGTAACTTTGAGTGATTAAATTACTTATTACTATATTCTCACGCTACGACTACCCATTGGTTCAGGCTCCTTGTACTTGAGCTTTTGAATGGTCGGACAACACTGAAAAATTACAGATTGCAGTGCATAGTGATACTACGTTTCTCATTGTTTTTCTGCGTTAGATTGTTGCAGTTGTAAAAGATTACTTGTTCGTTATCTCCTAGTTTGAGCGCACTTAAGGTGCAGTTATAAATAAATAAATAAATAAATAAATACACACTCTTTATCATCTCATTATCTTTATTATATAACCAATATAATCCTTTTGTTTCCGATCCTTTTATCGTAGCACAGTTCTCCCCAGCCTCTATTCAGGTCTGGTGTCTTGATCGCGCCGTGTGTCCGTCGTTCGTGCCGCTCCAGCCTTAGCGCCTGTCGAGCCGCCGTCCGTTTTCACGCCTGCCGTTCGAGTCGCCGACCTGTATATAGCTGTACATAATGCTTATATCGTCCATAACATCAACACCACTTCAACGTCCATCATAGCCGCCCATCGTTTCGTCCATAGTAGTTTCGTCCATCGTAGTATCCCACAACATTTCACTTCCATCTTCACTTCTTCTCTTCACTTCACTTAGTACCTCACCTCACCCCACCGGTATACGTACATCTCCCCATCATGCTACTGAAGCTTTAACCCGGTTTTCTTCTTGTGTGTTTTTGTCATGTTTTTGCTTAGCTAGTTACTCTCATTAATCATGTATCTTTAACTCGTAGGCAAGCACATCGGCCCCTCAAAGTTTCGTCATGCTAACCCGACCTTAGACCGCACCTGTCACACCCTGCGGCGCACGCACCGTGGCATCGCCCGCCACGCCGCCGCCCAAAGTCAACCAAGTAGTCTTCGATGCTTAACATGTCTGTAACTTAATAGGTAAGCAGCAAGGCCACAACTACCTAGTGGGTCGTCTTCTTCGTCGCGGCCCCCAGTGTCGTGACTTCCGTACGACTGTACGGTCGGTCGGGGTCAACAGGTCAAAACCCGTCGATCGACACGTCGAAGCCTGCGCCCACGTGTCTCCCGCGCAGGGAAGCTTCTGGAAGCGGCTAGAGACGCAGGGGAGCGTGCCCCTGAGCGCCCTAGCCGGTCCACAAGTCAGTCGTCGTCCACCGCTCCCGCAGAGCGGTCGTCTCCTGGTCTCCGCGGTCCGCCAACGTCAGCCGTCGTCGAGGAGGGCTACGCCTTAGCCTGGGGTCGCCGGAACCGTCCAGCCTAAGACGTCGGGGAGCTGCCATCGTCTCGGAGTGTCCGCCAGTCATCGTGCTCGACGCCTCCAGCCCTCGACGTCTCGTCCGCCGTCCGGGACCCGCAGGTAACGCCGGTCCTCTGACCGGCCCCGTTGACCCTGACTTGGCACACGCCACAGGGGCAGGGCCGGCCATGGCCGGCGGGTTGTCGGCTTTGCTTGGCCCTGGTAGTCGTGGGTGCGGTCTTCCCCCTAACTCGTAGGTTCTTTTGTAATTGTTATGTATCTTTAATCATATTAGCTTAGAGCATCATAAACATATAACCTTAGTAGTCCAATTGCTTAACTAAACTGGTCTGTCGGTTCCATGTGTGGTCGAAGTATGCAAGAGTGTGAGCTAGTCTGAAGCCAGGGGACCGCCTGAGGTCGCGGCCACGACCGAGGGGGTACCCCTGGGGGCAAGAGTCAAGTCCAGAGCTCACTGCAAGGTGTTTCATGGAAGTGTGCTGGAATGGGTTCATGTCTTAACGACTGGCATCATGGATCCGCACAGGGCCTATGGGCAGTAATTCCGCGTGGCCTTAGGGCGGGCAACCTTAGCGAGCGGCGGATCCGGAAGGGCTCCAAGCCGGGGCGTGGGTGGCGTCCCCCTCTCCGCCGATGCTTCGACGGGGGTCGGCCACCCGCGTCACGACACGAAGTGTGGAGTGTGAAGTACATCTTACTATCATATATGGCGGTGAACACAAAGAAAAGAGAACTTGGCGGGAGATACTAATACTGAGGTATGAAGTACATCAAACTGTCATATGTGTTTAACCCTTTCACGACATTGTCCGACGATGTCGTCAGACACTTTTTACCGCGTGGGACAATGTCCGACGATGTCGTCGGACACCATCATAAAAATAGTTCATGAAAAATTATCAAGCATTTAATAGAACAACAATAATCAATGAGTCCACTAATACCTACGGTTAAGACGGTCCTTGGGAAACTTCATTCGTTCGTTACCAGTACTCTATTCTGATTGACGTATTTGGGATCTGGACTATGGAACGACTCAGATATAAAACTGGAAATATCATAGAATGTGACTCTGTGGCTAACTCATTGATCTTCCCTGTTAGGACAAACATGGATCCCCTATGGATTTCACACTGGAGAGCTGAGACATGCAGTCTCTTATCTAAAAATAAGGCAACACGCACCCTACCATCTATAAACTGCGATGAGAAGCCGCTCCGATTCTGCGACTCCTGTGGTGGACTGAGCACCAAAAACGAAGGGGTGCCGGCGTGAACCAGCCTGAACAGCTGATTCACGTTGATGCGGGCGCGCAATTCTCATCGGGGCGCGTTATCCTTCAGCAGCTGTTGGTCCCGACTAGAACGAGTACAGTACCTCGCCGGCGGCGCCGCTGGGCGGCCATGGCTGCCGCTGAGCGACATGGATCAACGGCTTCGCCGTCCGGCGCCCGCCGCTAACAGCAAAAGTGTGTGTGGCCCTTTTTGTGGCGTTGCTGCTGCCCTATCCTTCATCATAGGGTAGGGACGCAGAGCGCACCTCCAGCGGCGAGCTCAGCGGTGCCGCCCGGCGGCAGCAGCGATAATGACTCGAATCATTATGGCCGCTGCCGCTCCAGCGGCGCCGGGAGAGTGTCTCTGCGCTCTAGCCTTTCGCGGCGGGCCTTCCTTAAGTGAAGACGGGCGCTCCTTTAAAGTCGGCGGTCGATAACACCGATCAGCTGATTATTTTCGCCGCTCGCCTGCCATTTCCTGATTTCGTCGTCCATTTCTTTTTTCCTTGTCCTGTTTTGTTTCTAGACGATTTTAATATTCAATTTCAGATAGCTGAGGAACCACCATCGAGTCGAGAAGCTGGAATATCCTGCGAATGTGAGTGTTTCTTCAAGGTTGAGTGACCACCTCGCGAGACGTGCACTCTCCTAACAACACTAATTTGGGACTATCAGTGGCATTGCTGAGGTCACTTAGTACGGACACTTGTGTTGCAAAATACGCTAAGCATGCATTGCTTGAATATCTGCTGACCGATGACTTGCTCACTTAAGCACTTTCACATCGCTCAAAAAATCATGGTACCTCACAATAGACTTTGAATTCTGCAAACCAGCTGTGGATTCCCTTTTGTCTCAGTTACATCTCATTTACCTGAGCTGTGCAGACGACTTACCGGCAAGCAAGTAGTCAACACTCCCTCTTCGGCTTCGAGTGGACCAGAGTCAACACGATCGGCGGCGTATTTTACCCCAAAAGCCAGCTTATACGCGGTCCGCCGTCACGGGAATCAGCCTGAACAGCTGATTCACGTTGATGCGGGCGCGTTATCATTCAGCAGCTGTTGGTCCCGACCAGATCGAGGGCCGGCGGCGTCGCTGGGCAGCTGCCGCCGCCAATGAGCGGCAGCAATCAACGTTTTCGCCGTCCGCCGCTCGTCGCAAAAGTGTGCGGAGGCCTCTACCGCAGGCGAGGTTGGACAGCTTGAGGACTGCGCGTCGTAAACTGTTATTTCGCATACAAAGAGTGTCGGTTGGGCGATGTGCCTTCTCAGGAACGTTAATGGGATGGGATAAAGTATTAGCTTGCCTTTTCGACCTTTTTAAAAGAACGCCAAGGGAATTGGGAATGGTATTCACAACCATTGCTTCGGCTCGAAGGCGAGACTCGATGCCCCCTCCCTGCGTAGCGAGGTTGCGACACATTGTGAACTTGCCAGAACGTTACAGTGGTGCTTGATTGGTTGGTAAAGGTTACACGCGAAGTACCAAGCGCCTTGAAATTGCTTATATCGCTTGCCTTGTGTAGAACAATGAGATTTCAAGCCCGTTATTTCTCAAAACATGAGTTCAGAATGCTTCCCAGATCAATTGCTGCGGTACAGGGTGAACTCGGATAGGTTCTTTATCTCAAAGCGAGGGCCTTTTTCAGAAGTTTTATCCTTACTCTTGTCAGATTGCTAACACCTGGCCATATACGCAAATGTTCTGCGAAGGAAAGCGAATAATAGAAAAGCAATGACGATGGCCCACTTAAATTTGATGACTCCCATTTGCTTCATGGAAAACGTTGGCATTATGCATGCAGGAGCCAATCTTGTCTCCTACAATTTATTTTTACAGATTCAGTTTCTCTAGACCTATACCTCCACTAATTGATTCTGTCGTGCCACACAAAATTTATAACTTTATAAAATGTATTTTAACCTAAAATTAGCAGCTTCAAAACGTCTGTTTCGTGACCTTTAGGAACGTCTGTAAGCTACCGGAGTTGCATCCCTGTCCCCTTCTTGAAATTTAGTCTCCTTCCACAGCACGACTCCGCGACTGCCAGTGGTTATTGAGACCCAGGCGACGAGAGTGTACTCTGACCCGCGCGCTGAGTCAGCTCATTCGGCCGGCAGCCGTCGGATCAATCGAGTGTCTGTTTCTCTGCGCTCTCGCCTTTCCGCTCGTCTGGATGACCCGTGTACTAATCCCTCCGCATACTTTTGCGGCAGCGCCGCAGTCCTATCTTTAAGCCCTCCGCACACTTTTGCGGCAACGCGGCAGCCCTATCTTTAAGCATGGGGCAGAGACGCAAAGTCGCCGCGCGAGGCAAAACTAGCCTCGCGTGGCCTGCCGCTGATGTGCCGCCTACGCGGCAGATGCGGTGCCGCCTACGCGACAGACGCGGTGGCAGCGGCAGTAGTCCTTTAAGGCATTGTTGCCGCATTGCCGCGTCGGTGATTGAGCGAGCGGGAGGAGTGCCGCGTGAACTCTAGCACGCGACAGTAGAAGCCGCGTACGCGGCTGTTCTGCCCGTGCCGCGTACGCGGCTGTTCTGCCCGTGCCGCGTACGCGACTGCCGCAAAAGTGTGCGGAGGGCTTTAAGCATGGGGCAGAGACGCAAAGTCGCCGCGCGAGGCAAAACTAGCCTCGCGTGGCCTGCCGCTGATGTGCCGCCTACGCAGCAGACGCGGTGCCGCCTACGCGGCTGACGCGGTGGCAGCGGCAGTAATCCTTCAAGGTATTATTGCCGCATTGACACGTTGGTGATTGAGCGAGCGGGAGGAGTGCCGCGTGAACTCTAGCACGCTGCAGTGGAAGCCGCGTACGCGGCTGCCGCAAAAGTGTGCGGAGGGCTTTAGACGCTCTTTCTTGGTTGGTGGTATTTATGGGGAAGCTTCTCTGCCGCTTAGGGCTTCTACTCCAGTGTTCTATTTTTGCGTGCGCATTTGTCCTCTCCTCAGTCTTCCGCTCATTTTTTATTCAGCATCATGGTATGACCATCTTTATATTCAGTTTCAACTTGTTTCGTAGCGTGGATGGTATCTTGGGAAAGGAAAATTAGAGAAAGCACGACCATCCAGGATCAAAGAGCGAGTAAATTTGTACACGTTTAAAAAAGCTCTGACTTTCTCCGATTTCAAGGTATCCCTTTAATATCAATGTTAGTGTCACATTTCCAGGTTTATATGGAAAATCCTGTTCGGAGGCTGCTTGCAAGTCTCTTTCGATGCTAAGCCGTTTGTGGTTCATTCCAAGGACTTGTGGATGTAGTCGATTTACTTGTTCACATGCTAATGATAAGTAAATCTATTACTGCTCGGTTTCAGGGAATTATTTTCAGAGATTCTCGTACATGCTTTTAGGAAGATGATCCAGAACGATGTCGAGAAGGCTCGCTTGATGGCCGTTCCTGCTAGCGCTGGAGGACAGCTTCGGAGTCAACAAGGATACCACTGATGGTGAGAACCTCATCTATACATATGCACAGGGACAGAGGGACAGCGATATGTTAAGATTGTTATGCTTACACATCTAAGTAACGTAACGCCGTTTTGGGGACCACATCTTCAGCCCAAGTTGTTTTCGTCCGGCCAAAATTTGTGCAAATCTATAGGAAATATCGGATTCGCACTGGAAAACACACATGGATCTTCTGGTCAGACTTAACAGTTTGAAAAGACATACTTGTGAAACCTTTTTCATTCAGATGTCTGCACTTTCATAGGATTATTTGATTCTTTAGGAAGCAGATGGGAGACGGAATGAAAACGCTTTTTTTGTTCCGAATCGGAGATCAACGTGCATCTGGGCAATCTCTCCAGTTTAAGTGAGTTCAATTCCTTACCGTTATTATTTGTGTTTTATTATGGAAATCTTTCAAAAGCCAAAGTTATTTGCAAACGACAATCCTTGTTCTTGCAGTACTCGTACATAGCTGTTCGTTTTAGGAACGATATGCATTCGTCACAATGTCGACTGCTGCCACGTAACCGGTACCTGCTTCTGTGTTGATGAATTCTTCCATCGAGTCGAGTGCTAATTTTAAATGGCTTGGCGTTGTTGTATAATCTGGTTTATTGGGTAATAACTTATATACCGCCATATAAGATAATATGTCGTGATTGCAAGCTATTTCATCTCAACTGTGCAATTTTACCTGTACATTTTTCGATCTCCTCAATCGTTGTTATTGCTCCGTATTCGATGCTTCCGCTATTTTTTATGCTGTATTAATTATTTTTTGCTGTAAAAAAAAACAGCAAAAAGTATTTATTATAAGCTCAAAGTTGATTGTTCATTCCACTTCCTTCATGTCAACTGTCTTGAGTTGAATGGGAATACAATTAGTGTGACCGCTGGTCTATCGTTGAATAAAATGAAGAAAAGACGACGGGGGCAGTCGTTCGGTACGCCGCGCTGCCCGCCGCCCACTTCGGCTGCGGGACATTATGTACGAAAGGTCGCCGCGGACGCGGCGAATAGCGCGGCGAGAGAAGACGTCGCAGTTGGGTGACTTCAGCGGCCAGTGATATCAAGACTTGCATCAAAACTTGCACATCAAGTGTTAGAAAGTGTATACAAAGTCAGTTTCACTGCGATAGTGTGTAATATTTTCAGCTTTTCCTGAAGAAACGCCATATAAAATTGAGCATTATAAAGTTGTTTAGTTTTATAACTCGAACTCAATTTCTGAACCAGAACATGTTTTCCCGCAGCTCCTGCAACAGCAGGAAGAGATATCAACAACTCAAACCTAGCGACTGCAGCAGATCATGAGGCACAACTCACACGACCGCAGCGAGCTTATCGCGCACGCCGCAGTCGCCGTCGCGGGCGCGGCAACCATAGAGGCCGCCCAGCGGAGAGTCGTTGGATACCTCAAAAAGGGGCGGGGCGAGGGGGCGCCGAGGACAAGATGTCCAGGTCCCGGGGGGAGCCCGGTTTTCACACCGGAGAGGTCTCCGCCCGCTGAGTCCCCGCCTCCGCCCCCCTTTGCCCCGCCCATTTGGACCAGTTGACGGCGCACACCGCCTGTATTAATTAGACGTCGCAAAGTGGAACATTTCCCTTCCCCGTGCAACTAATGCTGCCGCAAGACTAACGAGCTCTGCAGCTACTACTACGACTACTATCCTGCTATTATATTACCTCGACTACTAATGCAACGCCATTGTGAGCGTATGAAAAACGGTAAGCTAGAAAACGCTTTCTAAAAGTAACATATCCTGGTTGTGAAGGCTTTCATAATCGCTTCTCCATATCCACTGCATTCGTTTGCTATTTCACTGAGGATTCTGTGCATATTTGACTGCACAGATCTTTTTTGATAAGCAAAACGATGCAGAAGTACTTGTATATTCCTCTGCATTTGTAATTTAGGTGTGAGCGTGCTTAACGTTCTTATTTTAGAAGTTTTTTGACTCTTGGCGTTCTGATCATTCGGCAGGGTGCCCCTCCCCTCCACTCTAGAGTTGCTCACAGTGCCATATTGGTCCCTCATTTAGACATTGGTCCCTGGACTGGAGTAATTGCTCGCTGGTCCTGTGCGTTCATCAGACCTGTGTCGTGACCTGTGCCGCTCCTCGCACCTTTTACGGTCCTTCGCACCTACCATTGGCTGCCCTCAAGAGATGCTTTAGGCGCCTCTTGGCAAACGTAAGAGGCGCCAAATGCTAGGAATCAAAGTACTGATCTTTGAAGAGGCCCACGGTTGGAAGAAGTCCAAATAACTTGTTTAAGTAGAGCACAATTAATCAGGGATGGGGTAATATGTGCTCAATTTTGTGCGCTGACTCCTTCGGTATCCTGCGAGGCTCGACCTTTCGTTTCCTTCAACAAAAAAGTGAATTTCGAACAACGCGCCTCAGCTCACAACAAATAGATAAAATAATCCGTTTGCCAGGCACTTAACAGTGGAGTAGACTTCGGATTGCGTTGGTTTATCCGCTATATGACATGTGATGAAGTTAAGCGATACCTCAACAGACCTTTTAAAGAGTAAGCGACTCCCTCTACCAATCCTTAGGTTTTAGGTAGTAATGTGGGGGACTAGTTGGTCGATACCCTGCGACATGACCTTTTGTCTGCTTCAACAGAAAGTCTTTCGGACAAAGATCCCCACCCAGAACTGCGACAGGGCCTGCGATGAAGCTAAAATATATTAGCAATCATTTTCAAAAGTAAACGATTCGGCTGCTTCAACAGAAATTGTTTTCCGAACAACACTTCCCGCCCCATAGGACGCGACAGGACCTATGTTGAAGTTAAATGATAATTCGACGATTTTAAAGAGTAAACGACTTCCTCTACCAATTCAGCGACCTAGCGGCTGCAAAACGACTTATCCGCTCTCTATCATATGTAGCGATTTATTCTCCGAAGTATCCATTCTTTACGTGACGAGGAGCAGATTGTGAGAGTCTCTATCCGAACTGCTTAATCTGCAGAAACACAAATAAAATCAATCGGTATTGGTCGACCGGTCGACATCTTTTGCTGTGGGACAACTGTAATACTCCTCCGATTCTGTAGTCATTCTACCTTCCACTCTCCCATCCCCCTCCAATACCATCTTACAAATGTACCGGCAGAGAAACGAAGTGAGAGTCAAGCACACACACGCTCGTTGCAAGAAGCTAAAAAGCCTTTTGAAAATCCAACGCATGCTGTGCGAAGTCTGATCTGTGGCAGGTCATCTGGATCTGAACGCCCGTTATACGACGTCTGTGTTTCGTCTTCTAAATCCGAAACCATGTTTCATAACGTCTGTGACACATTTGTGGAGTCCCGACGCACGTTTCACGACGTTGCCACAACGTCTATGGCAGGTCTTCGGCATCCCGGCACACGTGCCTCGACGTCCGACTCACGTTGTACAATCACCGACAGCGAAGTTCTAGGAGCCATTTGAGCATAGAATACTGGTCATTTGCGCTGAGCACTTTGCTGGTCCTCAAGAGTTTTCTATTAGAAACGATTCCACATAGTACTTCACCAGCAATTAGCATATCACCTTCAATAAAGCGCGGCGAGGCGTTCTTAGTCCTTTGACGATCTGAGCGGTCGGAGCCATAAGGGCTATCAACCGCACGATGTCCACTCTGACGCTGCTGCCAAAAAGCAATGAAACTTGTTCTCTACTCAATTCGACACCAATTTATCAGGCGTTTCGTGCACTGTCCGTACATGTTTGAAAAATTCTATGCTTCGGTTAAGGTCGCCTTGTAGCTCATTTTTTCATATATACACCGTCTACATTTCTAAGAGAGCCACAAAGGCACTAGCGCATTAGCAACCTTATTTTAGCTCGAAATGCGTTGGCTTGTTAGGCATGAGCCTTAAGATTATTAAAAGGGCTGACGATCTTCAAACGAGAAGGGAAAAATACGAAGTATAATCCATGTCGTCGTCTGACCAAGGGTGTTATCAAAGCTTCTCACCACCGCGACCCACTGTGAACACATTCTCCTAGACAAGCTTCGGAACTGTATAGCGGCTTCCTACAACCTTGCCTTGTTCACAAAAGACGGTGTGTTTGAGCGGATCATCACTGGAAGGACGATCACCTGTTACGGGTGGTTCTATTTCTGCTGCCAAACGCATCCACAGTCCAACTTGTTCTCTGCCTTAGGGGCATGCGTTATGACTCGCTCAAAGATTGTTGAAAACACCATGGACTGCGCTGAATCTTCTTGGTTGCTGTTCATTCCAAGTTTGTTGGGAATGTTGTTCAGCTTAGCTCACTTTGACACGGGATGAAGCTGTCGTTCAGGGCTTTCACGAAGAAGTCCGACCAACTCGTTGGTGGGCGTCCTGGTGTTTTCTTGACATCCCGCGGAATCCAGTCGGTAACGGCTCTCGTGCAGCGGGTGTCTGCGAAACGCATTATGTGGCCGGCCCACCTAATTTTCGACAACTTGGCCCACGCGACAGCGTCTCTGATCTTCGAACGTCGGCGAGGCTCGGAACTCCGGAGGCCTTCTCTCACTTGCGTGAGTCGTGTCACTCCGAGCATCGTCCTCTCGATTCCACGCTGCGCGACGCTGATCGCGTGTTCATCCTGCTTTCGTATAGCCCAGGTCTCTGAGGCGTATGTTAGGGCAGGAAGAACAGTGGAGTCGAATAGGTGGGCACGGAGTCGGACGTTCTTCGTCTTCTTCTCGACTTCTTAGACGCTCTTGAAAGCTCTCCAAGCCGCTCGTTTCCTCCTGCTCAGCTCTGGCGCTAGGTCGTTGGTCATATTGACTTCGCGACCCAGGTACACGTAGCTGAAACATTCGGAGATGTTCGTTCCGTTGAGCGAGAATGGGGCATCAGAAACTTGTCCGTTCCTCATGAACATCGTCTTCGTAAGATTCAGCTGCAGTCCAACATTCCCACATACACGATCGAAGTCGGCCAGCATTCGCTCCGCCTGGCTGATGCTCGGTGTTATGAGCACGATGTCGTCAGCGAAGCGAAGATGGTGCAGTTGCCGGCCGTCGATCTTCACTCCCATGTCTGCCCATTCTAGTTCGCGCATGACGTTTTCGAGGGTGGCGCTGAAGAGCTTCGGGTATATGGTATACCCTGCCGAATCCCTCTCTTCACGTCGATGACGACGTCGTTGTAGAACGGAGAGATCTTGGTCGTGAATCCACTGTGCAGCTCTCGAAGGACTCTGATGTACTGAGTAGGAACACCCTGAGTGAGCAGGGCGTCGATGACGGCTTCAGTTTCGACGGAGGACGTTGGACGATATTAAGAGAAAATACCAGTCCCTTTACAGGCCCTCCTTACGATTAGTGGAAAGAAGCTCGAAATATGCACCCTTCTCCAACAGCTGGGCGCACAGCTGCCTGCGGGATAGCAACCTGGCATGGCGCACTGAACCACAGGCTTCGCGATGGTAGGTCACGAAGCCTGTGGTTCAGTGACGAAAAATAGTCCTCCAGAACACTGCGTCAGACGAAAGGACTGATGGAGGGTTCATTTGCTCTTCAGGAGTCGGTTAAGGTATCGCTTATGCTCCTGTCTCGGTGTCGTGGGGGTGGGTCTTGTTCGGAAAACTCTCAGTCGGAGCAAACTAAAAGTCGAGTCGCAGGAAACCGACCAAATAGTCCTCCAGAACACTGCGTCAGACGAAAGGACTGATGGAGGGTTCATTTGCTCTTCAGGAGTCGGTTAAGGTATCGCTTATGCTCCTGTCTCGGTGTCGTGGGGGTGGGTCTTGTTCGGAAAACTCTCAGTCGAAGCAAACTAAAAGTCGAGTCGCAGGAAACCGACCAAATAGTCCTCCAGAACACTGCGTCAGACGAAAGGACTGATGGAGGGTTCATTTGCTCTTCAGGAGTCGGTTAAGGTATCGCTTATGCTCCTGTCTCGGTGTCGTGGGGGTGGGTCTTGTTCGGAAAACTCTCAGTCGGAGCAAACTAAAAGTCGAGTCGCAGGAAACCGACCAAATAGTCCTCCAGAACACTGCGTCAGACCAAAGGACTGATGGAGGGTTCATTTACTCTTCAGGAGTCGGTTAAGGTATCGCTTATGTTCCTGTCTCGGTGTCGTGGGGGTGGGTCTTGTTCGGAAAACTCTCAGTCGAAGCAAACTAAAAGTCGAGTCGCAGGAAACCGACCAAATAGTCCTCCAGAACACTGCGTCAGACGAAAGGACTGATGGAGGGTTCATTTGCTCTTCAGGAGTCGGTTAAGGTATCGCTTATGCTCCTGTCTCGGTGTCGTGGGGGTGGGTCTTGTTCGGAAAACTCTCAGTCGGAGCAAACTAAAAGTCGAGTCGCAGGAAACCGACCAAATAGTCCTCCAGAACACTGCGTCAGACCAAAGGACTGATGGAGGGTTCATTTACTCTTCAGGAGTCGGTTAAGGTATCGCTTATGTTCCTGTCTCGGTGTCGTGGGGGTGGGTCTTGTTCGGAAAACTCTCAGTCGGAGCAAACTAAAAGTCGAGTCGCAGGAAACCGACCAAATAGTCCTCCAGAACACTGCGTCAGACGAAAGGACTGATGGAGGGTTCATTTGCTCTTCAGGAGTGGGTTAAGGTATCGCTTATGCTCCTGTCTCGGTGTCGTGGGGGTGGGTCTTGTTCGGAAAACTCTCAGTCGAAGCAAACTAAAAGTCGAGTCGCAGGAAACCGACCAAATAGTCCTCCAGAACACTGCGTCAGACCAAAGGACTGATGGAGGGTTCATTTACTCTTCAGGAGTCGGTTAAGGTATCGCTTATGCTCCTGTCTCGGTGTCGTGGGGGTGGGTCTTGTTCGGAAAACTCTCAGTCGGAGCAAACTAAAAGTCGAGTCGCAGGAAACCGACCAAATAGTCCTCCAGAACACTGCGTCAGACGAAAGGACTGATGGAGGGTTCATTTGCTCTTCAGGAGTCGGTTAAGGTATCGCTTATGCTCCTGTCTCGGTGTCGTGGGGGTGGGTCTTGTTCGGAAAACTCTCAGTCGAAGCAAACTAAAAGTCGAGTCGCAGGAAACCGACCAAATAGTCCTCCAGAACACTGCGTCAGACCAAAGGACTGATGGAGGATTCATTTACTCCTCGGAATCCTGACTCAGAAGCTATTATATGGTAGTAGCACGCTCCGACAGCTTAGGATCCTTCCGTTACCCCTAATATACCACCCGATAACTTTCCACTCAATACCATATTCTCTGGCAAATACAGATGTGATAATCTAGCATCCGCCATCAGCGCCGGTAATCCCGCCCCAGCCCTAGTTCTTGTGCACTCGGACAACTGGTCCTCAATAAGCGGTGGGCGCGTCCCTTGTACCGCCCCTTCGTATGGGCGGTGTGAAGAACACCGTTCCGCCGTTTTTAGCGGAGAGTCGTTGGATACACCGCCCCCAGAAAGGGGCGGGGCGAGGGGCGCGCCGAGGACAAGATGTCTGGGCCTTCACATGGAGGCATCGCATTTCTAATCATTTGCTTGGCCCTGCAGGTTTATCCTGAACTGATTTCGTTCTTTAGACAAGAGGAGTCAGAATCTTGTTCACCATATTTGGAGGGAAAGAGCTTTTGGGTGGTGCGCCAAGGCTTTCTTCGTCCCGCCACATTGCACAGTACTAAGGCGTCGCCCGCATTTTCAGTAGTAGAAAATGGCAGCCGACGTCGCGTCTGCGGTGATGGCTGTTGCGATGCGGCGAGCGGCTCGCGCCCAGTCCTGCACGAAGAACGATGGTCCGACGGGAATTCGCCGGTGGTTGACCGGGGCGCGTCAACCGCCGTCGATTTCCTCAACAACCATTATTGCTTTACGAAGAGCGGTAATCCGGCGGCGGTCGACGCCTGCGAGTGTCTGAGGGTTCACTTCCTTCAGGCGTGCTCTTCGGACGTCCTCCGTGATTGCATCAGACACAAAGAAGCGCGCGTGAAGGTTACGGTAGGCCCAATGTCAACCTTCCGCTGCCTCCATGCTTGTCTTCGTATCTCCTACCACGTTCTCATTCCTTTGTGCTCACCGTAATATTATGACAGCTATACGGAGCTACTCAAAACCTTACCTCATACTGCACTGATATTATGCCCAATAAATATGGAGCCTACTACGAAAAAATGCCTGAAAATTCAGGCATTTTTTCGTAGTATTTATTTATTAAAGTACTTGAGATTAATTGCTGTCTACAGGACGCCTACTGCTTCTATTAACAGCACTATTCAAATGATAAAGGCAATAAGCGACTTATGCTCTTGCAAAGCACAGTGTGTTATTATGGGAGACTTCAATTTGCCTGATATTGATTGGTCCAAAAGTTATCCCTCCAGTGTAAACATGGCATCGAAACTCTTTGTGGAGATGTGCACATCATGCAAGCTCCATCAAAAAGTTTCGAAGCCAACTCGATATGACAGCTTGTTGGACCTCATCCTTACCAGTCACTTGCATCTTGTTAAAGATACTGAAATCTTGCCGCCTATTGGATCTAGTGATCACTCATGTATTTATTTTCGTATTCAGTGCTTCATAAAAAAGCCCACTTTTCGTCTCCGAAGATTATTTCATAAGGCTAACTATGACGCTATTTGTCAGTTTTTGTTGTCGCTGGATTGGAGAACGCTCCTTGAGGGATATCCTTCTGTAGATGGCAAATATGAACTTTTCTTATCTATTTTACATAAATGTATCGAAGAGTTCGTACCTATTGAAAGGCATCCTATGAATTATGGTAAGCTACCACCAAATTTGGTCAGGCTTTCTGAACAAAGACAAATGAGGTGGATGAATTATCAAATTCACCCAACCGTTAACAACTTGAATAGTTTTAAAGCTTTAAGTGACAAGTTTGATCGACTTTTGAATAGATACCATAAGTATGTCGAGAAGAAAATTCTTGAAAAACCTGGGAAATCTTCCCTTTATACCTTGTTAAATTCGGTGCTGAAACGACCTGAGCGAATTCCAACCCTAAAAGATTTAACTGGACAATCTGCAGTAACTGATGAGTCTAAAGCGTCTATGCTAGCGAGATACTTTCAAAAGTCTTATTCGGAGTCGTCTTCCTACAGTGATGCTTTCGATACTGTGAGCTCTACTCAGAGTATGGAAAACACAATTTGGTTCCACAAAGAAGAAATCTACAATGCATTATGTGCGCTACCTGCAACCTTTACCGTTACCCCGGATTATGTACCACCATACTTTATCCGGAAAATCGCCATAGCTATCTCTTACCCGTTGGAGCACATATTTAATGGTAGCTTCATCCTAGGCGAGGTTCCTGGTCGTTGGAAGCATGCGTTCGTTACTCCGATACCCAAGAAAGCACCCTACAATCTGGTTAGCAGTTATCGCCCCATCAGTACCACATCAGTTTTTGCAAGAGTTTTCGAAAGGAAACTCAAGGCTGCTCTCGTCAATTATCTTGAGTCAAATTCTCTAATTCCTAATAATCAGCACGGTTTTCGCAGCGGTAGCTCAACGGAAACATTAATGCTGTCAGCGTTAAATGATTGGACAAAGGCGCTTGATCAAAAAATAAACGTGGACGTCGTTTATTTCGATTTTATGAAAGCTTTCGATAAGGTTCCATTAAATAAACTGATCTACCAGCTGGAGAAAATCGGTGTTCATCCAAGGATAATTAAGTGGATAAAAAACTTCATAAGCGACAGATCCTTTCAGGTTAGAGTCAACGAGTCGTACTCCGAATCCATTCCTGCTACCAGTGGGGTCCCCCAAGGGGGTGTTCTCTCACCAGTTCTTTTTATCATCTACACTTCCATGATTCCCTCTCTGGTTGAAGAGTTTGGGGTCACCTGTAAAATGTTTGCTGATGACATTAAAATATACAGAAACATTGTTGAGGAGGATGACCACGCTGCCCTCCAGTCTGCAATAGATGCTGTTGCGGATTGGTCAAGGAGGTGGGAGCTTCCCTTATCAGGTGAAAAAACCAAAGTGCTTCATCTTGGACAGCAATACAACAGAAACTCTTATTGTCTTGGTGAACAACAACTCAATAGTACGCTTTCTTTACGTGACCTAGGATTTATTCTAGACACTAAACTTTCCTTCAGTCAGCACTGTGATTACACGGCTAAGAGAGCTGAAAGAGTAGTGCATAATATATTTAAATCTCTAAAAACTAGTTCAATAGCTCATTTATTATCCGCATACAAGGCCTACGTGAGGCCCATGCTAGAGCATGGTACTACGGTGTATAGTCCTACTACTAAGAGAGATGTCGCCAGATTGGAAGCTGTGCAAAACAATTTTACAAGAAAGCTGTGGATCAGAGTATATGGGTGTGACTATAATAGCATTCCTCCGGCGTCTGGAAGGAACAAATTCTTCAATTTACGCACTCTTGCTTGTCGCCGAAGAAAGTTCGGTTTGGTAACGGTTTATAAGATGATAAAAGGCATGGTGGGTCTTCCCCTTAACGAATTCTATTCAATGTCTCATTCCAACACAAGAGGCGCTCAGTGGAAGATCCTAGTTTCTAGAGCTAGTAGCAACATAAGATCTTCTTTTTTCACAAATCGAGCTGGCAACGAATTCCTAAAATTCTCTAAGAAAAATGGATTACCAAATTCTATAGGGCAATGCAAAATCCTCATTGACAGGTATCTGCAGGAAGTTCCTTAGAAATTTGGTATGGTTGATTATGGTGTTGTACTAACCGCATCCTCCTATTTCCTACTCGTATTCTCTGTGTTTTGGGTTATTTCTGTTGTTGTGTTGTTTTTTTTGCGTGGATTGCCACGTACAATAAATAAATAAATACTACGAAAAAATGCCTGAAAATTCATTTTCGATACACTCCAGCCTTGAAATTTCAATTCTAAATGCGCTGTATCAGATAGCTGCAAAAATGAGGTTGAAACCCCACCAACAATAGTCTATGAGGGCTAGGTGATCGGGACGGCAGCGCCAGACTCTTCAGAAAATGGCGTGGCCTTATGGGAATCGGCTGCGCCAATCAAAGTATCAGATGGCGTGCTCCGATCTTTAGGAAACCCCCACTCTAACTATATAATTCCTGTTCCAAACACAACTTGCCAGTTGACTCTAAAGGAGATAGAAAGAACACAGTAATCTGCGGGTCCTCTTAGGTGAACGAATCGACAGTGCTAGACTTACCATACACTTTAACTACATAATCCCAGTCGCCGTTAGGCGCCTTTTATACTCCCGCCGCGCAGCGGCGCGTCAATTCAGGACGCGGCGCGGCCAGTCGCGCCGCGCCCGAATTTGACGCGCCGCTGCGCGATTGTAGTTAGAAAGGGAAGCGTCAGCGACGCGCGGCGACCAACTTCTACGTACTACGTTCCGTGCGCCATAAACGACGACGGAGGAGACGGTCCATGAGTCACTGAAGAACCAAAACAGAAAGGATTCGTCTAGCCGATCAGCGGAATGCATCTGGCTATTGTTAGTGGTGGGATTCCTGTGGAGAGCGACGAATCCTCTCTTAAAGCTGGGGTCGAAGTCGTCTGCAAAACTTACGGTTGAAATTGGTGAGTGTGGTATTGAGTCGAGTCCCCTGCAATGCAAATGACACTAAACGACTCTTTATTTTGCAACACGTGCGGGTTCAAAAGTAAAATTGCTGGAAGGGACTCATTGTCGAGAATCGCTCAGGATTCTTTCCCATATGGCCATTCCGGGGTCATTGTTCATTGAGCATATCTTTAGCGTAGTAGGTAAAACTTCGTGAATGTCTACAGATCTCCCTTCCTAGGTTACGAAAGGTACGGGTGACTAAGGTAATGGTCACCGAAAACGGATGTCAGATTCGTGATCAGCACCCTTAATAACCCCCCCCCCGCCGGGGGAAGTTTGGTCAAAAAAAACCTTTTCGACCTCTGGAGTCCTGAAAGTACAATAGTGCCATAATTTTGCTACACCTTCTTTGTTTTGTTAGTTGACGAGCCAAAACAAGGAGGACATAGCAAAATAATTCATCTCGGTGGTGAATCTCCCACGCCACATCGAGTCTGCCGCAGCTGATCGCGCCGCGTCGCGTCCTTCCCTCCAGCGGCGCGATTCGCCGAATACCGTAACCCAAAATTCCGTCAAATGTGGTGTTTTGAGGCGGCGGAGTATGAATGCGATGCGGCGCCGCCGGGCGGCGCGAAAAGTCGATAGCTATGTCAACCATCACGCCGCGCCGCGCGGCGGCGCGAGTATAAAAGGCGCCTTAAACGCACACAAGCAAAAAACTGCGGACGAGTTTCCGACGAGTGGTTCGGGCGCGAAAAGTAAAAATTCAAACAGTCGAACACGGGCGTTGGTGATGGAGCGCGAAATCCTTCATTCCGAGCATTACACACGCGAACCTCTCGTCGCTCAGGGGGGGGGGGAGTCCGGGGTGATTGGAAGATGCGCAAAAACGCACCAAAATCGTGTAGACGTCGAAAGCCCCTCAAATATCACATGGACAGCTGAAATGCAGAAGAATCGAACCACCGACCTTCCTCGCACGAAGCAACCCGCTTATCCACTGCACCACGACTTGCTCGGCGAGGCGTCCGTCGCTGGCCTACAAGAGATCGATCGAACGTCAGAGAGGACCACGACGCGACCTCTAAGCTAGGAGGGCGCAGAGAGCAAAAGACCACGGTGATGACTGTGTGGCCGTGCCGCTGCCGCGACAAGTCGTCCGCAGTTTTTTGTTGTGTGCATTTAACGAGGAGTCATAATCTCAGTTCTAAACGTTTTTTGTGGCCGGACGGGCAGAATTAGTTTCGTCCGTCAATAACGCGCCCCGATGAGAATCGTGCGCCCCAATCAGAAGAGCCAAAAACTGCTCCGAACCTCTCTTCGGACCTGCTACCTCAACAGGGACGTTTTCAGGCTGGATTTGTAGTCACGGTGTATGGTCGAAACTGGCGGTCGTGTCCCTCCACCGTTTGGCTAGGCTAGTTCTTCATCGCTGTCCAGCGTCTGCCATGGAGCTGCCTCATTCAAAGTCCGATCCTGAAAATGCCCAGGAGTTCTACGAAAAGGTGGGCGTCTAGATTTTCATTGTTTCCTTCACACTACCTTGGTTAGAAATTCCTGCAGTGTGAGTTTTAAGAGCGAAGTCACCTTCTAACGCCATTATTTAGTGCACACGTGCTAAGGATGCAGTGTAGGTCAGCTGAGGCTTGAGTCCGCATCGCACGGAAGCATCTCAACACGTGTAAATTTACGTACGGATCTCAGCGCAAAGCGGTTCGGGGGGGGGGGGGGGGGGAGTGGGAAGTCGCCCATTAAGTGATTCTCTGCCTTGGAAGGAAGGCACATGGATGTCCAATTACATCAGGAGTGGCCTATCTCACGATCAGTTCAGCGCTGGAGTAGAACCGCGAACCGAGTCTCAGGGTTATTTTGTTGGCGCAGTGAATATCAGGCTCGTCCTTAAACGTACGCTAAGAAAGTGCGGACGAGTTTTCGGGCGTGTTCTTGGGCGAGGCGGGAATTTCAAGTCTGCATCTCTTGCGCTGTAAGAGACGCTGGGAGAGGGGTTGAAGATGGAACACTCGCGATCACCGTAAATGTTGCAGCTGTTAATTTGACCATAGCATACTGATGGGAGGATCGTTAGAGGCAGAACATTCAAAATGCGGGGAAGCAAATTAGCTAACGCTGATTATATGTCTCACTATTACATTTCCCGCTGATGTCTGCGAAGATGTACTTGTTTTTCAACATGCTACCGGAGTATGTGGTAGGTGCGCTGCACAACACGTATTGATTCTCCCGTATAGTCTCGGAGTGGTTGGTCGTAGTTCGGCCAGTGCCAACAACTGATCCATAGACCGATGCTCCAGTGCAGAACCGTACAACACCTCCCTCGATACATTCTTCAGTTCCGTTGAACACTTCACTTTAGCGCAAAGACAGCAGAATCGAGGATTGCATGGTAGAACCGCAGGGCACAGTCCAAACAGTACGTCCGGAACAGGGGTGTGTGTTGAACGGTTAACGATTTACCGGCATTTTTCGTTAAAAGTTTTTAACGAAATTTAATGACGAAAATTTCCGCTAAATTGCATTAACGACATTTTACACACCATTTTTGAAATTTTACTTCATCTTCATGTAAATGCAATTCGCTCGTCTTTTTTGGATGAACTTTTGCAGTATCGTTGCTGGGCGGAGGATACCTTCTAGTAACTTGGGTACTAGTGTACTTAGTGTACCGCACTGTATCTTGTTAAAAATAGGTCTGCTAGGGAGTAATCTGCCATGGGAAGAACGAATATCATAGTCGTTTTTTGCGGAGATGCCTTATAAGCGAGTTATATTAAGTTCAAATCGCCCAGGGCCTTGTGAAATAGCGCGCGCTGGTAAGAGACGCAGAGTGCGTTTCCTACTGGGCACTATTTCGCCGTCTCTAGCCTGCAGCAGAGGTTAGCTGGAGCATGAGCCTTGAAATCTCGAAAAGCTTTGAAAGCTCTACCCTCCCTTGCCAAATACGGAAGTAAATAAGACGCGGATCTGTAATCGAAACGAGGAGATAAGACTGTATTTACACTCGCTGCGTTTAGCTAGTCGCCATGCCTGTGCGCCGCCGCATGCCCCTCCCCCCATCCTCAGAGACGGCCGCGAATACGTGCTTGGTGAGGGGGGGGGGGGGCGGAGTCTCTCCGTCTCTTACCAGCGCGCGCTGTTTCGCAAGGTCTTTGGCGATCTGAACTTGACATAGCGCGCTTATAAGGCATTTTCGCAAAAAAAAACGACTATGATAGACCCATTTTCAAGAAGATTTAGTGCGGTATACTAAGTACACCAGTGCCGTAACTTGAATCGGTGGAAAGTGGCTGTCGATGTTGTTCTGAGATTTCGAGAATTCTTGGCATTTTTTCGCTGGTTGGCTTCTTTTATTTGCGTGCGCCCCCACTTTTCTTTTTAGAGCTTCTATGCCACTTCTCGCGCTTGATTAGTACGGCGAAAACTACGATTTGTATTTCTACTCCAAGAACAACAACGGGGGGAGAAGGCTTTATTTCTTGTCATTTGCCGCAAAGTAGTGTGCCATCGAGTGTGAAGTGTAAACTGTTATACACAACTGCAAATAGACTTTGAGTTACTCACCGTCAGAGGATGCAGTAATCACACCAGGAACTATCGTAGACATTCGCGGTCTAGTATGAGCAGTGAATTACTTATGTACGACCAACCTTGATGCTACCAATGCACTCAAGATTAACATAAATGTCGGAATCCAGCGAACTATGCAGCAGCATAGTTATTAAATCATACAATACCACAAATCGAAGCTTTGGCTGCTAATAAGAAGGCACGGGTAACAGTATTAGCTGTGATGTAATATATGTTACAGACATAGTCGCGAACATTAGGACTGTGAGGAATCGAAATCGTCCCTTGATGGCGATAGCTGCAAAGGCAGAGCTGTGACGAATCCAATGCGTACATCAGCATTGAAGTCGCATGTGTCTGAAATCGTCGAAGTGCGCATCGAAGTTGTTTCAACTGCCCCGGCTAAACAAGAGCTCACCGGAGTGAGAATTAAGCCTGGCATTAATGGTTGATGTGAACTCCCTAGGCTAAATAAGAGCTGCAATTCTAAATGAACCACGTACCTCGCTACCTTTCTTGCCTAGGAGGCTGTGTAAGGCCTAGGAGCAGCAGCGGTGCCCCATACGACTAGAATAAGGTGACACGGGAAGTCCTTTGCTAGACTTCTTCTAGAAACGTGGGAAATCTACCCCTCAGGCACTAGGGAGCGGTGGTTAAGGCTTCCGAGATGTGCCCTCGCAATGTGCCCACAGAACTCCCTGGCTGCTCTGATAGAGAAGTATTTACCTAATTTGAGGCAAATTACAGACATTGGAGATGGTGGTTTGTCAATAACGAGCTATGCCATTTAGACACAGAAGCTGTTATAGAGCCTTTAGTTCTTAACATGGGCGGATGGGTGGGTAGTCACCAAGATAAGAAAAAGCCGGAATGGTGGTCCTGGGCACCGCCCTCTCAGGGCAGCTCTGCCAGCCAGCGCTGACCTTCGAGGCCGACGCGTTGCGATCAGCACCTCCGGTGTCGCATCGCGACGGCTCGACTATCGCAATAGTCGTAGAAATTCAAAACACCACTTTCATCTCCGGTATACTACGGCGAAAACTACGATTTGGATCTCTACTCCAAGAACAACAACGGAACGATTAAAGCGCGAGGGATTGCAAAGAGGAATAGTTACGAATAACATATTCGTGTGGTCACCGAATAGACTAACACTTAGAGTGCGCAGTTATATGCGCGACACGTTCCATAAGTTCGAAAAAAGGGCCCTGTTCGAAAAGCGCTCTCTTAAAGGCGTTGAAATGCCGAACATTAGTAGCTAAAACGTCTTAGCGGAGGCCAGACTAATGGTCCGGAAACTTCAACACGATAAGACCCAGGACTGGAACTATGTTTCTGTTCTGCTATCCTGTGAGACTAGTCCAACGCTGGCCGTGTACTATGTCCTAAGCGTCGGTTATAGACGGTGTATCAGCTTGCCGTCGTAGCTATTATACCTTTGTCCTTTTCGAATTTCGAATAGTCGAATATTCGACTATTCGAAAAAAGTCCAATATTCGAATTATTCGAATATTCGAGAAAGTCCAATATTCGAATTATTCGTTTATTCGAATATTCGAAAGTGGCCAATATTCGAATATTCGTTTATTCGAATATTCGAAGGCTTCGAATATCGAATATTCGAATAGTCGAATATTCGAATATATCTTATCAATCTCTTAACAAGTTAGTGGCACACTTCTTCGAAAACCAGGGGAGTCTGACCTTATGATAAAAAACGATGTTTGAGTTTCGCGCGTCGCTCAAAGTGCGCCGAATTGTGTGTACGTAATCTGACAAGAGAAGTCAGTGAACTTCCCGTGGAGATTTCCAAAATGACCTATTGCTTGTTATAAGGGTGTGTCTAAGAAGCACCGTAGCGGTCTTCAATGTCCTGCGGGCATCTGGGTAGGTCAAAAATTACAAAAAACTGTAGCACTTCAGTGCTGGCTGATAAGGCGAACGTGACGCCTTGAATGGCCTTGAAATACTCAGAAATTAACGTGCAGATGCTATAGAGCTTTAATTATAGTTAGATGTTAGAAATCTGACAATTTATTAGGTCAAATGAATCATTCACTGCAGTCGGGGCGTGGATAGCGGGGAGAGGTCCAGGTTCGATTCTAGGAGAGTTGTTTACGGTTTGCTGTGCGTTTTGGTAAATGTAGGACATATTCTCATTTTAACCATATTTACGAACATGATCGAAATATGTTGCTTCAGTCCATCTCTGGGATGTGCTGATCAGTCTTCGGGTTCCTATAGAGAACGTTTCTCTTGTAAATTTTACTAATTTTAGCATCTCTTATAAAATGCATCACTTTTGACCCACTCCGTAGTATTGTACTCCGTAGTATTCGTAGCATTTGCATATAACACCAAATACAGTACTAACAACTAAATTAATTAGTCACCTTCTTCACTGACGAGCCTCGGGGTGACTAATAATAAACATGTTTTGTATGAAGGCAGAGGCGAAACAAGACATGTTTAGTGTTGTTGTTACCATTGTTTTAGTTATTACTTGTTTTAGTTGTTTTCCACTTGTGTTTGTTATAGTACAGAGTGATCTAGAGTTCATGTATACCCCAGGTTATTTCTAATTCTACTTCGTTGTTTAGATATTGATTTTAAAACTGTTTGAGTATTAAAATTTACATATATGATTAACTTATTCTATTGGTCTTCTTGCAGCCTATTCTTCCTCGGCCACTCTCCCGCACTGACAGGGGGGGGGGGGGGCTTTGCAAACGTAGGTACTTGTGTTGATCCCCATGTCTTCGTAAGAAGATAATAAAATTTCGTACAAATGTTGTCCTGAGGGTTGACTGAGGTTCTGATCACGAAGCTGGCAAACGCGTTCGGTGTTACCGTCGACCACAATAGGCGACGGTGAGTATGTGCGAAAAAAGGTGCAGAATAATCGGCCGCGTTGTACTATTGTGACTCCAAAAGTGGAGTGGAGGTCGATTTTTTTTTCGCCCAAACATCGCCTGTACTGTTATTTTGGATGCTGAGCACGAATATGGTATCCAATTTCGACAATTTGGCCGCTTACGATATTTCATATTTCATAGTGTGTGTTCGTGAGTAAGGATGGGTTGTCATGACCACTGATTTCGTCCTTTCCTCGCCTTAGGAAATTATCTAGGCTGCTGCCACGAATCTGTCATTTCTTTTTCTAAATTATCCATTTTTCGTGCACTACTTTCCATCTCAAAGTCGATGACTGGAAAGCAAGTCTGATCACATATGTAGGTGAAGAAAGCCATTCTATGTACTCAAACTGATAAACTTGATCACTCATGTGGAATCACGCGAAAATGTTTACTACATTTGCGATCAGCACCTCAATTAGCCCTCTAGACCACGTTTGGGCGAAACCTGATTTCGATCTCCGGAGTTGTGGGAGTACAAGTCCCTAAACCTTCGATTAGCAGAGAGTGGTGGAGAGGCGATGGGCAGCAGGTGTGTGCGTTAAATTTTTTCGGTAAATTTTTAACGACCACTTTTTAACGAAAAATTTTCGCGTTAAAAAGGTAAATTCGGTAAATTCGTTAAATAAAATATCCCTTAGCTGCATTCAGTTTCAAACCACTGGGGTGCCTCTCGGACAATCCCCCACAGTGCTCAATAGCTCACTTATAAGATGTCCACGGGAAGTTCATTGACCTCCCTTGTGAGTTGACGCGAAGTAAGCGCTGCAAGCGCGGCCCTCCGCTGCGCACCTGCTTCCTTGTAAACGGCCGTCGAGCGTGCTGTGGCCATTCACGTGAATCGCAAGTGATTAGGGTTATGCCTGTACACAGATATTTTTACCTTCAGTATACTACGGGAGAATCTTCGTTTTGTATTTCTACCCCAGTTACAACAAGGGAACGATTAGAGCCGAAGGGGCTGCGGTAGGGAGGTTAAACTTTCAGGGGCCTAGAAAGCTCCTGCTTTCTGCCAGTAAAGACGTTGAAGAAGAGAGGAAGAGCAATGGCTATGGAGTACAAGAGCCAGTCATACTCCGTTTCCTATGAAAGTGAGCCATCCCCATTTTCGCTCTAACACTGTCCAAGTCGTAGTGTCTTGTCAGATTAGATTCCAACGCGGGTCCGTTTCTCTTCAACGGAGCTGGAACACAAACTGAATGCCATTCATGAGACTTCAGTGCGCCCTTTCTGCACCAGATCGCCTTTGTGTCATTTCTCCGCCCATGATAATCATTCTTTTACCACCTGGAAGCTTCGCTATAACATAAGGAAAGATAGCAACCTATAGAGAAAGACCTATAACAATCTAGCTCTGCCTACCCAAGGTGTTTCTCTCTTCTCGGTGCACGAATTCTTAGGGAAGCAAAGCGTGCTTCATTGCCATTATACCGCTGTTATTGTCCTTTGGTCTCGTAAAGGAAATGGATGGAGCAGCCATCCAATTCCTTCACAGTGGGTAATAAAAAATAATTAGATGTCAACCACTGGGTGACGACCGTAAATAATAGTGTTCATTTGATTATTCGAATATTCGACTATTCGAAATTCGATTATTCGAAATTCGACTTTTTGAAAATCGAATATTATTCGATCATTCGAAATTCGAAATTTTGAAAATCGAATATTATTCGATCATTCGAAATTTTGAAAATCGAATATTATTCGATCATTCGAAATTCAAAATTTTGAAAATCGAATATTATTCGATCATTCGAAATTCGAAATTTTGAAAATCGAATATTATTCGATCATTCGAAATTCGAAATTTTTTCCCAAGGACAAAGGTATAGTAGCTATACTCGGGGAAGCTCCTAAACATGGCTAGAAGCAAAACAGAATCTTCTTCCATTCTTCAAAGAGTGTTTTCTGAGCGAAGTCTACATTGGCTCACAAGTACCTTTTTTCGTTGCATGAATTCACAAAGAAGCAGACCGAATACGATTCGTCACTATTACAGTTTTGCAATTCCTTTGACCACAAGTAAATTCTAGGAGATTCTTTCGCCCTGGCTACGGAAAAGCGTGCTTTTCCAAGATCAGCTCTCCGCTATAAGTTTCAACTGGATAAACTATTCAAGAGAACCGCGCTGATGCAGACTCAAGATTTTCGCGAACTACAAGCTTCAATAAACATCTAGGTCAACATGCAGGAACATTGGTTTTGCCGTTTTGGATATTTGCTCGATTTATTCTAAAACCAGTCGTTCAGCGGCCTGGCGGCCGCCTACGACTGGTTGGGGGCTTCGCCCCCAAACCCCGAGAAGAGAACACTCCGACCATCTTCTTTTCCCAACTTTTAGACCTTCATACCTCAAAAACAAACTTCAGATTCGTGTTCAGCGACCTCGATTACCCCCAGGGCCGAAGTTTCGCGCCGCTTGAACGCCATCCTCAAAAAATCGATAATATCGATCGATATCGATTGATCCGACTTCAAATTCGTGTTCAGCGACCTCGATTACCCCCAGGACCAAAGTTTCGCGCCGCTTGAACGCTATCCTCAAAAAATCGATAATATCGATCGATATCGATTGGTCGACTTCAAATTCGACTTCAGCGACCTCGATTACCCCCAGGGCCAAAGTTTCGCGCCGCTTGAACGCCATCCTCAAAAAATCGATAATATCGATCGATATCGATTGGTCGACTTCAAATTCGAGTTCAGCGACCTCGATTACCCCCAGGGCCAAAGTTTCGCGCCACTTGAGCGCCATTCTCAAAAAATCGATAATATCGATCGATATCGATTGGTCGACTTCAAATTCGACTTCAGCGACCTCGATTACCCCCAGGGCCAAAGTTTCGCGCCGCTTGAACGCCATCCTCAAAAAATCGATAATATCGATCGATATCGATTGGTCGACTTCAAATTCGAGTTCAGCGACCTCGATTACCCCCAGGGCCAAAGTTTCGCGCCACTTGAGCGCCATTCTCAAAAAATCGATAATATCGATCGATATCGATTGGTCGACTTCAGATTCGTGTTCAGCGACCTCGATTACCCCCAGGGCTGAAGTTTCGTGCCGCCTGAACAAAATCCTCAAAAAATCGATAATATCGATCGATATCGATTGGTCGACTTCAAATTCGAGTTCAGCGACCTCGATTACCCCCACGGCCAAAGTTTCGCGCCACTTGAGCGTCATCCTCAAAAAATCGATAATATCGATCGATATCGATTGGTCGACTTCAAATTCGAGTTCAGCGACCTCGATTACCCCCAGGGCCAAAGTTTCGCGCCACTTAAACGCCATCCTCAAAAAATCGATAATATCGATCGATATCGATTGGTCGACTTCAGATTCGTGTTCAGCGACCTCGATTACCCCCACGGCCAAAGTTTCGCGCCACTTGAGCGTCATCCTCAAAAAATCGATAATATCGATCGATATCGATTGGTCGACTTCAGATTCGAGTTCAGCGACCTCGATTACCCCCACGGCCAAAGTTTCGCGCCACTTGAGCGTCATCCTCAAAAAATCGATAATATTGATCGATATCGATTGGTCGACTTCAAATTCGAGTTCAGCGACCTCGATTACCCCCAGGGCCGAAGTTTCGCGCCGCTTAAACGCCATCCTCAAAAAATCGATAATATCGATCGATATCGATTGGTCGACTTCAGATTCGAGTTCAGCGACCTCGATTACCCCCACGGCCAAAGTTTCGCGCCACTTGAGCGTCATCCTCAAAAAATCGATAATATTGATCGATATCGATTGGTCGACTTCAAATTCGAGTTCAGCGACCTCGATTACCCCCAGGGCCGAAGTTTCGCGCCGCTTAAACGCCATCCTCAAAAAATCGATAATATCGATCGATATCGATTGGTCGACTTCAGATTCGTGTTCAGCGACCTCGATTACCCCCACGGCCAAAGTTTCGCGCCACTTGAGCGTCATCCTCAAAAAATCGATAATATCGATCGATATCGATTGGTCGACTTCAGATTCGTGTTCAGCGACCTCGATTACCCCCAGGGCCGAAGTTTCGCGCCGCTTAAACGCCATCCTCAAAAAATCGATAATATCGATCGATATCGATTGGTCGACTTCAGATTCGTGTTCAGCGACCTCGATTACCCCCAGGGCTGAAGTTTCGTGCCGCCTGAACAAAATCCTCAAAAAATCGATAATATCGATCGATATCGATTGGTCGACTTCAAATTCGAGTTCAGCGACCTCGATTACCCCCAGGGCCAAAGTTTCGCGCCACTTGAGCGTCATCCTCAAAAAATCGATAATATCGATCGATATCGATTGGTCGACTTCAGATTCGAGTTCAGCGACCTCGACTACCCCCACGGCCAAAGTTTCGCGCCACTTGAGCGTCATCCTCAAAAAATCGATAATATCGATCGATATCGATTGGTCGACTTCAGATTCGTGTTCAGCGACCTCGATTACCCCCAGGGACGAAGTTTCGCGCCGCTTAAACGCCATCCTCAAAAAATCGATAATATCGATCGATATCGATTGGTCGACTTCAGATTCGTGTTCAGCGACCTCGATTACCCCCAAGGCTGAAGTTTCGTGCCGCCTGAACAAAATCCTCAAAAAATCGATAATATCGATCGATATCGATTGGTCGACTTCAGATTCGTGTTCAGCGACCTCGATTACCCCCAGGGCTGAAGTTTCGTGCCGCCGACGTGTTCGGCACGTCTACGGCACGCCATGCAGGGTTGCCGACGTGTTTGGCACGTCTACGGCATCGCCAGGCACGGTTGCCGACGTGTTCGGCACGTCTCCGGCTCGCCATGCACGGTTGCCGACGTGCTCGGCACGTCTACGGCTCGCCATGCACGGTCGCCGACGTGTTAGGCACGTCTACGGCTCGCCATGCATGGTTGCCGACGTGTTTGGCACGTCTACGGCTCGCCATGCGCGGTCGCCGACGTGTTCGGCACGTCTACGGCTCGCCATGCGCGGTCGCCGACGTGTTCGGCACGTCTGCGGCTCGCCATGCGCGGTCGCCGACGTGTTTGGCACGTCTACGGCTCGCCATGCATGGTTGCCGACGTGTTTGGCACGTCTACGGCTCGCCATGCATGGTTGCCGACGTGTTTGGCACGTCTACGGCTCGCCATGCGCGGTCGCCGACGTGCTCGGCACGTCTACGGCTCGCCATGCGCGGTCGCCGACGTGTTCGGCACGTCTGCAGCTCGCCATGCGCGGTCGCCGACGTGTTCGGCACGTCTGCGGCTCGCCATGCGCGGTCGCCGACGTGTTCGGCACGTCTGCGGCTCGCCATGCGCGGTCGCCGACGTGTTCGGCACGTCTGCGGCTCGCCATGCGCGGTCGCCGACGTGTTCGGCACGTCTGCGGCTCGCCATGCACGGTCGCCGACGTGTTCGGCTGCCGCGCCCCAACTCAGTGGGACGGACGGACGGTGTGACACACACAGTGACACACACACACAGTGACACACGCTTGCTGCTTTATATATAGTAGGATTGCAACACTGACCAAATGTGTTCCAAAACAGGGGTGCACACAAAATTCTGTGCGTTAAATTTTTTAACGGAAAATTTTCGTTAAATTTCCGGTAAATCGTTAAATTTCATTAAAAAGTATTATTAGCTGCAAACCAGTATTTCAAGTGGAAAAATCAAGTGAAACCTTCCACGTTTTAACTTGAAGAGATCAACAGCCAAAGTTCAAGGAATGGAGTGTAATACTACAGTGTAAATTAATCAATTGAACATCAACGAACATAGAGAAATAAACAAGCTCTCAGCAAAAAATTACCCACAGGTGTGGAGTAGGAACAGCTATGAATTATCATTGAATATGTCCGCCGACAGGGCATCTTAAAATGTGTCATCCGGCAGAGCCCGAATTCTCCCTTCCCTCCTTTCCTAGTTCTTTGCGAAACTGTTCTGTGTAACTGTTCTACGAGCATATACAATCTCGATGCGGGCACCAGCCCCCTAGTACTGAAAGAGTTAATAAAAGTACAATTAAAAGCTCATTCGTGGCATGAACGCCCATCAGTGGCATGTTAACACGTTGTCAAACGCACGATTTTTGAGTGCCTGGTGGGCGTGGCCAAGCCATTTTTTTGCAACGTCGGGACCGTGACACGACGTCATGCCACACGGTCTCACACTGCATAAAAGGTGTAACACTTCGTCAACGTGTTAACGTTCAGGAAAATTAGCTTTCCTAGTTTTTGTTATTAGCGTTTTTCTAAAATCGTTTAAAATACGTCCAGCAGCCGAAAACATTCTCTCCGTCTCGACTGCTTTAGGTGGCTGGCAAACGTATTCTGAAACAAGCAACACCAACTGAGGATAAGCACATCTTACGAGGGGTTAGATCAGTATCTTTGTGGGATCGTTGACGTGCTTGCCGGTTCGGCGAAGAAATAAAAATAGAAAATAGAATAGACATCTTCTAGCTCCAAAATGCATTGAAGGATAAGGATAAAGGACGGCGTTACTCAATCCCCGTTGGGATGCGCCACGCATTATACTTTTAAGAGATATCTGAAGGCGATTTGATTGCGTATTGGGCTGTGAAATGACTTGCGGTAGCCAGCCGATGAAGAAGTCAGCGCTCTTTCCTTCCCAGACAACTCTGGAAGGTTTGATTAACCTGTTCGGGAAATCCGAACAAGGAAACTGGTATCGGATGTACGCGAGCACCTCCTCCGCCAGGTTATTCGGGATCTGCTCGAACATTATGAACATGTACCTCGCACCGGTGTGCGGACTCACCCTAGAGCCTAACGAACTGGGATATTTTACAATCTCGAGTTTTGTAATCGAATCACCATCTGGAACAGGATCCAGGCAAATTGTGTAGGAAGCTGCTAAAGAGCGTATTCCGCTCAAGTGCTCTTAACGCCGAAATCGACTGAATTTTAGGGCACAATTTGAAAATGTTAGATCGACACTTATTTCTGAGATATAATCGATTTATTAGTTCATCTGGAGGAAGGTCCAGGTATACGGTTAGGGAACCCAGCTCCTTTCTGGGGCAACTCTCGCACCAATATATTTTATGGCTCTATGCTGATTTTCGTCGATAACTCTTTGATGCAAAACCGTTAACGTCTTGTTACACTAGCACATGTTACACTTAAAATTTGCTAAACTGTGCTGAAAGCTGCTAGTCTCTTCCATAGGAAAGAGATCCACCTTCACCTGGATTCAGCTGATCTGTGGCCTCGCTCCAGACCATTGCACTCAAACTCTAGCATTTCCTGTTCGATTTTCGAGATAGTCAAACCGTATTCTCTTTACGACGGTACACATTCTGCACTAGCAGTCTGATAGAAACCCAGTGCTAGGGTTTCAACACTTTCAATTAAATATTGCAAGTGCTGAGCACTGAATCCTATGTCAGGGTTATATGATCGTGAATAAATACTCTTGACCGGAAAATATAGTGGCTTTCAGATTTGGGTAGAAGTTTCCGAATTATCCAAGTCAGAATAACACTTGACAACGTGGGCGACTTCACCACGAGCCGATATTTCAAAGGCACTTATCCTTTGGCTTGACTAGGTACCCGAAAAAAAAAACAGTTGAAGCACGCCTTGGAAGACGAGGACTGATGCCTCTACTTTGTGATGATTTCTTAACATACTGATTAATCAGCAATTACGATAGGAAGTAGCAGTGGTAGACCCTTAACCAATAGCATTTCCCTACCTGACGGCCATACTCAAACACTATGCTTAGTACTTCTCCGCCAAGACTTCTCCGTTTGGGAACAATTGCGTCGTCTCTGCTTTTGGAAAGCTACTGATGATCACATGTTAAATTCTCTCGGAGAACCTCAATTTATTGGCGTCAAGAAAGTCTGGGTGAAACTCTATATGCAGCTCAAACTGAGTCTGAGGACGGAAAACTGTGCAGAGGGATTTGTTGCGAAACCATACAGTCATCACAGCTATCATAAGCAACTATCATAACACCTTTTGCTAAGGATAGTGAAGAGTCCTGCCCAGAGAATCAGTACTTTCTAGTGCAGGTGATAAAGCAATCACCGAATTTCCTAACCAGAATCTGAACAAAGGACGTCTAGCCAAATGAAGCACTGTATCTCAAGCTGTATTTCGTACCATACGAAGCACCTCACATAATGAATAACATGGTCAGATTACAAGGAGGACTACTTTCATAGCATCGCAAAGCGATCACGTGACATAAAGGCAACCAGTCACCAAGACAAGAAAAAGCCGGAATGGGGGTCCTGGGCACCGCCCTCTCAGGGCAGCTCTGCCAGCCAGCGCTGACCTTCGAGGCCGACGCGCTGCGATCGGCACCTCCGGTGTCGCATCGCGACGGCTCGACTATCGCAATAGTCGTAAAAATTCAAAACACCACTTCGTGCTTTCCAGCCAGTCAGTTTTTTCACTGTTTTTTGTGATATCTATTTCACAAGTGGGGTTGAAGAGGCACACAAGACGCGAAGAAAGCGCTACGAAACAGAAATAATGCGAAAAAATAAGTGTAAGAAACTGAACAGGGGAAAAAGGCTCTTTCACTCTCTCCCGCAAGTCTTCCGGAAGGTCGGGCGGGTTCGTCGTGCAGCATCAAGTGATGATTGTGGGACTACAGTAGGGGAATCTTGAGCCCCGTCCTACTGATAGAGCGTGGCTGTTGGTAGTGTCTAGCTTCGCTTTATTGAATTTTATGTCCTGCATGCCAGCGATTTTGCTTAACCTTTTCGTTCTTTCCGACAGTTATCTTGGCAGTTTTCTTGGGGACAAGCACATTAACAGTTAATTCACCGGCCCACGTAATTTCCGACGACTAGTTCATTCAACAGCGTCTCTAGTCCTCGAACGCCGGCGAAGTTCGGAACTCGGAAGCTTTCTCTCATTCAATCATCATTCTCTCATCTCACTCATTCTCGAACTATGTGACTCCAAACATCGTCCTTTTGATTGCTCGCTGCACGATGATGATCACTTGATCACCCTGCTTTTGTATGGTACGTTAGCACAGGAAGTGCAGTGAAGTCGAATGGGCATGGAGGCGGACGTTCTTCGTCTTCTTCACGACTTCTTCAACGCTCTTGATAGCTCCCTCCTTTTGTCATTCTTTTTCATAAAGATCATCTTCGTGAGATTAACCTGCACTCTAACGCTACAGCATTCCAGCATTCGCTTCTCTTGACTAGTGATTTCTGCTATCGACATCGTGACCTTTCTGGTTTCGTAGCACCCGTATCGTTCCAGTTCGGCAGGACCGGAAGCAGGGACCCTAAATTCGGGGTTCCCTCGGAAGTCGCTCACTCTCCGGTACACCTATGTAAATATGAAGCACTAGTTATCAACAAACAAGTGTAGCCACTCTAAAGCCTATATTTGCATTGAAATGGCGTTGGCGTTATCTGTATCTCGTAGGAGTAGAATATACAGCGCATCCCAAACAGAAGCGCCGTGTATTCTACTATATACATATTAACGCCAACCTTTATCCTCCATAAGGGTTAACAACAGGCAAAATTGGTGCTTTCATGCACTACTGTCACCGCATGTAACCCTCGCATGAACACGAAGTTTGCAGACATGCAAAAAACATGCGCCATACAGCGCCCAAACTCCTGACGTCTCGCTCGTGAGTCTGCTACCCTAGCCACTCGGCCGTCTTTTCGACACACGCCTTCGGGGCAACAATGAACTTGAGGTTGATAAGATACCAATAAGATAGCCTTCTTGCTTGCTACCATTCGACTTCAATGTTGCAGCTTTCACGGGCCGTAACTCTGCTCAAAGTTTATTCGGGTCGAGATAATTGCATATTGTTACATCTGAGAGGGAGGCGCTTCTGCCCATATGCATCGCTTTGCTGGTTCAGACCTACAGTTCAGGTAGTTCCCTGGTTATATATATATATATATATATATATATATATATATCCGGCCAGGCTCTATGCTCCGTATCACACCGCATGCACGTATTCAATTCTTAAACAGCTACAATTTGACAGCCTTCAGGTAACCTTCACAACAATCAATTTATCATTCTCACTCCCAAGTAATTAGAACGAACGAAGTACGCTTAAAATTGCTATTTTTGGACACTAGAAAACGTATTAAACCGCATCTTTTCCTCGAGGAACTGGAGGAATAGTTGAGCAGGTCTGGGAGCGAGTGCTCGATGAAAACTAATCGTGACTCCGTAAGACGGACGCTTCCTGCCCTTGCCTTTTGCACTTCTCGATTTCCTAACTTGAGGTCCGGTGGAGGTGATGGCTGTGTCGGGAACGACGAACCAACCCATAATCAGAATACTCCATCGGAACGCGTTTTCTGCCACCCTTGGACGACATTGATAATGTGCAATGATGCGGCTCGACGGCCAGCGACAGCTCGTTGCCGTGCTCAGCACGGCGACGAGCTGTCACCGACTCTGTGGTTGGTTGGCGACGCTGTGTTGCGCAGGCTGCTACGCACTGCGTAGCACCCGCTCAACACTGTCGCCGGCGCGTCACCGAAGCATAACTTATGCCTTTGTTGGCGCAGTGAAAAGGAGGTTAGACGGCTCGGGGAGGGGGTCACCATGTAGAGCAGCTCTATATGACGTCTTGTGTCGCACGAAATTAAATGTATTACATACTGTTGTGTTCTAGCCCAGTGGTGAACTGAGCTAGACCACTTGTAAATGGGTATCCATGTACCTTCTTTCCAAGGCGGAGAACTCAATGAGTGTGTAGTGTGCATGCGGCTTATGAGGACTGTGCAGTGTGTTCCATCCACTACTCGCTATTGGCTGACTTAGGGTGATAGCGTAATCGCTGCACATCAACGGTAAAACACTGCGTAAGTTGCTCGACAACTCGGGGGTTTCGTGGTGTGCTTTCAACTGTAGGTCAAAAAGGCTAGCGCGGGTGGAGCGCTTGGCCGGGTGAAACAACAGTCTAACGCCCCGAGCCGCTTTCAGGCCTTTTCGCAGCATAGAAGCGCAAATACCTCGTTGCACACGACGCCCTTGCGTGGCTGTCTCTGCGGATTCTTGAATTAGAAGCACTACAACACGCCTAACGTGCCTCGTATATTGAAGTATTACTAAACCAACGTCATTTTGATGAAACTGCCCTAGTTGTCCACAGTCGGTTGCTGTGGAACCGATACGACCTCCGTGGCACGCCCTCCTAATCCGAGTGGCTGTTGCATGACGTCAACGTTCCCTCTGCTGTCACAGCATCCCCTGTTGAACGGACAATTTTCCCCACACGGGAAACGCTGCAGCCATTACCCAAACGTGATCGCGGACAAACTTATATACAGGTGTGAGGTATCCTACTTTATATATAAATAATTCAGTTAATCCGTGTCAGCAAAGGACGCGTTGGATATGGCTGTGTATGCCAACAGGCTGTTTATTTGACCTTAATCACATGGGCGACTATCAGCAAATTTATAGCCTTGGCAGCCGAGCATCTAATTTATCTGTTTGCTACCATAGTTCCATGGCGATGCGTGAAGTCAAATATGAATACAGTGAAGAAGAATGATAACCTAAGACTTGGATCTACTGTCGAGAACACCGAGTTGAAGGCTCTCTTTCAGGAAAGGACCTAGATTATATGTTTTTAACAGCACCATGGTGTCGTCTGGTGCGAAGCACATACAGTACTACCTCATGAAAAGAAAAAACTGTGCGTGATCTTCCATTTTACAGGCGGAACAGTTCTGGTCCAATGCAAGCAAAGACATTGATGGCATGCTGGGAGGATTCGCGAACTTACATGCCCCAGACATCAGGGCTTCAAAGAGCTTTCTCAATAAGCTAAGGGCGAAGGTGATTTCTTGTATGCGACTTTCCTTCTTTGTTCTACGACTGTTCGTTATTAATTTCGTGCGTTTGCTAAGTGCACTATGCTTAATCCCCGAAGTTCCAACTCTTCTAAATGAGTGGAACTTTACATGTCTTGAAGGAGTGAAATGGCTGAACTGGTTCTTCCGCTTGTCACAGTAGAAGCGGTGGAAAGTACTAAGCGGAATACGGGTGGGGGGCATACTCTTATGACGATGAGTTTTTCCTACCTCTTATCAGGGATCACTGTTCCAGCACAGTCCTTGTCGGGGTGAGGTCACTTCTAGGAAGGAGATACTTCCTTACTCTACCGTAGGTTGTTCATCAGAAATGTCCACGCCTATTGGCAATACGGGACAGGGTGGTGTACCTCGCTCTCTCATCTCGTCCCGTATAGCGAGGGTGTTATCCTATGGAGTGCATGAGATCGACCGTTCAAAGAAGCATTTATTTATTTTCTTCACATTGCAGTTTTGTTGCAAACGTAGGCTGGGGGTCCACTCGTGTCGTATTTATGACTGGTAGCTTTACTATGCTCGCTGCGAGCCTTAGGTGCCCTTTAGTAATTATGACGAATGCCTAACCGCTTCCATTTTAAAAGTCATCTTTCAAATTTTATGAATGTTATGAAGGAGAAAGAGAGTGGACTCACCGCTACAGACCTGCGCCGTAGTATTTGTACACTTTCTCCTTAATTACTGTCTGATGAAAGTCAACCCTGTTGTTTCAAAAGTGGATCGTCCAAAGTAAGGTGTTTACATACGTTTTATTAATGATATTTTTTTTGCATGATTTATCCCTGCGCAACGCAGTTTGAGGTCGGAGACGCTTAAGACGATGAGTTCTTCCTGTCTTTCCTCTTACTCGAGTTCATATTTCTTGCGCAATCCTAGTGCTGGGCCGGGCTACCGCGGGGGGGAGGCAATCTACCGGAAACTGGCAAAGAACGTGGAACAGTGCCTGCAGAGCCAATTAACGTCGATTCGCGCCATGACACCCGCCGCTTCGCGCTGAGCCAACGTAGCACTCCCGCGGAGGCGATGATGACTCATCCAACCACGGGAGCCTACAAATCGACCAGAACCAGATTTGGTGTAATTGCAGCCGATAGAGGGCAGAAGGCTCAGAGGACTTGCAGTGGCAGTTAAGAGATTCTGACTCATGTGAAGCCTACATTCATCCTGTATTAGGATTTAGAACTCTATCGAATGAGCTAGAAAAGGATCCCGTCTCGATAACACTTAAGGCAATTTTTTTCAGGCGCTTTTATTTTCGTTAAATATCAGTTTTCGTTTATATCAGGATCAACTGCGAGGCATGTTTTCAGGCTGAAACTGCACGAAAAATCCAGTTAAATAGACGAGAGACCTTATAAGACCCCGAGTGCACAACTTTTTTTGAAAATAACATTATTCAAAGATATTTAGTGCAAGTGGAATAATTCAACACTCCAAACAACTAATCTCGTTGAAACTTTTCATAGGATAAGCACGTACTACCAGGTCAGATGATGTGATGTCTAATAAGAATATACCACTGCAGTACTTTGAAGAAGCTTTTGGGATGTGAAGTCGTGGAGGATGTAATTTTATCGTACTGCTTTCAGATACCTGATGGAATGAAGCGCCTTAAAGGCGCGATGCTGAAGGAAGATATAATGTAGACAGAGAGAGATATCGACGTATTATAGCTCTAGTAAACGCAATTAAGGTCAACTGACCCCTATAGGTTCGCAGGGCGATACCATTCCAGACGAGTTAGTACCAGAGAAATAAGAAAATTCTGCAGCAAGTTGTCAACGTACGTCACTGGACGAGCAATTTGAAGTGTGGCGTGATAACATTTAGTAACTTGTAGTATTGTGTGATAAAATTTGTTCTTGGTGAACATTAGATTTGCTGTACCTATTCAGTTTTAGCCACGGAAGATATGATGTTGTGCATTATAAAGTTCCATAGAAATGTCACTTACGAAATACGAAATACTTACGAAAAGAGATATCATGTTGAAACTACTGCGTTTAGATATCTGGTAAAAGGTCCCTCGTCTATCTAATTGGACTTTTCGTGCGATTTCATGCTTTGCAGTAAATCTGATATAAACAAAACTGACATTTAACGAAAAATAAGGAGCACATGAAAAAAAAACTCGCCTTAAGGGTTGTCGAGCCAGAATCCTTTTCACATCGTCCGAATCTTTGGAGTGCCACTGCAAATCGTCTGAGTCTCCTAGCCCTCTATCAACTGCAACTACTCCAAATCTGGTCGATCTGCAGGCTCTCTGGTTGGGTGGGTCATCATCGCTTTCGCAACAAGGGCTACCTTGGCTCATCGCGAAGCGGCAGGTCACTGCGCGATCAACGCTAATTGGCACACAGGCACTGTCCCACGTTCCCTCCAGTGCCGCTTTCTGGCAGGTCGTCTCTCACCTGACCACCGCACCGCTGGGAAAGTGGAGTATTTTATCCAAGCGTAGACTTTATATATATAAATATAAATATAAATATAAATATATATATATATATATATATATATATATATACGTCCCCGGGTGGTGGATAGGGGAATTAAACGCGAACCAAATGCGACCGTGTACTGCCCAGAGACGCAGGTGGGATGCAGGGGATGGACTCCTTGCTCCTGCTGTGTCGGGTCGACGCGTTCCTTGTGCGCGGGAGCGGCATGTTCGTGCACAGTGTGCGTGGATGTGCCCGTGACTGTGCGGATTGTAACTGTGTCGGCCCGGCCAAAAGCTTGCACTCGGTAGACTGGGAGTACATCGTAAGGCGATTCGAGGCCGCCTCAAAAGTCTCGCCCCGTCCCTTCGGGCAGTCTGGCTGGCTGCCCGGAGTTCTTCGCCCGCACGACAGAGCCCGACTAGCTGCCCGTGTGTACTCAAGTCGGCCTCATTCCCCTGACCCCGAAAGAGCCCCCATTTCTGCAGCGTTGGGAAGGACGAGTACGGAGAGGCTGCTAAAATCTCAGGGCCTAACCAGGCTGCGCAAATTGAGAAGGACTAGGATGACGATCTGTACTTACAACGCCCGCACGCTTGCATCGGAAGCATCCGTCGAGGACCTGATGATGCAAGCCAGGAAGATCAAGTAGGACGTCATCGGACTGACCGGGACGGGAAGACACCACCCCCTACACGCCGCCTACGACTCCGGAGAAGAACTGTTCCTCGGAGCATGCGACAGCAGGGGAGTAGGCGGCGTTGGTGTCCTCGTCAACACGCACTTGGCCATGAACATCGATTCGTACGAGTCTCTGACAAGCCGAATCGGACGTCTGCGACTGAAGCGATGTGGCTCCGTGCCAGATTTGACTGCGTTCGTCGCGTATGCCCCAACATCCGACTACGACGACGAAGAGGTCGAAGCCTTCTACGTGGAGCTGGAGAAGTTCTATAAGGAAGATCACACCTTCTACAAGGTGATCGTCGGCGACTTCAAGGCCAAGATCGGACCGCGAAGGTCGCCGGAAGAACTTCACACACATCGGAACCCACGGTTTGGAGTGGAGCGAGCAAGGTGAGAGGCTGTCTGAGTTTATCATGTCGACCAAGACCATCCATGGAAACTCGCAGTTCCAGAAGCCTCCCTCCCTACGATGGACCTGGGAATCTCCCGGTGGCCAGTTCCACAACGAGATCGACCACATCATCTTCAACCGCAAGTATTGCCTGACCGACGTCTCCGTTATCCCCAAGTTCTACACGGGATCGGACCACCGCCTCCTTCGCGCAGGTTCCGCTTTTCGCGTCAAGGAGAGAAGGCCGCGACGTTCAAGAAGAGGAGTCCCAGAACGACCATCAACTGGGACCTCTACGCCTCTCTTGCCGGCCTTTGGGGAGATGCCGTCATGAACAACGTCGACGAGGAATACGACCGCTTCCTGCACCATCTCCACGATAGTGCTAAGGAAGCTGAGAGCTTGAAGACCACCAAGAGACGTTTGTCTCCGGAAACTCTCGAGCTGATACGCCAGCGTGGAGCAGCACGAGCGTCAGGCAACTACCAACTGAGGTCCGAGCTTGCGAAGCTATGCAGAGAGGCGATAAAGGAGGATCTTAAGGAGAGAAGGGCGGAAGTGTTGGCTGAAGCTGCAGAGGCAGGGTTGAGCATACGCAATGCCCGCCGAGACTTCGCTAACTTCAAGACCAAGATGACCGCTCTCCCACGTCCTGACGGAACCGTCACCTCTTCCAGAAGAACCATGGAGATGATCATCCACGACTTCTACTCCGATCTCTTCTATAGCCACTTCCACCTGCCCATGCCATCTTCCGCAGGATGGATACGTCGTCCCCTCTGTTCTCCCTTCCGAGATCCGACACGCCATCCATGGATGAGCGGATTAACCGTTATCCGTTATCCGGTTTCCGGGGGGTTTTGGCCTACCCGTTTTGTTGTTCGTTATCCGGCGATTTTGGGCCGGATAACGAACAACTAATTAGCTGAATCTTAGCTTTGGACGTGGTGGAGGGCTATGTACAGGATCCTTCACGATCGTAACAGTGGTCGTCAGAAACAACAGAAGTTTTCAAATCTAGAAGAGTTAATTGAAGTTTCCTCACTTGGGAACTGGCTACATAGTTTTAAAGATATCTAACTTCCAGCCTTCCAGAAGGCGCGCTAAGCCTGTACCATACTTATGTGAGGCCTACTTAGCACAGCATCTTTCATCTCAAGTCATGTGCTGACCAAGAAGGCATACAAGCCGCTACTAGCAATCGTCAAAAGTGGAGAGCCGCATCCTGGGAAGAATTTTTACCGCCGATCTTTCCATCGTATCATTTGTGGTTACACGATTGCCGTATGCTGTCGTGAATTATCAAAAAATAATGCAGTACAGCAGTGAATACTAGCAAAAGAAATAGGATTAATCCAAATACATAGAGTAAGCAACTTCTCCATTAAAAATTTTAGAGGAGCAATAAACGGCTAAACAAACTTATCGTCTTGGGTGCTGAAGACATGTAGATTTCCTTTTTTTGTTTTTTTTTTTTGTGAAACTTATCTGCAACATAGGGAACACCTCCGTTTTGGGGCTAGGTCGAATATTCTTCCTCAGATCCAGAAGGCCTGGATGTCATAACTCTTTGAGTGTTTGTTTGCCGTACACAACTGCTTGCAGCTACTACCCAAAAGTTAGTAATTTATCCATCCCAGATAATTCCACGTTGAAGTACCTTGGATCTTGGGATGCTATCGAGCAGCAAAAACAATAACGGTTCATTGCATGTATAGGACAAGATCGTTATGTAAAGTTTCTTTGGTTGGATGTCTCCTGCCTTCATATTTTCAGAGACATCGGAAGAATTGCTCTTCCAAGGACTATTCTATTTTTCAACTGCTCTATTTGAAAAAAGAGTTAAGCGCAGAGTAAGGCTCACAAATAAGACAATCCAACCTATCCTTTGGAAACAGGTGAAAAGCGGGTATGTTGCTGTCTGTGCGTTTGTCTTCGTACGGATAGGCAGAAAACCCATAGAGCGTCGTTAGTGTGGCGACTGCAAAACGTATAAAAACACAACTAAAACGTCTAGAAATGACTTATAAATTAAAAGCGCTTCAAGCCCTGAGCTCTTGTTGAAATTAGTGTAATTTAAAACGAGTTTTGAATTTTGTTGTTTGTTCGTTATCCGCTTTTCCGTTATCCGGCGATTATCGGACAAAATTATCCGTTATCCGTTATCCGGTTTTACAAAATTTCATTATCCGCTCATCCCTGACGCCATCTCGTCGGTGAAGAAACGTACAGCACCCGGTCCCGACAGGATCAGACCCGAACATCTGAAGAACCTCCCGCCAGCGCTCATCAACACCCTGGCGCGGCTCTTCACACGTTACCTGTCGGAGTGCAAGGTTCCGTCTCAGTGGAAGACCAGAAGGACCGTCTTGCTGTACAAGAAGGGAGACGTGCACGACATTGGCAACTATCGCCCGATCTGCCTGCTGTCCGTAGTCTACAAGCTGTTCACTCGAGTTATCCTGAATAGGATCGGCCGAACGCTGGACGAAGGACAGCCATGCGAACAAGCAGGATTTCGGAGACGACCACATGCACACCATTACGAAGCTCATCGAAGTGTCGCGAGAGTACAAGCTGCCGCTTTGCCTTACGTTCATCGACCTGAAGAAGGCATTCGACTCTGTCGAAACTGAAGCGGTCATCGAAGCCCTGCTCACTCAGGGCGTTCCTACTCAGTACATCATAGTCCTTCGAGAGCTGTACAGTGGATTCACGACCAAGATCTCATCATTCTACAACGACGTCGTCGTCGACGTGAGGAGAGGGGTTCGGCAAGGGGATACCATATCCCGAAGCTCTTCAGCGCCACCCTCGAAAACGTCATGCGCGAACTAGAATGGGACGACATTGGAGTGAAGGTCGACGGCCGGCGACTACATCATCTTCGCTTCGCTGACGACATCGTGCTCATAACACCGAGCATCAGCCAGGAGGAGCGAATGCTGGCCGACTTCGATCGTGTATGTGGGAACGTTGGACTGCAGCTGAATCTTACGAAGACGATGTTCATGAGGAACGGATGGGTTTCTTATGCCCCATTCTCGTTCAACGGAACGAACATCTCCGAATGCTCCAACTATGTGTATCTGGGTCGCGAAGTCAACATGGCCAACGACCTAGCACCAGAGCTGAGCAGGAGGAAAAGAGCGGCTTGGGGAGCTTTCAAGAGCGTCGAAGAAGTCGCGAAGAAGACGAAGAACGTCGGACTCCGTGCCCACCTATTCGACTCCACTGTTCTTCCTGCCCTAACATACGCCTCAGAGACCTGGGCTATACGAAAGCAGGATGAACACGCGATCAGCGTCGCTCAGCGTGGAATCGAGAGGATGATGCTCGGAGTGACACGACTCACGCAAGTGAGAGAAGGCCTCCGGAGTTCCGAGCTTCGGCGACGTTCGAAGATCAGAGACGCTGTCGCGTGGGCCAAGTTGTCGAATATTTGGTGGGCCGGCCACGTAATGCGCTTCGCAGACACCCGCTGGACGAGAGCCATCACCGACTGGATTCCGCGGGATGTCAAAGGAACACCAGGACGCCCACCAACGCGTTGGTCGGACTTCTTCGTTAAAGCCCTGAACGACCGATATGACGCTCTTCGTGTTCCTCGAGCGAGGAGGATCCATTGGACCACTCTGGCACGCGACAGGGACGAATGGAGACGCCGCTGGCACCCGCTCGAGCAATTCGATGATCAACGAGACGACAGGTGATACAGGTGATATATATATATACATATATATACATATGTATATATATATCCAAGCCTAACCAAGAGACTATCTCAACGGTAGGTCGGAACGGCGCAAGTGTTGTATATGTGCAGGACCGCCTCACACTGCGAAGTAACAAACTGCAGGTATCTCGACCCCAATACAACTCTGCGCAGAGTTAGGGACGACGGAAGTCGGTCTGTTGGCGCCCTGTTGATTCACGTGCTCCACAGCTGACGGGCGTGTGCGGGATGAGGCTTCGTATCACGGCCCAGCGCAGTGCACAGGTGACGTACTAGGGAGAGGCCCGGACTTTCGAGCGAGGGGTCAGAGGTTCGGGTCCCGCGGGCTGCGTTCGTTTTGCACTTTTGCAAAATCCATGTTTATCATATAAGTAATCCATCTAGGGGTATTATAGTGTGTTATAGAGCATGTTAACATATAGCCTATGCTTCAAACTACAGAATAGCTGAAATGTTCACTTCTGTGTGTCACTTATTTTAAGCCTGTTTAAGCCATAAGCTGTAGTTATGTAACGATAGATATTTTGTGTCACTAGTTAAAAGTTCCGACTCCACCGATAAGACTTCGGTCGAAAAAAAATATTTTCGCTGAAACTTCGTCTAGGGGAGTTACTTGGGGTTGGTGTTATATGTCATTCGAAAGAGAATTTCTTGCTCTATAAGAATATGTGTCGCGTTTATTGATTTCTGTTGAATATCAACAAAATGCCAAAAAGAGAAAAATCATCTTCACCAACAACTTCTTCTCCTTCTGAGCCAATAAACGCGACACAAATTCTTACTGAGCAAGACATCCTCTTCCAAACGACATATAACACCAAGAAAAAAGTCCAACCACAGAACCGGAGAGTTTTGGTAAAAATTCGGACGGAAAAGTCGGAATTCCCATTTTGATGGCCTAAAAATCAATAAAGGATAAGTGAGAAAATAGGACCAACACATATTCTTGTAGTACAGAACATTGTCTTCCAAGTGCTATAAAAAACTGCGCAAAAAATTACAAATCTAAGCGGAGAGAACAAGTGCGCAAATGGCTACTTTTCACTTTTCACTTTAACGACCTAAAAATTGACGAAATTCATGATGAAAAAAGAAATGCAGTACATGCTCTGATAGAGCAAATCATTCTCTTTCGAAAGCTATGCAGCGCTATGCAAGAGACCGCCGGCGAAATCTGCACCGAATCGTTGAAAAAACGGCGGGGACTTATGGGACAACCCAATATATGTGGTTTCTAACACCAGTGATACGCAGGAACATAGTGCATAAAGCAGTAGGAGTGATTACAGTATAAGCATTGAATGAAAGTCAAAGGTTCCTCGCAGCCTGGTTCTTCACATAAACCAAAATGCTTGGGGAACAAGCATTTTATGGGACTTTCAAAAGGCCCTAGGCGCTCGTTGATGTAGCCTTCCTTTAGCAAGCAACTTTATCAGAGCTTTCTTCAAACTTTCTTAAAGCTGACACAGCATACAGTGGCGTCCAATAGTTTGTGAACGCTTGCATTTTTCGTCACAACTCGCTTTAGAAAAAGTCCAAACAGAGTGTAGTTTGGATATTTGGTAGCAAATTCTATCTCAATAGCAACCCTTTAATATACGTTCGTTATTATCGATTTTTTTGCAAGTGCAAGGTCAGTCATGCGCGCAACGGTCAAAAGTGAGTTGCTAAAGAATTGAGTGTATTTGTTAACATATCTTCTTATGAAGCCAGTATAGTAGCGTTCTGACATAGTGTGGTCTTTAGCAGACTCTCTTATGCCGAGGGGAGAGAATATCTTCGCCGAAGTACGAGATGCTATTTTTCGTTTCGTTCAGAAGAAAGTCCTTTATCGACAGGCAGGACTGCTTTTCGGATGTGGAATTTCGACAGCTGCTGTTATAACCAAGAAAATAAAGCTGTTCGGAGTAGCGGTCCAAGACGTTCCTAAGTCAGGCAGGCCACAAATTACGACTTCTAGGGACGATTCTGTCATGCAGAGGATACAGAGGCGCAAGCCGTCGCTGACCGCCGTCGATATAAAGGAGTCTGTAGCCTCTCACCACGGCTTAGATGTGAGCGTGAGCAAGGTAAAACGTAGACTGAGATCTTCTGAACTCTATAGAAGATGTCCCGTTAAGAAAGCTTTCATTAGCAAGGAGAATAGGAAAGCTAGACCCCGGTTTGCCGAGGAGCATTTGAGCTGAACGATAGACGATTGGAAAAAGTGCCTTTCAGCGACTAGAGCAAGTTCAACCTATTTGGATCTGGTGGACCACACTATGTTAGATGTTCAAAAGGCACGGAATATATCAACTGCCAACTACTAAACGTGGCGGAGGAAGTGTTAGGCCTATGTCATACCATCGCTCTTCGCTAGCGAAGGCGATGGACAACTAACATAGTTGGGGAAGGGACGGTATCAGACGTTGTGGAGGGGCAGACGCCTGAGCAGTTGTCCGATCCACCGCTAGCGAAGCCTCGCTAGCGGGGTGTCATACTTTCGAGCGATACGGCATCGCTACCGATGCGACCGCGTCGCTGAGCTGAGCAGAGCGTCGGCCAGCATCGGTAGCGATGCTACGACGCAGCTGCACACAACGCTATTAACTGCGCGCCTATTCGCTAGCTTCACGCTAGCGAAGACACTTCGCTCATCGCTCTGTTCGTCGCCTTCGCTCGGGGTGAGCGAAGGTATGACATAGGCCTTATGGTTTGGGGATACTTCAATGCACACGAAACAGGCCATATTTACCAAATCCAAGGAGTTATGGACTCCAAACGCTACCATGAGATTTTGAACAATGTTTTGCTTCCACATGTCAGAAAAACCTTCAAAACGCCGTGGATTTTCCAACCGGACAACCACTTGAAACATGTTTCGAAGATAGCGAAGGAGTGTTTCAATGAGAATGTAATTCACCTTATGTCGTAGACTGCTCAGTCACCGGATCTGAATCCAATAGGACACCTTTGGAAACACCTTGCTAAAAGTTTAGCAGGTCTCCCAGCAAGAAACAAAGCCGAAAGCTTGAACAATTAACGCAGAAATGGGATGATATTGGACCCGACGTGATCAACAAACTTCTAGAGTCCATGCGAAGGGGACGTGAAGCTGTAATTAAAGCAAAAGGTTTTGAAACTCGCTACTAGCAAAGCTACATTGTTACTCTGTATAACTTGTCTGACTTTAGTAATAAAGAAGGCTGCTGAAGTGCTATAACCTATGTGGCAGATTTCACGTTTTTTTTTCGTTTTTATGCTTGAAATATGGAAAGGACCTATATGGAACCCCAGTGATGAGGCGATATAAGAATATTTGTTAAATGTTGCAAAATTTCACATTTTTACAGCTCATTGAAGCGAGTTCTGGCGAAAAATGCAAGCGTTCACAAACTTTTGGACGCCACTGTAGATTTCATTGTATCAGCGAGACTACCTTAAATAATACGACTACCACTTTACGTGATTGTGACTTGATTTTATTTTTTTTATTGTAGAAGAATAGATGCATGTAAACTCACCTTCAAAATATGATCTCTTTTTTGTAAATCGAAAGGGAGGTCGTGAACCATGTCCTACGAATGGAACCCTTTGATAAGGGAACCCTTTGATATTCCCTTTGAAATATCGGAAGATCCCAACTTCGGCTGGCTGGATTCGAGTCGTAGTTCCAGGAGCAATGGTCCGCATGACTAGCTTGTTCTCATCCGGTACTAGGGTAGTAATGACCTCATGGTTGGAAAATCTGGACCAGGAGTCAGAAAGGAGAATGCATTTCTCAGGCATACGTGGCATGGAAACACTCTCAAAGAATGACAGCGTAGTAATAGAAGTCATCATGTGCGAGTGCCCGGCAACGTCAAAGAGGTTCTTTGCCTGAAATATTCCCCTCCTTGGAAAGCGCGACCGTTCGGCTCCTGTAGTTGCACAAAGACCGTCTTTCCGAACGTTCCTAAAGCGAACAGCAGCGGCATCACTGTCAGGCTGTGGATAGTAGCTTTTGATGAATGCACAATGCGTTTACGTTTCCTCCTCTCCTTAGAACGACAGAGATCTCGGAATTTATAGTACACTCGAAATAGTATAAGGAGACTATTAGAGTTTTTTTTAACCGTCTACCCGTACTCTCCTTGGTTAACGCTGTCTGATCTGTATTTACTAGGCAATCCAAAAGTTAGTTTTCCATCCTGCTTCGAAACCCAGCAACAAACGTGTCTGCCGCTTTTCATTTTTTCAGAAACTTTTTTCTGAACAAAACGGATGATTCTGCGAGTCGCAAGACCCGCGAGCTTCTTGAAGCGATTCACCCGCGCTGAAGAAGCACAAAAACTAGTCAAAGGGTCAGCCCTGCCTCGGTTGATGGCTAACGCGAAGGGCATCAGATCTCTATCACGAAGCGACACTCTTGAAATCAGATGGCTTCCTAGCCTCCATCATCACATCATGCTTTCCACATTGAACCGAATTACCGTGACCGATTTTCTCCACAACCTTCCTTTCAAGCGCCTCTGCGATTTGTCTCATTTTTTGCCTTCGGATTCTTCTAGGAGCCCTGTCTTATTTTGGTTAATATGCTCCAGAAAAATCATTGGTGTACATTTACGAGCTTGAGGTTCATCCTCCAAATAAATCTTAGCTTTATCCAATCGTGCTTTTTGCGAAGAAATGCAAATCTATGGGCGTACTCTTCCCGCTGCGAGAAGATTTCCTTGGTGTGGACCAGTGATATTCAGCTGCCGCCCAAACCTGGACATATGTTTTTCAGTCAGACATTCGCCGTCGAGGCCGTCTTCTCCAATTTCCAGGTGTTCTTCATCATGGATTTCCTCCACCTGCTTATCTTCGAACATATTCTTCTTCATCGTTTGTCCCGCATCTTAGCGGGGTCCGCTATTCTGGTGTTATGACGCCACCTTTCCCGATCCAGCGCTAGATCAGGGTAAACACCAGTAATCTTCAACTCCGCATGTAACGTACCTAACCAGCGCTGCTTCGGGCGCCCTCTAGGCCGCTTTCCTATTACCTCGAAGTTAAGGCCTGTCTTGCGGACGCTGTCTTCCTTTCCACGCAGAGCGTGGCCGTACCATCGCAAGCGAGCTTCGCGCAACTTCTCGGCTATCGGCGCGACACCGAACTTCTGCTGAATAGCATCGTTTCGAATGCGGTTCATGCGCGTGACTCCAGCCGTCCAGCGTAGCATCTTCGTCTCCATGACGCTGAGGCGCGTTTCAACTTCCTTGGTGGCAGGCCAACACTCAGCGCCGTACATCGCTACTGGCCGGACGACTGCTCTGTATATCTTCGACTTCAAGCGCTCCGGTATCTTCCTATTGCAGAGGGCCCCAGTCAACGAGCGCCACTTGGACCAAGCTGCACTCACGCGTGAATTCACTTCAATCATCAATTTGCCGTCAGACGTGACTGCTGATCCTAGGTACTTAAAGACCGAAGTGCGTGGGAGCTCGATGCCGTTAACCTTCATGGAGCTGGGCTCAGTAACGTCCGTCGTTAGATATTCGGTCTTCTTCACGTTCAATTTGAGTCCAAACCGCTCCAAGCGATGACACTAAGCTTGCACCTCTCGCTCGAGTTCATCTCTATCTTCGCTAGCGAGCATTACTTCTGCGCTTAAAGCTTTTTTCGCTTAAAGCAACGACCAAGGGATGGGGTTCTGAAGATCTCGTGTGATGACATCAATGACGACAACAAAGAGGAGTGGAGAAAGCGCAGAACCCTGATGTACCCCGACAGAGATGGGAAACTCCATTGAGGTTCCAGCTGCAGCTTGAACTCGACTCTTTGGACAAGAGTAGAGAATTCGCACCCACTCTATGAGCTCTTCAGGAACTCTATGTTGACGCAGGGAGTGCCATATCACTTCACGCGGTACGCGGTCAAAGGCCTTCTCCAAGTCGAGGAAGGCAATATGCACCGGCTTCTGTCTCGCGATGCTTCTCTATCAGGAGGCGGGCGGCGTGTATGGCATCAATGGTGCCACAGCCGGCCACGAAGCCGCACTGATTGCTGGAAAGCTGGACGATGTCACGAATTCGTCCGTCAACAATTCGCTCAAAGATTTTCATGCTGTGCGAAAGCAAACGAATTGGACGGTAGTTGGAGCAGTCTGCAGGACTGCCCTTCTTCCAAATCGGAGTCGTCGTACTTTGGCGCCAACACTGGGGCACTTTTTTCTCCGCTACAACCTGGTTAAAGAACTTCGCCAACCACTCAGCAGGGTACCAGTACTTGGACTTCCACAAATCAGCTGCCACGTCGTCGGGCCCAGTCGCTTTGCCTGGCCTCATCTTCTTCAAAGCCGCTTCAATCTGCTCCACGGTGATCTTCTGGACGGGGCCGTGGGTTGGGGCCGTTGAGGGGATGGCTGGATGAGAAAATTCTACTGTAGAGATTTCCTCAAGGTAATCGCGCCATCGCTTCAATGCCTTCTTGCGGTCCATAAGAACATGGCCGTTCTCATCATTGATGCCGAAGAACTTCTCGATGTCCTCGGTCTGGCGATGGCGATTCTTTGCGAGTCGGTACAGATACCGCTCACCATCGCGCGACTCGAGCTTCTCGTTGACATCTCCATAATGAGTGGCTTTTGCAACAGCCACGGCCTTCTTTGCAGCTTTCTTCGCTTCTTGGTACTTCCGCCAGTTATCGGCGGTCTTTTCGCCCAGAACCACGTGATAAAGCGACTTCTCTCTTACTTTTGCCTTCCGTCATCCAGGCTTCGTGATGCCGAGCTCCGACCGTGCAGCGTGACGAATCGCGTCGGTAGTCTTCTTCCAAGTTTCGTCGACAGTTGTCACTGTCGGTAACCGTACGCGAGAAATCACAGCTGCTTCCTTCTCTTTCAATCGCCACCACTTGATTCTTGCAGCACCGCATCGCTCGACCTGCTTCAGCCTCGGAGGGGTAATCTTAAAGGTGCAGATCAGCGGTCGTTGCCATGGGGCGACCGTCTCATACGGCACGACCTTCGCGTCTGTGACAAGACGTCGGTCTCGATGCTGTTCGGGTGCTCCCGCTATAGAACGAGATGAGGTGGGAATCGCGTTTGCGAAATACGATGTTCACTATGGTGAGGTTGTGCAATTCCGCATATTCAAGGATACGCTCACCATCTGCGTTACGCGATCCGTAACCGAACCCACCATGACAGCTGTACCGTCTTTCGTCGCGCCGACGTGCCTGTTAAGGTCACCAGCGACTATGATGACATCTTTTGAAGGTGCCTCAGCTGTCTTCTCATCAAGGAGGCTCCAAAACTCTTCCTTGGCTTGATCCGAGCAACCAGTCTGCGGAGCATACGCAAAGGAGTGATAGAGTCGCTCCTTCGCAGCGACAACGATCTTCATCAATCGATCGTCAAAGCGCTCAACACTTACAATCGAGTCACGAAATCGTTCGGAGACGATTATTCCGACACCACTGGTGTTCCTGGGACTTCCACATAGAACGGCCTTGAAGCCTCGTCCTATGTCCCTTGACTTGCGGCAGGACCACCTCATTTCCTGCACCGCACAGAAATCAACTCTTCTACGCTCCAGTGCTTCAACCAACTCGCACGAGCGGCCCGTCAACGTACCCACATTCAGCGTAGCCACGCGGGTCCTGCTTACGTTACGGGACTTTCGGACTAGCTCAGTTGCCCCCCGATGCCGTCCTCGCACCAGGGACCCTCGCATACTTCTCACACTCGCCGGGCTTTGCGAGTGCGCGTCGGTTCCCGCGGACGCCGTAGCATTATCTCGAAAAACATGAACTGACATACACCCATACGATGTGACATTGGGTTGTTCGTAGGCCGGCCTGTCACCAGGGCCTGTCGCCTGCATTCGAATGTCCGTGCTTGGCTTAGCTCGCAGAAGCGAGCAGTTTCCAGTGGCACCACGAGGAGGAACGTACATCGCCACCCCTGCTTATCTTCGAACGCCCTCAGAATTCTTGCTATCCTGTCTGCCGACTTCTTCTCCTCCCTAGATGGAGGCGTATTCAAAAGCGATCCACACTCAAGAGTTAATAAGTGGATCACAGCACGAGCACTGGTGGACATGACCTTGACGACGCCGTACAATTTAAGCTGTTCCCAGTTAACGTATATCCTTGTATATCAGCTCATCGCACCGAAGGTAGGTAAACAATAGCGGTCAGCATGTGTTGTTTTGGTTGTGGAGGAAGGAGAACTGCCTCGATTCTTTAGAAGTAAACATTTTAGATAATCTGTAGTTTGACGCATATGTTATATGTAAACATGCTATATAACATACTATAATACCACTAGGTGGATCACATACACGACAAACATGGGTTTTGCAAAAGTGCAAAACGAACGCAGCCCGCGGGATCCGAACCCCTGACCCCTCGCTCACGAATGCGGGTCTCTCCCTACTACGTCACCTGTAGACTGCGCTGGGCCGTGATACGAACCCTCATCCTAGAGCCAGATTCATCAACGATACCGCTGGTATTATCTTACCGCAGATTCACAATACTCGACTGCGTAGTGTGTGATACAGAGAGATGCAGAGATACAGACACGGCAACCGATACATCGTTACCGGCCGGTAAGCGGTTGATGAATCTGGCCTCTGCACACGCCCATCAGCTGCGAAGCACCTGAATCTATATGCCGCCAACAGCCCGACTTCCGTCGTCCCTAACTCTGCGCAGAGTTGTATTGGGGTCGAGATACTTGCAGTTTATTGCTTCCCAGGGAGAGGTGGTTCTGCACAGATACAACACTTTGGCAGTTCCGACCTACTGTTGAGATAGTCTCCTGGTAAGAGGGACGACCTCCTTTTCCCTCCACGCCCCCCCCCCCCCCTCTCCAACCCGTATTGCGCATTTGAGTATTCGCTGCTTGATTAGTAGTGAGCGGGAATAATACTCTCAACTGAGCGGTTTCGGTAACAGCAAAGCAAAAGATAGGCTGTGATTCTGCGTACTGCATATTTCATCGTTACGTTCTTCTTCTAATTCTAGAGAGCACTTGCTGTCTTTAACGCTTGTTTTGCCGAATAGCTTGCGAATGATGGATGCTATGGTAACAACATAGCAGTGAAACTGGGCGCCGTATTTGTCTGAACAGTCACAGGGACACGCAGATGTATTGCAGTCCAGTTCCTGAGATAATTGGCCAATCAGCTGCGCAGACCTTCTTCCCTGAAGCCCACGCTATTTCGGATATGTTATCCCTACCAATCGATCTTCAGGCTGTCGGTTCTTTTCTTCGCACTCAAAGCTCAAATTAGCTTACTCCTGCTAATGTCTGTTGTGCCTGTTTTCTTATCAGAAGTTTGAACAATTTTCAGAAGTTGCTTGTTGATAGCAACTACGCTGCTGACTGCGGTGCAGGTATCGGGCGGGTAACCCGTCACCTGCTTCTTCCCATGTTTAAGAACGTCGTAATGGTGGAGCCTGTCGCGGAGCTACTGGAAAAAAGCGTTTCGTACGTAGGCAGGTTATCTACAGTTCTGGTTGTTAGCTGTGTTGTTGCACAATTTCTCATTGCTCTCCCTTTCCAGGGCAAGGAAACGTCACTAGGGTGCAACTCGGCTTGCAGCATTTCCATCCCGATCGCTCCCACTTTGATCTCATTTGGATTCAGTGGTGTTCAGGACACTTGACTGATAGCGACATGGTCAAGTTTTTGCGACGTTGCATTGTATGTTTCAAGCGCCCGTCAGAGTTGGTACTCACCCACATTTATTTGAATATTTCATGCGTGTGCGCGTGAGCATTTGGTCAAGATTTCTTGTAGGCCTCACTTCGGCTGACGCGTCGTTGTCCTCGCCCTCTTCAGAACCTGACGGTTTGGGAATACATTGTGAAACTGTTCTCTCAACCCGTTTCGCCCAGCTAAAAACGTTGTCATCAGATAGAAATCACTTCAATCGGTACACTATAGCAGTTGTCATTGGAGGGTGTTAACGAAGCGCTTCCAAGAGCGTCGTAGAAGACGAAGAATGTGTGCCTCCGTGCCCATCTCTTCGTGCGTTAACGTAGGCCTCAGAGACCTAGGCCATACCAAATCAGGACAAACATGCGATTAGCTTCGTGCAGCGAGAATTCGAGAGGACGATGCTAGGAGTGACATGATGCACGCGTGAGCGAAGGCCTCCGGTGTTCCGATCTTCGTCGACTTTCGAAGATCAGATACGCTGTCGCATGGACCAATACGTCGAAAACTAGGCTGGTCACGTAATACGTTTCACAGACTCTCGCTGGACGAGAGCCGCTGGGTTCCGCGGGTTGTCAAGAGGAAAACAGGACACCCACCAACGCGTTGGTCGGACTTCTCCGTGAAAGCGATGAGCGATCGATATGACGCTCTTCGTCTCGCTGGAGTGAGAAGGATCGGGACGGAACTTTTACTCACTTTTGGCCGCGCCGGCCGCCGCACGCGCGGCCAAAAGTGAGTAAAAGTAAAAGTTAAAAGTAAATTATACCAAAATTTCTTTGCTTAAAGAAATTTTGGTATAATTTTCCTTGGAATTGTTTAGTTGACATGCCTGAATGAGTGTAATAATTTTTTTATATACACATGGCTCAAACATAGACAATCAGCGAGGGCGAGACGACGATTGGCAATTTGCCAGCCGTCGATAATCGGTGCAGGACCCACGCGCACGAAGCTAACAGCCGTACGCGTTTTTGTCGCGCCATCGCGGGCTTGCCGCGGAGGGCGGCGTCGCGCCCGAGGCGCGCGGCCGAAAGTGAGTAAAAGTTCCCGCACCCAGAAGGATCCATGGGAGCAATCTGGCACGCGACAGACACGAATGGAGGCGTCGCTGGCGCTCGCTGTAGCAATGTGATTATCAACGGGACGGCAGGTAGTACCTATGATGGTAGTGGCAACATTGTTGGTCGTATCCTTTTATAGTTTCGAATATTATCGTGTACGAGGAAATGGCGTTTAGAATAGATTGAGCAAATGTTCCTCTACACTCCAGGTTCTGACGCAGGAGCGTCTTTCGAAGTAAAGGTTCTGGAGTTCCTGGCCTCACGCTCAATCGCACCTACAGCAGCAGTGCACTATGATTGCCGAGATTCTGTGAGCGTCGGACTTGTTATTTCTTCTATTGAGTAGTTCTACTTCAGGATGGTCTAACCGATGACGGCGTCATAGTGTTCAAGGATAACCTCTCTGCGCAACAAGAGCCTGAATTTGACTGTGAAGACTACAGTTGGACCAGGCCGGAAGCGCTGGTTCTGGATTTGTTCGGTAGAGCCGGACTCAGAGTTGTTGCTGAAAATGTCCAAACCGGCTTCCCAAGTGGTATGTACAAAGTGAAAATGTTCGCTCTTAAGCCTATATCGAGAAGGTGTGGGAAGCAGGAGAGCTGATGTTTTGCGGCTCTTGTTCTTCGTTATGCCAGCTGTTCCCCGTGCGACCTTCATTAAAATGCATGTTACCGTTAGATTGTATCAATACCTGAGTTGTTCAGAGATAGTCAATAAATGCCTCCTGATTGCTACGTAATGGTTTCACTATGCGTCCTAGGAGTTCTTGGCTTTCGGTTGTCAGTTCGGTTTTACTTTACGGCCAGTGACTCTGTCGGCAATAGTAAGGAGATTCCGAACTGCATGAATTGGCGACTCCGTAGAATCACCAATTCATTCTGTTCATTCAAGTGAAGTAACATAGGTCTAGCGAGTGTCGCAGACGTATCGTTCATATGCTGGTAAACACATGTGCCTGTTGCCGCTTCTCTGATCTCATATTTTCCGATCAGACGAGACACAGTGTGAGAGACTTCTGCAAGATCCTAGCTACTCGAGCATGTACGGACCCCGTACAACGTAGAATCATAATGGTGCCGCGTAGTGTCCTGACGTTGGCTGCTTTACGGGTGAGCGTGTAGGTGCATGTTTTATCTAAACGACGAACACCATATTCTGCGTGCTGTTCCTGCGGAGTGGGCAAAGATCGCCGTTGTTCCTCAGCCGTTACCCGCGGGCGGTGGTTGCATGCACTGCTTGCTTGTTTTCACGATTCCAACATGTTTCAACCCCTCAGGCAGACTCCGGAAGGCCTCCGAAACGTGCTCTGGGACACGTTGAATACGACGGGGCGACTTCACCGGGCTTGGAGCTGCTTTCTTCGCGGAGGATGGAACGGAAAAGCTGGAGAATGGATGAAACTTGGGTAGGAAGTACCCAAAACTGAAACAACGGTGATCAAATTTTGTCTCAAAACGCCTGGAATGGCGTGCGGAATAGCTGTCGCCGCTTGTTTTTTATCTTACTCGAAGAAACTCCCACAGTGAGTACCCATTATCAACAAGACTTCACTAGCACATGATATGTTTGGGAGAGTATAGAAAATGATTTTCACTGCGATAGTGTCTCACGTTCTAGCGCTCCCTCACGAAGCCTCACCGGGAGATAGATAAACCATTGGATTCAATATCTGCGTCAGATAAAATGATTAAAAGCCGAGATCAGGAAAACCGGTCGGGAATGCGCCACATATCCTAATTTCACGGTACTTTCATAGATTTACTTGTCACCTGAGCAATGGCTTGCACAGGCCAAGCATCAAACAGGTGAGTGCTTCCCACTTCACACAGACAGGACCCTTGCAGTACCATTTTTTGCAATCACGAAAGAAAATGCGGCGTGGGTAGCACATTAGCGAACATTCTCAAGCCTCAAGAGCATGTAAGCAATGTTTCCCAGAAACAAGTCGTCCCATCGCTCGCGGCGTAGCGGCGGAGGAAGAGTGGCGGCCCGTGATAAGCCCGTGATAGTTGTGGTAGTATTTGAAGAAGCTCAAATCAAGCTCTACTGAGACATTAGCTGACATATTGTGTAGGTTATGCCTCATTTGTGTGACAAGTTCGCTCTGTTCGTACGACTTAAACCGACGATTACCGAGCCCGAAAAAGACGTCGCATTAGTTGCAGAGGAGGGCGGTGCAGAACCCGCTCATCGTAGAACATTTTTCACCGTCGGGTTGTTTTGTCCAGCACAAGAGATGGATAAAATTCGAATCCTAAGGATTATGGGCTTCTTACCAGGGCCTTTAGGGTGTTTCTTAGTCCTTGCTTGAATATGGTATTAGGGCGTTGCATATGAAATGGACTAACTGAAAACTTTGATAGATCACAACTTTGCTTGGAGGCAATTTTGTTAACCGAAATAAGCACCATTCCAATCAGGAATGTGCGGAATTCCCGTTTCCGTGTTCCGAATTCCGGTTTTCGGCCATTTTAAGCTCTTCCCTTCCGTTCCGTGTTCCACCTGTTTTTGGACCGGAACGCGAAAACGGACATGGGTACTGATCAGCACTAGTTTTCTGTTGAACACAATCAGGTTATCAAGTAAAACGAGTTCTCCTTCATATAATTGTGAGATAATTACTGTTTGACAACTATATTATTAAAATTCTTGAAATTGGTAAGACTACCAAAAGAAAGTACTCAAAAGTGGCAACGTTTGAGTGAAGAGCAAAATTAATGTGGCAGCAAAGGCTATGTATGCATTGCATGCTAATAGAATGCGCTGAACGTTTGAATAATAATAATGTTCTTGATCCATTAGTTACAAATAACTACAAAACCTTTCTAAGCACATAGCGCAGTATGAAGCAGAGGGTTCGGTGAAGGTTGTGCCATGCGCTTGTCTGCTCCAACTTTGCATCAGTGCTCCTCATCGAAGGTGCAAATTTCAATTATTAATTTCACTAGGTGTGATATTCATTCATATAGAGTTGTGCAATTTTTTAGTGAAACATCACGAATATCTATTATGAGCTGTTATTTTGATTGACTAGGGTGACTTATTGAATTCTGAAACAAATCTGTCACTTCCAGAACCATCTAGGAACTGTCCAGCTGTGTCACCTTCATATCAGTGACCTTCTAGGCTGACACAGACTGAGTATTGCTACGGAAGTGTGGACTTACCATGACTAATCAGTTATCATCTTAGATCCCAGAATGAATTCTGACTACTTTTACAGTTTTGGTGATTAGAATGTAACTGCTAATCTTGAGTATGCAGATATCTGTGCAGTCATCACGTCGTCCATGATGCCACAGGCTTCTAAAAATGTTCAGAGGAATGTCTTTCATAGTCGGAAAATCATCTAGGTGACTGCTCCAGTTTTAGACTTCACCCGAGTGAGTTTTTAAATGCTGATCTGTGAGTAAACTAAAGTGGATAAGTCTGTTAAATCAACTGTTCAAAAAATTACTGCATCAAAATGTCAGCGAAAACATTCGTCGCAGGAACTAGATATGGGAAGGGCGGAGAGACTGCATGCTGAAATAGTGAGAAATAGTGAAACAGTACCCCGAATTTGTTTTCGTCTATTGCTCTAGCCATAGCTAAAAGGTTATCAGAACAATATTGTGAACTCACGCTTTGCTGTTATGTTATGATGACGATGAGCATTAATCTGTACAAGATTCTGCTGCTCGCAATGTTCTGAGCAAGGAAAAGTGCAATAGAAGCCGCCCTGACGCAGTTTCAGATGCACTTTCGAAAAAATGGCGAGTATGTGTCATTTCCGTTTCCGCGTTTCGTATTCCGGTTTCCGACCATTTTTGGGCGTTTCCGTCCCGTCTTTCGTCTTCCGCTTTTTCCAGAAAACTTTCCGCACATCCCTGGTTACAATCAATACACTTTTCTCAATACGACAGTAGCTTAGACATTCCATTTTTTGAAAATCAGAACTACGAGAAATAAAACATAAGAAGTCGTTTTCGAGATCATGTTGGTTGCTGAATTTTTTATCCTTCACATGACGATCTAAATGCTTGAATAAATGACAGTCGATAGGGGACAGATTTGATGAATATGCTGGATGTGGCAGAGTTTCGTATCCCAAGAACTCTCCCAGTTTCTGGACAACAATTTTTGAAACGTGCGGACGCGCGTCTTCATGAAGTAGGATTGGGTCTCTTCGATTGAGCAACGCCGGCTTTTTTCAATCAACTTCTGGTGCATCACTTCAATTTCGGAACAGTACTTCTCCGCAGTGATAGTCTCTACAGTGTTCAAGAGCTTGTGATGTTTTACGGCAAAATAAATTTCATAATATTCTTGTAAATAACGGATTTAATAGAGAATTTATTGTCAACAATATTAGCAGATGTATTCATAGAAATAGAAATATATTATATAAATATAACATGCTAGATAACAGAAGCGACGCTATTAATCTTGTGCGAACATTGAACCGAATTTGACAATTTACTGAAGTTTGTTCTTGCCAAAAGATTTAATACCAGTGTCCGTCGCCGGCGACTGACGCTGGACGTGCGGGCCACGCCAGGCTTGCCGGCTTCGGGTATGGCGGGCCATGCTAGGAGCGCAACCCAAACCTAGATGGGGTTCCTTACTCTCCAAGCGCCGGCTTCGCCGGTAACCAACGCTGGGTAAGGAAGCATCCCTAGCGTCGAAGTCTAACACGTAGAAACGCACGCCTGCTACAGATCGATGCCTTGCTGAGTATCACTCACGTTCCTGTAAAGAAAATGCCCTCAGCACTCCTGCTTTGTCTGGGGTTGTGTTCACAACCTATTGCAGCTCGTCAAACCTAATCGAACGCTTGTCCGTTTCCGTCCAGTCGCCGTGCTTTATGCCACAAGGTGTGACGATCTTCGGAACAGGTGACTTAGGACAAACATACTGTCCTCCTCTGCATACAGTGCTATGGAAATTGGTCAAAGCATTGCCGAAAATTGGGACCTGGGGGAATACTTGGTTGAAAGCGTAGTCGAGCCGAGCGTAGGTCCGACGAACTTCGTTCGCCGACCTGTCCTGGTCCACCGGTTAAAATTGGAGGACCTGGACAGGTAGAAGTAGCTGAGTAACCCAGCGCACAAAGTTGGTATGCTCTTGAGATCAAAGTGAACAATTTCCAAATCAAAAAGAGCGTCTTCCTGATTATGACATTGGCCGCTAATTTTGAGGAGACATATGGGAAGAATTATATTCGAGCCTGGTGTAGTCGAAAAATTGTGGGAGGGGGAGGGTGGGAACTTTGTTTTTACTATTGAAGAAGCACTACAGAAAGTGACTCATGCCATCCTCCTTTATATATTGTGGGATTTTCGGTCTCTATTTGATTTTCCTTCCTTCAATGCATCTGAGAGAAATTCAGTATCGCGCTAAAAAGTCGATAATACCGACCGATATTGACTGCTTGATCGAAGCGCCCCAATCGCTGTGAAGCGCTTCCGTCGACCAACACAGGCCATAGCAAAATTCCTTATGGGTGTAGACTGGATCGGATCCCTGGGACAGTTATTTAGTGCTGATGAGATGTATGAACTATTTCTCCATGTTCTGAACCAAGCTATTTTCCTTTATGTACCTCTATCAGCTATTCCGGGTAGTGCGGTCAATAGGTCATACCTACCTCGCTATTTGTTGCTAAGATGAATGAGTACGCCTGGCTAGAGGTGAATAGAGACCCTACTACTGATAATCTAGCTATCTATACAGGCTCAACGACAAATCCTCTAAGAAACTTGTGAAATATTACGCATCAGTGGAGAAGAAGGTTATTGATTCGGGAAACCAAGCAAAATTCTACAAAATGTTGAGTAGAAGGTTGAAAAGAAACAGTAGGACCACTTCACGGGTCTCCGATAACGGTGAAAGAGTACGAAATGAACAGAACATGGCTGATCTCCTTGCTGATCACTTTTACAAAATCTATTCTCGCACTGTTGATCTTTTCCCAGACGGTACGTTTGCAAATTCTCCTGAATTTCCGGTTATGGATGATTCCGCGAGATTTACCAGCTCTCAAATGCTTAAGATTTTATCGAATTCTGCAACAACTTCCAGCACCAACCCGGATCACTTAAGCTTTACCTTTATTAAGAAAGTGGCTCCGTACATTGCTTTCCCTTAAGAGCTGATTTACAATTAAGTTTCATGCACGCTGATGTCCCGGCTAGGTGGAGGCATGCTTATATCATCCCTATTCCCAAATCCTCAGCTTCGCATCTTCCCTCAAATTAGGCCAATAAGTTTGACCTCTCTGTTTGCTCGGGTATATGAAAAAATTCTTTAGGAAAGAATTATTTCCCCTTTAACTCTTAACTCAATCATCCCGGAGGAGCAGCATGGGCTCACCAGGGGTAAATCGACGGAAACTCGGATGTTGGAGTGCTTAAATGAATGGACAGCTTCCCTTGAAAGAAAGGTGGGAGTAGATATCATATACCCAGATTATGCAAAAGCGTTTGACAAGGTGTCCCACAACAAGTTACTAGTCAAATTCCAAATCGTAGGAATACATCCTAGAATTATCAGCTGGATTCAAGCGTACCTTAAAGATAGGTCCTTTCAAGTAGTTGTTAACGGGGCCATTTCAAAGTGTGTCCTGCTCCCAGTGGAGTACCTCAAGGCACTGTACTGGCACCCATTCTTTTCAGCATCTACAACTATGATAAATGATATGCATCTACAACTGTGATCAAACCATTTGGTGTCTCATGCAGAATGTTTGCGGACGATGTAAAGATTTTCACCAGTATCTCATCTCCCTCTTCTTGTGAGCGGATGCAGAAAGCTCTTGATGCTGTTTTAACTTGGTCTAAAACTATGAAACTTCCCATTTCTCAAACCAAAACCAAGCAAATGCATCTGGGGATCAGTCCTGACCGGTCAGCTTACTTCCTCGATGGGCATGAACTATCGGTTGTTACTGAGGTAACTGATGTGGAATTCTCATATAACAATAAGCTTGAGTTTGATAGTCACTGTAATAACATTGTGATCAAGGCCCACGCGAAATTGCACTAGCTCTTTCGCTGCTTATACACCGCCTACTCAAGGCGTATACAACTTATATTAGACCTATCTTGGAATATGGTACTAGCATATTTGATACAAAGAAGGAGAAGCTGATCAACCAGTTGGAAGGAGTACAATTTAGTTTCACAAGGAAAACTTTTAAGAACTGGCAATTTTGACTATAGAAGCATACCCGGTGGTACTCAACGTAATGTAGTCTTAGGGCTACCAACTCTGGAATGCAGAAGAAAAATCATGGATTTAGCAATGGTACAAAAAATTGTGACTGGTCGTGTTCGTCTCAGTGGTTCTTTCTTCATCATGCGTAATTCCTCTACCAGAGATGAGATCCAAAAGATTTTTCTACCCCTGACCAAGGCTTCAGTGAGAATGGCTTTCTTCATTCACAGGGCGGGAGCAGAATACCATAGGCTGTGCAAGCGGGGTTCTTCATGCATTTAGCCTATTCATGAGATTCCGCATATCTAGCTCTTTTCACTCTATCATTGGTTTTACCTTCATTCTAGTGTTGTAGTAAATGCTGCTGTTGTTTAATTTTCTTTCTTGGTTCTGTGTTACACTGTTATTTCCCCTATTTATTCTCACATGTGGATGTAACAAGTAATAAATAAATAAATAAATAAATAAACGCAATCACGCAACTCTCACCCGTTTGGGTAGGTCGAGAGAAAACCAATAGCATAATTATCCATAGTATCGATCGATATTGACTGTCTGATCAAAACTTCTCCATGCAGTGAAGCCTTTTCGTAAGCCATCTTAGTCACTCAATCATCAAAAACCCACTCGGATCAGGAAGGTCGGGGGAGAAAACCGATAACGCCGGCGATATCAATCGATATTAAACGTCTGAGCGACCTTCGATAGCTCCAACACAATCACGCAACACCCACCCCGATCGATGAGTTATGAGAGAGAAACGGTAGCATCACTGAAACGATCGATAATATCGATCGATATTGAATGTCTGAACGGCCTTCCGACTGCCATCATAAGCACGCAACACCCACCCAGATCGATTAATTGAGAGAAAGAAAAGACAGTACCGCTCAAACGATCAATAATATCGATCGATATATGTATGTCTGAGCGACCTTCATCGCTCAAACGATCAATAATATCGGTCGATATATGTTCGATCGACTTTCCGTCCGCCATCAATACCATGCAACAGCCATCCTGATCGATTAAGTCTGAGAGGGAACCGGCAACACAAACGATTGATAATACTGTTTAGGGATGTGCGGAATTTTCGTTTCCGTGTTCAGAATTCCGGTTTTCGGCTATTTTAAGCTCTTCCGTTCTGTTCCGTGTTCCGCCTGTTTTTGGACCGGAACGCGAAAACGGAAATGGGTACTGATCAGCACTAGTTTTCTGTTGAACACAATCAGGTTATCAAGTAAAACGAGTTCTCCTTCATATAATTGTGAGATAATTACTGTTTGACAACTATATTATTAAAATTCTTGAAATTGGTAAGACTACCAAAAGAAAGTACTCAAAAGTGGCAACGTTTGAGTGAAGAGCAAAATTAATGTGGCAGCAAAGGCTATGTATGCATTGCATGCTAATAGAATGCGCTGAACGTTTGAATAATAATAATGTTCTTGATCCATTAGTTACAAATAACTACAAAACCTTTCTAAGCACATAGCGCAGTATGAAGCAGAGGGTTCGGTGAAGGTTGTGCTATGCGCTTGTCTGCTCCAACATTGCATCAGTGCTCCTCATCGAAGGTGCAAATTTCAATTATTAATTTCACTAGGTGTGATATTCATTCATATAGAGTTGTGCAATTTTTTAGTGAAACATCACGAATATCTATTATGAGCTGTTATTTTGATTGACTAGGGTGACTTATTGAATTCTGAAACAAATCTGTCACTTCCAGAACCATCTAGGAACTGTCCAGCTGTGTCACCTTCATATCAGTGACCTTCTAGGCTGACACAGACTGAGTATTGCTACGGAAGTGTGGACTTACCATGACTAATCAGTTATCATCTTAGATCCCAGAATGAATTCTGACTACTTTTACAGTTTTGGTGATTAGAATGTAACTGCTAATCTTGAGTATGCAGATATCTGTGCAGTCATCACGTCGTCCATGATGCCACAGGCTTCTAAAAATGTTCAGAGGAATGTCTTTCATAGTCGGAAAATCATCTAGGTGACTGCTCCAGTTTTAGACTTCACCCGAGTGAGTTTTTAAATGCTGATCTGTGAGTAAACTAAAGTGGATAAGTCTGTTAAATCAACTGTTCAAAAAATTACTGCATCAAAATGTCAGCGAAAACATTCGTCGCAGGAACTAGATATGGGAAGGGCGGAGAGACTGCATGCTGAAATAGTGAGAAATAGTGAAACAGTACCCCGAATTTGTTTTCGTCTATTGCTCTAGCCATAGCTAAAAGGTTATCAGAACAATATTGTGAACTCACGCTTTGCTGTTATGTTATGATGACGATGAGCATTAATCTGTACAAGATTCTGCTGCTCGCAATGTTCTGAGCAAGGAAAAGTGCAATAGAAGCCGCCCTGACGCAGTTTCAGATGCACTTTCGAAAAAATGGCGAGTATGTGTCATTTCCGTTTCCGCGTTTCGTATTCCGGTTTCCGACCATTTTTGGGCGTTTCCGTCCCGTCTTTCGTCTTCCGCTTTTTCCAGAAAACTTTCCGCACATCCCTGGTTACAATCAATACACTTTTCTCAATACGACAGTAGCTTAGACATTCCATTTTTTGAAAATCAGAACTACGAGAAATAAAACATAAGAAGTCGTTTTCGAGATCATGTTGGTTGCTGAATTTTTTATCCTTCACATGACGATCTAAATGCTTGAATAAATGACAGTCGATAGGGGACAGATTTGATGAATATGCTGGATGTGGCAGAGTTTCGTATCCCAAGAACTCTCCCAGTTTCTGGACAACAATTTTTGAAACGTGCGGACGCGCGTCTTCATGAAGTAGGATTGGGTCTCTTCGATTGAGCAACGCCGGCTTTTTTCAATCAACTTCTGGTGCATCACTTCAATTTCGGAACAGTACTTCTCCGCAGTGATAGTCTCTACAGTGTTCAAGAGCTTGTGATGTTTTACGGCAAAATAAATTTCATAATATTCTTGTAAATAACGGATTTAATAGAGAATTTATTGTCAACAATATTAGCAGATGTATTCATAGAAATAGAAATATATTATATAAATATAACATGCTAGATAACAGAAGCGACGCTATTAATCTTGTGCGAACATTGAACCGAATTTGACAATTTACTGAAGTTTGTTCTTGCCAAAAGATTTAATACCAGTGTCCGTCGCCGGCGACTGACGCTGGACGTGCGGGCCACGCCAGGCTTGCCGGCTTCGGGTATGGCGGGCCATGCTAGGAGCGCAACCCAAACCTAGATGGGGTTCCTTACTCTCCAAGCGCCGGCTTCGCCGGTAACCAACGCTGGGTAAGGAAGCATCCCTAGCGTCGAAGTCTAACACGTAGAAACGCACGCCTGCTACAGATCGATGCCTTGCTGAGTATCACTCACGTTCCTGTAAAGAAAATGCCCTCAGCACTCCTGCTTTGTCTGGGGTTGTGTTCACAACCTATTGCAGCTCGTCAAACCTAATCGAACGCTTGTCCGTTTCCGTCCAGTCGCCGTGCTTTATGCCACAAGGTGTGACGATCTTCGGAACAGGTGACTTAGGACAAACATACTGTCCTCCTCTGCATACAGTGCTATGGAAATTGGTCAAAGCATTGCCGAAAATTGGGACCTGGGGGAATACTTGGTTGAAAGCGTAGTCGAGCCGAGCGTAGGTCCGACGAACTTCGTTCGCCGACCTGTCCTGGTCCACCGGTTAAAATTGGAGGACCTGGACAGGTAGAAGTAGCTGAGTAACCCAGCGCACAAAGTTGGTATGCTCTTGAGATCAAAGTGAACAATTTCCAAATCAAAAAGAGCGTCTTCCTGATTATGACATTGGCCGCTAATTTTGAGGAGACATATGGGAAGAATTATATTCGAGCCTGGTGTAGTCGAAAAATTGTGGGAGGGGGAGGGTGGGAACTTTGTTTTTACTATTGAAGAAGCACTACAGAAAGTGACTCATGCCATCCTCCTTTATATATTGTGGGATTTTCGGTCTCTATTTGATTTTCCTTCCTTCAATGCATCTGAGAGAAATTCAGTATCGCGCTAAAAAGTCGATAATACCGACCGATATTGACTGCTTGATCGAAGCGCCCCAATCGCTGTGAAGCGCTTCCGTCGACCAACACAGGCCATAGCAAAATTCCTTATGGGTGTAGACTGGATCGGATCCCTGGGACAGTTATTTAGTGCTGATGAGATGTATGAACTATTTCTCCATGTTCTGAACCAAGCTATTTTCCTTTATGTACCTCTATCAGCTATTCCGGGTAGTGCGGTCAATAGGTCATACCTACCTCGCTATTTGTTGCTAAGATGAATGAGTACGCCTGGCTAGAGGTGAATAGAGACCCTACTACTGATAATCTAGCTATCTATACAGGCTCAACGACAAATCCTCTAAGAAACTTGTGAAATATTACGCATCAGTGGAGAAGAAGGTTATTGATTCGGGAAACCAAGCAAAATTCTACAAAATGTTGAGTAGAAGGTTGAAAAGAAACAGTAGGACCACTTCACGGGTCTCCGATAACGGTGAAAGAGTACGAAATGAACAGAACATGGCTGATCTCCTTGCTGATCACTTTTACAAAATCTATTCTCGCACTGTTGATCTTTTCCCAGACGGTACGTTTGCAAATTCTCCTGAATTTCCGGTTATGGATGATTCCGCGAGATTTACCAGCTCTCAAATGCTTAAGATTTTATCGAATTCTGCAACAACTTCCAGCACCAACCCGGATCACTTAAGCTTTACCTTTATTAAGAAAGTGGCTCCGTACATTGCTTTCCCTTAAGAGCTGATTTACAATTAAGTTTCATGCACGCTGATGTCCCGGCTAGGTGGAGGCATGCTTATATCATCCCTATTCCCAAATCCTCAGCTTCGCATCTTCCCTCAAATTAGGCCAATAAGTTTGACCTCTCTGTTTGCTCGGGTATATGAAAAAATTCTTTAGGAAAGAATTATTTCCCCTTTAACTCTTAACTCAATCATCCCGGAGGAGCAGCATGGGCTCACCAGGGGTAAATCGACGGAAACTCGGATGTTGGAGTGCTTAAATGAATGGACAGCTTCCCTTGAAAGAAAGGTGGGAGTAGATATCATATACCCAGATTATGCAAAAGCGTTTGACAAGGTGTCCCACAACAAGTTACTAGTCAAATTCCAAATCGTAGGAATACATCCTAGAATTATCAGCTGGATTCAAGCGTACCTTAAAGATAGGTCCTTTCAAGTAGTTGTTAACGGGGCCATTTCAAAGTGTGTCCTGCTCCCAGTGGAGTACCTCAAGGCACTGTACTGGCACCCATTCTTTTCAGCATCTACAACTATGATAAATGATATGCATCTACAACTGTGATCAAACCATTTGGTGTCTCATGCAGAATGTTTGCGGACGATGTAAAGATTTTCACCAGTATCTCATCTCCCTCTTCTTGTGAGCGGATGCAGAAAGCTCTTGATGCTGTTTTAACTTGGTCTAAAACTATGAAACTTCCCATTTCTCAAACCAAAACCAAGCAAATGCATCTGGGGATCAGTCCTGACCGGTCAGCTTACTTCCTCGATGGGCATGAACTATCGGTTGTTACTGAGGTAACTGATGTGGAATTCTCATATAACAATAAGCTTGAGTTTGATAGTCACTGTAATAACATTGTGATCAAGGCCCACGCGAAATTGCACTAGCTCTTTCGCTGCTTATACACCGCCTACTCAAGGCGTATACAACTTATATTAGACCTATCTTGGAATATGGTACTAGCATATTTGATACAAAGAAGGAGAAGCTGATCAACCAGTTGGAAGGAGTACAATTTAGTTTCACAAGGAAAACTTTTAAGAACTGGCAATTTTGACTATAGAAGCATACCCGGTGGTACTCAACGTAATGTAGTCTTAGGGCTACCAACTCTGGAATGCAGAAGAAAAATCATGGATTTAGCAATGGTACAAAAAATTGTGACTGGTCGTGTTCGTCTCAGTGGTTCTTTCTTCATCATGCGTAATTCCTCTACCAGAGATGAGATCCAAAAGATTTTTCTACCCCTGACCAAGGCTTCAGTGAGAATGGCTTTCTTCATTCACAGGGCGGGAGCAGAATACCATAGGCTGTGCAAGCGGGGTTCTTCATGCATTTAGCCTATTCATGAGATTCCGCATATCTAGCTCTTTTCACTCTATCATTGGTTTTACCTTCATTCTAGTGTTGTAGTAAATGCTGCTGTTGTTTAATTTTCTTTCTTGGTTCTGTGTTACACTGTTATTTCCCCTATTTATTCTCACATGTGGATGTAACAAGTAATAAATAAATAAATAAATAAATAAACGCAATCACGCAACTCTCACCCGTTTGGGTAGGTCGAGAGAAAACCAATAGCATAATTATCCATAGTATCGATCGATATTGACTGTCTGATCAAAACTTCTCCATGCAGTGAAGCCTTTTCGTAAGCCATCTTAGTCACTCAATCATCAAAAACCCACTCGGATCAGGAAGGTCGGGGGAGAAAACCGATAACGCCGGCGATATCAATCGATATTAAACGTCTGAGCGACCTTCGATAGCTCCAACACAATCACGCAACACCCACCCCGATCGATGAGTTATGAGAGAGAAACGGTAGCATCACTGAAACGATCGATAATATCGATCGATATTGAATGTCTGAACGGCCTTCCGACTACCATCATAAGCACGCAACACCCACCCAGATCGATTAATTGAGAGAAAGAAAAGACAGTACCGCTCAAACGATCAATAATATCGATCGATATATGTATGTCTGAGCGACCTTCATCGCTCAAACGATCAATAATATCGGTCGATATATGTTCGATCGACTTTCCGTCCGCCATCAATACCATGCAACAGCCATCCTGATCGATTAAGTCTGAGAGGGAACCGGCAACACAAACGATTGATAATACTGTTTAGGGATGTGCGGAATTTTCGTTTCCGTGTTCAGAATTCCGGTTTTCGGCTATTTTAAGCTCTTCCGTTCTGTTCCGTGTTCCGCCTGTTTTTGGACCGGAACGCGAAAACGGAAATGGGTACTGATCAGCACTAGTTTTCTGTTGAACACAATCAGGTTATCAAGTAAAACGAGTTCTCCTTCATATAATTGTGAGATAATTACTGTTTGACAACTATATTATTAAAATTCTTGAAATTGGTAAGACTACCAAAAGAAAGTACTCAAAAGTGGCAACGTTTGAGTGAAGAGCAAAATTAATGTGGCAGCAAAGGCTATGTATGCATTGCATGCTAATAGAATGCGCTGAACGTTTGAATAATAATAATGTTCTTGATCCATTAGTTACAAATAACTACAAAACCTTTCTAAGCACATAGCGCAGTATGAAGCAGAGGGTTCGGTGAAGGTTGTGCTATGCGCTTGTCTGCTCCAACATTGCATCAGTGCTCCTCATCGAAGGTGCAAATTTCAATTATTAATTTCACTAGGTGTGATATTCATTCATATAGAGTTATGCAATTTTTTAGTGAAACATCACGAATATCTATTATGAGCTGTTATTTTGATTGACTAGGGTGACTTATTGAATTCCGAAACAAATCTGTTACTTCGAGAACCATCTAGGAACTGTCCAGCTGTGTCACCTTCATATCAGTGACCTTCTAGACTGACACAGACTGAGTATTGCAAGGAAGTGTGGACTTACCAGGCTGTCCAATAATTCTTGTCCGAAAATTTCACCATTTTTAATTTTTTTCAACTTTATTGAAAAACAAGTCTAATCAACAATATAATCACCACAGTTATCCACAACAGTGGCCCATCGATTGGGCAGGTCGCCGATGCCCTTCGTCCAGAATTCCGGGGGCTGCGACTCGAAGAAGTCCGCGATGTCGGATTTGAGGTTGTCGTAGTTGGTGAATTTTCTTCCGGCCGAATGGTGCTTCAGCGGGCGGAACAAGTGGTAGTCGGAGGGGTGAGGTCCGGGGAATACGGCGGATGGGCAACCGTCTCCCAGCCGAGCGTCGCCAACTTCTGCTGGGTCTCCTTCGCCACGTGGGGGCGCGCGTTGTCGTGCAGCAGGTGGACCGAGGCCCGTCGGGGACGCTTTTCTCGGATGGCGGCGGCTAGTTTCTCGAGCTGATCGGTGTAGATGGAGGCGGTGACCGTCCTGCCTTGCGGGAGCAGCTCGAAGTACAGCATGCCCTTGGCGTCCCACCAGCAGCAGAGCATGATCTTCAGCGGGTGTTCCCTGTCCTGGAAGCTCGTGTCGCCGCTCTCGAAACGAATGAACCAGCGCCTGACTGTGCGTTGGGACACTGCATCCTCCTTAGACGCTTTGCAGATGTTGGCGACCGCGGTGCCCGTGTCGTTGCCCAGCAGCCACTCGTAGTACACGAACGTACGAATTCGACCTTCGTCCATTTTACTTACTTTTTACTACTTTTATTTTTTTTTTGTACTGGTAGCTAGACGCGGCGACTGCGCCTTATATACCCCTAGCGTGGAACTCTGGAGAACCTTCTAGAAGGTTTTTACACTTGCCTGATATTATAACACTTCTAAGGAAAATTATAGAATTTTGAAAATTTTCGGACAGGAATTATTGGACAGCCTGGTACCATGACTAATCAGTCATCCAGTTATGACTTGTTCATCGGCTGACCATTCGTTATGTAGGCCAAATTCGCTATCAGTATCCCACGATATCCCAGTAGAAACGCATACCAAAAAAGATTAACACCGTTCATCCATCCACTTGACACCGCCGTTGCCGGTCCCAAGCAGGGGTGAAAAAAGGAGGGTTGGACGACAAGCTAGCGACCCGTCTTCGTAAAATCTTTTAGCTGCAGAAACGATGAAAACTTCTGTTGAAACTGCAAATGTCGGATGCTAGCTTCGTGACAGTTTCCCCAATTCTAGCTGCAAATTTTCACCTAAGGCACCAACCCGTTTTGACACTTGTGATGTTCGCACTCTGTTTCAAACAGTGCGACTCGCTCAGCTACTACGGGAATTCCACAACTACCGCCTTGACATACATGGAATCAGCGAGATGCAGAGGATTTGAAAATGAAAATGAAAACGAACCTGCACAATAAACGATAGATGAAGATTGCAATGGGCGACTTCAACGCTAAACTGAGCAGTAGAGATTGGATCCGAATCATGCATTTTCGGATATCCGGCCGAATTTATCCGGTTTCGGTTTATCCAAAAATCCAGCTCGGCCGAAAATGGCATTATCTGAATTATCCGAAGATTTAGGGCTTTGAAAAATGCGATGATTCGGATAAAATCGGAAAAAAAGGATGTTAACGAGCGCTGCTGCGGGACTCAGGAGCGTTGATAATCTGACGTTTTCGGGGTAGATTTTGCAATCATTTGGCAAGAATTCTTTTAGAGCTCGAGCGAGTTCTTGTATGAAGTCTCGTAGTCATTTTACAGCAGGGCTTCATGGTGCACAAGCAACTCACTATTCAATGGGTAGTTGCTCGATGGAGTCTTAACGTCATTTGCTCTGGAGGCGCAAAGTGGCTCGGGTTAGAGGTCAGCTTGTAAGGCAGCCTACACGAAATCTCTTACACAACGCTGGTGTGTTCTACTCCAGTGGTGAACCGACAAGGGAAGAATATCAGGTGAGTCACCTTCATCTGTGTCATCCGGAGAGATAATCAGAAATCCAACGATTCGGATAAAATCGGATAAAAATCGGATATCCCTCAATTTGCAATATAGCGAAACCGAACGAGTATTAAGTTCTGGTTGAATTCCAACAACTTGCAAGTTAAGCCTTGCATCTTGTTCGGACATATATGTAGGTTGGTTCCAACCCTTTTAGAAATATTAAGGGCGTGGACTGTCTATTGGCCGAGGCTTGTGAGGCTTTGTAAAAGTCGTGCTAGCTAGGAGAATTGATGTCGTATGTTTTCCTTGATTTTATCCTGCCTCCTTAGTACTATTCCTAATTTCTTCTAGACGTATGTTGTCATGAGTACAATCAGCGTTCGACATCATTTTAAAAATAAATTGGGTCTGGTGCATATAGATTCTTAAAGTGTGGCGCATGAAAGGCGATGGTACTATCCAACACATGTGTCTTGGGCTCTGTGGCATACGCCAGACGGCTGTTTTTTTTAGGCTTAACCATGGGCGATTGTCAGCGACTTCATAATCTTGGCACTAGATCACCCAAGTTAGTCTCATCAGCCTCAGGGTACAGATGAGTATTATGCACCGAGTGCCGTGATCCAGATGACATGCCACATGCATTGTCCAATGGGCATCGGAATTCAGAAGACCCGGCACAGGCTCCGTCCAACGTGCGTGTTGATTAAAAAATCTGTCGCAGAAGTTGTTCAACGTGCGTCAAGATTCAGAAGACGTATCGCAGGTATGGTGCAGCGGGCATCTGTGCTCATACAAAGTACTACAGCCGTCGAGTAACAAGAACTCGGATTCAGAAGGCGCTTCACAGACGTCCTACAATCGTATGATCGCATCGTATGATTCTAGAAGAAGTGCTATACACATCGTTTAACTAGCATCCTAACGTCTACATCATCTGTATTTCCTAATTCAAAACATGATGTAGACGTTGCGCAACGAACGGCCGGATTCAGAAGGCGAGCCATCCCGTCATCCTCTACCCTACGAAGTAGCGGGAACGCACCTGTGTATATGTATCTATTCACAGTTGGGGGAATTAGCGTTATAAAATCGGTTGCATGTGTGTACAGCCGGACACCAAACAGTATCGATCTGCAGACAATATCGATTGATTTTATCTATTTTTGTGCAGATTAGGCACTTCCGGGTGGGAATCTCACGCCCTTTTACAATAAGTGAGAGCAACTCTGTGTTTTTGTCTCCACAGAGCCGGGACGACATTTGGGAGTATAAATCGCATAAATGTGATCGAGGGTGGACAGTACTCCTTCATCTCATAGGGACTTCATAGAATCTGTTTTGAAAACAGCATCATATGAAATCCCACTGTCCTATTCTCATTATATATTGGACCACTTCTTGCCGAACTAAAGCGAAGAAGGATCAAAGTTGAAAAGAATAACCATCAAGATGCTGTTTCGTTGGGGATTGGTGGCGAGGCTCCCAGCCAGACGTTTGGCCGCTCTACGTCTGGTAAAATATATATATATATATATATGTGTATATATGTGTGTGTATATATATGTATATATATGTCATTTCACAACCTACGAAGGTGATCAGCAGAAATGCCGTTCGGCTCGGACACTGCTTCCGGGACGGACGGCATTTTTCTGCTGATCTCCTTCGTGCGGGTGGCAGTGCTGTCTGCTCACTTCTTGCCAAGCACTTCAATCACTATCGTCGTCTTGATAGGATTCCGGACTCATGGAAGGAGTCGAAAATAGGTCTAATCTTTAAAAAAAGTCAGCAGGAGGACATTAATATTAGCTGTTAACTATTAACAACCAACCGACTCATCAGTCTTCTCTCGGTTGTGTACAAGATCCTCACCAAGATATTGCTTAACCGCATGGAGCGTTGCTTGGATGGGTATCAGCCGGTGGAGTAGGCAGGGTTTCGCAAGGATTTTCCCGCATGGATCATATTCAGACTGTCTCACAACTCATCAAAAGGAGACCCGAATACCACATCCCGCTTGTCCTTGTCTTCGTGGATTATCGGAAAGCGTTCGACTCTGTGAAAATCAACGCCATTCTGAGCGCGGTTGTGCATGCTGGTATACTATCCCCCTACATCCGACTTTTGAACGTATGCTTCTCGAACACATCGACTACCATCCAGTTCTTCGAAAGCTTAAAATTCCTATCGGGAAAGGATTACGGCAGGGAGACACGAATTCTCCTAATCTATTCACAGCGGCACTCCAGGATGCCATGAAGGACTTGAACTGGGACGATAAAGGCCACCTTGTAGACGGTAAACGGGTCAGCAACCTTCGTTTCGCCGACGATATTGCTGCAGTACATGAAGAACTCCAAATATCGCTGGGCCTTACCCGGCATCGACGAAAGGACGATAGATGGAGCGTCCCTTTCACAGATTGGCTCCCAAGAGACCATAGGAGACCACTGGGACGACCGCCATAGCGATGGGCAGACTCATTTTCAAGATCTTTCAGAGAGCGAAGTCTGCCTCACTGGATGCAAGCTGCCAGAGATCGAGCGGTCTGGAAGAGTTGTGGTCCCCGCTGAGAAGACCTCCGACCGACAAAAGGACCATCAAAGTAAGTAAGTATTTCACAACCTACACATAGACGCAGATCTGAATGTTGAACTCTTATATGTTGTGCGCAGATTAATAATGAGAGTACTTGATCTGTGTGTTTGTTCATCAAAGGTCAGGATTTACGAATTACGGCCAAAAATGTCGTAAATCGCAGGTACGCACCTGCTGGTGGATAGTCGGACGTTTTCGGAGCGAACGTAATTATTTGGCGTGGTTTGCTTCCAGATTCCACGTGATCTCCCGCAAATTTTTTTTGAAATCATGTAGTAATTCCTTCGAGGACGTATTGCAGTATGTGTTACATATGTGTTATGTCTAGCATTTATCACCCTCCATTCGACGGTTGATGACTCAAGAGGGGTTTGCGCGGGATTGGTTTACCTGTGTTCGGAAGCAGACGAACATTCAGCTACTTCAGAATTTGTCCAGCGCGGCCATGCGGAACGGGCATCGTGCCAGTTCGGCAAAAGATTCCTAATTACGTGGGTTACCACATGAGGTATGTAGCAGTGTTACAAAATGACCACTCTCCCCCTCTTCCAATGCCACTTAATGCCGTCTGAGGTCTTGTTGTGTCATCAGGTTTGGCTATTTCCTATTAATCCTAGTTTTGACGAATTTATTAGTTTTCGTTGGCGATCATTTCTTAAAGATTCCAAAAACTTATGTACTCCTCCAATTCACTCCATACTAAAGAAGTTATTCGCCTCTATCATTGTTATTATTACTACTACTCCATTACCGGATGTTATCCGAGTCCGATATTCGATCCGATGTAAAATCGTTAACCTGAATCATCCGAAATTCCGGCCAATCGAAAATCATCCTTATCTGAACCATCCGAAAATCCAGGATTTTCAAAATTAACCTTATCTGAATCATCCGAAGATCCGGGGTTTGAAAAAATGGCCTATCCGAATCATCCGATTATCTGGAAAATCAGCGTCGGATGCAATGTCTATTGGGCAGCGATCAGACAGAGCTGGAGAAAGTTATAGACCGTTTACGTCGACCAGCGGCGCAAATAAGAATGGAAGCCGACTCAGCACCTTTTGCAGCTACAACATTCTCTGCATCGGCAGCACATACTTCCAGCACCGTCGCATCCACAGGGCTACGTGGTCGTTGCACGGCGGAGTAAGGGAATACAGGATTGACGCCGTTCGCACCAGCCATAGGTGGAGAACATCCCAATTATCAGGAGACCGAAGGAGTGGAGAATAGGTTAGACAACGAGAATAAATTCATTTATAGAGTTGCTAACGTCGTCGCCAGGTTGTTAATAGGCATTATTGACTAAACTTTCGGCTAGATCGCCTTCTTCAGGGCCTGAAAGGGTCAAATCAATTCGCGCCAAGCATCCTTAACCCTACAAAATTCAATGTCAAATTTTTGAAAGTCTGAGCAATAGACAGAATCCAAGTACCGTACCTCACCATAGTGCACGAAGGACCAGCGGAAGCCGCAGAGGGTAAAGGGGGACAGCGGGACAGGACAGCACCTACCCCAGATTTGAATTCGAGAATGAGGTACAGCTTGAGAGCGCGTGTTGTAGACAGTCATTCCCTCGTCTGGTTGATCTTGGGATTCCTAGAATATATCCAGGATGCCTCAAGGGCTTCCTCGCCGACGTTTGAACCTCGTGCCCCAGAATCCAGATCTCGACTCCAAAATCTGAATTTGGTGGAATGTAGGCAGCTGAACTGTGCGCAAAGTCATCGAAATGAACAAAGATCCAGCCAATGATGGCAGCAGCTCGAAGAATCTCCCAAGAATTTTCTGAGGTGACAAATAACGACAACCGTGGAAGAATTATAGGTATTTGTGAGCTTGAAGAGTCTACTCCAGACATGCTGAAGAGGCAGAAAGCGCTTGAATGCGGTGTCTCTTGGGACGTTCCAAATGAAGACTGTGTTCCGTTGGGTCGTTAAAATAGGAAGGATTGCTCCTCAACGTCCACTCGTTGTCGAGGTCGTTTTGCCGTCCGTCTCCCATTGGCGTCGTGCTCTCGCGAACGCTCGCCTTCTTGGTAGTTGTGGATTCCCTCATTTATTGATACGACGAAGTATGGCAACTGAGGAAAGGAAGCGTGGCTACAAATTGATGGCGCTAGAGTTTAATGAGGCACAGCTAACCGTCTCGTGTATCGAGCTGAGCTGAAGGGAGTATCCGAGCTACCTAGGAGATCATGAAACATGTAGGCCTGCATGGTAGCCACCTGAAGTGTTACCCACAACGCTCACAGTTTAGTCACTAAGATGGAACATCTCCATACACTACTAGTGAATAATAGGCCTGACCTTGTGTTCGTCACAGAGACCTACCTTTCTTTCTGACCAGGGAACTGTCTCAGGCGTATGTCTGAACGGCGAAAATGAAAAACCACTATGAGAGAATCCACCCTTCACATAGCAGGAAAGTAAGTTCTATTTTTGCAAAGTTCTTGAACCCAAAGAGCTAGTGGCCCTCAAGGTTTACTATGGGATCGCATACAAACTACCGCAATCGGCCGAAATTTCAAAAGTGGATATTATATTCGTGATCAGCGCCCCTTAGGCAAAGTTTGGGTGTATTTTTTCTACCCCTTCTCGACCATGAGTAATGATCTAGGAGTTGCGAAAGCGTAATAGTGCCGCTTCAGATTTACCCATGACAATCGCATACTCATACACTCATGTTACGGCGAATCATCGTGATCAACTTTTTGAAAGATATCTCTGCACCCCTATCTTCAATACAAAAATCCCTCCATATTTCACATTTTTTAATTGATCGGCACATCTATTTGATCGTCACTATGTTTCCTTTGTTTGTTTGTTTTCTATGGCGCACATTAGGTGCAGCAATAAATAAATAAATAAATGATGTATAGCGTATTCCGATGGTCAGGATAGTACTACAGACAGGTTAGAGGGCTTTCTTTGGGACAGCGACTGGCTCCCATCTTAGCTGTGGCTTTCATGTCCGAGGTAGGAAACCCTATTGAAGGGGGAGGGGGCAGTAAAGTAGGAACCAGTAAGGGGGATCAGTATTTCCTCTCAATATCGTTCAACGTGTGTCGGGTTTCTGAAGATGTGCCACAGTAGTTATGCCACGTATGTCGAGACTCAGCAAATGTGTCACATACGTTATGCAAATGCGTTGTGTTTTCAGAAGGCTTTTTAAAAGCCTGGTGTAACGAGCATGCACTTAACTCCCTCCATGCTTCTCTGCCGGCACATGGGTAAGGGGAGGGGAGGGCATTGACGGGGGGGGGGGATGGGAAGGCAGGGAGAACGACTACAGGTACAAAGGAATCAGAAGAGTATTATTGCCGGGACAATAAATGGTATCGACAGTCGACCAATACTGATGGATTTTATTTATGTTTCTGCAGATTAAGCACTTCCAATTGGAACTTTCATGATCTCTTTCTCACCTCGTAGAATGGGTACTTTGGAGAAAAAACCTTGTACGTGAGATAGAGGTTGCGCGGTATTCATAGAGCAGCACTGCTCTAGCAAATCTCGCTATACTATTCTATTCTACTGGTTTTTTTATTGCGCTGAAAGTAAGAAGGCCTAAAGAAGAAAAGAAGGCGATCGAGGTGTTCTATTCGCAGGGCTTGGGGCCAGGGGTGTGCATTTAACGATTAACGATTTACCGATTTACCGGATTTACCGGCATTTTTCGTTAAAACTTTTTAACGAAATTTAACGACGAAAAATTCCGTTAAATTGTATTAACGACATTTTATGACCATTTTTAAAATTTTGCTTTCTCTCCATGTAAATGCATTTTGGACTTTTTTGGATGAGCTTTCGCAGTGTTCCGAGGAAACCTTCTGCTTACTTGAAGCAGTGTAGGTAATCGATATTGTCCTCGAGTTTCAAAAATTGTTGGCATTTTTCTTGCTCCTTGATCAATGCGACCCCACTTTTCTACGTTCCGCGCTTTTCGACTTCCTGGTCCGTTTCTTGCGTTTGATTGCTACATATTAGTTCTTTATAATTGCCAACCATTCAGTTTTCCACAGTTTTTGTGATATTTGTTTCATAAGTGGGGTTGAAAAGGCATAGAAAACACGAAGAAAACGCTACGAAACACAAACTATGCGTGAAAAAAACGAGCACAAGAAACGAAACAAGGGAAAAGATGGGTTCCTTCCCTCTTCTCCGCAAGTTTCCCCGAAAGTAGGAGGAATTTTTCGTGCAGCATCAGCCGGTGACTGTAGAACTACACTAGGCAATTTTGAGGCTCGCCCAATTGATAGAGCGTGGCTACTGGTACTGCATTTGCTTCGCTTTTACTGAATTTTATGCCGTGCGTGTCAATGATTTTTCTTAACTATTTCGTCCTCTTCAAGGACTTCCTTTGAGGTTTCGTTTGGGAGAAGCACAGCCAGTATACACGAGAAACAGTGAAATATGTAGCTAAAAGCATTAGAATTACATAAAAAGATATGAATGTCTATGAACAATCTGTCATTTATTATACAGGTTAGTATAAAAACTGGTACTTTACATGCAATCCATTGCATAAAGATTTTTTTAAAGATTTACGGAAAATGTACACCTTTGAAGGTGCAGATCCGTATCCGGCTTTAGCAAGTATTTGCTTTATGTCTATGGATTTTTCGTCTAATTTACGAATTTACTATAAAACAGTTCATCAATCCAAAATGTGCTCTACAAAAATGGGAAGAATTCGAAAGCTCAAAGCACATTCGAACCTCAAGCAAATATGCTGTACAGTTTGGAACCAGGTCCTTCAAGAAGAAGATCTGAGTGGCCAACTGCTGAGAAATCGTAAATGAGTGACAGACAGTGGCGAACTCTACTTGGGGTCGCTGCCTGATTGAATTCTTCATTAAGCATTCTGTAGTTTCCCAAAACAATTATTTCAGTATAGAACAATGTTCGGCTGCAAAGTCTACTTAGCGAGCTCATGTTTTGTAAAAATTTAGAAAACTTTTGTAAATATTTGGAAAATGAAGAATAAAGCTCGAAAACGTTGAGCCGTGATACGATGCACTTTTGATCTTCGCAGAAGGTGGACGACTTTCCACCAGCCAAAGGAACCAGACATAGTAAGAAATTTTCTATTTTAGAAGCCTTGTTGCTGTTTGGATTCAGAATCTTAATGGTTTCTCTCGCTTATTTTGTTGATGAGAGACTGTTATTACTTGAAGATGAAGGCATTGTCATGCAGATGGAGTCGAAAAAAATTAAATAAGAAAAAGATCTGGCTTTTGCATACTAAAATACTGCCAAACTGACTACAGCTAAGGGACAATTTATTTAACGAATTTACCGAATTTACCGATTTTAACGCAAAAATTTTTCGTTAAAATATGGTCGTTAAAAATTTACCGAAAAAAATTTAACGCACACCCCTGCTTGGGGCGACGCCCCATCCAGACGTTTGGCGGCCGCAAGGCCGCTGAACGCCTGGTTGCTTTATAGCGTGGTCTACCCAGAATGAGATGGACGCTTGAATCGAGCTGAACCAACAGTCCGTTGAACCAACATAAGGCTCACACGGAAAAAAAACCTACAGAAGGTTGGCTTGCTTTCCTCAACCTCCAGGTCCACCTTACTCATTGAAGTATTAAAACTCGGTGGTACCGACAAGTCTGGTTGAAAAACATCATCAGTCACTACAAATCTACTCACCTCACAAGTGCCAAGAAGGGTGTCATTAAAAATGTGTTTCGAACAGCCACATCAGTTTCAGTAAACAAAAACTGTTCTCGATGAATATGGCCCTTAATGTAGGAAAAAGTAATGGGTATCCAGCACAGTAGCGGCGTGCGAGACGCACGCTGCAGCCACGCTGTTCGCGAGAGGGAAAACGCGCGAAAATACCCTTCCACGTGCCTTTCTTCTCAGGCAAACTAAGTGCGGATACCGTATCTATGATAGGTTTCCATCCTGCATACTCTTCCCTAATGGGAAGAAGGTGTTTGATATATGCTACTGTCTACCTGATGTCATGTAATGAATGTGGGGAAATTGCCTAGGGGGAAACAGGAAGACCCCTTCGTGCAGAGTAGAGGAGCTTTTGGAGGGTCCTAGAAAAGGTAATATCAATGCTTGTGGGAACACATGGTCCGATACCATGCAGGCGCGTTATCCGAGGTGTCTGTGTTGATTTTAGCGCAACAGTGACATATCGGCACGCAGGACGTTAGATGCGTTTTAGATAGCTGCTGCGAGACCTCTTTTCAACCTGAAGGAGGAGTGCTGTCGGTAACCCTAGAGCTGGCACTCTTCGCAGAGCTCTGAGAGTTTCGACCTTCATGATCGTATCCACAGGGTGATTGAGTCGGGTGAACTCGGGGCTGATGCTCGTTCATCCACGCCTGTTGTTGTTGTTTAGTCCATCTGTTTAGGTGGTCCTCCTCGGCATCCATCTCAAAAGTTAGCCGTCCATTGGAAACTGAGGCGTCAGGTCGTGTTTCTATTTTCGACTCCCTACTATGAAATGATGTTTGGGCTGGTAGTGTTGTAGATGTTCCCGACTATTCTACGCTCTGACGGTGCTGAACTCGCAAAAACGAGCCAAATAAAAGAGGATAACAGTCTCGGTCAACGGCTGTAACAAGAAGACACTAACAGTTTAACAACACCATCCCAAGATTCATCGAAGTTGAACGTGGGGTTCCGTTTCTGTTTAAATGGAATGCATTCACAAGAGAAATCCACAAATCTTTAATGAGGCATACGCACGCTCAACATATTTCATCGGAACCAAGATAGTGGCAAGCTTTCAGTAATAGAAGACGAAATACCTGGAGAAAATGGAAATGTTCAATTCGAAAACTCCGTGAGTAACTCATTCGATGTAAAGGAAATAATGTTAGAGTGTCTGGAAAGTTTTGAAAAAAAAATTCAGAACTTTTATTGTATTCAACCTTCAACTGAACAAAAGATCAGTCAACCAACAATGATCCCTTGGTGGCCGCAACCTTCCTCCATCGTTCGGGCAGGAAGACAAATGGCTCTCTCCAGAAAGAATCAGGGCGTAACGTTGCCCATTCGTCGACTGCGCGATGTCGTCGTTGTTGTGAAACTGCCGTCCACGGCAGAAGTGCACGAGACTGTGAAAAGCGTGGAAATCACAGGGAGGGAGATCCGGGGAGTGAGGTGGATGGGGTAGCCACTATACATTGGGTCCGAATGGATCATTTTCGGATATCCGATTTGGATAACCCTGTTCGAATCATCCAAAAATTCGGGGTCTGCAAAATCGCCGTTATCCGAATTATCCGAAAACGCGGGGTCCACCAAAATAGCGTTATCCGAATCATCCAATTATCCGAAGATTTTCGATTGGATCCAATGTATAGTAGTCACACGATGTTCAGCTTCTCTAGCTGGCTCTGGGTAGTTTTTGCGAAGTGAGGCCTCGCATTACCAATCAGAAGGTGAATCCTGCCCTTGTACATGTGGTCAGTGGGCAACCTGGACTCCATCTCTAGCAGTTGTGAAGAGACGAGTTTGGCGTCAATCGAGACCGCCCAGCCGGCAGGACCTCGTAGTAAAGGACACCCTTGTTGCAGTAGTACAATGAGAGCAGGTGCTTCTTGCCGTGGATATCTCTCTTTAGGATGGGCTGTGGGCCTTTATCGCGAGGCAGCCACTGTAGCTCTCTATCCGAGTTGCTGTACGTTATCCACTTCTCAGCCATGGCCATTATCGTCTCACCAGGATACTATCTCAACTGTAGGTCGGAACGGCGCAAGTGTTGTATATTGGCAGAACCTCCTCTTCCTGGGAAGTAACAAACTGCAGGTATCTCGACCCCATTACAACTCTGCGCAAAGTTAGGGGCGATGGAAGTCGCCTGTTGGCGCCCTCTTGATTCACGTGCTCCACAGCTGATGGGCGCGCGCGGGATGAGGGCTGGTATCGAGGACCGGCGCAGTGCACAGGTGGCGTAGTAGGGAAGAGCTCGGGCTCGTGAGCGAGGGGTCGGGGGTTTGGATCCCGCAGACTGTGTTTGTTTTGCACTTTTGCAAAATCCATGTTTATCATATAGGTAATCCAGCTAGGGGAATTATAATGTGTTATAGAGCATGTTTACATATAACATACCACCCATACCGTTAACAATGGTGGTCCAGGCAAGGTTACCGATTTCGCTGAAACTTCGTCTAGGGAGGTTGTTTGGGGTGCTGATCACGAATCTGATATCCATTCTTCACGATTCGGCTGGATAATATAAATACAGGAAGGCACAGAATTACATTCCTAAAGTTTCTGCCGGTGACGGCAGGTAGAGACAGAATCGTGAAAAACGGATGTCAGATTCGTGATCAGCACCCCAATAAACCGCCCTGGAAAAAGTTTCAGCAAAAAAATTTTTTGACCGAAGTCTTGTTGGTGGAGTCGGAACTTTTAACTAGTTCCACAAAATATCTATCGTTACATAACTATAGCTTCACACAAAATAGGCTTAAAATAAGTGACACACAGAAGTGGACATTTTAGCTAATCTGTAGTTTGAAGCACGTGTTATATGTAAACATGCTCTATAACACACTATAATACCCCTAGCTGGATTACTTATACGATAAACATGGATTTTGCAAAAGTGCAAAAGAAACACAGTCTGCGGGATCCGAACCCCCGATCCCGCGTTTGCGAGTCCGAGCTCTTCCCTACTACGCCACCTGTGCACTTCGCCGATCCTCGATACCAGCCCTCATCCCGCGCGCGCCCGTCAGCTGTGGAGCACGTGAATCAACAGGGCGCCAACAGGCGACTTCCGTCGCCCCTAACTTTGCGCAGAGTTGTATTGGGGTCGAGATACCTGCAGTTTGTTACTTCCCAGGGAGAGGGGGTTCCGCCCATATACAACACTTGCGCCGTTCCGACCTACCGTTGAGATAGTATCCTGGTCAGACGATGTCGTCGTTCAGTAAAAGGAGAGTAGAGAAGAACAGACCTTCACACATGTGGTTGTCAGATTGTGAGGTGCGGTATGAAGACGCTTCGCCACAAGACCGGATCGAGTAAGGATATCATGGACGGCGGATTTAGGAGTGCCCGTCTTCCTCTCTATATCTCATACAGACTTAGCCGGATGAGCCCGAACAGACGCGAGGACGACCGTTGTACGTCTCGATTGAGGACGTCCGGATCGACCAGCATCGTCGAGGGAGAAGTCTCCTTTGGCAAATCGATCGAACCGGCGGTAGCATTGGAGGGGGACTCGGGACTCATCAACGACACAACCTGCTGATGGGCCTCGGTTGAGTTGAAGACGGAAAGAAAGCATCAAAGCCAAATGATGCGGTAGTCAGTTCGACTGGACATGATAAGTCTGACGGATTTTCATAATGTAGCGGAGAAGGCGACTGTATTGAATGGGGTTCAGATCAGAACGCTATGATCTATAGGTAGGCTTAGTAACATGATATAACGCAGAACCTATCAGAAGATATGTCAGTTTATTTGGATGCATCAAAAATTCTCGAAACTTTCCGGACAGCCTGATAGATTAGATAAACAGCAACTTTTATAGGAAACACTGGAAACCGTCATGCTGTGAGTGATTTAATGTGCAGAGGGAAAATATGATTACGGCAAAATAGCGCAAACCAGACCAGGATCCAGCTTGGAAGCAGGCCTGGTTTGCTGGTATCCTCTGAAGTCTAGAGAGAATCATATTTGTCTTTCGTATGGCTAATAATGCTAGAAACTAAACAAAGGTCAAGTCTACGTAACTAGACTTGGATGCCTGACACTGTGTTGGAGGCAAGCGAAGCTTTGTGGAAGGACATACATACATATCCCCGACTTAGAGTCACACAAGAAAGCATGATAACTTTGCGAACGTCTATGCCTAACAATAAGATCTGTCTACTACGTTATTGCTATGTTGATTTGAAGGAAACGGATTCAGAGGCAGGATGTTCGACGGTGTACTTGACAGTGAGATCCCTGTGCTGGCCTGGAGCTAGAACGATGGTCCATTCCAGATTGTGGTCCTTGTTCAGTTTGGCTTCTCCGTTCTTCACACGAATATCCGGCGACACAACGCAGACCTGGAGCAAACGAACTTCTGAGACAGTGACGCACATACAATACACGTTGCTTTCCGTAATTTGAGCAAAATCGACGCGCAGTACAGTAGATTTTTCAGCCACAAGCCCGCCATCGCGGTGTTTTCGTACAACTTGGTTCAGCTCACATTCAAACAGAAGCAGCTTCAAATAGGTGGGTGTGGTGTCGTAAGCTTGAGTTCTGCGCTCTCTTCCGCAAACTCGGAGGAGAAGAAGGAACTGGGCGAGAGAACTCCGGGATGTGGCCCATCTACCCAGCCGTGCTCAAACTGCCACACCCTTAGTTCCTTTCCGCGCTCCGCTCTATCTTTTCCTGCGCTTCAGCGGGGGAGAGTAGGGAAGCCAAACGTAAGATAGACACCAGCACTCGCGCCCTCCGCATCTGATGGCGAGAGCAAAAATGTACTGATCATCCTACGGGTGATATCATTAACGAGTAGTGATAATGCTGGTGAGAAGCAAGGGAGCATTACGTGCTGGGGAGCTGTATTCCCAATCTAGCCGTGCTTATCGTTACGAATGAAAGCTTCCTCAAGGAACGAGAGCACATCCCAACTGCGCCTAACACCACACTCCCTGAAAGAAGTAGGAAAGAAAAAAGAGTACCTTGATTCGACGGCTTCCTCATTAAATATGTCACCGTCAATTCTTAGTTTTGACAGCTTCAGATACGCTGCCATCGCACGCAGGCTGGCAGTTTTATGTAATTTTTTTGTGCATGTAATCTTTTCAAATTTAATATATTTAATTAGTAATTAATATTTTTCAATAATTTATCATCCTTATCTATTGGGTCGAATCGAAAGTTTCCGCAGCTTTTGACATCTAATTTCAAATGATGATAACTTCGTTCATCCTCAACTGTTTCATTTAGGGTGTAAACCGTTAGACTTGGCATATCACTGCCAATTAGACATTGGATCCGACGCCGATTCGGATACTTCGACTCCGTCATTTTTTCAAACCCGGTTAAAATGATTATGAGCACATAGGCATTTTTGAAAATCCACTACACATATTGGGATGATTGAGGTAAGAGTAGGATTAGCAAAAAGGATTTTCGGATCCAAATAACTGATTTAATTTTGCATCTCACATCGGATATCCGAATAGGATATCACAATCGGATAGGATATCACATTTCTGATCAGAAATTGGTTATCTAAACTATCCGAGAATCTGACCAGGTGAAAATCACCTCTAGCTGAACCGCCATCACCTGTATCACCTGTCATCCCGTTGATCATCGACTTGCTCGAGCGGGCGCCAGGAGCGTCTCCATTCGTCCCTGTCGCGTACCAGAGTGCTCCAATGGATCCTCCTCGCTCGAGGGACATGAACAAGTCATAGCGGTCGTTCAGGGCTTTCACGAAGAAGTCCGACCAACGCGTTGGTGGGCGTCCTGGTGTTCTCTTGACATCCCGCGGAATACAGCCGGTGACGGCTCTCGTCCAGCGGGTGTCTGCGAAGCGCATTACGTGGCCGGCCCACCTAATTTTCGACAACTTGGCCCACGCGACAGCGTCTCTGATCTTCGAACGTCAGCGAAGCTTGGAACTCCGGAGGCCTTCTCTCACTTGCGTGAGTCGTGTCACTCCGAGCATCGTCCTCTCGATTCCACGCTGCGCGACGCTGATCGCGTGCTCATCCTGCTTTCGTATAGCCCAGGTCTCTGAGGCGTATGTTAGGACAGGAAGAACGGTAGAGTCGAATAGGTGGGCACGGAGTGGGACGTTCTTCGTCTTCTTCGCGACTTCTTCGACGCTCTTGAAAGCTCCCCTAACCGCTCGTTTCCTCCTGCTTAGCTCCGGCGCTAGATCGTTGGCCATATTGACTTCGCGACCCAGATACACATAGCTGGAGCATTCGAAGATGTTCGTTCCGTTGAGCGAGAATGGGGCATCAGAAACTTGTCTGTTCCTCATGAACATCGTCTTCGTAAGATTCAGCTGCAGTCCAACGTTTCCACATACACGATCGAAGTCGACCAGCATTCGCTCCGCCTGACTGATGCTCGGTGTTATGAGCACGATGTCGTCAGCGAAGCGAAGATGGAGTTGCCGGCCGTCGACCTTCACTCCCATGTCTTCCCATTTTAGTTCGTGCATGACGTTCTCGAAGGTGGTGCTAAAGAGCTTCGGGGATATGGTATCCCCTTGCCGAACCCCTCTCTTTACGTGATGACGACGTCGTTGTAGAATGGTGAGATTTTGGTCGTGAATCCACAGTACAGCTCTCGAAGGACTCTGGTGTACTGAGTAGGAACACCCTGAGTGAGCAGGGCGTCGATGACCGCTTCAGTTTCGACGGAGTCGAATGCCTCCTTCAGGTCGATGAACGTAAGGTACAGCGGCAGCTTGTACTCTCGCGACACTTCGATGAGCTTCGTAATGGTGCGTATGTGGTCGATCGTGCTGAATCCTCTCCGAAATCCTGCTTGCTCGCATGGCTGTCCTTCGTCCAGCGTTCTGCTATTCCTATTCAGGATCACTCGAATAAACAGCTTGTAGACGGACAGCAGGCAGATCGGGCGATAGTTGCCAATGTCGTGCACATCTCCTTTCTTGTACAGCAAGACGGTATCGCTGGTCTTCCACTGAGATGGAATCTTGCAGGTAGAGTGTGAAGAGCCGCGCCAGGGTGTTGATGAGCGCTGGCGAGAGGTTCTTAAGGTGTTCGGGTCTGGTCCTGTCAGAGCCGGGTGCTGTACGCTCCTTCACCGACGAGATAGCGTGTCGGATCTCGGAAGTGAGAACAGAGGGAACGACGTATCCATCCTGCGGAAGATGCATGGGGACAGATGGACGTGGCTATCGAAGAGATCGGAGTAGAAGTCATGGATGACCTTCTCCATGGTCCTTCTGGAAGAGGTGACGGTTCCGGAAGGACGTCGGAGAGCGGTCATCTTGGTCTTGAAGTTGGCGAAGTTCCGGCGGGCATTGCGGATGCTCAAACCTGCCTCTGCAGCTTCAGCCAGACATACGCTTCAGACCCTTCCCTTTGAGAGCTTTCCAAAAAATGCGGGACAGTAACGCTGTGAAAGGGACATACATGGTGGTTATACAAAATCGAAAGTGGCTTTCAACCTCACTGATTTTGGATAAATGAATTTCTGTTGAGCGTATCGCCCCATCTTGTAGGTGGTCTCCCACGATGACGCTCGGCGCACCTCAGCATCCACTCCTGTGCTCTCTTTGTCCGTCGGTCGTCTTGCCTTCTTACGATATGACCAGCCTATCGGCATTCAGCCTTCCGCACATAATCGGCTGGGTAATACGAAGATGAGACATTCTCCCCATGTCAGAGCTACGAAGTGCAGATCGGTGTTGAGTTCGCAGGTTGTACTTCAGAAGACATCGCTCTGGCGCTATGGGCGGGGTCCTTAGCGGCTTAGATGTGGCAGCAGCGTCGGCCCGTCTCCGCCGCGTAACAGAGCGCCGGGAGAATAGTTGAGGAGAGTAGGTCAGTCTATCCAGGTGATCTGTAGTCTCCATAGGAAATCCGAATGCGGCCTATGCAGCTCTTCGCCTTCTATTCAGCTCATCTTTCGTATTGTACTACACCAGGGCCGCACATCCAACGTCAGTCGCCAGCGAAGCTAGCCAGAACAGTGTTCTTCCGGCGCTCTGTTACACGGCGGAGACATGGGCCGACGCTGCTGCCACATCTAAGCCGCTAATGACCACCCATAGCGCCAGAGCGATGTCTTCTGAAGTACAACCTGCGAACTCAACACCGATCTGCACTTCGTAGCTCTGACATGGGGAGATCTCTCATCTTCGTTTCAGTCCGCCGATTATGTGTGGAGGCTGAATGCCGATAGGCTCGTCATATCGTAAGAAGCAAGACGACCGACGGACAAAGTGAACACAGGAGGGGATGCCGAGGGGTGTCAAGGGTCATCATGGGAAACGACCTACAAGATGAGCGATACGCACGTCGGACGGCAACCAAACTGACATTTCGTCTGGGAATGAATCAAGACTCTTGCCAACGCTACCAGGTTTGAGTAGCAACAACACATGGACGGAGGCGCGACAACGAAAAGAATAGAAGCTGCGTTGATGACTGCAGGACCAGCAAAGACATGCCAGGCGAGTCTTCTAAGTAAATAATAGAATCGGCATTCTCTAGGACAGGCGTTCACGTCTAGAACGGCGTAGAACAGACAGACGCTTCAAACGGAGCCGTAAGGATTACTGGCTCCCTTCACTGTATTCGTAGAAGGTGCTCATAGCAGGGACTTCTTAGTGAATCAAATCATCTCCAACAAATTTCAAACAGTCGTTACATCAATTCGCTCAAAAAATCTCCCTTGGATTTTCACTGTCGAATAGTCCGTTTATTCTGAGGACTCTGTTATTCAAAAACCAGACGTTCAACGGCCTGCCGGCCGCCAAACGACTGGTTGGGGCTTCGCCCCAAACCCGGAGAATAGAACACCCCGAACGTGTTTTCTCCTCTTTGGGCCTTCTCTCATTCATTAAAAAAACTGGTTTTGCTATACATATAGAATGGTATAGCGGAATAGGGCAAAACAAGTCTATCACCTTCACTGGAACCCTCTTAACTGGTCCCTTATCACTGGTTCCCCTTTATTGTCAGCCCTTTTCCGGTTCACCCTTCACTGGTCCCCCTCCCCCTTCGTCGGTCCCTACTACTGCTCCCACCTTCACTGAACTTCCGTTTACTGGTCCCCTCTTCGCTGGTCATCCTATCCTTCACCGATCCCCATTACTGGTCCCATGCTCACTGGTCCGTCTTTTATTCATCAACCCTTTTTCCGGTCCCCCTTCCCTGGACCCCTTCCACCCCCCCCCCCCCATTCACCGGTCCCCCTTCACCTGGTCCCCGCTTCACTGGTCAACATTCTACCGTTTCCCCCTTCACTTGATCCCCCCCCCCCCCCTTACCGGTCCCCCATTACTGGTCCCACCTTCACTGGTAACACGTCGTCTGAATCCGGAATCATCGCGCGACATCGGTGACACGTCGTCTGAATCCGGACAGGCCTTTCGCGACATCGGTGACACCTCCTCTGAACCCAGGCACCTGATGAACGACGTCGGTGACGTCTTCTCAAGCCGGACCTACTTTGCGCGACATCACTGACACGTCGTCTGAATCCGGATTCCTCGCGCGACATTGGTGACACCTCTTCTGAATCCAGGCACCTGATGAGCGACGTCGGTGACATGTCTTCTCAAGCCGGACGTGCTTTGCGTGACACCGCTGACACGTCGTGTGAATCCGGAACCCTGGCGCGACATCGGTGACACGTCGTCTGAATCCGGACAGGCCTTTCGCGACATCGGTGACACCTCCTCTGAACCCAGGCACCTGATGAACGACGTCGGTGACGTCTTCTCAAGCCGGACCTACTTTGCGCGACATCACTGACACGTCGTCTGAATCCGGATTCCTCGCGCGACATTGGTGACACCTCTTCTGAATCCAGGCACCTGATGAGCGACGTCGGTGACATGTCTTCTCAAGCCGGACGTGCTTTGCGTGACACCGCTGACACGTCGTGTGAATCCGGAACCCTGGCGCGACATCGGTGACACGTCGTCTGAATCCGGACAGGCCTTTCGCGACATCGGTGACGCCTCTTCTGAACCCAGGCACCTGATGAACGACGTCGGTGACGTCTTCTCAAGCCGGACCTACTTTGCGCGACATCAGTGACACGTCGTCTGAATCCGAACACCCCTTCCGCGACATCGGTGACACCTTTTCTCAACCTGAGCGTCCTTTGCGCGGCATCGGTGACATGTCTTCTGAACCCAGACGCCTGTCGACAACTACAACAGTTGAGAACTGGTGACAACTACAATCCCCCACCCCCTTCCCCATACTTCCTCCCAACACACTCCTTCAGCACTTCTGTGCAAACAAACACAGACACTCACTCACCCACAGACAAACTTCTGTTTTCGCTTATATATAGTAGGATCGTACAGTGCCTCATCCTTCTGCACAATGTAATAGCCGAGCCCATCTGGAGCAGCTGATGCTGGAAGAACTGAACTAGGCGCCAGTACTCACCTTGATCTTTTCGTCCGTCGACTTTGGTATCTGTTCCCTTACTGTCACCTGCACTGATTGCATCACTTTGGCGTTGCGAAGTGAGATGCACTGTTCGTGAGTCATCAACGTGCTTTTAGACATGAAGCCAACCTGCAACAGAGGGATGTGATGGCCAGATCAATCCACTCTAACGTGGTAAACAACCACCTGCTCATGGCTGACAGTCGGAGATTTGCACTCGACCTTGATGGACGAGTCGACCCCGAGTGAGCAGCGGAACTCGTCGCCAGGTGCCACTGTCCGTAGATGTGCCTGGAAAGGGTTGCGCCGTGTGGTGGGAGTCATCACGAACAGTCGTTCTTGGCAGTCACACCTTCGTCACAAAACCGTTATTGAGGTAGACAGCTGCATCCCCTGGTGGAAGTGCGAAGGGAGTTGTATTCGTGATCACGGCCGAGAGAAAAGCGGAAGAGCAGCGGGAGGGCACACACTCGTGCACGAAGGAGCAGGTCAGGTCGAACTAAACTGATCTATGATTTCTACGGCAAACTCAGTGTAAACTTAGTAAGATGAACCGACTGAAGAGCGTTGTTTTCTTGTACAACTGTCTTCTCGTAGAACTCAAAGCGACTTACTACTGCAACCAGCACTTTGTGTTCCACACCGTTGCTGGGGATGCTGACTGTGCGTGGAATTGAGAAGCAGGTCGACACCAGGTTCTCCACACTCTGGGAAGGCCGAGAATTATGCAGCCTACAGAGCGGAGACTTCTGCAAGGTAAACGAACCGGAGTGGAGATGCTGTTCTCCTCACTGCTCCGGCTCAGCTGGACGGTGTTGTAGCGATGGAGCGCAACAGCGTCGGTCATCTCGTTGCAGTCGAACGACCCAAAGCCCATGTCTTCTTCAGAAGCAGCGTACATTGGCTTCCGACGAGCTGCGGAAACATGTCGTTGACGATGGCTGCAGATAAGTGACTCTAAGGAATGCACCCTGGATCACAAACTAGCAACTCAACGCCCAGCTTCGTTGGATTTTAGAGCACTGCACCGAACGTTGACGGAGCAACGCCTCCAAGCGGATGAGGATCCATATCTTTTCCCCTTCTAGTACTACTATAACACCGCGGAGATTCACTGAGCCACGGAATGAGCCTTAACTGGAAAGCGAACTAATGTATTTTCCTAACAGCATTGAATCGTGGTTGCTCCAAAGAGACATTCACAAGAAACAACGAGCAGAAACAATAGGAAGCCCTGCTAATGCCGCTACTCTACGGCGTTCAATTCCGTATATTCCACAAATTCAGCAATTCCAGATTCTCATTCTTATATTTTTAAGCATAAAGACGGGCATTAGAGAATTTGGATGTTCAAAATCACTAAAACTAGCAAATTAATCAGTAATCCCTTCAGCAGTAGTTATACAGCAAAAGCCAACGACTTGCTGAAGGGTCTCTAGAGCGATCCCACAGGAGAAGTGGTTTATGTCTAACGGCGCCACATCCTCATGAACTCCACTGTTTCAAGCATTTCAACCATCTGCCGCCGTATGTAAGCACTGGCACATCCTACAAGCAGTGTTGGTGGGGGACGGCAGGTTCACTCACAAGGGAACTGTCTAACGGTACGCCGGAACGGCAAGAACGAGTGCTATAGGGAGAATCCCCGTCTTCCAAATAGTAACAGAACATGTTTTGTTTTTGCCGAGTCCTTTAGGCAAACGAGTACGAGGGTGCAATGGTTAAGGGTACCGAGCTCTTCACGGCAGCGCAAGGTCCCGGTGTCGTGGGGGGGGGGGGGGCGGCGGCAGCGATACCCAAATCGACGCGTGCAGTCGCGAGCGTGTGCGTTGCTCGGGAGGAGTCCTCGCTGCCTCCTTGGAGGAGAGGACGAGTTTTGCGCAAGCGGTCGAGGCTGAGTGAGCTGAAGCGTGCCTACGAACACAATAGTAGGCAAGCACGGTAGAGTGTCTGAATGCCGTCTTGAAGAGTGGAATAGTGTGAGGGTGTTCTACTCTAACCATTCGATGGTATTAAGCTACTTTAAATTAGTGGGAGATCAGGATCTGGTGAAAGATACATGATGGGAAGATCCAAGAACAAAAACTGAGAAATGTGTGAAAGATAAGAGGTTTTAGAGAGGCAGATCTTTGTTACTGAGTACAGAGTTACATCTTTAAAAATAAGCTCTGTGTTCATGCGCCGAATGAATAAATAATTATCGAACCTAGAGTAGGATCTTCTTTATAAAAATCTCAATGTTGCTGTGAATTCAGGACCATGATTGACACTCTTCCCTTCTCCCTGGTTCAAAGTTCTAAGGTGCATAAAACATTTATCCAACGCTATTAACCAATAGTTCGGACCCCATCGAAGGTTCATGATTTAGTGATTCTTGCTGATAAGCTGGCTTGATTAAAGGTCCAAGTATCAGGGGCGAATGGGCGAAAGATTTAGGAGCTTCATCAGAAACTCACAAAAATTCCTTCGTGTAATATGAAAATGAAATTAATGTGGTATTAGTAAAAGCATTAATACTATAGACGATTAAATGGAGTAGGTAGTCTACATACGGGAACTAATTCACAAAGATGTCTGTCCGAGAACAAAAAAATGCGAGCATCAGAGAATCGAGACCTTATCCTCTTTTCCATCTATGAAGCTTTTCACCATCATTTTATAATATAGTATCGTCTCTTAATCATGTTCACCACAATCCCATAACTGCTCTCGCACCTATTCGACGTATTAGGTTGTAACGAAATAAATGGCACTGAACCACTGTAAATTTAAACAATTGGGGAGAGGTCGGGAGAAAACGGAGGATGTGGTAGAGTTTCAATGCTCAGCTCATTCAATTTCTGCAACGTCATTCGTGCTACATGGGGGCGAGCATTGTCGTGCAGAAGCAGAACTCGCCTTCGGTTTACCAAGGCCAGCCGGATATCCTTCAACTTTTTCATCATTTCTCCAATTTCAATGCAGTACTTCTCTGCCGTGATGGATTCACCGGGAGGGAGGAGGCTGTGGTGAATAATTCCCAGCGAACACCACCATACTGTCACCATTACTTTCTTTTGGTGCAATTCCGGCTTCGCAAAAACCTTGGGGCTCTCATCGCTGTCCACGCACTGTGCCGATCGTCGCCTGTTGTCGTACATTATCCATTTCTCGTCACAGGTTACGATGCGATCAAGGAATGGGTCCGTTTCGTTCCGTAGAAGCAGTGCGGACGAGATCTCATATCGTCGGTTTCTTTGCTCCTCAGACAGCTCGTGAGGCACCCATCTTTCCAGCTTTTTGGTCCTTCCAATTTCCTTCAGATGCCGGGCAGCTGTGTTGTGACTGACGCCAAGAACCTTCGCTATCTCCCTGGTACCTTTGTGTGGATCCTCCTCTCCCACATCTCTCAGCTTGTCCTCGTCAACATCATTATGCCTCCCACGACCTTCATGCTCTTCCAAGCTCTCATCTCCATTCCGGAACTTCTGATACCAACGATACGCCGTCCGAATTGTGGAACATCCTTGACCGAATGCGGCGTTGATCTTCTCGTCCGCCTCCTTAGCTGTAGTGCCCAGCTTGAATTCATACAGGTAAATGCCTCGGATTACCCTTTTGTCCATCTGCGAAAAAGTGAATAAAACTCTAAAGTTTTCCCACTTTTACATAGAAAATTTGGTACTCACCGGTAGAGCAAAGTTTGCGCTTCTAAACGATATGCCACATGTTACGGTTTGTTCTTGATCAAACGCGTAAAGACGCGCCAAAAAATGGCGCGAGCCAGTGCCATTTAATTCGTTACAACCTAATAGTAGAGGTCTCGAATCAATCTGAGCACTGAGCTAGGAAGCCGCTTATATCAGAGTAACATCGAGTAGACATCATATAACCCTTCCCGCTCTTTCAGTTCTTCCGCGCTATCCGAAACGGTTCAGCCGACATCTGATGGGACATGCATTCGCACTCTAGCACGCTGAGCGCATCAGGCAACTCGTACATGCTCCTGCTATTGCTAGAGGTGTGCCTCTCTGCAGCGCCGCACCGCGACCGCGCGCGTAGCTGCGAGTGAGTATCGTTGCTCGCAGCACGGTGCCGTGGACTGGATGGCGCAGTGGTAGAAGGCATGCCTCATGTTCGTGAGGTCTAGGGTTCGGTTTTCATGCTATGCCCCGCTTTTGCATTTTTACCATATTATCGGATTTCCATAGAGATTTCCATATCTGAACTTGTTTTTGGAGTTTGCTACGGTAAGATGTTTTTATTACTTATTATTTGTCGACATCTCGTAATTCACCAGCAATGTCCGAAATATGCCAAATTCGATTACATATGAAATATTTATGAAATAAGTTCAGCACCAATGATACACTGGCACAAAGTGCATAAAACAGTAAGACTTATCACAGTATGGGCAACGTGTGAAGGCCACAATTTCTTCACATCCTGATTCATCACAACGGCCAAGGTCTTCCGGGAATGCCATTCCACTCGGGTTTTCGAAGCAACCACGATGTGTCGTCAAATAGCCAACTTCTCCACTTCGCCGATTTCCAGCTGTCGCAGTTCGAAATCCTGTAGGATTCTTGCTATCCTTTCCGCCACCTTCATTGCGTCTCTCGAAGGGATAGCATCCAGTGGAGATCCGCACTTCGTGTGAATAGGTGAATGACCACTCGAGGGTTAGCAAACATTGTAGAGTCAGTGTTGGCGGCAACAGCTTGTTATAACCGCGCGACTTTGTAAGCATAACAGAGGTGAGAATATTTATCGAGGTGGTAGGCCAAGTTGTAGATCATGTGGTCCTCTCCTACACCCTGAGTACACTGGTGGCACTCACCTCACCGACACTAATAAATTGCATTTGAAGCATTTTTCTGTCATTCTGCCGCTGTTTCATGTTGTTCCTGCGTCAAAATTTCTTACATTGACAATGAGAACAATTTATTGGAGTAGAAGTTTCATACAACATAGCGTTTGGCATATTTCGGACATTGCAGGTGAATTACGAGATGTCGACAAATAATAGGTAATAAAAACATCTTACCGTAGCAAACTCCAAAAACAAGTTCAGATATGGAAATCTCTATGGAAATCCGATACTATGGTCAAAGTGCAAAAACGCGACGTAGCATAGGAACCGAACCCTAGACCTCACGAACATGAGGCGTGCCCTCTACCACTCGCAACCAGTCCACGACATCGCGATCTTGAGCTGCCGTGAAGAGCTCGCTCTGCAGACCCTTAACCATTACACCCTCGCACTCCTTTGTCTCAAGGATTCGGTAAAAACGAAACATGTTCTGTTACTATTTGGAGGACTGGGATTCTCCCTATAGTACTCGTTCTTACCGTTCTGGCGTACTGTTCAGACAGTTCCCTTGTCAGTACCGCCGCCGCTAGCCATTCGCTGCTAGAGCGGACGAGAATGCTGCAAGCGATCCGGTCACCTCATTCGTCGTCCGTCGGACTTGGTTAAGGGGAACAATACTCCACTGCCGTTTAACACTGATTGAATGAAGCTCTACCTGCACTATATTGCAAAGCTTCTCCTATCCTGCCCCCACAGCTGTTTGTGCAAACCTGACTCTCCACTCCAGGACAACTCTTTAGTCAAGCTTGAGTGTTCCTGTTGCTCCCATGGTTGTGAAATTGGTGTTTCCCTGACGGTGTATAGACTTCCGCATACTCTCCCACAACCCGTTTAAGCCCGGCCCGAATCGTCAAAATAGGATTTGCAAATTCGAGCAGCTATTTGGAGCTCCTCCTGCGCTTCGTACCTGAAGATTCTCCCCACACATACATTGCCGGTATGCCGCATTCACTTTTGACGCGCCGCCGTAGCCCTGCCGCGGACGGACACGATGCGACCATCAGGGGTGTGAGTTTAACGATTAACGATTTACAGGTTTAACGGATTTATCGGCATTTTCGCGATAAATTCTCTTAACGAAATTTTTCGGTGAATTCCAAAATTTACCGGAAATTTAACGACCTTTTTCATTCAGAATCATGTTTCTATCTATCGAATGGAAAAGGAAACATACTACCGATCTCAGTTTAGAAGTTATTGCTTCTATATTCTTCGATAACTTGCTAATAGCGTTCGCGGTCCTCAGCCTCATTAAAACATCCACGTCCACATCACGAACCGAACATAGTGAGCTCCCGTGGTAAAAACGCGCTCCACTGGGATATTACCTTGCGCTGAGATTCCCCACACGACATGGGACGATTTGAACTAGAGATATAGAAGCGCTCAGAATAAACGGTCGCCAGAGGAACAAGAAGAAGATTCGCTCATGTCTTGTTCCCGTAATTTAGTCCAAGATGTAAGGCATCGGAATGTACTCCGCTAGTCTACCTGATCCCCTGGTGGACGTTTAAGCTGTTTTCCCATATAAGAAGAGAGATAAGTTCGTTATTACATTTCGTTGTTTTTTCTGAAGGTCTGGCTTTGCTGCAAAGTACAACTCAATAGTCAAAGAAGTAGTAGTGTAAGGTGTAAATCGTTCCTTCATCGAATGAAAAGATGATATTTGTGATAATTTCAAAAAGTAGTTAGAATGCTAATCCAAAAGAAATATAGCGTTATTCGATTGATCGTCGGTTGTTCCAGAAATGTTTTTGTAGAGTTTCAATTAAGCATCCACAATATAGATCGCTATACTCGTCCGTTGTGAGGTATCTTTTTGCTTTGTTTGTTGTAGGATGCTCCTTGCTTTCAAGGCGTCGTTTGCTTTAGGATGACGTATGCATGATGAAATAATAATAATAATAATAATAATAATAATAATAATAATAATAATTTATTACGACCATTTAAGACAGCCGCAAAACAGCATATTGGTAACACATTGAAGATGGTATGGGTTTCCTGAACGTGATGAAGATGGTATGGGTTTCCTGAACGTGATGATGCTTCGGTGAAAAACTTTGCGCTTTTTTACACACCGCCGCTTAAAACTAGTTGTTTTTAAGGGAATATTATATTTTTAAAAATTAACGGATTTACCGGAATTTACCTGCGAATTTCCGCGTTAAAAAGAAGCGGTAAAAAATTTACCGGCGTCAAGTGAGCGCAACTCCTGGCGAGCAGGGGCGTGCGTAAATGAAATCCGAAATTTCGTAAATCGTAAATCGTAATTACGAAAAAACGTCGTAAATCGTAAATCGAAAACCGTAAATCGTAAAAGGCGCCTGACTTATAATGCTTCTAATTTCCTTGCTTTTTTCTATTATGTTAAAGCTAATCGAAGCTAACTATGTTTTATTGAGACGTTTTCAGCTCGAGCTGGACACTTTCCTAATTAACATGGAAGCCATTAAAATCAACTAGCACCTTTCAAATCGAGCTGGACAAGTTTTTGGAGAACCAAAATAAACTTCTTCAAAAACGCTATCTTAAAAGGCGCCTATACAGGGTGCCCGAATAAAAGCTTACACTGCTTGGACGATCAAAAATGTTTACCATTCTACTAGCCACTGACTTGCATATAAAACTAAGACTTTGTATTTGGAAACATCCGCAACAACTCCGAATAAAACAACAAAAACCAAAAATAATAATTTAGTCGCTGTCCAACTCGACGACAGTATTTGCACAAATAATCCAACAAGCATCCCCTTCTGAGTGAGCGCATGGTACATTTCTATGGTATGACACACCTAAAGTTCTAAGCCTTCTCGCAGTTTGAATTGTACCCAACACCATTTTTGTAGCAGACGGGAAGGAATTGTGTGACGATTGAAAGAGTAGGATCACGTTCTTGGACACTCATCATAGACTTATAACTTAATTTCTTAATTTGACTTAAAATTATTAAACAAAGATATTTTTGTGGTATTGTTTAGAAGCAAAGTAGAGAAGCAAGGGGCCGCTTGAATTGCACGTGGTTTAACTGATTCGTACGAGGTGCATTTTTAACATATAGGGGAAACCTATGGTAGAGGAATCGGAGGAGGATGGCTATCGCGTGCTCCAGAATAGGAGTTCTTGATTCGGATCTTACCACGGGCAATCATGTCTTCCATACCTGCAGGGTTGTGGGTTGGTACCTGATTTGCCTGGGAAGGATAAAACACTGACCTCTACATCGGCGGCAACCGCAGTTCACTCCATGGGGCAAAGGCACACCCAAATGACCTCTACGATATCCCATAAAGGTAGAAAGAATGGATGGCGCATCTCAAGCAGGGACTGGTTAACGTCATGCTTTGTCCTTTATCATTTTTGAAGGCATCCACAACTTCTGGAATGAAAGATCGTCTGATACCAGGCAATTGTTTTCGGCATTTACTTCGCTCGCAGGTTTGCTTGCACTTGCTAAATATCGCGAACTCCAAAATATTGCTTTACTAATTAATTATTGCTTGCACTAGCCAGTCCTGCTCTCCACTACCTTTGTAACAAACGCTATCCTATCTTTTGCCCAGTCATTAAGCATTCTGAACGGATCACATAGGGCGAACGCAACAACCTCAATCAAACCACTGAAAACGAGACCAAAAGTGTCAAACTTTTTCGCGTTCATCATGAAAATGTCAGACGTTTTGCTTAAATATACTTGAGATTTATGGAGAAATAATATCAAACCTCAATGGTTTGTTTCGCCACCTCCTTTCAGACAAACCGTTTTTATTGCAACACCTCCTCGGTGGCTCAATTTACGTATGAGGTGTGCTTAAGGTGCACCTCAAATGTGAATACACTCCGCGCCATGACGTGAAGGGATAATCAGATTGAAACATGACTGCTTTACTCTTTCCAACAGTTTAGCTGTTATCCCACAGCTTCCAATCAAGTCCAATATTCCTTGATGGCTTTGCATGAGTTCTACTCGTGTGCATTGGAGAGAGTCGTTCGTATATATGGTGAACAAGTTGTGAACAAGTAACAAGTTGACCAGGCGATGGTTGCAGCATAGAGTATGGTTCAGCAGGTCATTTTCGTTCCAGTGCAAGGAGAATTTTCATGTTCTCCTGTGGGCTGAAACGAAATGCTCTCAGCCCGTTCGAATGTGAGATGTTGTGCTAGAGTGTGACCAGAAAAAAGGCTAGCCCAGTTCCATTGCCAGGAAAGCGGCCTATCCACAAAGCTGCGTTGTTCTGTCACAGCGCCACAGCACAACATAAAAAAGTAAATAGGAAGTATCAATGAGCTATGAGAGAAGTCTTTAAAGTGGGTACGTCGTCATAACCCGAATTGTATCACGTTATGTAGATGTTTGTCATCCATGGACCGAAGATCACATTTACGAAAATTTACGATTTACGACCCAAAATGTCGTAAATCGTAAATCGTAAAAAAAATTGCCAAATATCACCGTAAATCGTAAATCGTAATTACGCACACCCCTGCTGGCGACCACGTCGCGCGGCCGATTTCGAGCAACCACCAGAGTTGGTGGCCTCCGCTCAGCTTGGTTGTACTGCTTAAACGTTCCCGGGGTCCGGGCTCCTTCGAGGTGCTACAGGCTATCACAGAGGTCCAGGTATTGATTGAACCGAAGATCGAACGGTAGGAATGGAAACGGTGTCCTAGAGACGCCTCCGAACTCAAATCTGTAAGTTCAAATGTCGCTCCAACTTTGTGGGTATGAAGTCGAGCGTTTCTCGGAGTGATGCTCTGCAGTTGCATACCAAATAATATCATACTGTATGATAAGCCGCTGAACGATTAGTCATAAATTAGCCATAAAATCCGAATTGTGGGGCACGGAAATAGCGAAAATACCCAGACGTCTTCTGTGCCTGGGAATCCCTGGTGGTAATCGAGGTCGCTGAGCACGAATCTGAAGATCCTTTTTTAAAGTGTCCATCGCCATAAATCGATATTGATCAAATTATCTATTTTTTTGGATGTCGTTCAGGCGGTAGAAACTTTAGCCCTCGGGGTGATGGAGATCATGCTATATAGTAATCCGCTAAGAACTATCGATCGGCGAAAATAGGGAAAATTACGGAGCGCAAATTAAGGGACGCGAATATAGAGGAAAATACTTATACGTCTTCCAACGTGGATAGAGATTCAGAAGACATGCCGAACACGTCACCCAACATGCCTGGGGATTCAGAAGACGTGTAGAACATGTTGCTCAACGTGCCTTGGATTCAGAAGACGTGCCGAATACGTCGCCCAACGTGACTGGGGATTGGTCACACGACGAAAAGTTTTTTGTCAGAACGGAGGATTCCCACCTCTCTGAACACGTCACCTGCTAACTAAGGAAGGGTTCCGACCTCCCATGGAACTTCAAGTTGAGACCAGGATCATTAGAAAGAGCTCGGAATGCTGATTACAAATATGGGTGTCAAAATTTCAAAACGAAATTCCTGGGGTAGTGCTCCCACTCGTCACGTGTGACGTCGTCGGTTTGTCGTTGGTTCCATTGCTGCCGCATCTTTTGTCCATCACGATTTATCTTCGAAATTACCTGTTACCCCAATTCGTGACACGAGTTAGATTAAACAGCTGAGAAAACTATCATGCTTGAGGGCAAAAAACTGCTATGGTGACATTTTTATTCGCAATGGTCCCATTACGGACTCGCCATTAATAGACAGATCGGACTCCAAAATTTCATCTGTTTCCACATCAACTGAGGCTGCAGCACCGTCGCGTATAGTAGCTGCGAACCTTCTAGCCGCCTTTTTCTCTTCACGAGTTGGTGCATCATTGTCGTATGGCACCCATATTCAGCGAGAAGAATGGACACCCCTTTGCTGATGGAAAGGACACAATGAGTGAAGAAAAAGCAGTAGATCAACGACATTTTGGGCTTCCACATCAATCAAAAGTGTAGTAGGTCAACGATATTTTGTTCTTCCTCATCATACATTCTACTTGCCTTTTTGCTTCTTCTTTTTTGCTTTGTTCCATGAATGCCAAAGTTGTTAGAAACACCTCCAGTTGTTCATTATAAGACTTAGACTCTAATTGTGCGAAATAGTAAGCAAAAATGTCCCCATACCAGTTGTTTGCCTTCAAGCATTTTTACAAACGTATACGATAGTTTACACGGATATTTAATCGAACACGTGCCCTAATTTAGAATAAAGTGTCAAGGAGTTGCAATTTTGACACCCATATTCGTAATCAGAATTCCGAGCTCTTTCTAACGACCATGGTCTCAACATGAAGTTCCATGGGAGGTCGAGACCCTTCCTCATTAAGGGGGATCATTAAGGGGCACCAGTACCACTAATGGGGACCAGTTCCAGTTAGGAGTACCAGCAGTGCTGGACCAGTACTATTAATGGGGGATGAGTTCCAGTAAGGGGGTCAAGTAGTGGGGGGTGGGCACTGCTGTAGCGTTCCTGCGTGGGAAATTTTTTTAGTTCAGCATAGTTGTAGGAGAGGTGGGAATCCTCCGTTCTGCCAAAAAGACTTTTCATCGCGTGACCAAAATGGAGCAGACTCTCAGTACCCATAGAAAATGTCGATTTTTGTCTATGGTTGGCCGTTTGAGGATGAGGATTGAAGATGCCACTTGGCGCTAGAGTGAAGAGTGGGACCGTGCTGTGCGGCCAGGAGGGTTGTCGAAGAATCTAACAGACGAAGGCACTGAACAGCACAAGCACATGACATCACTGAACCGTCTGGAGATGATGCCGATGCTGAGCGAAGTGGTGGGAGGAGGGGTCTGAATGGCACCAAAACGCAAAACTACTCACCAGAACCTATACGCCATGCCGAGCGGCCTCGACGCCTAGTTTCGGTTTCTTATTTGAATCAGATCAACACGTTACACCATTGCAGAGTTATGGTACAATATTTTTCATGGTAGCTCCTATCCGGTAGGTAGGCATCAAATTTATAACCGCACCTTTAATCGAGTTGGTCCTATTAAAAATCAAATCAAACAACCTTATCCCATTCCCTCATTAGTGATGTTTGAGTAAAGCTATGAACTCCAACAATTTCACTTCTCTACGTTTTGGCAACGGGGTTGTAGAAGAGTCGGAGCAGCTGCCGGCTCTCGTGTGAACCTCGATCGATAAAATGTCCCCCGCAACTCATCGAAGCCTACCAGGGTTGGTGGATTGCTACCAGGCTTGTTTCGGGAATAATAAGGCTCTAACGCGATCACTGGCCCTAGACCGGGACATACTTCCATCGCCGCGATGCCGTCGCGGAATCGCGGCGACGGGAAGTATACTTGCATATATGCGTATATGCAGGAGGCCTTAGGCTTGCAACAGAGTTTTGCACCACACTAACTCTGTTCCTTCTCCTTCCAGTCGTGGTGGTACCATGGTACTAATGCAACCATTGTGCTGGGAGACGCGCCGAGGAGCAGTTGTGGCTATATCGTCCTCCGTGTCACGCTGATTAGCTGCCGAGAACTGTGGCTATATCAGCTTGAACCATAAACGTTCTCCCGCTGAGGGTCGTGGTCGACGCCTCGCTAATGGCGGCATGTCGCAATCTGAAACTGGCCTTAAGGCCCGTCTATACTTCCGACGTCGAGCGACGCAACGGCACGTATTGTGGCCAAATTGAACGATCGCGTCGCTCGATCAATGTGTTCACAATACGTGGCGTCGTGTCGCTCGGCGTCCAAGTATAAACGGGCCCTTACTATATACCCTAGAAGTACGACACCATGCACATATTCTTACAAAAGACCATGTTTGCAGAAGCTGATTACTGTATTAGGATGCATAACCGGTTGTTCTGCCACCGATGACTTAAGAACCTTTCTCGGAGTTCTCCAGAAAAACAAATTTCAATCGCATTCATTCGCTTCTCAACTTTGGTATCATTTCGCTTACTTTGTGACATACGCCTTCCAGCGTGTTTTTCGTCGGCTCAGAAGTGAATTATCACAAGCTGTGAGAACTTGGCTGGTTCTAACTAGAATCGCTCCAGCAATTCACGTAATTTGCGGAGGACTCCGAAGTTCTCGTTCCTAATCCTCCACGAAGGATCTTCTGAGAAGGATCTTCGGTGATCTGTTCCCAAAAAGGCCACAAAGTGCACTCACTATCTGTTGGGTCGATGTATGCTGGCGGAGAGAGTGGCCAGCTGCGGAGCGCATCCCCCGATCGACGGGCTAGACGTTGACAGGACCATGTCGGTGTCGCCCCAGTCGTCGCCGGTGTTCTGCTCCACCAGCCCATAGTAGCACAACTGCAACACTTAACCCGTAAACTGCCATTTTACACCTCGAAGCTTTCGGCCCCTCAGAGCGCCAAAAAGGCTTAGCCCACTGCACCCTCGTTTTATGATAGACCAGCGTAGGTGGAAGCGATAAGGAGCCGCCTGGGTCATCGACCGCCACGTAGATAAGATATGAGAGCACGGCCAGGCCAAGCAATCACCCTCTCCTGTCTTACACCTCTCGCTCTCCCCCGCTCTGCTACACTTACCTTGATCGAATTGCCCTGTTCGCCGTCGACACTGGTCACAGCGCGGACGTCGTACGCAGGGCGCCAACTTGCGCAGTACACCTGCAACAGATTTCGGTCAGTAGAGATTCGGTGGAGCCGGCCGGGGCTGGAAAAGGTCGGAGCGGCGGGCGGCGGAACAGTAAGCGTGTTCCCCCTCATAAACCCGCGCACCAGTCCACGCGATGACTTTTTCGAGTGGCTCTTCACTTTTGGTCATTGCGGCTGATGCGCTGCGTCAACAAGGGGCTGCAAGCAGGATATGGCGGACGGGAATGGTCAGGAATGCTCCGAAAAACCGCCGAGTCTTTGCGCGGCCGGCAGTTTTGCGCGAGCCCAGCGGCCGACAAAGTACATTTCGGGAGTCTCCACTTCACTACATCACAGCTCCTATTGCAGCACAAGCGACACAGCTCTCTATCGGGCACTGCTCTTCAGCAACTCACCGCCATTTCGTTGAGCTTTCTTTTCTCTTTCATCCGTCTCTTATAAAGAACGAGACACTAACTAGGGAAGGGTTTCGACCCCCATGGAACTTCAAGTTGAGACCAGGATCATTAGAAAGAGCTCGTAACGTTGATGACGAATACGGGTGTCAAAATTGCAAAATGAAACTCCTGAGCGAGTTATGGCCTGCCGAAATCGGAAGCCTCACCACAGGTACGACGCACCGGGCAGTGGTGAGTCATCGGGGGTCCGTAAGAAGGGCCCACCAGCTGCGGCGGTGGTGCAGAGGTAGTGCTCTCGCTCGTCGGTTGTTGAGTTCCCTTTGCTGCCCGTTTTTTTTTTTGCAATAGTTCATCTTCGAAATTACCTTTTGTTCTGAATTATGACAAGTGTCTTATTAAATAGCCCGGAAAACTACCATACACGTCTGTAAAAATGCTTGAAGGCAAAAAAACTGCTATGGAGATATTTTATTTACTATTTTGCGCAAATAGAGTCTGAATCATATATTGAATTTCTAGAGGTGTTTGCAACCTTGGCATTCATGGAGCAAAGCAAAAAAGTGTTTGAACTAAAACGGTAAGTAGAGCGTATGATAAGAAATAACAAAATGTCGTTGATCTGCTGCTTTTTTTCACTCACTATGTCCTTTTCACCAGCAAAGGTGAAGTCCATTCTTCTCGCGGAATTTAGGAGAGTAAATAAAAATGTCACCATAGCAGTTTTTTGCCTTTAAGCATTTTTAGAAACGTGTATGGGTAGTTTTCCCAGCTATTTAATCAGACATAATCCAGAACAAAAGATCATTTCGAAGTTGAATTATGATTTGCAAAAAACGGGAAGCAACGGGAACCGAACCAACGACGTTGCACCCGACAAGCGTGAGCACTACCCCTGTGCCACCGCCGCAGCTGGTGTGCCCTCCTTATGCCTATGTTATACTTCGACGACGCGTCGCCGACGCTGCGACCCGTCACCGACAGCCCGTCACCAACGTCGCCGACACTGACGTCACTACCGACGTCGCCGACGTCGCCACAAGCGTCGCCGACGTCGCCACAGACGCGTGGTCGATGTCGGCGACGTCGTCAACAGGTTCTGTGGTGGTGTCGGGGACGTCGTTGACAGGAGAGCATCGGAGCGCGTTTTCAATGTCATCACTCGCATGCCACGTGTCTTTCGCGTCACTGTCAAGTTCTAAACATCAAAAAAGCACATCATAAACTAATGTGGCCAAGTAGTAACAAGATTGTAAGCATTCAGACCATGCACAATCAAACAAGTCTGAAGTGCAAGGTTTCAGACGGGGCTATTTACACGTTACATAAATCTCGTTACCTGTGCTTTCATATGAGTCTCAAACGTCTTCAAAGGTTTCACTAGCAGCAATATTAGAACCATTCAAACAGTACCTGTGTTTTTTTTAGGATGCCCTGTATTTTTCGCAAGACATAGTGTGTTTTTAGGTTTTAAACTTTAAAAGAAGCACAAATCAATCGATACGGCTACTTCTTAAAGAGATTATAACAAGTATTCAAGCGAAACATTATCAGTAGATTGTAAAATGCAAAATAACAGACGAGTGCATGGCGCAGTCTATCCCGATAACAATAGAAGTACGGGATAGTGTTCGGCATTTAACGAGTATTGATTTACCAATTTAACGATTTTACCAGCATTTTCGGTTTAGCAAAGACCTTTTTCGTTAAATCGTATTTAAATTAAATTTACGCTGAATTCTCGAAGTTCAAAGGAAAATTTAACTCTTAGGTTTGCATTACCATTTGAGAAAGCGAGGAAACACTACTTATTTTCTACACAGTTCTATTTAGTATTACTTGCTCTACAAGGAAGCAAATAGGCCTAGAAAATGCGGACAGAACGGCTGAGAAGGACACAAAAAGGAAGAAAAGTGACAAAGTGAAGGGAGCTAAGGTTTAGGGTCCCACTCCCTCCCAAACACTCAGTGTTCTAGTGAATTGCACTTTTTGTGTTGGCAAGACGGCGTCTTTTGCACTTCTCGATTTCGTAATTCGAAGTACGGTGGTGATGATGACAGTTCCGGGAACGAAGAACCAACCCACAATCATAACACTCCATCGGAGCGCATTTTCTGCCACCCTTGGATGACGTCGTCGACCCGTCTGTGGCGACGTCGGCGACGTCGGTGACGCGTCTGTGGCGACGTCGGCGACACCGGCGTCGCCGACGTCGGCGGCGGAAGCCCCCTGCGGAGCTCTCACAGCTCTCGACGCTGTGATGTGCGGGCTGCTACGCAGTGCGTCGTCGCCGACGCGTCGCCGAAGTATAACATAGGCCTTACGGAGCCCCGATGACTCACCACTCTCGCGCCCAGTGCGTCGTGCAGCCAGCCTGTAGTGAGGCCCCGATTTCGGCAGGCCATAACTCGCTCAGCAGTTTCATTTTGCAATTTTGACACACATGCTCGTAATCAGCATTCCGAGCTCTTTCTAATGATCCTGGTCTCAACTTGAAGTTCCATGGGAGGTCGAAACCCTTCCCTAGTAAGTGCAGTCTGATAGGCGGCCTGTGTGTAGCACGAAGTGTACATCGCGTTCCTTCTGCACATTTACTCAAAATTCGGAGTTTTGCCATTTTTGTTTTCTTCGAACTCCACTGGTTGAAAAAATGTCGTCAAACTTCGACAGCGAGCCTGCTCGGAGGGTTCGCGGATTACGGTAGGTTACGGTAGGTAAAATAGGCAAGGGTTGGGGCCAGGATCACGATTTCGCCTTAGCTGCGTCTAGAATTATTCGTGATGCTGTTCCTAAATCTGGTGGTTGTCCTGTCAAACAGAACTTTTGAATAGTATTTTCCACCTCTAAATGGGGGCTTGGAAATGAAGTTCAGCTAGGAAACGATAAAACCTTGATGTTTTTCACAACCTCATCTGTTTTGAAAATGATTGGCACTCTCGTAGTGAGCACTCTAAGTAAATCCTCCTCCAAGACTAAGTTTGGGAGGAAAAAATTTCTAATGAAGTCTGTAGAATTGAATACTTACTACTTCGGTTTCTAGTGCTACTGTGTTGTTGTATTCTTTCTGAAGTGTTTGCTCAATGATGAATTGCAAAATGTATGGGTGGTAATCATCTAGGTGATATGAATTGAGATTTCGGCGTCTGGTCTCCGGTCTGACGGCTCTGTTTGGCTCATATGGCTTTACCCACCAAAAATATCGCATCATGTATACAGAATGCCAACTCCAACCGAGAGGCTGTCAAAGAAGTGCACATTCAACAACGTTTAAAATACCTCTGTGCCACAGAGCTTTTATTGGACTGAAGTTTCGACCGTCTCGCCGTCTTCAGAGGCGTGTTATCGTTATCCTTACAACTTACCCAACCAGGCGCCTCAACTACCCTTGCGTTTCCGACCAAAATCCAGGAACAACCTAATCTTCAAAACGATCAGGGGCAGGGTTCATTAAAACTTAAATTAACTTTGATAATTTCTACAATGTAAAGGGGTGAACATCACTGTGTGATGGCTAACGGCACAAACGGTCACGCAGTACGCGACGCTTGTCGTGTATGGGCGGCTCTCCTGTATCCCTGGCCAGGAACATGTGAGTAACCAGACCACCGGTACGGCTCAAACAGCTAAACCCGCGCCCCAGTCCTCCGCGCGCTAGGTGGACTTCTACGACGTCGGTTGCATCCACCTCCGGCGAGGGGCCATCTAATCTCGGAGTTAAACTATCAGGACGTCATTGGAATCGGACTACCGGAAACTCCCTCCCACCACGACACGGAAACTGCCTATTCGTCTGCACTTATAACTGTCGTTCGATCGCATCTGAGCAGGATCTTCGGACACTGCTTTACAGAAGCCGCAACATCAAATACGACGTTATCGCCCTGCAGGAAACGAAAGGCAGAACGGAAACCATAAGAAGGACCGACCACAACGAGCTTCTCATTATCGGAGCAAAGGTGGACAGAAAGAATATTGGCGGAGTTGGATTTCTCGTCAATTCGACAGTGCACCACCTAGTAGACTCTTACAAGATCATCAGTCCGCGAGTAGCTGTTCTTCGTCTGGAAACCAAAGATCAAGGAACCATCTCCATCATAAATGGATATGCTCCAACATCTGCGGCCACAGATGAAGAAAAGGAGGAATTCTACAAGCTGCTCGAAAGGACTGTCAACGACGAGAAGAGCTACTACAAAGTTGTCGTTGGTGACTTTAACGCTATCGTCGGTACGAATGATCACGACGAATGGAGGCTAGGACCACATGGAACTTCCTCAGGGAACGAAAACGGAGAGCGCCTGATAGACTTCCTATCCGCGTGCCGTCTCTACCATGGAAATTCTATGTTTAAGAAGCCTTCAAACCGACGATGGACCTGGGAAAGCCCAAATGGAGAAACACGTTCGGAGATCGACCATGTTCTTACGAACAGACGCTGGAGTCTGTTCGACGTCTCCGTGCTGCCTTCATTTGACACCGGCTCGGATCACCGTCTTGTCCGTGCGAAGCTGACTCTCAAAAAGAGGATGTTCAAGCGTGACACCCATAAACCGGCACCGGTGAGGATCCCCACATTCAAGTCTGAGGAGTTGGAATATGCGATAAAGTCGTATGATTGGAATCTTCTTGAAGATCCATCGGAAGACTACGACCTTCTCTCCAAAGGACTGTTGAAATGTGCTAGCAGCTCTTGCGAAGCCACATCGCCGTCTGCTTCAAGACTCAACGCACATGCGATTAAACTCTTGGAGCAAAGAAGAGCTGTTAAACTGGATCCTAATGCTTCCTAATGCTTCCCATCTGGAAAAAGTCACCATCACGAAGGCCTGTCGAATTGCAGTGAAGGAGTCCATTCAAGCCTACAGAAGATTGAAGCTGTTAGAAGCGGCTGGGAAAGGTTCAAGCATAAAGCGCTGCAAACGAGATCTCTGCGATCAGAAGGAAATAATGTCAGCCCTCGTGGATAAGGATGGAACAACGCAAACGTCTCGAAGAGCGATGGAGGCCATCGTTCAGGAATTCTACACAGATCTGTTCCGTTCTTCCATCACTGTCCCGAAATGCTTGATGCCACCAGCTGAGGAAGTACCTCCCATTCTGGAATCAGAAGTTGCTCATGCTATCAGAAGGATGAAGCTGGGCACTGCTCCCGGACCGGACGGCATTTCTGCTGATCTCCTTCGTGCGGGTGGCAGTGCCGTCTGCTCACTTCTTGCCAAGCACTTCAACCACTACCTTCGACTTGGTAGGATTCCGGACTCATGGAAGGAGTCGAAAACAATTTTAATCTTCAAAAAAGGTCAGCAGGAGGATATCAACAACTATCGACCCATCAGTCTTCTCTCGGTTGTGTACAAGATCTTCACCAAGATACTGCTTAACCGCATGGAGCGTTGCTTGGATGAATATCAGCCAGTGGAGCAAGCAGGGTTTCGCAAGGATTTCTCCTGCATGGACCATATTCAGACTGTCTCACAGCTCATCGAAAGGAGCCGCGAATACCACCTCCCACTTGTTCTTGTCTTCGTGGATTATCGGAAAGCGTTCGACTCTGTGGAAATCAACGCCATTCTGAACGCCCTTGTGCACGCTGGTATACCATCGCCCTACATCCGACTTCTCGACGAATGCTTCTCGAACACATCGACTACCATCCAGCTGTTCGATCGAAAGCTTAAAATTCCTATCGGGAAAGGAGTACGGCAGGGAGACACGATTTCTCCCAAGCTATTCACAGCGGCACTTCAGGATGCCATGAAAGACTTGAACTGGGACGATAAAGGCTACCTTGTCGACGGTAAACGGATCAGCAACCTTCGCTTCGCCGACGATATTGTTCTGATCTCTACCAGCACGGCAGAAGCCGAGGAAATGCTGAACGAGCTCAATGTGGCAGGTATGAAGATTGGATTGGACATGAATATGTCCAAGACACAATTTATGGTCAACCAGTGGTGTGACACGGGACTCGTAAGGTTAAATGGAGTCGCTCTGCAACAGGTCGACTCCTACGTCTATCTGGGAAGAGAGCTGAACATGGATAACGACCTCGCTCCTGAAATCGCCCGCAGGAGACGCGCAGCATGGGCAGCCTTCAGTTCGATTCGCGAAGTCACCGATCAGGTCAAGGATCCCGGCCTCAGGGCCTCGATATTCAACGCCTCTGTACTGCCTGCGATGTGTTACGCGACGGAAACCTGGCCCGACAACAAGACAATCGCCAGAGCGATGCAAACTACGCATCGTGCACTGGAGAGATGTCTTCTAAGGACAAGCCTTCGTCAGCAATGGCAAGAAGGCCTACGAAGCTCGGAGCTACGGGAGAAGTCGCAATTAGCAGACCCGCTGCAGTACATGAAGAAGTCCAAATATCGCTGGGCCGGACACCTGCTTCGACGAAAGGACGACAGATGGAGTCTCCGTGTCACAGAATGGCTCCCGAGAGACCATAAGAGACCACTGGGACGACCGCCAACGCGATGGGCAGACTCATTCTCAAGATCTTTCAGAGAGCGGAGTCTGCCTCACTGGATGCAAGCAGCCAGAGATCGAGCGGTCTGGAAGAGTTGTGGTCCCCGCTGAGAAGACCTCCAGCCGACAAAGGACCATCAAAGTATCAAAGTAAAGTAAGTACAATGTAAAAGAGTTATAACGCCTCTCTCTTCACTGAAGAGCCACTGGGGAGGGGTTATAACTAAAAAGGTTCGTCTGGAGATAGGTGGCGAAACGAACCGCTTTTAGAGAAAACAAAAAAATTTCTGGTTTAATGCTCTTCTATTCACTTTATTATACCCGCGGGTATGCGGGTGTTGGAAGTAGACGTATCCACGATGAGGCATTCATGATAAGTCTTACCCGCCACATCGTGTGTATACCAGTGGGTAGAGAATACTCGACGATGGTCGTGGGTACATCCGCATACCCGGAGGATTCCGCGCCCCACTGAAATAATGGCGCTCCATTGAGATCAGCTGTTCTCGCGAGATGCTTGCAGAGCTCGAAGAACTTCTTGCTTCGTGGCTGCCTTGCGCATCCATCGGTCGTAAAACGGGCAGTAATTAGGAACATGTTCAAGGCGGACATGTGGTTTGCATTGCAGAAGTTGAACGGCAAGAATCATGCGATCGAAGGAATAGCTGCTGAGGAAGGGTATTCAACACCACATTCACGCTATCGAGGACACGTCGAGAACCGAAACGTCGCAACACGCCACTTTGATAAATTACCCCAACCCTTACGTTTTTATGTGACGGTTTCACTGCTGCCATTCGAAGATGCATCTACTCCGCTCAGTTGCAAGCTGTTGTTGTTCTTGTCAGCATCCCCACCGACTGCATGAAGAAGCAGCTGGAGCAGAGCGGACTCTACGACAGTCACTTGTGGCTTCTAACAGCACATATCTTGGGGAAACGGGAAGACCACTAGGTTTTCAAATTGAAGAGCGCCTAGTGGTAAACGGCGCGGTAAACTACTGATTCCGCTCGGTAAGCATAGAATTGGAGAGCATCGCGGCAACGATTGTGGTGTGAGATGCAAAATTTGGGAGTATTTGACAGAAATTTGGTGTAGAAGGGCGCTCGAATCGTTTTGAATTTCGACCCCTTCGTCCCATTTGCACCCCACTTCGAGCTGTGTGAAGAGCTGAGCTTTGAGCAGAAGCTTCGCGTTGCCCTCAGAGCTATACCTTTTTGTGGTATACATCGTGTGAGTTCGTCTTCACCATCCGATTTTCACACTCCGCTTCCGGCTTTCGGTCAGAAATGTAAGCGTAGTTGAGGTGCTTGGTCGGACTGGTTTTAAAGGTAGCACTTGAACCATTTTCAGATCTCTGAAGACGACGAAACGGTCGAAACGTTAGGCCGATAAAAGCTCCACCTAACAACATCGTGGCGCAGAAGTACTGTAAACATTGCTAACCGCAATGTCAATGTTTCGGGATGAGAGTGCACGGAGTTCAAGCGCACGTCTAGTTTAGCTGGAAATGCTTTCTGATCAAATCTCCTGAGAACCAGCGACAACAACAAAACTAGTTTCTCTTGTCAAACTTGATGTTGGCGATACATTACTGGGATTGAAAGGCTAAAAAAAGGAAATCCCATCCTGATGTGGTCAAACCGTTAGAGAATTCATAACGTGCAGGACGGGATCCTTTGCTCCCCTTCGGGAAACCTGTTCGACGTTCGAACTCGAGTGGCACCGTTTTTTGATAGGAATCCAGGATTGATTGTCTCCATACCTGATATGAGACGAACACCTCGACAACGGCCGGCGATTCCATTTCCACGACAATTGTGATGTTCCTGGAAGAAGATTGTTGACAAAGTATTATTTATCGGGTAGGTGAACACTCAAGGATTATCATAACACGTCATTCGCTTCCACTGTGACTTTTTTAAAGTATCTGTGCATTAGGTAGAAGAAAATTTCCGCTTCCCTCTCCAGGAGCGATGTGAAAGCTAATGTTCGTGCTGAATATGGAGGAAATAAGCAAAAATCGCTTCGAGCCAAAGCTGCCGTATCTGTTTGAGAAGTACCCGAGGACGTTCAAGATTCATTTCAGTTGCCTTTCCTTCTCGTGGTCGTAAAGGCATTTACGGCGATCGAGTTGTAGCTGTGACTAGAAACACATGAGTTGGCAGTGTTTTCGGAAGTTCCTTGGTGGGCGAACACTGACTTACTCGGGAATGGTTAGGAACATTTCTAGTCTCCGTCAAAAGTCGTTTCGTCCCAGATATTTACCGCTTTTACTGTGACGGGCTTGCGTGTAGTAGGTGTATGTGTACAAGCTTATTGTTGGCTTAGGCGCTTTTAGGACCATGCGTCTTCGGAAGAGTCCTCTAACAGCGAGTGCCTTTCTATCTTCCAGAATTTCCAGAATACACTCAGCAGCAGCGCGGAAGGCATGCCGTTGATGTTGTCACTTGATTGATGGCGATTTTATGTCACAGTGGTAACTAAATGATTCAGATGGAACCTGATAGTCGGCCATTAATTGATAACCTCACAACAGCACGGCAGAAAAGCTCCGAACCATTGGCATCTGCATCGTAAGCAGCTCGTCGTTCCTCTAATGCTGTTGCCACCACGACGCGGCTGCAGCGACTACCGTTAAAAACGGAGGAGGCGGAATCGTCGGCATTGTTCCGCTCCTGAATGCTGACGTCTTCGTGCAGACGACAGTGCTGCGCCAAGGAGGAGAGAACACTCGCTGAACCGATTCTCGTGTTCGGTTACACTTGTGAAGTGGATTGCAAAGCTTTTTGCCGTCGCTCTTAGACAGTTCGCAGCCTTCTCGTATAAAAGGCGGCGGCTATCGCGGTGAACGACTCGTCTCAGTGGGACTCGTCCGTGAGTAAACCCAGTCTAGGCGACTCTTTCTTCTGCACCCACCCCTCCCGCATTCCTCGCCATAGATGACCGACACCACGAAGTTGATAGAGACGGAGGAGGTGAAGCGATTCGCCTTCTTCGGCGTCACCATTTCGACGGTCGCCACTCTCACAGCCATAGTAGCAGTACCGATGCTGTGCCTCTACATGCAGCACATCCAGTCCGGACTTCAGGAGGAACTCAACTTTTGCCGGTCACGCGGCGACAGCGTTAAAGCTGAATACACCAAGGCGAGTCGTTTGTGTGCCAACTAAATTGTTTTTTCACTCTTCTAATGACGATTATTAAGAAAGAATTTTTCAAAGCGTCCACTAAATTTTAAAGAAGCATTTTCAGCTAGCCACTATCCGACAAGCGGTCAAACTCACGCGCGGGAAGCGTCAGGCTGATCCGTGCTGCTCGTGTGGAACAGGAGCTCCAGGTGCTCCTGGAGCTCCTGGAGAAGACGGAGCGCCAGGAAGAGACGGAATCCCAGGCAATCCTGGCACTCCAGGAGCAGATGCTCGACAGGAGAACATCAACCCCAAGCCGGAGGACTTCTGCTTCGACTGTGCGCCATCCCCGCCAGGACCACCTGGTCCACCAGGACCTCCAGGACCAGATGGAGTACCAGGAACACCGGGCGAGCACGGTCCTCCGGGACGACCAGGTCTCCAAGGTCCACCTGGACCACAAGGGCCACCAGGAAACCCAGGAAAAGATGGAGAACCAGGTTCACCTGGACAACCTGGGCAAGTTCGAACTGTGCCCTCTCCCCAAGGGGAACCTGGTCCACCTGGGGAGCCGGGGCCACAGGGGCCACCTGGACCAGACGGACATCCTGGCAACCCCGGTCGACCTGGTGCGCCAGGACCTCAAGGAGAAAACGGACCAGATGGAGAACCAGGGAGCAACGGACCTGACGGGTCGCCTGGAGAACCTGGCAAGGATGGATCCCCTGGCTCTTGTGACCACTGCCCTGTTCCTCGCACTGCGCCAGGATACTGAGCTTATCCTGATCCTGATCCGCAGTACCCGACCTGCCTTGAGGGCTTTCTGAGATGTTCAATGAATGAATCTTCCAACCAGCGAAGTTGCACATCTGATTTCTAACCGAATTTCGCTGGGCGCAAAATTTATTTTCGAGTGAAGTTAGTGTTGCCTACATGCAGGGTGAAATCTATTTAGTTCACCTTTTCAAGGAGTCGTATTCGTATCCACATCTGAGTTGATCTATCTGCCTCTCGAGAGCCTCAATTTGCTCTGTGAATTGGTCCCATTCTCGCTGTCGAGACCTCAGCCTCGTCTTCATCTCCGACACTTGTTCACCTAATATTGTTTGTAAAACAATTTCATAAAAACTGAACATTAACGTAGAGCACAACGTACCAAGAAAAGGTACAGAAAAACGCGCGTGCCTACTTCACTGCGTGAATGCTAAACTATTACACCCACGAAAAGGGCGACAGCGATGAATATTGAAAGAAATTACCGTAGTAGGCGAGAAATTTGGCGAGATTGCCCAGGGCATCGTCGCTGCTTAAGAACCCTATCGAAGTCGATCCGTGAACCGATTCTTGATGAGTCGTCGATCCGATGATGGTATGCCTTGAATGAATTCGAGTTCATGCTAAGCTGCGACATCAGCCTTGCGCATGACAAACTCACCGTCGCGACGTGTTCGGCGCAGACTCCGACGTTGCGGTCACCAACTTCGCAGGACCAGAAGCAATCTTAACTTCAAAATAGCTAGGGGCTTCACTGAAGAACTAACAAAACATCTTTCGGTAGTCCCTGTTGCGTAACTCTTTGACAGCCGCTGCCAAAGATCTTCCACGGGAGAATTTATTTGCTCAATTATTTATGTACTTATTTATCTATTAATACGTTACAAGGAGAGAGCTATAAATCGATCGAAACACATTAGGATGGCAATACAATGACGAAAACAACATACAGTAAAAACCTGATCCCCCGCAATGAAAATCAGCCAGCCACAGTAAAATAGGCAAAATGAAAAGTTTAAAAAAGTATATACATATAGTGGCCACACACAGTGGAAGCAGGCGTTAAGGATGACTGTTGTCGGTATCAGTTGACCATGGTGCCCTCAAACTTCAGGTTTCATTGGTCAGTGCTCGAACTTCAGGTCACAGGTAGCAAACTACACGCGCAGATCCAGCTGAGGTGGGGATAGCAGAGTTAAATTTAGACTAGCTTACATCCATAAAAGGCTGCATACAGGCAAGTCTTCTCACAGTGACATTTCTAGTGATTACAGTCTGAAGCACCAGATTATGCACATTCTAGAATGCTGACAATGTAGCATTGGCGAGCTGAAAAATTGACAACAAAATTGATCGACTGACCTGTCCAGCCACCCCATCAAGCACTTCGATCTGTTTTCGAAGTGAATTCATTTCGTCCTCAACCATGAACCGTTGATGCTCTAGTGACACCTTCTCCCTTTCAAGGGTACAGATCTTGAATCAACAAAAGATCAACTCCTCAGTAGCATCGGTCGGCTTGCGTTTCTCACCTTCTCTGTCTCCTGCTCCGTGTCTATTGGCATTTCCTGGTACTGAACCTCCTGTATGAGAACTCCCCGGCCGTCAACTCGCACTGACTGGCGCTCGATCACTGCTGAGACGTTCTGCAAAGAACACAGTTGGAATTCCACCTGCACGCTCAAGCACCAGAAGCTTCTGAGGTCCATCCTTAGGGAGGTAGAACAACAAACTATTAGGTTGGTGAAAAAGTCGTGCACCAAAAAATTTGAGAAATTTTCAGGATTTAACGGAAACTTCCAAGTAGTGTTTGGCGCCACATACTTGTAGCACAAGCATCCTAGAATATTTCGCATACGTGGCAAGTTGCTTGTGAGGGTATATGAATACTACGAGTGCAGTGAAGAGAAAGCAATGGCTTTGGTCCACGGTCCATCAGTCAACGCGATCTACGCCCAGTGGTGTTCTACGAGTTCCTGCAGCGTCGCTCGGCAGGGCAAGCAGCAGCTAACATCTGTGCTGTATTTGGCGAGAACGTTGTTACACGATGGACAGCATCTCGATGGTTCAAGCGGTTCGAGGACGGAGATGTGTCCTTCGAAAGTGCACCACGCTGTGGACGCCAGTCGGCGGTGAACAAGGGTGTGCGCAAATAAAATTTGAAATTTCTTAAATCGTAAATCGTAATTACGAAAAAAAACTGTCGTAAATCGTAAATCGTAAACCGTAAATCGTAATAGTCACCTTACCTATAGTGTAGTACAACTAAATTTCCAGAGGGATTTTTCTGCTAATGCTAACCAGATGTGATTCAGTATTTATTTGTCGTGTTATTTTCAGCTCACGCTCAACAGTTTTCTTAAGAAACTACTTTTCCTTTTCATGTCTTCTTACTATACATGAAAAGGGAAAGTAGTTAAAGTTAAAGCTGTCAAATTAAAATCTGACTTTGAATTTGAATTATTTCACCTCTGAACAATGCGGAGAAAACAGCAACTGTGCATGTAGTAATCCAACAAACATACTGAGTCATACTACGAGATTGCACCATGCACTCAGAGTGAACGCATGGCGCAACCCCATCGTGTGACGCACGTATTGACATTAGTCCATGAGCATTCCCATAGCAGACGGATAAGAGAGTTTAGGCCGTCAAAACAGTATGACCATTGATCAGTGGTGAAATGACCATATTTCTTGGACAACTTCTGTAGTCGCTTTAAAATGGCAGGTTAACGTATTCCTTAAGGTAACCTTCTTAAGGCATCCTTAGTTTCATTGCATAGACAAGACGACTTTTATTTAGAAGGTTTCTAGTCTGGTTTAAAAGCAATCCTATTTGATCCGGGAGTTGGTAAGAACGCGGACGAAGTTAAAACAGGATCAGTTTGAGGTTGCAGAAGCGGAGCAAGTGAAATAGATCGCTGCAGGAAGGTAGTGGCACAGAGGGTGAAAGAATAACCTCAGCGCAATATTCGGATTCAGAAGCTCTGTTAATTGTAGAGAGATTGAAGCGAAGGCATTTCGCAACTTTAAAAGTGCTGACAAGTTGTGAACCATCGATCGACAAAATCAGCTACCGGTGAGAGGGTGGAGGGGGGGGGAGTAACCTAAACCTACCTAAGAGCACTGGTTTTCTGCGCAAGTTTGCCTGCACTTGTCCTATTTCGAAAACTACTGCAACACTGCACTATGCGCCATTTAGTAATTCTCTGCACTCGCACGGCCTGCTCTTCATCACCTCTGTAACGAACGTTTGCTCCGAGAGCCTGCAGCATGCTAAACGGATCAGATAGGGTGACCGTAAACTCAATCACACCGCCGAAAAGAGAGATCAAAACTGTCAAAACTAGTTCGAGCTTTTCTTGAAATGCTACGCGCTTGGTTTTACCGCACCTTTAGCATTAATTTTTGCTCTTCCGCCCTATAAAGTATAGTGCAAACCGATAGAAACATCAAAGGTTTATTTTTACCACATGAAAAGGCAACTTTTTAGACCCCGCTTCCAGTCACGAATAATGTTCGATCGTGGATTTGCGTCAATTCTATTCGTTAGGGTTAGCATGAATATATTATAAACAGTTTGACTAGACCTCGCTACAAAACAGGACGTGCATCTAGAATACTCGCCTCTCTTTCTCTAGGAAACTGATAGTCGGATTCGAGAATCCTGTGCACAGGACGTTGTCTTCTACCGCAGTAACACATTTGTGTATCAAAAAACAGCTCTGAAAGGGAGTGGTAATGAGATATAAGAGGGGACCATTAGAGTGGGCACATCTTTATAACCCGGTCCACATAATAATGTTCGATCGTGGATTTGCGCCAGTTGGTTGTTGATCAAAGACCACATTTACGAAAAATTACGATTTACGACCCAAAACGTAGTAAATCGTAAATCGTAATTACGCACATCCCTGCTCGACACTATGTAAATGGAAGGCTGGTTAGCTCCACGAGTTTTCCTCTGTTTTCCACTTCCTTTGAGGAAATCCTGGCTTGACTGGCGAAAGAACGATGTGGATGTCGTCGAAATATGTTGGTTTCGACGGCTGCAGACTCAGCTATTGCTCGTTCAGCTGATAGCGCTATACGGCCGAAGACCGGCCGACTTGCACGCAACAGCAGAGAAATTGGCAACCTGGTCAGCAACTTCTGCTAATAAACCCTGCCGCCACTCTCTCGACACGCTCACTCCGTAACCGCCACGCCGGCCCCACAGGAACCGTTGAAAGTCGCGCAAAGCACAGAACCGGGGACCACGTCCTACCTGGATTATGATCTCGTTCGTTCCTTTCGCCAGCGACACCGTCACAACTCGCTTCACCTCGGCTCTGTCTGAGTAGACGATCACGCTCCTCGTCGGCAAATCGGCTGCTTCGAATCGAAACGACGCCTGGGTCGTCGGCTCGTACCACGGCTCCACCATTGCCTTCAATTTAACACTATCAGGCACATCAGTTTCAGCACTGATTCCTAAACTGTGGGTTCTCTTTCAATATATCCCAGCTATTAAGTGAGCAAAAAGCTGGGAAGAAACCCAAAATAATGCAGTCGTTGACAAAAGCAATGCTGCGGCGTAAACTTCTGCTGTTTTTGCTTGGTGGCTGAAGGGTTTATGAAGATCCTTGCTTGTCCCATTTTATTCGCTTTCCCTTTCCCCTCACAGTTACTACTTTTGATGTAGGCAAAAGGAAGAAAACGTGTGAAGAGAAGGAAGAACGCAAAAATTATTTCCAGAGACGTTTAAAGTACTTCTGTGCCATGAGGTTTTTAAGGCATTCCAGAGAGATTTTAAGGACACCCAATGTAAAGTCTAAGCATAGTGACAATAGTGCAAACAATTTCCCGTACCTAGACGGCAGAGATGAACAAGTCGATGAACAAATCAGCGCTTTATCCATCCCAGACACACCTGGTGCCAATTCACCGACCCCGGAGGGATGGAAGGCTTGGTTGGCCTGGGCAGAAAATCAAAACCAGGAACGGTATCGGGTGCAGACGACGCCTCCTCCGACTGCGCTACACATGCAAATAGGGCATTAGCTGAAGGCAAATAGATCTTCGGGAGTTGCGGAGCTCATCGTTACAACAGCGCTGGGCGGTCTGTGCTGTATAAGGGACATGAATCCGTTTCTAACCATGAGATAAAAAATGGTGTCCGAGTAGGTGCAGGAGGGGTAGCGCCAGTTGGTGTATAGCATTTCTTCACGACCAATACATACAGAGAGCATTTCAGTGATAAGTAAGTCTTCAACGTATCTCGACCGAGTTCTTTTATATGTATAACGCGTTGCTCTACAGGACGAAATAGTGTCAATTAGGGCTGTGTGTAGCCTAAGGAGTTGAGTTTATCATCCTGCAGAGCGACAATTTCTGAATGGTCCGCCCATTAAACCTAATAGTGACTTGGATCAGAGGTTTTCGACTGTACAAAATGCGCAACGAAGCTATGGGTAGTGGTTCGGAGGTGAAATGTCTGATGAAGAGTATTTTACATCACACGTACTTCTAACCTCCACTTTTGAGAGCAACAACTTGGAGAAAGAATTCCAGCCGTGCTGGAAATTCACGTGAAATTTAAGTCGTTTTTTTTTATCGAATCACACTCTTATAATATAGGTATTGATGTTAATAATAAATATTGAAATAACTTTGGACGAAGTGAAAAAAGTTGAACAAAAATTTTCGCAACCTTATTGTACAGGAGCAGTTAGAAGGATTTGAAACACTTGGAACATGCAGGCATACTGAGAGCCTTCGACGTATCTCGACCGCGTTTTTTTATATAACGCATTGCTCTACAGGATGAAATAGGGTCAATCAGGTTGCAAAGCTGTGTGCAGCCTAAGGAGTTGAGCTCTCACCATTAGTGTGGAGCTCACGATAGAATCCCTAACACATGCCTTAGAAGGGTTTTACGGTAAACCTCGAAACCGATAAGAATGAGTTACATAAAAAGCACTTTTGAACACGAAAACAAGCGACAAAGAAGAGAGCTGGGCAGCACGTTCCATCTGATCAGCGCCGAGCAGATATCACGCTGTCAACGGCGAGGCTGAGCAAACAGCGAGAGGTCTTAGCATGGCGATAAATAGAAGTTCTCGTTTCGTCGACACGGCCACCGCTCGCCACCTGTTGACCGCCTCCCGCGTCGCTTCTATAAAACGCCGAAGAGCCTCGGCTTAGAGCGATCGGTGCTAAGAAGGGAGCCTCAGCAGACCGGTTTTCTTTCTGCCTACGGAAATTTAGGCCTGCATTCGAAGTCAGCTACTCAAAGGGAGAGGCAGGAACAGCAGATTGCCTTCATTGTTTGGCTGGTCCATAGCCGTTTGAGCTGTACTTCCTGATGCACTGCTTGCTTCAGCATGGTGCAGCATTCAGTGCTATTATAGTAGTTGTGCATAATGTCGACAGGAGAGAGGCCGCGTGATAACGGGCAGCCGTTGGGAGACCTCCACCTAACCCCTGGCAAGATCTCTGGTAAGACCCATGATGACAATCCATCAATTATCCCTCAGCGCCCCTTCACTTGGTCGATGTGCCATATGTGCATCTCAATTGCTTCGAATGCTTCCCGTCCTACATATGCCAACGTGTTCAAAATGCCTGGCCATGTGTCCGTAGTTGTTTGTATGGGTGTCACACCTCTGAAGGGTAGATGATACCCTAATCAGGCACAGCTCGTTGTTGTATGCGTCGCATTTTAGTGACTAACAACGCGCAGTGATCGGACCGTCTTCCCTAAAGCAACAGACAAAACAACATCAATGGCGAATGTGCCGTTCTACACTGGAAGCAAGGCGAAAACGTCCAATCCTGAAAGACTCACCAAGAGTGGCAGTGACCGCGGCGTTTTAGTTGCTGACCAAAAGGTCAGCTCGCTGAAGAACTGATAGCGGAGAGAATGAAGGACGGGTAGGTTAGGGTTGTCAGGAGTTGAGCTGGTACGCTTCGGTTACCCTCAATTACAGTTATAGTACGGAGTTCTGCTCGCGAACATTGCCATTCATAATCCCAACTTTTCGAGAAGTCAGAATGGGTTTCCACTGTCACCACTGACGGTGCTCGACGAAGTACGAGTGACCCCATCGGCAGGGGATCAGGTCGCATCAGTTGCGGGTACGGCTCGCCTACAGGTCAACCAAGCTTTCCGAGTCCATGTGCTTACCTGAGAATTATAAAAGGTTGACTTCTCCATAGGTTGGCCATCACGTTCATGGAACTGACTAGTTCTCATGTGAATTTACTTCACTACACCTCGCAGAAGTACAGTCCTTCCATCATCCAGATGAGTCGATTTACTTGAACTATGTTCATTGGTGGTCATCTCGAACAACCGCTAATGAGCTCAGTCAAGGAAAGGAACACCCTCTGCGATAGCAGGGATAATGAAACCGTAGAAGTAAACACTACATCATGAGTACAGAGTTGTGCACAGCGTTGAGAGATATGTACATGAGCCATGAAGGGACTCGAGTCCCTTATCTCTTCTTTTCAACGCCGGCCGCGAAGTAGGGTAGCACAGTGGGAGACGATCTGGAGAAATACGCCAGAAACGGCAGTCTGTGTCAGTGGGTGCCAGGCTTCGGCTGCTGAGATAAGAGCTCTACGTCAGGATACGGCGGCTCCTTCGCCGCCAGTTAGTGGCAACTGCAAATTTGTTCAGAACGTGTTGAGCAGGAGTCGGTGAAGCACCCGAACAGGAGGAGTGTCTGTCGTTGGCGCCTTGGAGCAGCAAACACGAATGTTGACCACGATGGACACCAACTACTGCACGGCCTCCCCGTCCCATTACTGCGTTTTGCTTCTGTCTGTAATTTTTCCTCGTGACAAAGTAAGTAGTTTGACGTCGGCTATATCGTTGTTCCATGCGTTCAGCGGCCTGGCGGCGGTAAACCTCTGGTTGGGACCCTACCCCACTTACACTACGAAGTGTTCGTTCTCTGTGTGGCGAGCAACAGACGTTCTGATAGATGTACACTCAGATGCGTCCTTCCATAGGATCGTAAGAGCCCCAATCCAAAGTGCATACTCTGCAGAAACATAAATAAAACCAAACGATATTATTATGTCTTTGCATATGAAATGACCTACTTTGCTACCTCAATTTATGGTCGATTTGTCATGGCTACAAATGTTCCAGTTTCAGGCATTGTGCAGTTTCTGAAAGCGCAGAATGTCTGCTTTCTTAATATTTATAGCTTTTGTGACATATTTGGCTCTTGCCGAGTTTCTGACGTCGTTTTTACAGTATGAGTGAACCTGATATTCAGGTGCTCTACTTATATGGATGGAAAAGTGGACAGAACGCAGCGGCCGCAGCTCGTAACATCAAGGATGCATTTAGGGAGGATTTCGCTAGGGAACGCACAACTCGCCACTGGTTCGAAAAGTTTCGTCGCTCTGGAGATGGAGATCTCCAAGATGAGGACCGAGGTAGGCCGCCATAATTCCTTAATGACGACCAACTCAAAGCCAGGGTGGAAGCGGATGCGCGTCAAACTATGAAAGAGCTGGCACAGCATTTCGGCGTTGACGGCAGCACTATCAGTCGCCAATTAAACGCGATCGGGAAAGTGAAGAAATTGGATGAATGGATCCCGCACGGACTGACCGCCCGGCAGATGCTGAAGCGCTATGACACGTGTGTTTCCATAAGGCTACGCAATCTAAGGGAGACTTTTTTGGACAGGATCATGACATGCGACGAATAATGGATCCTTTGTGACACCATTCGTCGCTCTGTACGATGGCTGGGCAGGAATGAGAGTCCCAAGGAGATGCCGAAAGGGGAAGTGCACAGGTCTGCTGGATATCAGGTCACTGGTTTGATTCCCCCTCAATATTGTCCGTTTTGCACAGCATGATTTGTATCCGAAATGACCTTTTGTCTTGAATTATGACATGGTTTCATTATGTGGCCCGTAAAAGTATTATACACGTATATAAAAAAATGCTTGAGGTAAAAAACTGCTAGTGTAAAATTTTTATTTACTATTTTGCGCAAATGGAGTCAAACTCTTATATGGAACAGCTGGAAGTATTTCTAACAACTTTAGCACTCATGGAACAGAGCAAAAAAATGTGTGAAGCAAACATGACTTGTGATCTGTACATCTTGCACATCTTGTACATGCACTGTACATCTTGTACATGCATATGGGAACCGAACCAGTGATCTCATATCCGACAGACCTGCAGTCCGGCCCACCCAATTTCAACAGATCACAAACCGCTCAGAAGTTTCATTTTGCAATTTTCACACCATATTCGCAGACAAATTCGCACACATACTCGTAATCAGCATTCCTGGCTCTTTCTAAAGACCCTAGCCTCCAATTGAAGTTCCTTGAGAGGTCGAAATCCTTCAATAGTACCGTTCCCTTGAGTGATAATTTCGTACCTGTTCTTATTTTCACACCCCGAAGATTTTTTTTCGTAAAAGTTTTCTTATTTTGCTGCCCACATTTTGTTGATATTGGATTGTTTATATTACATTGTAGTGTTACACTCCATTACTTGCAGTTTAGATGTTGACCTGTTAAATTGGAACATGTAAAGTTTTCCTTGATTTTTTCCATTTTAAGTAGTAGTTTGCAGCTAATTGTATTTTTTAAAGAAGTTTAACGATTTACTGGAAATTTAACGAAAATGTTCGTTAAAAAAATAACGCACAGAATTTTGTGTGCAGCCCTGTTTCTAATGCGCTGGACGTCTCCCAGATCCATCCTACTGCAAAGGGGGCCACTTGAAAAGGGCATTGGATACTGTAAGCATTTCCTTAGTAGGCAATTGCAAAACGCTGTCCGCTCATAGGGTGGTTTCCAGTGATGCTTTGTATAACAGTTTACTCTGAGTTTCCCGTTGTTGTCAAACAGGCAAAGCGGAGCGGACCATCCCCCCCCCCCCCCAAAGGGGTATAACGCGTCTCCTTCCTTCCCAAGACGCCCTGCTGTTGTCCTTCCACTACCCTCTAGTCTGCATTCCGCCAGGCTGAGGAGTCTTTGAAAAGCCTCAGAAGTGGAACTGCTTAATTACGTTCTGTGGTATGAAGCCATGCAGGCCCGGCCCAGGGTCAAGCCTGAGGTGCGATTCTTGAAGGAAATTGACGACCCCCTTCCTTGTCTCCATCTCTGGATTATTTCTTATCTGTCATGATTTTTTCAATTTTCTACGTGATTTTTGCACCCATTAACAGGTTCTTCTTTCCAGGTGTGGCTTCGACACTGTAGAGATTCGGGCGCAGCGTCGTCCACATGTTAGTATTAACTGCTTAAATGATTTGATTGATTAAAGCACAGAATTGAATAAAACTTCTAATTATGATTATTGTGTGGTAAAAAATAAAGATTTTCTGTTGGCAGATTTCGAATGGATGAGAGGTGTTGAATTTTTTTAAAAATTTTATTTAGGATGTTGTTTGAAACGACGGCATTCTACCTGGAGAAGCGACATCTGCGTCCAAAATTGTATTGTATAAAATTTCAAGTATTACTTACTAATGGTGACTTAAGTGCTTTCCTTACGAGAATTTTTGAACGGCTCCTTGAATCACTGACGGGTCGCAGCTCAAGGAATTCTCGCGGAAAATTTTTTCTATCTTCTGAATGAAAGTACATCAGAGACTGAAATTGTACCATATAAAATTCTAAGCCGTGATTATTGTACAATAAAAGAAAACCAACCTTCTTCGCAGCGATCTTCAATATGATTAGGGTGAACCGTATTCAAAATTTTCGTATTTCAAAATTGAAAAATGAAAAATTAATTATTTTCTTTCTAAAACAGACTACCTATGCAGTTAAAATTTGCCGCAGAAAGTTTCCATCCTTGACCAAAGCACAGTAAAAAAAAATCACGGTTTTCTGAATCGAACAAGTTGAAAACAGACCTCTGGTCAATTCCGCATTGACCTCACTGGACTGACAAAATTCGACGTTCACAAAAATTATGATAACTCGGTAAGTTTTTCAAAATTTGAAAAAGCCAAGAACTTTTTAAAAAACAAAAAAAGAGCTTTCTTATCGTGTAAAAAACACCCATCAAAAAAGAGATCTTCATACGGGGCGGAGTCCTCCGATTTTTTGTGCGAAAAAAATTGAAGTGATTTTGTATAAATCCAGTTTCTATAGTCCATCTTGCATCGACGTCGTTGGAACGACTTCACAAAAACGATCATAACTCGGTCAGTTTTTTGAAATTGAAAAAAGCCAAAAGCTTTTTAAAAACTAGAGAATACGCGCTTTCTTATGATATATGAATCGTCTTTGAAAAAAAGGGATCTTCATGCGCGGCGGGTGGGTGCGATTTTTGGTAAGTATTTCTGCAAAAATCGACCAATAACACCCCCTCGCCGCGCATGAAGATCCTTTTTTCGAAACTGATTCATATACTATATGAAAGCGCATTTCCTCTAGTTTTCAAAAGCTCTTGGCTTTATCAAATTTCCAAAAACTTACCGAAATACAATTATTATACAGAATGGTACTTGTGAAGCAAAGGGCCCGTGGTGCCGTGGGGTTGCCGGGGAACACGTTAACGCGGCAAACCCACGGCACCACGGGGCTGGTACTTATGAAGCACCCGTCCTCGGGTGCCGTGGGTTGCCGCATGCTGTTGCCGCGTTAACATGTTTCCTGGCAGCCCCACGGCACCACGGGCCCTCTGCTTCATAAGTACCTACAAAATCACTTCAATTTTTTCGCACAAAAATCGAAGGACTCCGCCCCGTATGAAGACCTAGTTTTTGAAAACGATGCTCATATGGTTAGAAAACAAATCTTTCTCGTTTTCAAAAATGCTATTGGCTTTTTTTTTATTTCTAAAAACTTACCGAGTTATAGTTATTTTTGTGAATGTAGAATTTCGTCGCTTCCATGCCATAGCGACCGTCCGTACCATACCGACCGAGGGTCGATGCAATCTATTCGTTTCAGAAAACCACGATTTTCACACTGTCCATTGAACAAGACTTGAAACTTCTTGTGGTAAGATTTCAACTGTGTGGGTGATCTGCTTTAGGTAAAAATTAATTTTTTCTTGAAAAACGAAAATTTAAATACGATCCGCCCTAATCATATAGCGAAGAAGCTTAGCTTTTTACTGTATAACACTCATGACTTAAAATTTCATGAAGCACAATTTCACTTTCGCATGTCCTTTCCTTCAGAAGATAGAACTTTTCTCTGCGAGAAGATCATCTACAGTGGCGATCGATGATATCGGAGAACGCAATGGCTCCACGTAACATGCCATATTTCGGAGTTTGTTCGACGTCTCTAAAAAATTCATAGTTTTTAAAACTATAAGAAGTGTGGATTCTATGCTTTAAAAAGCAGGTCGTAAAAATAGCGGCTTCCATTTGATTAACGGTGTCGAATTTTTTCGGCAAATGATACAAATCGGAACGTCTGTTCATACGTTTCAGAAAAACAGATTTTATTACCGGGTGTCAAAGTGTTGCTTAAAATTTCATAGGGTACAACTTCACTTTCTGATGCTGTTTCCTGCAGAAGGGAGAAAATTAATTCCGTGACAAGTTCATCCTCCGGCTGCCATTCCGTCATCGATTCGAAGAACGCTCCCAAAAATATTGTAATGAAAGCACTTAATTTTCCTTAGTAATTGACACTTCAAGTTTTATAGAGTGCAGTTTAGGACGTAGATGTCTCTCGTTCAGGCTGAAAACTGTAGTGGCCATGACTTCCTGGAAAAAATCTGAAAAAAATGGAAATCTCTCATTGACTCCATATGTGCCGGTAGAAAATCTTTATTTTTAACAAGTAATACAATCACCGTTTAAAACTTTTTCAATAATAATTTTCACCACTCCAGGAAACGAAGGAGCGACTCCACGCCTTCGTAGACTTTCCTGAAAAAAAACTTATTATGAATTAAAAACATCGCCTAAAACCTGAAAAATAAGAGAGAAACCTCTGCCAAAACCGGAATAGTACGACCCCCCCCCCCCTCCAGACGAGACCACAGTACGACCCCCCCCCCCCTGCGAATCTCGTACCTCAAGCTCGACCCTGGCCCGGTCCCCACCTTCTCCCCCCCCCCCCCAAAAAAAAAGACGTCGTTGTTTGTGCTAATCAGTTGATGGGGAAGCGACATAGTAAGATGTGGCTGTTTCTGGCCGGTCTGCCAACTGACGCACCACTTTTACACTTCCCAAAAATGATCCGCCATGGTCAAATTTCCCGATGCATAATCGCAGCGAAAAGGTCGCAGGAAAGGAAACTTTATCCAAAGGCACTACTGTACTTCAGCGACCAGAAGTGGAAAAAGTTTTTCCCCCAAACATCGAACAGTAAAGTTGTTTAAGGCGCTGATTACTTGGGTTTGAGTGAGTGACCCTTACGTACATACCTGCCGTAACCTACTGTGATCTACCAGACTTGTAAAAACCAACTTCAAGCAAATAATCAGCGCCTTAAATAACCTCCCTGAACGAATTTTCGGCGATCATCACGACTCCACCCATGGTGGGCTGTGCCATAACAACCCCCTTAGTCGAAAAGTTTTGAAGACTAGATGGGTTGAAATGTTATCGTCATACTTGAGAGTTCGCGCTTTCAGTAGAGCGGAGTGGAATCTGCCTCGTCCACCTACACAAGATTGTAAATTTGGACGAATCACCAAGCAAGACAGAATTGCAGAAATCACCTTCTCGGACGTCTCCATTTCGTAGAGACAGAAATATATATGCTGCTGGGTCTAGCTCAATGGCCCCCTATTGCGCATCTCGCAAAATGGACCAGAAGCTGCTGGCCATCTCCTTTTCCTGTCTTGTAGGTGGGCGCAAGACATTCAAATAATCACATTTTCCAAAAGGCACGCCAAAACAACCGCTGGTGAGAACGTAATTTGGAGATAAATTGGGATCGCGGTTATCCTTCCGCCAATCCGCGAGCGCTCATCGCACGCGCGCACCTGCCGCAGTATTTGAGCTAACGAATTGACATCCGCGCACGCATCTTTGCGACAGAGCGCGAAATCTTCCTTCATAGCCCTGCGCGCTCAGGGGGAGTCCACGGCTGGGTTCTGCGCTCTTCGAGCTCTCGTCGCTCAGAGGGAGTGCACAACTGGATCACCACGTGAACATGTCAATATGTCTCACTTCATTTTGTTACAGTACATGTTAAAAATATCCGTTTTGTACACCATTTGGATTCTAAATGATGGAACAATAATTGGGAGCGGAACTTTATTACTTCATATAAGACGCCTGATCAGTAAATGTAGAGTGATTCTTCATGACATCCTCAAAAACTAAGCATCTCCTGAACTTCTTTGTGTAAATCCTTGATCGGCACTCGCTGCTTCTTGAATTTCCCATGCTAAAACACTATATTTTACAAAAAACTTTATGACAAAGAGATACAGGGACCATGAGCACAAAAAACCTAGAAAACTCACGTGGTACAGCGGTATTTTTGAGAGTTGCAACTTCTCTTGGTCCCTCCTTATTTCCGGTCGAGACACCATAGGAGTACTGACATGAGATTGCGTTTGTAGCAAGTCTCATGTAAGAGAGCATCGATCCCAAGCACTCATTTACATTTTCGTTGTCCTCCTTGGCTATCGAAGATGCTGCTGCTTCTATTACAGCATAGTACTGAAATAGAACAATAGAGCTTTTTAATAGAACATTTTAAGAACATATCAGTAATACAAGAAATAATTAACATAGGAAACCATACATCTTTTATGCTTTCCAATTTCTGATAACGAGCTTCGCGTCGCTCCTGGGCTGCTTCCACAACATTTCCTTCGTAATTTGCTATTGCTTTCACAAAGCCGACTTTATCAGGACGAGAACCTAAGCGTTCAGTGAGCGATGACTCCGCTGTCAACATATTTACGGTGTGTCTGTGATTGCAACTGATGCCTGTACGATTGTCCTGATAAGTGCAGATCCAAGAATACGCACAGACGCCACATGCTATGCAGTGTGCGTTCCTCTAAAATTAGGTTGTCGATCTATAATTTCGTTTTTAACAACTTTGTTTACTTAATCCGCATACCAAGTGGTTGCAGAAGCATGCTTCCTCCTTAAAAATTTGATAGACTCCTGTTTCTTCCATATATTTCACAGTCCAGGTCGTCTCATTCACTCGCATATCATGTCCGGTTTCCCACTATAAACTGCTACTGCGGCGCGATGGCGCTTATGTGTTTCACGAAGACTATAAGTACAGCTCACTAGACAGCGACGTTCCTAAGAAAGATAAATAAACAATTAGTTTTATGAACCCCGTTACCATAAATAACCTACCTTTACCTCTACGGATTCCGAAATATTCTCTACTGCTTTTATTATTAAATCCACGAAGGCGTCTATTCGAGAATTTTGGGGGGGGGCAGTCGTTCGGTACACCGTGCTGCCCGCCGCCCACTTCCCTCCCTGCGCGCGCCGCCCTATTTGGACAAGTTTGCTGCTCTCGAAACCATCGTTAATTGGCGTGACGTCGTCCAAAAACCTAACAACCGATAGCAGGCGATTGGGAAGCGCATCTCGGGGAACTCTGGAGTCATTTTCCAGTCGGTTCGGTTACGGAAGCAGTTGAGGCGCCGCTCTTCTCTCTAGATTCTTTCAATTTTCACCACAATTCTTCAAATTTTCGCCTCAACTAGAGACTGGTGATTCCGGTCAGTTCTACATTGGTGTGACCAGAAGGAAGCCTTGGCGCTGCAGCTGAAAACTCTATTGTTCCAAATGTGGTGAACAAGGTTCTGACTCTTGTCTCAAGAACGAAATCAGTTCGGGATAGAGATGCAGGGTCAAGGGAAGTGATTAGAAATGCAATGCCTCCATGTGAAGGCAGGGACCCGGACATCTTGTCCTCGGCGCCCCGCCCTCGCCCCTTTCTGAGGGCGGTGTATCCAACGACTCTCCGCCGAGAATTTGCATTACGATGCAGAAATTCCTCTTTAATGCGCAGGTGGAATCGTTCACTTATCATAGTTGTTTCCATAACAGAATTTTTATTAGCGAAGGAGGCCCAGCTTGGTGTGTCCTACTCATAACATGGCTATCGAAATATTTCATCAGCTTTATTAAATGAGTGGACAAATCTAGATAATTTTTTTGAAGGTAGTCTGCCATGTTGTCCTGTTTCTTCGCTCGAAGATATGCCAAAATCTCACCAAATTTCCTTTCAAATTCGGGTAAAATACTTTCCTTCAACAGTCTCTTAAATGCACTATTAACAACTGGTCTTAGCGATACCTAAAACAAGTTTCTATTGCGAAATGTCGTTCTTTTAGAGATACATGAGATATATTACCTCGACTAATTCTTTAGTTTTTCTCTCCCATGTTTGGTATATGTGAATTCTGCAATAGTGTAGTCGAGTGCTAGCTTCCGGAAATACTCTGCAAAAACCGTTATAGAAACAAGGTGCTTCGTCGGTGACTATCGCGTCAGGTGAAAACCTAGCATAACACGACGAATTTCAAGAAATAAGTTTTCCACGTCCAAACTGGTCATTGTCTCACTTAACAAAAAAGCTGGAAACAGTTTGCTAGTTTCGATCATGTTAACTGTATTGCGATAACTAACCTACAGGAAGTCCTCGGTCTCTATCGTCGACAATTATAAGTGTGGCAAGCTTCAAGTTATATCTAGTCGTGTGGAATGTATCATCCAGAGTAACGCCTTTGTGGGAGAATTTCCTTAATCACGCCAACTGGTTGGAGCGATTATGACTAAAATCAATCGCTCAGTGAAATTGCATCGGGTTGGACGTGTTTCTGAACAAGCTCTTTTCACTCACCTGTTAGAAAGCCTTTCCCGGTGGGATCATCAGGCACTTGAAGTAATCTAATCCTATCATCGGGGTTATTTTCCTCGTAACGCATTTTATAGGTTATACCGAAGCTTCTAGGTAGTAAAAGAATGGCTAGCACGGACGAAGAAGTAACACAAAGGCGATCTGGTGCAGAAAAGGCACATAGAGCCTCATGAATGGCATTCAGTCTGTGTTCTGGCTCCGTTGAAGAACTTCGCTTCATATATAAGCAATCGGACCCGAAGTCCATGGATGGAATCTAATCTGATAAGACACTACGACTTGGACAGTGTCATCGCGAAAATGTAGATGGCTCGCTTTTATGGGAAACAGAGTATGGCTGGCGCTTATACTCCATAGCCATTGCTCTTCCTCTCTTCTTTAACGCCTTTTACTGGCAGAAAGCATGAGCTTTCTAGACTCTAGAAAGTGCTACCTCCCTACCGCAGCCCTTTCCGGCTTTGGCCCCTGTTATACTCCCGCGGGAGCTTCCGCGGATGGGCGCAAATCGCGTCGGGACCCCGCGCCGGCCCACTCGTCGCGGCCCGCCACGCCCGCCGTCCGCGGATCGCCGCCGACAGACGAAGAGAGGGGTGTTAAGGCCCCCGCAGACTTTTGCGGCGTCGCCGCTGCCCTATGCTTAACCATAGGGCAGAGACGCAGAGCTCGCCTCCAGCGGCGCCGCCCAGCGGCACCGGCGGCGTCGCTGGCGGAAATGACTTGAATCATTCCACCCGGCGGCGCCGCTCCAGCGTCTGTCTGTCTGCGCTCTGCGCTCTGCCCTTTCGCGGCGGGATCCAGAGCGGAGACGGTCGATGCGGGCGCGCGACCGTCATCGGGGCGCGTTATTGTTAAGCACCAGTCGGTCCCGACTAGAAACAGCACAGTACCTCGCCGTCACCGCTCCCACTGATGATGAGTCAAGCCGCTGAGCGGCGCCGCTCAGCGGTTTCGCCGTTCGCCGTCGCCGTTCGCCGTCGCCGCTCGGCGGCGCCGCAGAAGTCTGTGGCGGCCTTTATACTTCCCGCCCGCGGGAGGGCAGCCGTCCGCAGTGCACTGCACCGCGGAAGGCTGTCGTCCCGCGGAGTTCGGCGCGGGAAACGCGCTCCGATGCGACGCTAGCCGCCCCGGGACGATGACGACCGTCCGCGGTACACCGTCCGTCCGCGGACGTCCCGCGGAAGCTCCCGCGGGAGTATAACAGGGGCCTTTGATCGTCTCGTTGTTGTTCTTGGGGTAGAAATACAAAACGGAGATTCTCCCGTAGTGTACCGAAGGCAAAAACGTCATTGTACAGCCATAACCCGATCCACCTGCTACTCACGTGACAGGTCGCAGGACGCTCGACGGCGGTTCACAAGGAAGTTTACATTGGATCCGAATGAATCATTTTCGGTCATAGATGACATCATTGACAGGTTCTAAATAAATCCGGTAGAACAGGCATCTCGAACGTAAATAGAAACAATCGCGCCCTGGGCCTCTGCAGGATTCTACGCAAGCGGTATTACACAGAAATCTATTCCCTCGTTCCAATTCAGGAATGAGACTGGATGCGTTGATGGAGCCGCATTTTTCTCCCACACATGATCCGGTGGGCGGACAGCGCTTGCTGTCTACGATTCGGTGCAAGGTATCTCTTGTGAAATAGTCAGTTTCTTGTTCGCACTAGAGGTTAAGAGATTTCCATTTCAAGCGAATTTCATGAATCGGTGTCATATTGGTGGAAAGGCGAAGCATGCCTCTTATTTAAAGGCGTTTATCTTAAAGACTTCGGAAAGTCGAATATTGCAGGAGCTTTTCGCCTTATTGGTACAAATTGTCGAGTAATAGTTGACGACGTCAATCATTTGACAAGCTTGTTGCCCTTTGAAGAGTATGAACATTATTGCTAAGATCTCCGCCAGATTTCTACGACGACCTCTTCTGATATTGATCCTCTTGAATTGGCTTCCAATTTTTCTGAGAAGGAAGCATAGCACATTCCAGCATATGCTTGCGATTATTCTAATCGGCCGACCGATGACGACCGGTACATACAGGAAGACATAGCATCTTGTAATTATGAAGTAAAGTATCGTCGTCAAGGTGAGTGTAGCGCTAACCGGCCAGCACTCCGGATTTAGGATACTGCACTACAAAACGCGCATTTTACTGATTGGTAGAATGGTGCTGCCGGGCATATTGTCTCGATTGTCTGAACAGTTCGGTTCTCAAAGAACTTCCATTGCACTCGATGATCGTACAGAACTACTTCGGGAGGAAAAGTAATACTCTCGTTAGTTTGTGAGGTGTCGAGTGTTATGCAGTATTGATCTGCGCATATTTCATACGGGATTCTTTCTGCCGTCGGTACATTTAACTAATCTCAACATATATGTGCTCTCAACATATAACTTTTCTAGTCAGACTATTTGGTATAAAGCTGGATAGGATTATGATATGAAATTTCTTCGAAAAAATCAGAGAAGACGAATTTTAATTAAGCTTGTGTTCAGAAATGAGAGCGTCTAAAAGCAGTCCGGCATAAAAGGAGACGGAGCTTTCAAGAATTTCCGAAAAATCTAACTTTTCACATTTGCTCATGTCAAATTATATTTTCTCTAACACGAAATAGCAGACTGAGTAGCTTGCGGCACAATTCCCTATAAAATAAAAAACAAATAAACGGATAAACTAAAACTCGCAAACAGAAAAACACACGAATAGTTAAACACAAGTAAAACAGCATGTTATTAGAAAATAAAAAATACTCTTAACGCTACAACCTAATTCCCAGCCCACTGTGCCTCCCTAACCTCCTTTACTCCCTTTTTTCTTAACCCGCATGAATGCGTGACAGCGGGCAGCTGACATGTTCGCCGAGAAATGCAAAACCTAATCCGTGCCTACGTACTACGCATATCACATACGGCTCGGAAGTTCCTCGACCGTGGTGGGAGCCATATGCATCGCGGGTTGGGGGCCCCAAACCTGCTGGGTACGACTTGCAGTTGGGGCGCCCCGAGTGGGGCACCCCGCCGCCCGAGATATGCATACGGGCCCTGGGCGCTAAATATTTTAACGAATTTATTTAACGGAAAGTTTTCGTTAAATTTCCGGTAAATCGTTAAATTTCGTTAAAACATAAATTGGCTGCGAACTGTTATTTCAAATGAAAAAAATCAGGAAGAGCGGTTTATGTTCCTAGCTCGACAGGTCGAAAATAAAGTTCAACAAACGCAGCGCAACATATGTACTACAATGTAACATCAATTTACTATCAACAACGGGTGGGCAGCAAAATAGACCAGCCTTCCATAGCAAATGATCTTCAGAGTGTGCGTGCAAGAAGAGCAGGTACGCCAGGTACGGAACTATCAATCACGAGAACGGTACTTCTTGGGCTGGTGTTCGCATAGCAGCTGCAAGGCAGCTTAAAATGTGCACGAGACTAGCCGGACCCTGGAGTTCCCTCGCTTTCCTAGTTCTGTGAGAAACCGTTTTGAGTGACTATTCATCGAGCATATACAATCTCGATGCGGGCAGCAGCCAACTAAGTATCGAAGGAACGGCGGAAATAGGCTCGGGGGGGGGGGGGGGGGGGGAGGGGCGGGCGGAGGGTCGCCACCTTGTACTTAATAGATATTTGTTTTGGCAGGAAGGTACATATATGTCCAGTTGAAATGGCCTAGATCAGTTCAGCATTGGGGTAGAACGCATTTGTATAGGGCTGCCCTACAAGGTAACCCTCTTCAAGCCTATTTGCACCAAAGAAATTAATAAAAGTACACCTAAAAGCCCATAAGTGGAATGTTAACGACCAGAAAAGGTAGCTTTCCAATTTTTTTGTTGTTGTTGTCAGCGTTTTTCGCAAATCAAATACGTCTAGCAGCTGGAAGCATTCTCTCCGTCTCGACTGTTCCGGGTGGCGAGCAGAAATATTTTAGGATAGGCAGATCCTTCGAGGGGCCACTCAGTATCTTAGGTATCCTACTATATGTAATCGGCTAATGTCACTTGTCCGTCACGGGGAGGGGACTGAAGTCAAGAGATGCCTACGACAGTGCGGCGTATGCCAGCCGCGTTTTCTTTCAGCTTAACCATGGGAGATTGCTGGCGAACTATATCCTTGGCGGCGGATCAGCCAAATTTACGATATATTCAGGGGGAAACGCGTTAGGGTATGGATGGAGATCCAGTACAGAGCGTAGGGATACAGAAGACGTACGGCAGATGTCGTCCAACGTCGTAGGTATTCAGAAGACGTGCCGCAGACGTCGTCCAACATGTGTCGGTATTCAGAAGACGTGCTGCAGACACGGACTTCACCTAATTTACAAATTCTATTGACGTCGTCGAACGTGCGTTGGGATTCCGAGTAAGAAGACCAGTAGGAGGGGGCCAGTGAAAAGGGATAAGCAAAGGGGAACCACTAGAGGGCGAATAAGGGACCAGACCAGTTTCCCTCAATATCGCCCAATGTGAGCCGAGTTTCTGAAAACGGGTCCTAGACATCGTGGCAACGTGGTAACACATCCGTCGGGACTCAGTGTCACATGTGAGTGCTTGACTGACTCTCACTTTCACCAGCACATAGGTAAGGAAGTATTAGCGGGAAGGGAGGAAGGGGGGGGGGGGAGGGTAGAGATGGTGACTATGGAATACGGAGGAGTCGACCAATACCGACTAATTTTAATTATTTCTCTGCAGAATAAGCACTTCGGATTGGGACGCTCCTTATCTGTTTCTCGCCACATAGAGAACGGGCACTTCGGACAATAAATCGTGCATATGCGATAGAGGGTGGATGGGCGGTACTTATGAAGCAGATGGCCCGTGGTGCCGTGGGGCTGCCGGGAAACATGTTAACGCGGCAACGGCAACGGAGACGCGGCAACCCACGGCACCCGAGGACGGGTGTTTCATATGTACCGGCCCCGTGGTGCCGTGGATTTGCCGCGTTAACATGTTTCCCGGCAACCCCACGGCACCACGGGCCCTTTGCTTCACAAGTAGCGGATGGGCTTCATAGCAGCCGTGAAGATTCTGACCTACCACATCCCGCTGCACTGATCTATATAGTAGAACCATTTTTTTACTGAAAGTAAAAGTTAATAAAAGTAAGGAGGCCTAAAGAAGAAAGAAGGAAAATTGGGGTTGTTCTATTCTCGGGGTTTGGGGGCGAAGCCCCCAACCAAAGGTTTGGCGGCCCCTTGGCCGCTGAACGTCTGGTATGTTATACTTCGTCGCCGTCAGCGACGCGGCGACCAGTCGCCGGCAACTTGTTGCCGACAGCGCTGTAACCCCTGCCTGGCGGACTACGACGCTAGCCCTCCATAGACCAGCGACACTGCGGCAAGCCGTTGTCGACGCTGTCGGCGACGGGGTGTGCAACACGCACTGCGTAGCACCAGTCCAGAAATGTTGCTGACAGGGCGACGAAGTACAAAATATGCCTCATAGATAGTGGACTTGCTGACGAGCTTGGCGGTTCGGAGAGGAGCCTTTCTAGCTCCTAAATGCATTACTTTCAAAGCCTCAAATGAAAAATAGCATGGATATAAATGTGAAAAAGAAATCGGGAGGATGAGGCCTATAATACTACTAGTAAAGACCAAGAGGAAAAGTGGCAAACCTATTGAGAAAACGAACCGTTAAAAAAATTCGTTAAAATTCTGGAAATTTCCGTTAAGTCGTTAAGCCAGATTTTAACGAAGAATGCCGTTAATTCGTTAAATCGTTAATCGTTAAATGTGCACCCCTGATCAGCACCCCAAATAATCCCCTAGGCGAAGTTTGGGCGAAATCGGTGATTATGACATCGACAGCCTTAGTTACCGGTACCTACCGTAACCTACCCTAATCGGCCGAAATTTCAAAAACGGATGCCAGATTCGTAATCACCACCCCAAATAGCCCCCCTAGGCGAAGTTTGGGCGAAAAAAAAAATGTTTTCGACCTCTCCTCGTCCTCTGGAGTCCGTAAAGTACAATAGTGCCGACATCGCTATCCACTGCTATGTCCTTTTCGAATTTCGAACATTCGACTATTCCAAAAAAACTCCAATATTCTAATTATTCGCTTGTTCGAATATTCGAAGAAGTCCAGTATTCGAATATTCAAAGGCTTTGAATGTCGAATATTTGAATATTATTTATCAATCTCTTAACAAGTTAGTGGCACTCCTCTTCGAAAACCAGGGAAGTGTGACCTTATGATAAAAACGAGGTTCGAGTTTCGCACGTCGTTTAAAGTGCACCGAATTGTGTGTATGCTAATAACAAGGGAAGCCCATGAACTTTCCCCGGATCTATCCTAGTCCGGAGGGGGCACATAACTAAAAAGTATGTAAAAAAATCGACTTGGGATTTACCGGATAACGGATACGGATAAATAAAATCACCGCGATTTGACAACCGCATCGGTGGGCAAAGAGCGACGCAATGGAGTCGTGCCGCGTGCTTACCACCGCTTGACATGTTAGAGCCAGAATATAACATGGTAAGGAGGGCGCATAAAGTCACTTAGCGCGTGCTGACCGCCCCTGACATGTTATAACCAGGATCTAACATGGTGAGCAGGCCACATAACTTCACCCGCTTACAACGCGGCGAAAACATTTATTTTTTTCGTTTCCTTTTTGCTCGTGAATTTTTCTGGTTTAGTTGTCAATATTTTGTTTGTGCCGCTCGAGGTTGTTACGGTGGATCTTTATTTGCCAGGCCTAACGTTCAGGCCTCTGAAGAAGACGGGAGCGTCAAAATGTTAGGCCTGGCAAATAAAGATCCACCGTAACAACCTCGAACGGCACAAACAAAATATTGACAACTATTCTCCACAATGCCGAGGTTTTATGACGAGAGAAGCTGAAGACTTTCTGGTTTAGGTTTTACCGTGCTCTGTAGGTGTCGCTCGGTAAGTCCCAAGTCGATTTTTTACATACGCTTTAGTTATGTGTCCCCCGGACTAGGATAGATCCCTTTTTCCAAATATTCTCAACGAGACCTATATGATGTCAAAGGGCATGATACTCACTGTATGTGTTATTTGTATATGTAATTCTAGTTCGAGGGGAGCTACCAACCAGCGAAAACTTGCTTAAAAAGCTTTGTCGGAAGTATCAGTTGTGAATAGTGTGTTATTTGCTGTTAGTGTCCAGCAGTGCGAGGAAAACTAGCAGTAGCAGCTTTTCATAGTAGATTCCATTCAGGAAGTCGTATGGTCAATCCTGTCCTTCCTGCAAGCTGAACAATCAGCTAAAGGGCAGTGCTCTGGAGAAGCATTTCCAAATAACCGCTTCGAGCACAGAGGTCCGCACTCTATTAGCGAGATCAATATGAATCAGTAGCTGCAACCCGTATTGCAGAACGCTCGCAAATGAAACATCCACGATCTTTTTATCAATTAACTATGGAGACAATTACAATAAATATTAACAGACTTCACGTTCCAATATTAATCCGAGACCGGCACATAAAGGATAGTACCCATTACAAGGTTGAGATGACCACATCCAAATCTGCATTGCTGACGCGTTCGAATGCTCCAACCTGACGCCCTGCAAACGACCAACGATTCTTAAATCTAACAAGCTGTGCAGCGATAGAGGCTGAACAAACGACAAAAACGGAAAGAAGGATAGTGAGAGAAGAGATCAAGGACTGTATTCTATCTCTAACCTTTGGAATCCTTCACTGGTTTAATGACAACAACTTCTACATTGGCGCTGTTCAACTTTTCCTCCATGACCTGCTTCAGGATAGCCAGCGCTACTTTCAACGCCTCCTTGAGTGTCATGTTCTGAAGTATTCCTTAGATAATCCAATCACCTCAAGCACATTCTGGAAACAACTTACATCGTGATACTGCTCCTTAAGACTCTGCTCAGCTCCATCGCTTGCGGCACCAATTGACTGAAAAAGACATTAGTTGAAGATCACTGCAAGCCAGAACCGAAAGTCAAGCTACGGTTTCCTCGACTATCAACATCGTATTGCAAAGTACCTTCGCTTTGCAATCAATGAAGGTGCCAGAGGGGTCCAAGTGGAAGAGCTTTGCACCGTCCTGGTCTACGCCTGCGAACAACATTGCGACTCCGAAAGGACGCGACATCGATGCCTGAACAGCCACATGGTGAGAGCGGCTGCAGATATGCGTTAAGCGTATTTGCAACAAAAACATGCCGCATGGCACCCGACGCTGCGTCGGGTGCCATGGAACTTTTTTTTTTTACTAAACGACCTTCTCTAGCTAGAAATCTTGGCATAATTAAAATTTTTGCCAGGGTAGGGTCTGAAAAAATCCTCCAACTTTAACGTCATCATCTCCAAACTGAAGCGCAAGATTTGCGACCGACTGCGTGACGTCCTCGATACGAATCTTTCGGTTGTAGGTAAACCAGAAATTCTGAGCCTCAATCTGAGCACGTTCTACGAGTGTTCGTGAATCAGCAATCAGGCCAGCGAACGTGACACCTGAAGTACCTGATGAATGATTGGTGTAGGAATACAAATAGGACGGCAAAGTGTTAAAAACCAAGGTTGGAACAAATGAACTGACCGACATGCTCGTCTACTTTGCTGATCTTTTCTATAGCATCGTTCACCATAAGCTTAGATGTGGATCTCTTCTCGGCAGCCAACAACACTCCCTCCTTAGTGCGAATTCCAATGCTAGTAGAACCGAGCTACAACGAAACAACTTATGCCACACTTTCCAACAACGATGTGCACGAATTGGCAGTTTTCGCCCTCTTCGTCGCACACGCATTACACCACATTTCCTCAAAACGTTTATGATACTAAGCAGTCGCATTAAGACAGCATACTAACAATCAACCCTTCCCCACAGCGGTTCACCGGTTTTTGTACTGAAGCAGCTGTTGTGCTGAGAACGTGAGCATAAGTGAGAGCACACATTGGTGCAAGCGCAGAGAGAGGGGTCCACACTCATTTTCTTTCATAAAATCCGGCAGTTTAAATACTTTTGAAATTGAAACACTAACCATGAGTAGAAATACACTATAGCTGTACAAAAACATGAAGCTTCTTTTTCAAAGTGATCCTGTAGGGACCATCTGAGAAGCACAGCAATGGTTGCAAACTTATTCTGTGTGGATTATCTTTAGGTGGATCAGAATTTTCACAGCAATGTTTCGTTGCGATGAAACGCAGGAATGCTCTACGCCAGTACATCATCCCGATATGCAACGGACTGCCTATTGACCCTACTAATTGTGGATGTTGCGTTCGATGAAACAGCGCTGGTGGGTAATGGCGTACAGCATTCGTGCCCGCTAGAAGGTGGTGCTGGTTTGATTTCCCGCCTGGTGTTACGCCTCGTTTAGTGTGCGCGCGACGCGATGCCTTGTGTAGTGGCCGAATTGATCAATCGCGTCGCTCGCTCAATTCGGCCACTACACATGCCGGTGGGGTAATGGTAATCGTGTCGCGCATCGCGCGCACTAAACAAGGCCTTAGAGCTTTGATCGCAACAAAACATCGGCATGAGAGGGCACTAGTTAAAAGTTCCGATTCCACCGACACACCTTCGATCAAAAAAAAAATCGTTGAAACTTTGTCTGGGGTTATTTGGGGTGCTGATCACGAATCTGACATCCGTTTTCCACGATTCGGCTGAATAATATAGATACAGGAAGGCACAGGATTACATTCTTAAAGTTTCTGCCGGTGACTGCAGGTAGAGACCACCCACACTGTTAACACGGTGGTCCAGGTAGGGTCACCGATTTCGCTGAAACCTTCTGTCTAGGGGGGGGGGGTTATTTGGAGTGCTTATCACGAATCTGACATTTGTTTTTCAATTTACGCTGGAGTATGGTAGGTTACGGTAGGTGCGGGTGACTAAGGTTATGGTAACCGAATTCGCCCAATCTCCAGTGTATGGCGAAAAATGGATGTCAGATTCGTGATCAGCACCCCAAGCAACCCTTCTAGACGAAGTGTCAGCGAAATCGGTGACCCTGCCCAGACCACCCCGTTGGAGGTATGGGTGGTCTCCGACCGAATTGCGAAAAACGGATGTCAGATTCGTGATCAGCACCCCAAATAACCCCCTAGACAAAGTTTCAACGAATGTGAAAAAACTCTTCTTTTCAACTACACATCCACCTTTTGTTTGCCTCTATACTTCAGCGGGGGGGGGGGGGGGGGAATTTCGATACGGGTGCGTTACTCAAGTCACGCCCTGGAGTGCCTTCGGCTGCCGAACTCTAAGGAACGTAACAGTACTATCGTTTTTTTCACTAACAAAATGTTTCGTCTTTGTATATACTGAAGAAGAGAAAGAGATAAAGAGAGCGTTATTGAAGAAATACAGACAGAGAGAAACGAAACACATCGTTAGTGAAACCGGACTTCACCGATGTTGCGTAATGGATGTCTGAGATCAGAATTGTCACCGATCTTGGGCAAGGGGGCGTCGGGATTCAAACGACGTGTCACGGGCGGGAATCGAACCAGCACCACCTGTTAGCGGGCACAAATGCTGTACAGCATTACACCATTAGAGCTGTTTGGTCGAACATAACATTCACAAGTAGTAGGATCAATCAGTACTCCGTCGTATACCGTGATGAGTTTTATTAAACAGCGCCGGTGATGTACTGGCGCAGAGCAACGAAACATTGCGGTGAAAATTCTGATCCACATAAAGATAACTCCGCTACCCAGCTGCTTACAGAAAAAGTTTGAAACCATTGTCATGCTTCTCACAACGAAAAGATACTAGGTGACCATGGGACTTTCAGATGAGACATATATCGCTGGATGCGGCTTCGAACGCTGATTCTAATGTGTTCTGTTTCTGCTGTGCGCATCTGTGGACGGAGTTATAAACCATTTTCACAGCAGCCTCCTTTGCCCTCTAGGTCCACTCAGAGCGGGCCAATCACAAGAGAGCGAGCTCAAGTGGGGTTGAAACCGCGCTGCCGGCCGAGCAGTCGTGGGCAGGGAGTATAGGAGCGATGTGGTGAGACGAGGTAGTTTATGGTTCGCCTTCTCTGTGGTGCAGGATTTTTGTACTTTCTAAATAAGATCTGCCACGATCAACCAAAGCTCTCTATGTCAAATGGCGAAGTTGGCGCGAAATCGGCCACCATGATCCCACCACCCATACTTACAAGTGGGTGTGCCTTAAATAACCCCCTTGGGCAATTTTTTTTCGACACACGGGGTCGGTAAAGACAATACTGCCGATTTATCTTCCAAACGATGTCCTCACCAGCTGTTGTGTTGGTGTGCCTTTGCCGCGCGAAGAACGGTCCTTCCTTTCTTCACGCGTAGCTACAAGGCAAGAAAATAAGATGGCCAGCAGTTTCGCATCCATCTTGCGAGATGCGCAATGCGGCAGCATCGTGGTAGACGAAGAAGAAGGTATCATGTTTTGACACACGGTATGAAGTTCTCACTTCACTCCTGCTATCTCTTCGAATTGTATCGCTGATTTACACTCATTCTCAGCCCCGAAATTCAGAACTTTTCTCACGTATTCATGGCAGCTGCAGTGTAGTGTTACTTCACACTTGTTAGTGTAACAAATTGTTTTTCTTCTCGCTATGTTTTTAGCAACTATTCATGATAATTGTATCTTCGTGCCAGTATGAAGTTGTCAGTATGAAGATGAGTCCTTTCTGATGACCTTTTCCGTTGCGATTTGACATAGAGAGCTTTGGTTGATCGTGGCAGGTCTTCTTTAGGAAGTGCAAAACTCCTGCACTACAGGGGAGACGAGCCATAAACCACCCCGTCTCACCACATTGCCATCGCTCTTCTACCTCCCGCGCCACCGCTGCTCGGCCGGCAGCGCGGTTTCAACCCTACTTGAGCTCGCTCTCCTGTGACTGGCTCGCTCTGCGTGGACCTAGAGGGCAAAGGAGCCTGCTATGAAAATGGGCGACAACTCCGTTCACAGACGTTCGAAGCCGCATCCAGTGATATACGCCTCATCTCAAAGTCCCATGGTCGCCTAATCTCCTTCCCTTGTCAGATGGCCCTCTACAGCCATGGAGAATTCAATGTTTTCCGACAGCTATAGTGTATTTCTAATCATGGTTAATGTTTTAATTTCAAATGTATGTAAACAAAACTGCCGGATCTTAGGAAAGAAAAAGAGTGTGGACCTCTATCTGCACTTACACCAATGTGAGCTCTTGCTTATGTTCACGTTCTCAGCACAACAGCTGCTTCAATACAAAAACTGGTGAGTGGCTGTGGGAAAAATTTGATATTGAAGCTTTTTGGAAGGTGTCCACCCTAAGTATTATAGCGCCACAAAAACTTCCAAAACGAATAGCGAACGCCGCAAGGGGATTATATAGGGACTTTTATATATGGAGGGATAGCGCCCAACGAGAGCTTCAGCAAGAATCTCGCCTCCGCTTTAATGCCTAACCTTTCCTTTGAATTTCTACAGCAAGTGCAGCGCCGGCATCTACTAGAAGTGATTTATTAGAACCGTACCTTCACGGCCTCGATGGCGTATTCCACCTGGAACAATCGTCCTTCCGGAGAAAATGTGTTCACTCCACGATCATACTCACTGCGCGTGAGGAACATTGCTACCTTAATAAATCACGTTTCACAAAGCTACCAACGGCAGCTTTACCCTAAAATTAAGGCTGGGCCGCTACGATAGGGGTAATTACCGATCTCCTTCAATAAAGACCTAAACGCAACGTCAGTGGATAATGACAGCAGGAAAGCAAGGTGAAGAAGCAAAGTGATGATTGCCGATTTAAAAGTCTGCAGTGCGGCGGCGACTACGGACAAGTCCGCGTACAGTATACAAAGACCGGTTCTATGTTTTGACCAATCTCCGATGGACTTCTCCTTATCCGTCTACCACCTCGGCTTCACCAAAGTCCGTTTCTTCGAACGCAGCGCTTCGAAGAATGGTTCCTCGGCAGAACTGTTCCGCTCGAATGAAGAGAACGTCATTGACCAGATCGAGACAGCTCAACTTGAGGGACTACTGAATGTGGACGCTAATGGATCGACAAACGTAAGCGCTGTGATAAAAGAAGACAAAAACGCCGTCTATGTCGTAATAGTTTTCCCACACCGGTTCAATCCCAAGGCGGGGGAGGGCAAGGCGCCCTCCGCCGCAACGCATACGTGCGCGCCGACAGGTTCACCGTGGCGATACGTACAGGGACGCCTGTGAGCTCCACAGCGGAGTGGCATTTTACCCCCGGTAAATGTCTGCGTCTCCACTATCTTGTAAGGCAGTCACTGGACTCTCAATCAAGCCCAGACGGTTGGGAGTGGGCAGGCCAAGGGGACGAAGGGGTAGGACACTCGACCCCCGAGCTCCAAGTATCGACCCACGGCCACTGTAGGCTATTCCTCTACGTATCGCCATGGTGAACTTGTCGACGCGCACGCATGCGTACACGACTCGACGCTACACTTACAACGATGAAATTTTCACGGACGAGTTGTCCGGGCGGGTTACAACAACAACAACGTGGTGGAACGCCACCGTATCGATTTTTGCTTTCCTTGCCGCGAGAGCGATTCTCGGACAACCCGCCCCGCATACGGCACAGCCTGCATAGTGACGAGGGGTGTTTCGCAGAAGTGTGTCGGCGGTTGGGTCGAAACAACAATTTTTGGTTGGGGTGCTCGTGGCACCCGGGGCCCGGGCGGAGCAAAGTTCGTGGAGTTGTGCTGAAGGGCGGGGCATCCTTTCGCCCTCAGGCCGCGCTCCACGATGGGCACCGCACCCCAAGCCCATCGGCGCGCTCTGGACAACTCGTCCGTGAAAATTTCATCGTTGTAAGTGTAGCGTCGAGTGCGTACACGCGACTAAATGCCACAAGTAGCGACGAGTTTTCCGGGGCGGAGTTGAACGAGTTTTTGCACCGTATGCAGGCGATCGTCGCGGGACCGACTGCTGGCTGTGGCGCGGTCGCAATCCGCAGAAATCTCGTTGAGTTGAGCTGTTCCGTGACTCAATCAACTGTGGGCATGTAATTAGTAAGCATTCCCTTCATATACAAAGTAGGGGTAGGATATGGATAAGTAGTTTTAGTAGGAATAGCCGCAGAGAGTATTAGAAAATGATCTCTAAAGCTGGAAACCAAGAAAGTGCAGATTTCCACCCTTGAATTCCGCTGTGCTTGATTCTTCTTATTATGGTTATACAGAAATAAGTGCTCCGACACGCCTGTCGGCGTGTCTCGCACTTGCGCGCTTCGCGCGACCTTAGAGAGTCACTAAGCCAAGATCACTCACTTCAAGCAGCTGCTCTGCTTGTGCAGCCTTCTCAGCACCTTAGCAGTAAAAAGAGGTATTTGACAACCTTAATAATTTCGAACCTTGGTCTACCTTCTTTAAGATAAGGTGAGTAGTTCTTCGATATGAAGCCGTCCAGCTCTCCCTCCCTCCATCCTCAACATCCCTTCAACGTCGGCACTATCTTCAGACAGTTCAGAAACGTTAATCAGTCCTTTCGTCCTCAGACTGTTGTTGAACACTCCTTCGGCCATAGTACTCGCGTGTCTCCCACCCCCCCCCCCCCACCCCACCCCGATCGGTTAAATCTGGGAGAAAACCACCGGTCAGGCGATCGATAATATCGATCAATACTGGCCTCCACATTGAAACTTTCCAGCTGATCTGGAGCACTCCTTCGGTCATAATACCCGCGTGTCTCCCACCCCCATCTCCACTCCGATCGGTTAAATCCGGCATGTCTCCCCCCTCTCCACCCTGATCTGTTAAATCTGGGAGAAAACCACCGGTGTGTCTCCCACCCCGATCGATTAAATCCGGAAGAAAACCACCGGCGTGTCCCACCCCCTCCGCTCTCCACCCTGATCGGTTAAATCTGGGAGAAAGCCACCGGTCAGGACCTCGATTAGCTCCAGGGCTGAAGTTTCGTGCCGCTTGAATGACACCCATAGAAGAGCGATAATATTGATCGATATCGATTGGTCGACTTCCGATTCGTGTTCAGCGACCTCGATTAGCCCCAGCGCTGTAGTTTCATGCCGCTTGAACAACATCCGCAAAAAATCGATACTTTGATCGATATCGATCGATGGTGATCTACACTTCAAAAACTAACTTCACAACCATGTTCAGCGACCTCGATTACCCCCAGGACTGAAGTTTCGGACCGATTGGACGACATCCGTAAAAAAGTCGATAATTTGATCGATATTGATCGATGGTGATCTACACTTTAAAAACGAACTTCATAATCATGTTCAGCGACCTCGATTACCCCAGGGCTGAAGTTGGCGACGTGTTCGGCACGTCTACGGCCCCCATGCACGGTCGCCGACGTGATCGGCACGTCTACTGCATCGCCTGGCACGGTTGCCGACGTGTTCGGCACGTCTACCGAGTCGCCAGGCACGTTTGGCGAAGTGTTCAGCTCGTCTACTGAGTCGCCAGGCACGTAGAAGGCGTCTTGGTATTTTCCGCTATTTTCTTGCCTTAATTTGTGCCCCGTAACTCCCGTAATTTCCCCTATTTTATGACTCATCGCGTCGATCGATAGTGTGACTCATCGCTTAGCGGATTATTATATAGTATAATATTTGCTTGGAGTGATGTGCACATGGTGAAGTGTCCAGTGGTGGTAAATATAATACAATGCTTACACACATTTAAGACCTAACTGTCGATGTAACTCCAAGTGGGCCTATGATTCTTAGGTTCCATTAAGGGAAAGATAGGGGTTTTGAGTACGGATTAAACGCGAGACGAGACTTCTGCTGAAACCGGTCTCCGACGTTCTTAAACAGATCCATATTTTATGTTCCTTTTTACCTACAGGTGGGAACGGAAAAGGGCCTTCTTTATCACTAAACGATTAGGACTCTTTAACTCGAATTTGATAAAGATTCTTTTGTCGTGCTCATTGTAGTTACAGCGTTACGGGTGATGCCAGCACAGAAGGAAAGCGTTTGGTCCACTGTTATTTGGAGAAGTAGGCTATCTAATTTTCAGCTGCTCTTGTAAGTTTCGAACAAAGTCTTGGGGGCAGCCTCAGGCAATTGAGATATCTGCTGTAAAAATGGTTCGTTAAAGCGAGTTAGGAAAATCGTTCAACTATCTATTGCAGAACTCCGCTTAAATGGGATTTCCACCATAAATGAAGTAATCTGGACAGGTGTATGGCACAAATATAACATATCATGTGGGCCACAGACACTTCTCTAGTTAAAGCGAAAAGAGAAGTTCATGCCCATCTCAACGGTGCAAACACTTGAGGAGTCGAACTTGCGGCCATCCGTGTTTTTAGGGAAATAGAGGTTTTTTACTATTTCCTACTCCATACTCGTGTTGTAGTTACCCCTCATTCGCAGCATTCATCTCCTTTCTCAATACAACTTTCACAGATTCCTGCTTAGTACAAAACCCTTAAGAAATGCTCGCCGATGATATCAAATAGTGTCTTCAGCGAAATGAAGGTTGGTAAGCGTTCGACCATTCCCTAGTGATTGACCGGGGCACGATTGTTGGGCCCCGCAACGACCGCCTGCACATGGTGCGATAATTCGTCCAGCCATGCCCCGAAAAACTCGTCGCTACCTGTGACAATTTAGACGCGAGTTCCAACGTCAAACCGACATTTACATCACGAATGCAGTATGAGCTGCATTCCTGCGGCTACCTCGTTCACTGGATAACGTGGGTGAGATGAAGATAAAGAGCTCATGTGGTCCCGCAACGACAGCCCGGGTACTGTGGGAGAACTCGCCCAATTCTTGTTGGAGAACTCGTCGCTACCTTTGGCTAGATGGCACGTAAAAACACCCCCTGTGCAATCGATCGGGTCAGGCCTTCGCTATGGCGCGCGCTTGCGCACCGCGTAGTGGAGCCGACGGCGCCGTCTAAAGGCCGCCACAGACTTCTGCGGCGCCGCTCAGCGGTGCCGCTGGGCGACGCCGCCGGTGCCGCCGAGCGGCGCCGCTCAGCGGCTTGACTCATCATCAGTGGGAGCGGTGACGGCGAGGTACTGTACTGTTTCTAGTGGGGACCGACTGGTGCTTAACAATAACGCGCCCCGATGACGATCGCGCGCCCGCATCGACCGTCTCCGCTCTGGATCCCGCCGCGAAAGGGCAGAGCGCAGAGCGCAGACAGACAGACGCTGGAGCGGCGCCGCCGGGTGGAATGATTCAAGTCATTTCCGCCAGCGAAGCCGCCGGTGCCGCCTGCCGGCCAGCGGCGCCGCTGGCGGCGAGCTCTGCGTCTCTGCCCTATGGTTAAGCATAGGGCAGCGGCGACGCCGCAAAAGTCTGCGGGGGCCTTTAAGGACACGGGTCAACCAGGCGGGCGGAAAGGCGAGAGCGCAGAGAAACAGACACTCCGGCAGCTGCCGGCCGAATGAGCTGACTCAGCGCGCGGGTCAGGCCCCGAAGCAATGGTTGTGAGTACCATTCCCAATTCCCTTGGCGTTCTTTCAAAAAGGTCGAAAAGGCAAGCTAAGACTTTATCCCACCCATTAACGTTCCTGATAAGGTTTGTATGCGAAATGACAGTTTACGGACCTTCTAGCGCTGCGGTGCTCCATTGTCTGGACTCTAGCGCGACGGTGAAGTGATGCAGCGATGCACGAGAGTGGGATCTCTAGTTAAGAGGGCGCCGACTGCACGACGAAACCGCCAAAACATGAGTCATGGTTGACCCGTGCCCTGTAACCATTTAGTCGCGGGTGTCCAGATGCAGCTAATCTTAGAGCTTACGGTTAGCAGATTTTAAGATTTACAGAGACGGCTTTTTGTAGGTTAGCGACCTTTGAAGGTTGCGTGAAGGGCGCAGGTTTGAGACACGCTATTATGTGTATCGGAGCATGGAGGCCCAATCTCCTTCACTCTCTTCTGTGACTTTAAGGTTCCGAATTCTTTTTCCTACGTAGTCCTAATTTCTACAACCCGATGTCTCATTTTAGGTGAACGTCCGAGTATCCCGATATGGAGTTCGGATAACCACTGCATCGGATTCGGCCACGGTTGATCGCGTGCCACTCGTGAACGTAGTTCTCTCCTTGGCATATGACGATGGTTTCGGAAAGTACGTTTTTCATGCACATAAGGGAAAGCTCTTCAGATTCTCCCAGTTTTGGGTATTTATCGCTCATGCAGTCAAATTTACTCTATCCAACTACTTAAAGGTGACATAACACAAGACCATGTAGTTAAGAAGCTATCGACTCGCGCCCGTCTTGGGCGCAAATAGGGTCCGGGGGGGATCACCTTATAAAAAGTGGGTACTATTGTACTTTTGGTACCCCACTTAATCTTGTTCAAAATAGGTCTACTAGGGGTAGTCTGCCATGGGAATAACGAATATCATAGTCGTTTTTTGCGGAAATGCCTTATAAGCCCGTTATATTAAGCTCTAATTGCCTAAGACCTTGCGAGATAGCGCGCGCTGATAAGAGACGCAGAGACTCCGCCTCCTAACGATGCGCACTATTTTGCCGCCCCTAGCCTGCAGCAGAGGTTAGCCAGGGCATAAGCCTTGAAATCTCGAAAAGGCTTGAAAGCTCTGTTGTGTGCTCTCTTTCGCTCACGCGGAGGAGAGCACATAATTAGACAGGGGATGGGACTCCGGGATGTGGGCCCACTAGGACACCCGTGTTAAAATTGCCTTCACCCTAGAGGTCCCTCTCTTGCCCTATTCGGAAGAAAATAAGATCCGAATCTGTAATCGAAACGAGGAGATAAGACTGCATTTAATTCGCTGCGAGTATCTAGTCGCTACGCCTGCGCGCCACGGCATACTATGGTAACTCCCCCCCCCCCCCCCCCCCCCACCCGAGACGGCCGCGAATGCGTGCTGGTAGGGGGCGGAGTCTCTGCGTCTCTTACCAGCGCGCGCTATTTCGCAAGGCCTTGGGCGATTCCAACTTAATATAGCGGGCTTATAAGACATTTCCGCAATAAACGACTATGATATTCGTTCTTCCCATGGCAGATTACCCCTAGTAGACCTATTTTGAACAAGATTAAGTGGGGTACCAAAACTACAATAGTACCAAAAAGTGTCACCAATATGAAAAAGCGAGACAAGTCGCATTGATAGTAAAGAAAGTAAGCAAATAATGCTGTAGCTCTGTTTTGTGATCTCCTCCGCTGACGCGGAGGAGAGCACAGATTTAGGCGCCTTTTATACTTGCGCCGCCCCGCGGCGCGGCGTGATCGTCGGCATAGCTATCGATTTTTCGCGCCGCGAGGCGGCGCCGCATCGCTTCTATACTCCGCCGCCGCAAAACACCACACTTGACGGAATTTTGGGTTACGGTATTCGGCGAATCGCGCCGCTGAGGGGAAGGGCGCGGCGCGGCGCGATCAGTCGCGGCAAACTCTGTGTAGGGTGGGAGATTTCACCTTTTCGACCAAACTTTTCCTATTGGGAAGGAGGAGGGGTATTTAGGGTGCTGATCACGAATCTGGCATCGTTTTTTTTTTTGAAGTTACAGGCGACTACTAGGTTTGCATGATTAGGAAGTTTGGGCGAAATCGGTGACCATAACCTTAGCCCGTACCTTCTGTAACCTAGGAAGAGAATGGAGATCTGTAGACATAGGCAGGGGAAGGGACTCCAGAGTGTGGCTCAAGTGACGCATCCGTGTTAAAACTGCCTACATTCAGGAGTTCCCTCCCTTGTCCAATTAGGAAGCACGTAAGACCCGGATCTATAATCGAAGCGAGGAGGTAAGACTGTATTTACATTGCCTGTATGTAGCTGCTCGGAACGCCAGCCCGCCGCGCCATGCTGTGGTGACCCCCCGGACCCTACTTGCGCCCCGTCTTGTTCTGGCATTCCGCCAGAACTGTCAGCTCACCCTCCTTCTCCATGGGTGCGACAGGGCAGTAATAATTAGCCTTCCACACGGTAGCAGTACTCACGAGGGGGAGCATGTGTTGACCGTTCACGGTTTTCCCGGCCGCCACGCCTGTGTCTATACGATGGAGCTCATATCGACTTATTTCTACCACTGACCACTACTGTTCTTCTAGTAAACCTTTTGACGAGCCAACATACTCCTAGTACAACTCTGAGCGCCGCCATACGCTTTTAACCAGACATTTCTGGTGCATCGGCTAAATCTAGCCAAGAAGTTAGCCTAGTCTAACTTGTTCTTTTTGAAGCAACTTGTTTGTTTCACACCTTGCACTTGTGCGAGAAGAGGTTGGGGTTTTTCCATACCTTGGTGCTAGTAAGCCTTAAATTCCGTGCCCTGCCCAACAGCAGCTGCGCAAGAGGTTAGTTTAGCCAGTCCTTGGGGCTAACTCAGCCCTAAATATCGTGCTTTGCTCTACCGCAACTGCACAAGAGGTTCGGTTAACGAAACCTTGGGTCTCTTAAGCGCTAAATTATCTGTTTTTTTTGTTCAAAGAAAACAGAATAGCCTAAAACATATCGCTCTTCTTCCACAAGAAAGCAATGATGGCTAGCGCAGAAACCATCAGGTTTTTGACAAATAATATAAAGCGTATACACAGAAGATTGTATACCCTGGTGACGATAAAAAACGTCAAGAAGAATGCACAGCTAATTTAGTGCTTCTTAGCTCATGTCTAAACCAAGTAAAATTGGCGAGCGAAACTATGCTAACCAAAATTGGCAAAATGGAAGAATTTTATCATTCCACGAAGTCAAAAACTCAGCAAAAAGAAATGTTGGCAGACATAGAAGAGTTCGATAAAGAATATTAATATTCACAATTGATGAAGAAAGCCACATTATTCACTTGAAACAATGGGTCACGGATAGAGCATGCAAAAAATGAACTGCAAAAGGTGCTGCTAACGATAAGGCTGAGAATACCACATGCAAGTGTATCCCAGCTCTTGATTGAGATTCCAACTTCATCAATGAACAAGGCAGTAGTGCCGCACAACCGACAAGGGGCGATCAGTGAGAGTACCGTCAGTAAAACTTCCAGAGTTTAATGGAAACCTACAAGAGTTTCCTGAGTACTGGTCGGTATTCGAAACGGTCAACGATAGTGCAGAAACTATTCGATTTGCGACCTGCGTCAAAGCAAGGACGTAGTTGCCAAGAATGCCTTGACACAATAAAACCCTAGTCAACCAAATGGTATCATCTGGGTACGACGGGTTCGCGACACGTGCGATCCCATGTGGAGTGAAACTATACTATGGAAGTTTCCATACGAAATTGTGCGAGACATCCTCGTAGAAAATCAAAGCACTGATACCCTTGAAATCGAGGAACTCCTGGATGCGCTAGAAAAAGAAGTCTGCGCCAAGGCTTATGTGGAACAGCGACTAGGTTCCACCTACTCGTACAAAGAGCGCGACAGCAGGGCTCAGCGTCACAGTCAATCGCTCCCCTGCATATCCTGTGGTAAGACAAACAACAATTCTATGGTGTGCAGAACCATGACCGACCAGCAACAGCATCGGGCAGTCTTGAAGGAAAAAAAGGGCTTGCTGGAAATGTTTCCAAACAAATCATTCCAGCAGTCACTGCCAAAAGCCCAACTGCAGAACGTGCGGCAGCTCACATCATTCTTCAGTGTGCACGGCACAGGACCGGTCCAGGCAGACCCCTGGAATCGTAAACCCACCGCAAACAAACGTGGCCGAGAAATGATAACTATAGTGGTAATATCAATAACAGGCCGCTCAAAGGCCCAGATACCAAATAGAGAGCGCACTAACGCTGGTGTTCACTCACGTCGTAATCATTCGAGCGGAAATTAACCACTCTATTCCAATCAGAACACTGGAAACGAGGTTACATTTTCCGACATGTCAACCAGAAGTGATCAGCTAGTTCTCATGACAGCTAAAGGGAACGTGTGGAACAATAAAGACAGCAGTCTTGAAAAAACACTGTTTTTCTTTGACACTGGAGCTCAGAAGACAGTGATACAAGAGTCTCTTGCAGAAAGACTTGGCCTTCCGAAAACCACTACGGAAACATGCATTATGTCAGGAATCGCCGGTTATACAGAGTTTGAAAGCCACTTGGTATCTCTGAAGATGTGTAATACCCATGGCAAAGAGACCTGACTATCCAAACTAAGCCAATCATAACAGGAGGATTTCCTTCGGTTAAACTTGCAGAAACTGATCAAGAATTTTTACAAAATGAAGAGATCTTCATAGCGAATTCCAAAGTACGTGGAGAACGCCAACTGCCACACATCCTCGTTGGAATAGACCGCTACTATGATCTAATAATTTCGAATACGACCGATACACGAACTCCATCAGGTCTGCATATTGCAAAAACAGTATTCGGTCCAACCACCTATGGGCAGGATATCATGGATACAACCAATTCCACAGTCATACCACATTCAATACACCTGTATTGGAGATTTCGGATAGTGTTTGAACGTCCAAAGAATGTTTGAACTAGAAAGCCTAGTATCGAACCATGGAGAATACGAAAGACGATAGCACTTTCAAGTATTTTGAGTACTCCGCCGTTCCCGCTAAAGGACAGCGTAAGTGACCTGAGCGACAACTACGGGTCGCAATCAAAAGGCTTGCCGCACTGCAGAAGCATCGAAACATCTTCAGGCAAACACTGCACAGCAACAGTGGTACTCTAAGATACTGAGTGATTATGAGAGCCAATGTGTGATCGAAAGGACATGCAGCCTTGATACAAACGCTGTTGGTAAATTCTTGGTCAGTTATGTTTTTTGTGCCAACTCGAGGTTTTAGGTGGATCTGAAAGCACAGGTTTGATGCGCGTAACCTACTTTGAGGTGAAATGTACCATTTTGGCCATTGTAGGAGATATTTCGATGAGGAAAGCGTTAGTGGCATTCTGGATTTTCACAAGAAATCCAGTAATGAACAACCGAAATTAGTGTCTGTCTGTTACGAGTGACTTCCTGCCATTCATGTCCGACTGTGAACTGTATGACCGGACGGGGACAGTGGTGTGCAGTATGCCCCATTCGTCCCTTCTGGCTAACTGACGTGGGCGAACATCAGCCCTTGCGGTGGATCCAATTGATGAGTTCCAGGGGTGTGTGTAAATGAAATCCGAAATTTCATAAATCGTAAATCGTAATAACGAAAAAATCGTTGTAAATCGTAAATCGTAAACCGTAAATCGTAAGAAGTATGTACCTGGTGCGTACTACTACTACTACTATATTTCTGAAGGTACATTCTGGTTACGGTAATTGAAGGTAATTCAGTACTTGTTTACAGCGATAATTTCAGCTTCAAATGAACAAATTTCTTACAGACTGCACGCCTCTATAATCAATTCAACGCCTTCTAAAGGAAACGCGGCGCGTTACCTTTTAGCAAACCGTTGATTTAAAAAGCTTAGTTAAGAGAAGGAATATCCATGACGGCCAAATAAAAAGCCCAACTATAAAATTCCCAGCATTTCACCTTGCACTTTGCTTGCTTGTGACCTATCGACTACGATGCACCGCGGTCTTAACTATTCTGCATTTTGAAGAATACCATTTTCCCTTCAAAAGAATGCTTTACATTGTTAACCGGGCATTTTTCATTTTAAATCGAACATTTTTCAGGCAAGATAAAAATTTTGCTTTTATTCATAGTGTAGCTTTTTCTAGGGCAATGCTTAAGGCGAATGGTTGAACAATGTTTATTTAAACTTTAGATAAGTCTGACTTGTTTTGTTAACTGTCAATTTTATTTCTCCAGTTCAAAATGAAGGGTTCGCCTCAGATTGAAAAGAGTCCGATAAAATTATGTATTGACACACTAAGGAAATGATGAGGTTTTACGAAGAGAGAACTTGGAGAATGCTTCGGTTGGTTTATGTCGCGACGCTGCACTCTCTCCTAACATTCTGGCTAACAAATTTCTGTAATCCATCATGAGGCTGTGGTCGCAGAAGTCGAATTTTCAATAACTCCACAAAGAAGATGAGACGTGCCCTGGTTATGAGCATATGGTGGCGCTCTGACTTGCACTAGGAGTATGTTGGCTCCTTTGTGCTTATCTCTGCGAGTATGTTGGCTCGTCAAAAGGTTTATTGGAAGGGCCGTAGTAGCCAGTGGTAGAAAGCAACACAGACGTGGCGGCCGGGAAAACCGTGAAAGGTCAAAGACATGCTCACCTGCGTGAGTACTGCTACCGTGTGGAAGGCTAATTATTACTGGCCTGTCGCACTCCTCACCGCTTTAGCGAGATTGAATCACGTCGATGAGCTTCAAAATTGTGGACTTGAGCCCACTTTCTAACCAACGTGGACCTTGTAGCCAGCTGTGGTAGAAAATTTGCTCATTTGACAATCATTTTGTGCCAGCATCAGCTGGATTGTATGCCGTAGGTACGTGGTAAATTGTACCGTCACGTCGCTTGTGTCAAGGTGCACCTTTAGCTTGCGTATTCGCATACACTGATTGGCAACGAATATAGGAAGCTTTCGTAAGGACTTCATCCAACACAGTGCTATATATTGTCTCTGACTAAATTAGCTGTCGATATTTTGGTGTTGACAGCCTTCTCAATGCTGACAGCTAATCTCATTGCTATCAGGATACCAAGAAGTTCCAATGGAGGAATTGTTTACTCTTTTTTGGAGTCCACTCTTCCCGCATATGATTTGGGATACGGTATCGCGTTCTTGTGATTGAATGAAAGCGCACGCTGATATCACCGCTTGGATCTGCAAGTTATACATTGGATCCGATCGAAAATCTTCGGATAGTTGGATGATTCGGATAAGGGCGATTTTGCGGACCCCGGATTTTTGGATGATTCGGATAACGGCGATTTTGCGGATCCCGGATTTTTGGATGATTCGGATAAGGGCGATTTTGCGGACCCCGGATTTTTGGATGATTCGGATAACGGCAATTTCGCGGAGACCGGATTTCGGATATCCGACTCATTAAGGCAAGATGCAGTTTATCAGAATTCTAGCGTTCTTTAAAGAGGAATCTATCCCTCAATAACAGCAGCAGTGCGTGTATCGAAAGACTCACTTCTCGTCAAGGAAGGAAAAATCAAAGAGCTGGATCATTCCAATCAGGGATGGGCGAAAACTCCGTTTCCATGTTTCGAATTTCGGTTTCCGGCCGTTTTTAGTCCTTCCGTTCCGTTCCGTGTTCCACTCTTTTTTGGGCCGGAAGACGGAACGGTGACTCATCACTCACTGATTGCTTGCTTTGCAGTGCCTTCATTCACCTCTTGAACATAATCTAAAGGCTGAAGAAAGAGATTAACTATGCGTTTGTGATTGTGTTTCTTTCAAAGCGATGGTGCATCCTGATGTCGAAACAGTAACCAAATTGGATTCTTTTTCTGTTCTTGAAAAGATGTACTATCGAATAGCGTAGGTCCACAAAGGTTCTATGAGTGTTTGAGTAAAGGATCCAACTCCTTATCCGGAGTAGCTTATCTTTTTACCTAGTAATCGTAGGTGTGGCCTGGAGCACCAAATCTAGATCAGTGTTCTATGAACACTCTCAGGCTGCTAACAATGCGCTCTTTAAGGACATTGGATCTATCCTAGTCGGAGGAGGGCGTGCGGTGTCTTGTTTCTCCAATCCCCTCCTCCGAGTTTGTTTCGGAGCTTCAGCTGCTGCCAAATGATACAATGGTACCCATGCGAACTCAGAGCGTGGGTGTCGTGTCGTGAATGCTGAACGCAACTGTAACCTTGACTCCGCTCCCTCCTAAATGGGATAGACCTGGAACATTCAATAAGACCGGTTAAGTGCTATGAGTGGCAAAATCTCTGACATCTTTCTCGTCAGATGGGTTGATTGCGTTTAAAATACTTTTTTCCTATTAACAGAGAGATTTTGCACAAACTTCGATTTGTTACACTAGTAATGTTTGAAAATTCATCTTAGTAATAATACGAATACAAGGATTTTTTATTGTTATATGTTGCTGAAAAGGAGTCGCATGCTGCCTTGTCCGTTATCCAAATTCGGTAACGGTAACTCAATTATTACTACCATTACGGATATATGTATGTTTATGAAAAATTAGACGAAGTAATAAGTTTTGAATAATTTCCGTTTCGGCGTTTCGTATTTCGGTTTCCGCCCATTTTTGAGCCATTCCGTTCCGTATACCGTCTTCCGCTTTTCTGTAAAAAATTCCCTCACATCCCTGATTCCAAGATGAATCATTCTAAGATCCGGGCTTTCCAAAATGCCATTATCAAATAACGCAAATTGGGTCGATGAGGGGTCACCATGTATTCAGCACTTTTCCTCCATCATAAGAAGGCAGATGAATGTCGAACATCAGAAATGGTCTAACACAGTTCATCAAGTGATAGACACACAAGTGTTGAATAACAGTTTTAATTTCATGCATCACAAAGTGCGGTATGGAGCTGTTCTACATGGTGACCCCCTCGACACAATTTGCGCCGAATGCTATACAATGTGAAACAGTGAAGTGCGGATTAGAGTACGTGCTTAATCCCTTCTCTCCTTCAGTTCCCGTCCTTCTTGCCCCACGGCAGCGCAACATGATGTTTGAGGAAACAGATGCCAAGATCGACGTCACGCTCAGCAGCGTGCTAACTGTATTAACGTCATTACGACACCACTTTACAGTGGGGCGCGAAAACGTATGACTCAGCAGCGTGCCCGCCCCCGAAACACGTTATGAATGCACTTTTATTCGAGATGCCCGATTTCAAAATGGAGCGAGGAAATTGAACGCGTTATCCGAAATTATCCGATTTTATCCGAATCATCCAGGGTCCGGATAATGGCAATTTCGCGGACCACGGATTTTTGGATGATTCGGATAAGGGCGATTTTGCGGGCACCGGATTTTTGGATGATTCGGATAAGGGTGATTTTGCAGACCCCGGATTTTTGGATGATTCGGATAAGGGCAATTTCGCGGTGGCCGGATAATTGGATGATTCGGATCGGAATATCCGAATCGGATATCCGAAAATGATTCATTCGGATCCAATGTATACTGCAAGTACCCAAAGGCGAGCGGTTGTGCTGTTACTGGTCGCCAAGAAAGGTGATAACAGTCGCAGTGCACTTAATACAGTATTATCGACTTCAGTGCATTGCCTATTCCATTTATCACGCAGTTCGTGAGGTCTGCTCCAGTCAAGATTAGATGAGAGGATCTCTCTCATTGTGGACTTCAAATGGATGAGAAGCGGGCTGATAATTCCCAACGGATCATAAATGGAGTTCAGCTGGCTGACTATATCACGGTTCGTAAGATCCTGTTTTACTGGAAACGTTGCCTTCACCGTGAACCGGTCGGTTATGGTGTCATAGTCCACACCAAGATATGTTATCGACCCAGAACGTAACCGATCATAGGAGGGGATTCTTGCATTAACAGGTTCAGAGTTAGAAACGTACTCTGAGATTCATTCCTATCCGAGCGAATAATGCTTTGGATAGTTCGTACTTCTGTAAAGCTTCTTCTACAGTGTTTGCAACTAACAAAATATTGTCAACGTAGAGATCTGTAGCTATCTCTGTCGCTAAGTTGCATTTTTGTGACTGCAAAGATCGCCATGTTCAAGATGCTTGGCGAAGCTGTGACTCCGAAAGGTAGTCTAGTGAAACGGTATTCCACTATGTTGCTCTGAGTAAGAGCCAGACTGGGCTGTTTTACCCAGAGGAATCGACACAGATCCTTGTGATGAGCAGGAATGCGAATTTGTGTAAACGCTGCTTCTATATCGCACAGCAGTACAAATTTGATTAAGCGGCTTGCGATCAGTATGTCGTGGATTTTGTTGACAAACGACTCGCCTTTACAAATAACTTCGTCAAGAGACTGTTCTGCTCTTTTTTGACGATGCGTCAAACACAATCCGGAGATGGGTTCTCTTTGTTTCTCGCCAAACGCCTGAATGCGGCATGTAGTATTTACCAACAGCAATCTCCAACTTCTCTCTTCTTCAAAGCTCGGCATTGTAAGTTCTTGGACAGTTAAGTTTTTGTGCCAACACGAGGTTTTAGGTGGATCATATTCAGCAGGGCATGACGTTTCGACTTCGCGTCGTCTTCATAGGCCTGAACGTGGTGCATTAGTTTTATTTGCACTCTACTCCATCAAGCGCCTTAACCACCCCAGCATTGACCTACCCCATGAGCACAAAAGGAGGGACCAAGTGGGAGAAACGAACTCATCAGGGGTGTGCGTAATTACGATTTACGATCTACGATTTTACGATTTACGGTGATTTTGGGCAAATTTTGTACGATTTACGATTTACGACATTTTGGGGCGTAAATCGTAAATTTTCGTAAATGTGATCTTTGGTCTGCAAATAGTAGGGTCTACAGGTTTTGGCGCAACTTGCTTTATAACAAAGCAATCAATCTTAGAGTTTCCTCTCACAGCGCATTACCAGTTACTGTTAGATTTTGTTCTTTAATGTTCATATGTGGTACCGAAGCAGATGACCAGCTTTGTGTAGGGGCGGCTCGACTTCTACTTCTCTTTCTCTCTCGCTGCTTAACCATTTCTCGAACACCGTAAGGCTGCTGCTCGATATCAGGTTTGCCTTCCAGGAGAAATAAGTAAGGATAAAGGATAAAGGACGGCGTTACTGAATCCCTTTTTGGATGCGCCAGCGCATCCTACTTCTACGAGATGTCGTGGAGGCGATATGAATGCGTATTTGGCCATACAATCACTTGCGGTGGCCAGCCGATGAACAAATCAGCGCTTTGTCCTTCCCAGACACGTCCGGTACCAATTCACCGACCCCGGAGGGATGGAAGGCTTGGTTGGCCTGGGCGGAAAATCCAAACCAGGAACCTGGTATCTGGTGCACGCGACCGTCGGCGCCTCCTCCGACTGCGCTACACGCGCCCCTGGAGAAGTAAGTAGAATGAATAATTGGAGAATGAACATCCCATCAGAGACTGTGTACTCCCTTTTCCCGTTGCATTTCCCGTTGCAGGAGGGCACTTCGCTTCTAGCTATCGGAAATAGTTTCGCTCTTGCTGATAGAAAGACGTGCAAATCCATCCTGTACGGGAAGAAAACGACTATTGGCTAATCCATACTGTGTGTTCGCTACCTTCTAGTCGCCTTGCCCACAAACGCTTTTTCCTAACCCAAACGAACTGAATTGATACAGAGCCATGAAGAAATATCATTCATAACTGGTAAGGAGCAGCTACTCGACTCTAATGGAAAAAAACGAACCACTGAAGCTTCCATCAGATTACGAAGCGCGTTACAATGTTTCCTTGACTAACAGAGCTTCTGAATTCGGCCAGCGCGTGATTGTTACACGTGGCAGCGGTAGAACACACATTGACCAAAGCTCAACTAATGGCTACCTACCTTCTTGTAACCATTTTCCCTTAGTAGCCTCCTCAACTAAAACTGGACTTCTTGGCTTCTCAGCTCAACTTCAATTTTTATTGAAATGAAACTGAGCAGCTTCTAAATTGCTTGATAACTTTGCACAGTATAGTTTCATTTATTTAAAAAAATATAACTCTACCATCTAGGGTGTCTAAAAAATCATACCGTTTCATTCTAAAAAGTGGTTCAAGACTTTAGATTTGTTAACTACCCAACTAAACGCCTCCCCATCTCCCCTTTCGGATTTCGTCTTAGGTGCCATGCCAAAAACGGGAAGTCCCAATGCATGAAAAATAAACTCCACCCATTGATCCACCATTGAAGCGGAGCGACGTTGCTACCGTTGTTGTTAGTAGCCGTGTGATCATTGAGACATAGTGTGTCATTCCGCAGTGATTATACTGGCTAGGGAAGCGTCTCAGGCGTATGTCTGAACGGAGGAAATGGATAGTACCGCGAGGATCTCCACCCTTCATATAGTAGAAAAACATGTTTAATTTTTGCTTATTCCTTGAATCCAGCTACGGGCCCTCGAAATTTTGGGTACAGAATTGCACCGCCAGCGCATATGTGCGGGACCGTTGGTATGTGGGACGTGGGGAAAGCCTCTGCGGGAAGCGAATGGGTGGCTCAGCAGGGTGCGATGCTGCTCTACAGATGCTAGTTTAGATGTTGGACTCCTGTGCTATGCATTCTTTTTGCATTTTTTCATGACCGCTGCCTCATTTACCATTTTGCTTCCTACACATTTATTTCACTGTATTTCAGACACAAAACATTGTGTAATACATATAGTTGTCAAAGTGAGTGTAGCTCACTGTAAACCCTTATTTGACAATTTAGATGTAAATAAATGTGTCGGAGATATGTGGGATGTAAGCTGATTTAAACTGCCATTAAGGCACTGTTGTACTTTCACGACCAGAGGTCGAGGAGAGGTCGAAAAAATTCTCCCAAACCTCTCCCAGGGGAGCTATTTGGATGCCGATCACGAATCTGACATCATCTGTTTCTAAAATTTCGAGCGACAGTAAGCTACAGCAGATACGGGTGACCAGGGCTGTAGAAGTCATAATCACCGAATTCGCTAAAACTTCTCCCGGAGGGGGGGTATTTGGGGTGGTGATCACGAATCTGAATCCGTTTTTCGTTTTGTTTATTACGCTGGACTACGGTAAGTTACAGTAGGTAGGGGTGACCAAGGGTAAGGTCGTGGTCACTAGACATTGGATCCGATCGAAAAACTTCGGATAACTGGATGATTTGGATAAGGGCGATTTTGCGGACATCGGATTTCTGGATAATTCGGATAACGGCAATTTTGAGGACCCCGGATTTTTGGATGATTCGGATGATGGCAATTTCGCGGACTTCGGATATCGAATATCCGACTCATCAACCAACGCAAGATGCAGTTTATCAGAATGCTACCATTCCTTAAAGACGAACCCACCTTTAGCAATAATAATAACAACAACAGTGCATGCATCGAAAGACTCTCACTTCTCGTCAAGGAAGGAAACATCAAAGAGCTGGACCATCCCAAGCAGGGTAGTGCTAAATATCCGTTTCCGTATTCCGAATTTCGGTTTCCGGCCGTTTTTAGTCCTTCCGCTCCGTTCCCAGTTCCGCTCTCTTTTGGGCGTGAAGACGGAACGGAAATGGTGATTCATCACTCATTGATTGATTTGCACTGCCATCGCTCACCTCTTGAACATAAACGAAAGGCTGAAGAAAAGCTTAACTATGCGTTTGCGAGTGTGTTGCTTTCAAACCGATGGTGCATCCTGATGTCAAACAGTAACCAAATTGGATTCTCTTTTTTTTTCTTGAAACCATGTACTAACGAATGGTATAGGTGAATCAAGTATGAAATTGCTTATACGGAGTATGCTTATCTTTTTCGCTACTAATCTTAGGTCTGGCGTGGAGCACTAATTCTAGGTCAGAGTTCTATAAGCACTCTTCTGTTGCTTTCAGTTTGTTTCAAAGCTTCAGTTACTGCCAAGTGATGCTAGGGTACCCATGTGAAATCAGAGAGTCGTGTTGTGGGTGCTGAACGCAAATGTAACCTTAACTCTGCCCTCTCCTAATTAGGGTAGATCTGGGACATTCAGTAAGCGGCTAAGTGCTTATAGAGTGGCGAAATCTCTGGCATCTTACTCGTCAGCTGGGTTCATTGCTTTCAAAATGGTTTCTTTCTATTTACAAGGAGATTTTGCACAATCTTCGATTTGTTACACTAGCAATGTTTGGAAATTCATCTGAGTAGTAATACGAATACAAGGATTTTTTGTTGTTATATGTTGCTGAAAAAGAGTCGCATGCTACCTTGCCCACTTCCTAAATTTGTTAGCGGCAACTCAGCTACCATTATGGATATATATATATATATTTATTTATGAAAAATTAGACGAAGTAATGAGTTTTGAGTCATTTCCGTTTCCGTGTTTCATATTCCGGTTTCCGCTTATTTTCGAGCTCTTCCGTTCCGTATTCCATCTTCCGCTTTTCTCGAAAAAAAAATCCGCACATCCCTGATTCCAAGATGAATTATTCTAAGATCCGGGGGAGGGGGTGGGGGGGGGGGGGGGGTGGGAGGTTCACCAAGTGCTCAGTGGTTTTCTTCCTTTATAAGAAAGCACATGAATGTCGAATTACATCAGAAATAGTCTAACACAGTTCATCAAAATGGTAAACACACAAGTGTTGAATAACATTTTCAATTTCGTGCGGGATGGGGCTGCTCTACATGATGACCCCCGCTCCCGACCCAATCGGCGCCGATGCTATACAATGTGAAATAGCGAAGTGCCAAACAGAATACGTGCTTAATCCATTCTCTCCCTCAGTCTCCGTTCTTCATGTCCCCCGGCGGCGCAACGTGATATTTGAAGGGAACATGCCAAAATCGACGTAACGCTCAGCAGTGTTCTAGATATGTTCAATATCATTATTTCTACACTATTTCACAGTGGGGCCCGAAAACATATGACTAAGCAGCGGGTCCGTCCGCGAAATTCGATTTGAATGTTATTTTATCCAAGGTGCTCGATTTCAAGATGGAGCAAGAAAACTGAACGGGTTACCCGATTTACCCGAATCATCAAGGGTGCGGATAATTGAATGATTAGGATATGGCAATTTCGCGGACCCTGGATTTTTATATGATTCGGATAAGAGCAATTTTGAGAACCCCGGATTTTTGGATGATTCGGATCGGGATATCCGAAAATGATTCATTCGGATCCAATGTATAATGGTCACCGGTTTCGCCCAAACTTCATGTATAGGGGTTGTCTGGTGTGTTGGTCACGAATCCGACTCTTATTTAGAGTGAGAAAAATGTGTAGGAGATGTGTAGGAAGCAAAATGGTAAAGGAGGCAGATGCAAAAACAGTGCATGGCATAGGACTGGAACATCTGACTTTGCACCTGTGAGACGGCGTCGCGCTGTGCTGAGCCACTCATTCGCTTTCCGCAGAGCCTTTCGCCACGTCCCATACATAATGGCGCGCGCTCGTATGCAGGTGCTGACGGTGCAATCCTACCCAACATCGACGGCCCGCAGCTCTTTGGATTCAATGACTCAGCAAAAACAAAATGTTTTTTCTACTCTATGAAGAGTGGAGATTCTCGCGGTACCATCTATTTCCTTCGTTCATGCGCCTGGGACCCTTCCCCGGTGAGCATACCAGTATCATTCTTAAGGGCATGTATGTCATCACCGGTCGGTCTGCGGCTCACAACGCGAAACGAATGGCAACGAGTCACTAATGATCGAGGGACACTCATTTCGATTGTTCAATGCTGGATTCCTTTTGGAAATCCAGAATATCTCCAGCGCTCCGATTCTGACATTAAGTGCACGATTCTGATGTATGAAACCCGACATTTCGTTTCGGAAAGCGTTGAAAACATTCTGGATTTCCACAAGGAATCCAGCGCTGAATGGTCGACATGACTATCTCTCGATCACTAGTGACTTCGTACCATCCCTATCACATTTTGAGCTATAGAACGACCGGTGGTGGCATGCGTGTCCTTATGAAGACATACTGGTATACCCAGTACGTCCCAGTCACCATTCGGCTACTAACGACAGCGATCGCGACGTCGCTTCGCTTTAACAGTGGATCAGCGGGTGAGTTTATTTTTCATGCTTCGGGATTTTTCTTTCTTGCACCCAAAATAAAATCCGAAAGGGGCCGGGTGAGGAGGCGTTTGGTCGGGTAATGGACAAATCTAGTCCTTAACCACTTTTAGGCCTCTGAAGACGACAAACAGTTCGAAGCGTTACGCCCCTCAATAAACCTACAACCTTCGTTATCATAGCAGTGAAGCTCAATGTAGTCGAATCTTTATTGACGACGTTTCGGGCCTTAAGCCCTTCTTCAGGTCTAAAAGAACCATCTCCCCTATATGTCATACATTGCGTACATTCAGTAGCAACAAAACATCTGACACACTACAGACCTGGATGGGTAATCAGGAAGGGAAGCGGGTAAAGCCAATGACTTCGAATACGTGGCCTGGCCGGAAATGAGGTGCAGAAGTCTCTGGGCTGCTGATATAGAATCGCGGGAAGTGACCGGTCTCTCGTCTCTCAATGTCGCCATCATCCTCAGCAGTCACATCACTAGCCCTTAGAGACTGATAAGGCTCATTGCACATTTCATTTCTTCCTTCTTGTTGATGGGTGGTCGCCAGTGCTTTATTTCAAGCGCTTCCTTGATCTTCCTCTCCACTGGATCTATTAGATTCCTATGGAGGATCGAGGCTCGCAGCTATGGCAGTGGATCACGTGTATGTCTGAGGGTACGATGTCTATAGATTGGATTATCTGGGTAGCTCTGGGGGCTACGCAGTGCTCTATAATGTTCATCCACTCTCATACAAACTTACAACCTCGTTTGGCACAGAAATATTGACACATTAGCGAAGTACGTTCGAACATGCTGCGCAGTGGAAACCATATCGTGTGCCGCTCACAACAATGGCTCTCTTGCTCTTGCTTCAGCGCACTGCTTTGAATTTTATTCTCGAGAATAGCTTTGTCGACATTATTGTGACATAGCAGTGTTATTTTTGAACAGCATCAAACCCCCAGCGCGTGGTAGCGCAGTCGGAGGTGGCGGAAAACCTCACCCAGGGAGATGGAGTCGGATGCAAGCGATAGCAGTTTATTTTCCTGGCTTGGCCAACCTAGCCTTCCATCCATTCGGGATTGGTTATTGAAGCCAGACTCGTGTGGCAAGGATGAAACAGTGACTTGTGCATCGGCTGACCACTGCAACTTATAGGCCGCATACTCATTCAAATTGTGTCGACGACATCCCGCAGAATTAGAATGCGTGGCGCATCCCAAGAAAGGATTCATTGACGTTGTACTTCTATCCTTTATGAAGATGTCCAGCTTTTCACTCCTCACTGAAACCAATATTAGTTTGTACCACCTTCTAGAAACCCATGCATTCACTTTTCTCTTTTTGAATTTTCCCCATTGGTATACCGATGCTAATGAGGAGAAGTCTGTAAATGTAGTAAGGAAAGGAGAGGCTGATGTGATGAAATTTCCATTGTAGCATTAGACTAGGTGCTGAACACATTTACGAGTAAGCTTTCCTCTTGCTAAGAAAGCTCACAGTCCGTATAGCTATAACCAGAAATACTCGCTGAGGAATTACATTGTTGTACAAGGTACAACATAACCGGACATTTTATAAAATGTTTCGTTAATGTAAAAAGTCTATGTCCAATAAAATTCGGATGGGTGTCTGTTTTTTCTCCATAGTCTATCAATCCAATATCCGGCATTTGCACCACACTGCCAGCTAACTGGTTGATTGTCTGCTATTTGTAACCACCCGTAACCATTAGCGTTGTTCTTGTCAGTAGCGATGGTAGCATTGACATCTCCGTCATTAGTTTGCCCACTGGATGGTTGAGTGAGGTACTGCCATAAGGCTAACTCGGTTTTACCACAAACGGTTCTACTCTACATGAAGACTTTCACCTCAATCAACCGCGGAAAACTCATCGCTACTTCGATCGATAGGTTTAGTCGCGAAGATGTGGATAATGGTGTCATACGATTAATACTTCAGCAAAGATGTGGGTAATCCCTGTCTAACCTATTTGACGTCTATCTGATATTTCTTTTGCGCTAACAACACAGTTCGTAAAATCTCCAGTTCTGTTCCGCCCCGTACGAATAATGCGTCAGCAAAGATATGGTTACTTCTCGTCAAGGCGACGATCGTGAAATTCTTCCTCTTGGTTCTTCTAAAAACATAGTAGGAACGCAACGTCCCTTCTTTGTGAGCCTTCGTGATTCTTAAGACGCATAATCTAGGGTACTATCTTCTGTCATCGTACCGATAAGGTATCTTAAGGCGAGTAAGTTCGATCGGCCAGACCCTGGAGTGCCTTCCCTCCCCTAGTTATAGGTTTCTGTTTACGTGAGTCGATGTGTTCACACCCCACGACCGCAGCGATACTGTTCAGTACCTATTCCCAGTGTGCGACTTCCTCTACGTAGCAAACAAAATGCTGGTCAGAGCTTGTAAAATCATGTGCTATCTACACAAAGCAATACTGCACTCTCCTTAGCAACGTGTGATGGTTAGGTACGGCCAAAATATCGTTCATAGAATGGAAACAAGGCCAGAGCGCTTCACTGATAATCAGGGCTATCACTCATCTCGCTACTGCCACTGGTGCACAGAAGTGGATAGGTAGGCTTTGCTTGGGTGAAAGTCGCTGTCGTCGTTGTCCACTACACAAATGCGAGAGCAGTAGCATTTGGACTGTGAATATACATATGAACAGTGCTTGTGCTGATGGAAGGACCAAAACCGACATGTATCTCTTGGCCGCGCTACCATTTGATGCACTCATCCTCACATTGTCAAGCTGCTTTAGGTGTTCTTATTCTGGTCGACTGGGATTACTAGAATGTTTCATTTCCCCATAGAACATTGAGAACTTTTACAGGCTCTCGGTACTTTGCGGGAAAACGTTGCCTGAGGTAGAGCAGGTTCCACAAAAGCTACGTTTTCTGTGAAGTTGACGTACTGCTCTAACACAAGACGTTTTTTGTCAGTAGGAACATTCGAGGCTCCACTGATTGATGAGTTTAGGTACAACATCGCTATAGTGGTCAAAGCACGCAACTGTGAACCCGAATACAAATGCCATGTACTCCAATGCTGTTCTATGCGAGAGGCAGACGACTTTCTGCGGAAGTTTCACCAACTCTTTGAGTCAGTTATCGACTCAATCGACCGAAAGGAGGCGAATCAGTGTGATTGGGTCGATGTATAACTCTAATAAACTTATCTCCACCTTTATGTTCACAGTATATCTTCGAGAATTCGAAACGAGTTTGACAATCCGACTACGTATCTTTGCTCAGCTCGACTCTGTTCACCTCACAAGATCGTTCATCAGGTTTATGTGGTTCAAGTCCGCAGCGCCAGCTGCGCTACTCGCATCGGCTTTTGCGTATGGTGTGGCGAATAAAAACGCTATAATTAATGATGCCGATGTCAAGACTGAGAAAGCAGAACGAAGGCTCAGTTTGGAAGCCAAAAAGGAAAAAGCGAGGGAGACAATAGTGCGGCAGATGGTAACTCTTCAATATAAGTTGAATATGTATAGCAGCACAAGGGCACTAGAATTGCTATGGAAACACTCCATCTAATTGTTACGAAGTTTTCCTTTCCCATTGTTGGAAACCCCTATTTTCTTCTTGATTTATCTTTCCGTTGACGGTGACAATCTAGACTCCTATCCATTCAGCACGGGACGGGCGAGTGGTTAGCGGATAGGGCCTTTGCTTTTAAAGACAATCATAATATTAGGTTGGTGAAAAAGTCTTGCACCAAAAATTTTGAAATTTTTTCAAAATTTAACGGGAACTTCTAAGGTCTGTTTGGTGCTATGTAGTTGTAGCACAAGCATTCTAGAATATTTCGCATACATGGCAATTTGCTTTTGAGAGCATATAAATACTACGAGTGTAGTGAAGTGTGACTGACTCCGTGACTCGGACAAGGCTTCGCGACTGGCTATCGCTCAGTCTCTCCTTGTTCTTTTCCGTAATAAGCACTTTCTCGAGAATGTCGTCACAGGAGATAAATCCTGGGTCTTCCTCGTTGACCATACTCGGTAGGGTCAGTGGCTCCCTCAAGGAGAACCACAACGTCAAGGCGAACATTCACCAGAGGAAGGTAATGTTGTGCTGTTGGTGGGGTTCTCGAGGAATCTCTATCATGAGCTCCTTGACGACGGCACCACTGTAACAGCAAACATTTACGCTACACAGCTGTAAAAGCTGAGCGAGATCTTGTCTCGCGAACCATGAGAGCGGAGGAAAGTTTACCTTTTTCACGACAATGCTCGCCCCCACTTTGCAAAGTCGTTTCGCCAGAAGTTGCAGGAGTTTCGGTGGGAAGTGCTGCCCCGCCCACCGTATTCGCCAGGTCTTGAGCCATCGGACGACTACCTCTTTCGAGCTCTCAAGCAACAACTAAGGGATAGGTGATTCAACGACCGAACCGAACTGGAATTCGAGGTGGCGCACTTCTTTGAGTCATAGCTGACTTCATTCGGGAAGGAAGGGTTTTTGTGATTTCCCCAGCAGATAGCAGAAGGTTGTAGATCATCATCATCATCATCATTTTCATTAGCCTTGTCCCGCTTGGTGGCGGGGTCCGCTCTTCTGGTGTGGTGACGCCAATTCTCCCGATCAAATGCTTGATCAGGGTGCACACCAGCCATCTTTAATTCCAAATGCAACGTATCTCGCCAACGTTGCTTCGGGCGTCCCCTGGGCCGCTTTCCAGGAAGCTCAAGGTTCAGGCCTATCTTCCGGACGGTGTCGTCATTAGCGCGAAGGACATGGCCGTACCATCGAAGGCGAGCTTCGCGCAGCTTCTCGGCTATCGGGGCGACACCGAACCTTTGTCGTATGGTGTCTTTGCGAACGCGGTCCAAACGCGTAACTCCAGCCGTCCACCGTAGCATTTTCGTCTCCATTACACTGAGGCGGCTTTCAATTTCCTTCGTCACGGGCCAGCACTCAGCACCGTACGTCGCTATTGGGCGAACGACTGTTCTATAAACTTTCGATTTGAGGTGCTCAGGTATTGTCCTGTCGCAAAGCTCCCTTGTCAACGAGCGCTATTTGCACCAGGCTGCACTCACACGTGCGTTCACCTCCAACTTTAGGCCGCCATCGGACGTGATCATTGATCCGAGATACTTGAACGATGTAACTCGTGAGAGCTCAGTACCATTGATCTTAATAGATCCGTGCTCATCCACATCCGTCGTCAAGTACTCCGACTTTTTGACATTTGCTTGATACCGAACAATGCCAAGCGATCGCAACACGCCTGTGCCTGTCGCTCGAGTTCGGTTTTATCTTCACATGCAAGCATGACTTCGTCAGCATAGAGCAGCGTCCAAGCTGCCGCCATCTGGAGATCTCATGAGATCGCATCCATCAGGACCACGAAAAGCAGTGGGGATAGCGCAGATCTCTGGTGCACCCCTACAGAGATGTGAAATTCCATCGAGGTGCCCTCTGCCGCTCGCACTCAACTCCTTGGACAAGAGCACAGAATGCGCACCCACTCCATAAGCTCTTCAAGGATGTTGCTGCAACGCGTGCCATATAACTTCTCGCGGAACGCGGTCGAAGGCCTTCTCCAAGTCCAGGAACGCAAAATGCACCATTTTCTGTTTCTCGCGGTGCTTCTCTAATAGAAGACGTACGGCGTGAATGGCATCAACGGTGCCACAGCCAGAGACGAAACCACACTGATTCGTGGAAAGCTGGACGACATCCCGGATACGACCATCGACAATTCGCTCAAAGATTTTCATGGTGTGGGAAAGAAGGCGAATTGGACGGTAACTAGCGCAGTCCGCAGGACTGCCTTTCTTCTTCCAAATCGGGATGGCCGTGCTTTGCTGCCAGCTCTCGGGCACTTTCTTCTCAGTAACAACCTGATTGAAAAACTCTGTCAACCAGTCAGCAGGGCACAAGCCCTTCGACTTCCACAGGTCGGCTGGCAGGTCATCGGGGCCAATGGCTTTGCCTGACTTCATCTTCCTCAGGGCTGCTTCGGTTTCGCTCATTGTGATCTTCTGAACGGGACCGTATATAGGAGATGCAAAAGGAATAGCAGGGTGGGCAAATTCAACATTCGCGATCTCCTCAAAGTAGTCGTGCCATCGCTTCACAGCCCTCTTACGATCCATCAGAAGATAACCATTCTCGTCGTTAATGCCAAAGAACTTCTCGATGTCTTCTGCTTGGCGACAGCGAGCTTTGGTGAGTCGGTAAAGATAACGCTCACCATCGCGCGTTTCCAGTTTTTCGCTGACTTCAGCGTAGTATGCGGCTTTAGCAGCAGCCACTCCCTTCTTTGCCGCTTTTTTCGCTTCTCGATAATTCCGCCAATCGTGAGTTGTTTTATCACTGATAAATACGTGATAGAGTCGTTTGTTTTCTCAGACTTTTCCTCTGACATCGCCAGTCCACAGCCATGCCTGCTTGTCGACCCATCGTCGTCCAGGCTTCGTTGTGCCAAGTTCGAAGCGTACAGCCCGAGTTACCGCATCGGTAGCATCCTTCCAGGTTTCGTCGACAGTTGTCACCGTCGGCAACTGAATGCGAGGAATAACTGCCTCTTCCTTCTCGTTCAGTCGCCACCATTTGATTCTAGCCGACCCGCATCGCTCGGCATGTTTACACCTCGGAGGTGTGATCTTCAGCGAGTAGATCAATGCACGGTGGTGCGTGGCAACGGCCTCATACGGCACGGTCTTCGCGTCTGTGACAAGGCCTTGGTCGCGACGCCTAACAAGGACATAGTCAATCTGCGTTTTAGCGTTCCCGCTGAGGTGGGAGTCACGCTTTCGAAATTTGGTGTTCACGATGGTGAGGTCATGTGAGTCTGCATACTCAAGTATACGCTCACCATCGGCGTTGCGCGAACCATATCCAAAACCACCATGACAGCTGTAGCCGTCTTTCGTTGCTCCGACGTGACCATTAAGGTCACCTGCCACAACAATCATATCTTCTGACGGCACTTCCGCTGTCTTCTCATCAAGCAGGGACCAGAACTCGTCCTTGTTCGCTCGGAGCAACCTGTCTGCGGAGCATACGCGGAAAAGAAATGACATCGTCGTTGTTTTACGGCGACAACAATCTTCATCAAGCGGTCGTCGAAATGTTCTACGCTTGCTATCGCGTCACGGAAACGTTCGGAGACGATCATACCGACACCACTGGTGGTCCTGGGACTTCCACATAGAACGGCCTTAAAGCCTCGTCCTATGTCCAGAAAGTTGTAGATGTAAATGGTAATTACTTCGAGGATTGAAGTCGCTCACAAAAGAAGCAATAAAATTTTGAAAAAATTACGCTGTGGTGCAAGACTTTTTCACCAACCTAATAGAACGATTGCACTATTAAGTCCAAGTGAACCGACATGTTCGCTTTTTGCTCAAACTTGTGCGATAGAGTGTCTACCTCTCCTGAATTTCTTGATTTGCATGGATAGCAGCTTTGATCCGTTGAAGAGAAGCAGTAGCAAATTTTGTAAAAGAGGAATTGCCTCAGTATACTGGAATTGGTTAGAGTTATAGCGTACCTTCATAATTTCTCATGCCACATGGATATTGGTCAGTGTTTATTTGGTTCGGCATTTGAAAAAGTAATATGTGTGCAGAAATATCGTGTACGACCACTGCATTCTCAGAAAGGTAGCACAACGTTAAATTTTCACCTCTCAACTTCTTATGCGGATTTACTCAGTCCACATGAGAGCAAAAGTGAACTATAAAAGACTCCCTCGTCAGTACAGAACTGAAAGGCTTAGAGTGCAAAAGCTTTTTTTTTCTTCGATTCATTATCTATTTGACTGCTACACTGCAGCCTCATACGTTACCCCCTTGTTTAGGAAAAATGCACGGAGTAACGATTTAGCAATGGCCAACGACTAGGAAACCACCATTTTGAAAGCTACTGTGAAAGTGATCGTTTTCTTCTTTATTAGAATGTGCATTTTTGATCTGCTGGACTACGCAGACCAGCCGAGCGCATCGCAATAAACTCGGCCAGCAGTTTGGCGATGTGCTTGCGAAGGAGCTACACATAAAGGGGCATCAGCCGGCCAAGCCTCGCCCATGCTACACAGGTAGGTGGTTCCAGTTGGGACGAGGGTGGGCGCTGAACTGGAGGGCCGACTCGAGGAGTCGGGGTGGCGGCCAAGGCAGCATCCGGCGGCCGGCAACCGCTCGACGTGAGGGCACGTGTCCGAATGGAGGGGTTCCATGCGCAAGCCTTAGTTCGGTCACGTTAACACACCTGGAAACCTGTCTGCGTTCACTGTAAGTGGGCCGTTGGAGTGCGCAGTGCTAGGCTGGCGGCGGAGTGGCGTTCTACCCCGCCCCCGCCCTTTAAACAGAGGCGTGGCAAATGTCTGCGTCTCCACTACCTCGTAAGGCAGTCACTGGACCCTCGAGGAAGCCCAGGGGGTTGGGGGTGGGCGGGCCAGGAGCGAGGGGGTAGAACGCTCGACCCCCTAGGCCGGTTGAGCTGCAGCTGAGGAGCGTTGAATGGGGCAAGTACAGTCCGCAGTATCGACGTTGACCTACGCTCGCGACTATCGCGCCTGGAAGCCGCAGCCCAGCCGCGAGAACTCATCCACTTCGCGCACGACACGTGTTTGGCATTGCCTAAAGGAAGAAGATATTGTTCCCGACGAACATTTGCCAAGATAGCGTTCTGAAGACGTGTTGTTGCTGCTCTGAAGGTTGGCTTGAAGGTGGTTTTCAATCCTGTCTACCTAGCTCGCGCTATGCACCTGTTTTTGGCTTCCAGTTGCGTCCAAATCACTTAGGGACCCGAAAACTTCAACAAACCGCAAATTTTTGGCTGAGACATGTGTGGGTGTGCATACGTTCACGGTATATCGTGGAAGTGAAATGCGTGGAACGTCTCAGAAGCCATTGATTAAAGCCGCTCCGTGTCCGTTTGTTGTCCTTAGGACTTTGAATGAAGGCTGAACTGAACGTTTACCAGACATCAAGTTTTGACATGAAGAACAGTATGAGCCAATCAAGAGTTACTCCACTTTGTGGTTTTTTAAAACATTTTATAATTCCCCTTATGTGCGACAGAACAAAAAAGTGCTTTTGCCGACCCCTAGATCTGGGCTTTAATTTAAAAAAAAACTGCTGACAGAGAATAAAACGCTGGAGTTCGCTTAACAAAGCGTTGTAGTGGCTCACGCGCACAGAATATTCCAACAAATGTTCGTGAGTATGGTATGCCTAGGGATTTATAATGAACAAAAGTCAAAGTGAGTTAAATTTAGAAACCTTCAGGGAAGTGTATCAAGGGTATCCAATAAGCGCTGAGGCAGCGTCGCACCGGCAAGGCAGCTTAAAACCTCGGAGTTATTTAACTTGCCTAGTTCCGCGAGCGTGGTTGTTATATGAACAATGTCGATACGAGCAACAGCCCCCTAAGTACAGAAAAATATGACTTCTTTCAGAGGTCACCATTTTAATTAGCTAAAAACTGCCATATTTCTCATAAAAGGAAAGGATAAAGGACGACGTGTCTCAACCCCCTTTGGGATGTGCCACGCATTTTACTTCTACGGGATGTCGGGCACGCAATCTAAACGCGTAATTGGCCTATACAGTGACTTGCGGTGGCCAGCTGATGTACAAGCCTGCACTTTGTCCCTCCGGGACAAGTCCGGTGTCAATTCACCGACCCCGGAGGAAAGGAAGGCTTGGTTGGCCTGGGCGGGAAATCCGAACCAGGACCTGGTATCGGGTGCGCGCAACGGCCGATACTTCCTCCGACTGCGCTCAATGCGCCCTTATTTGCATCCACATGTTTACCATATCTTAAACGGTGCTAGTCTACAGAGGGAGGTCCATCCCACCCAAAACATGCAGAGTCTACTCATAAACTCTGAAAATAAAAACGCTAAGCTCATATTGGTATCATGCTACAACATTTGTTCTCCCAGTTCTAACTCGATATTGAAGGTCACCGCTGGCATACCAGGACTTTCCGTTGGCGTCAGTGTTAACGGAGGAATCGAATGGCGTGAGGGCTTCGGGTTCGCCAATCTAGAAAGTGGAAGCCGCTGCACTGAAGACACGGTTTGTTCCCGCAATCTAATTTTTCAGCTGACAACATGCCTCCCTCACAAACTGGCATGTATTTCTGCTTTATCCGGCATCACCAGGTTATGCGAATCGCCAGCATCAGCAAGCCCATCACTGCAGCTATAACTGCCAGATTAGTCCAGGATGGGAGGCTTGATTTAGACAGCCCAATACAGGTGAATTCGTTCTACAACACGGTTTCCCTCCAAGACTTACTCCTGTTCAGAAATACTTGCCCAACTTCCCTGCGAAAAAATTCAATGGAGTACCAGTTGCTATCACTACACGTCAATTGCTTTCGCACAATGGCGGCATACGTCACTACAAGAAGAAAGAAGATGTAGGTTGAGTAGATTTTAAGAGGAGGCGAGAGAACAGCGAGCATTCTCGAATCGCATTTCAAGACAGGGAGCAAATAGCAGCTCGACTGATAGACTCACAACTAGTTACTTTATTAAAGGATTCACGACCACATGACATTCACTGTCGAGCTGATAAACAAGTACAATAACACAAGTCAACAGGTCATCATATTAACAGACTAGGTGCTCTAAATCTCAGTGCACATATCGGCTAAGCACTCAGTCGTGGTGCAACATTATAAATACAACTCGCTCAATTGTCCTTCGTTGCTGACCTCTTTAGCTGCTTCTTCTGATAGTCCTTCAACGCCGCTTGTATTGCATCTTGGGCCAACACTAAATCCAGACTACTGAACAATGATGCACAATGTTGGCAAAGTTATTGCGAAGACACGCTACGAACAAAAAGCATCCTTTGTTACCCTTCCAAACTTAACCGCTTCGCCGCTAGACGCTTTTTCGGTAGCCCCTCGCACCCAATTTGTTTTTGGCAAGTATCTGTGTGAATAGAACTAAACTAAACCAAAAAACTACATAAAAAGAAAGATGGAAAACTAATTAGTCAATGTATAGCAATGTAAACTGTATTCGGGAAAATTTGTCGTTTTTTTCAAGCACCGACTGAAGTTGTCCGATGCGGAAAGCAGGCGTCCGACAGCATTGTCCGATAGTCGCGAATGGGTTACACATAGTTCTAGCCATTTTTAGAACTGCTACTATCTTTCTGTGCGTTCTGTTATGCCACCAAAAGTGTTTTTATTCGTCAAGAGAAACAAAGACGTTTTCCAACAATGACTCTATTTTCACGATCAAGGAAATTTTGGACTATGGTATTCTTCTCTCTCCCTCTCTCCCCTCCCACTCCTACTTCAAATCGGCTCCTTGCTAGGTCACGAACTCAACTGCTATTTCAAGATCGCCCCTTCTCTCGACTAAAATCTGTCACCACTTCAAATCTTCGTCTATCTGCACTTCTAGAAGCGCTTTAGCACATAGCTTGATTTCTGCTGTAGATATGAAACAGTGCAGTCCGAAACGTACTTTCGTTGCTTCTTCTCTGGTTATGTCCCTCGCTTCCCCAGCTTACGGATTTTGTTTTCCTAAGGAGGAAATGAAATATTTCCAAAAGCCGTTAGTACGACTAGGTGTAATACTTTAAAAACAACTAAACATACTTGAACAGTGCAGCTTTACAGGTGGAAGGCAAAGCTCCTTGGCGATCTGGTCGTTTTTAATATTCGCGGCATGATCAATCGTCTTGCCATTGATCCATTCGGTTGCCAAACTACTTGAGGCAATGGCTGATCCGCAGCCAAACGTCTTGAACTTTGCGTCAACGATTTTTCCATTTTCATCAACCTGAACAAACGACTGTCCATCACCAGAACAACTCAGCCATAGTTTCCACGGCGCAATACGTGTTGGAGGAAGTTACACTTAACCTAGCTCACACTCGTTGTTAAACGTAGGGCGCGGCAGGAATTTCAAATCGCGTTTTCTCGCTTCTCTTCTGCTGAGAAAGGCTCTGGGAAATGTTCTGCCGCTTCAGTCACAATGTGAAAGGTTTTACTTAGCGCCTTTCAGCGCTGCCGACCTATTTCCAATCAGTCAGTTTTTTCCCACCGTCCCATGCTTTTTACTTGTCGATAGGTCTACCAGAGACAGCAAGGGAAAACAGACTCAAAAAAATGGAAAGGAAAGTAAACATGATCAAGAGAAACACGGACGGTGATGAGAACATTGGACATTGGTTAAAAGTTCCGACTCCACCGACACGACTTCGGTCGAAAAAAAAATTCACTGAAACTTTGTCTAGGGGGTTATTTGGGGTGCTGAGCACAATTCTGACATCTGTTTTTCACGATTCGTCGGAGACCACCCATACCGTTAACAAGGTTGGTCCAGGCAGGGTCACTGATTTCGCCGAAACTTCGTTTAAGCCTATGTTATACTCCCGCGGGAGCATCCGCGGGACATCCGCGGACGGAAGGTGACGGTCGTTGTCGTCCCGGGAATGTAGTCGAATCTTTATTGACGACGTTTCGGGCCTTAAGCCCTTCTTCAGGTCTAAAAGAACCATGTCGCCTATATGTCATACATTGCGTACATTCAGTAGCAACAAAACGTCAGACACACTACAGACCTGGCTGGGTAATCGGGAAGGGAAGCGGGTAAAGCCAATGACTTCGAATACGTGGCTTGGCCGGAAATGAGGTGCAGGGGTCTCTGGGCTGCTTATATAGAATCGCGGGAAGTGACCGGTCTCTCGTCTCTCAATGTCGTCATCATCCTCAGCAGTCACATCACTAGCCCTTAGAGACTGATAAGGCTCATTGCACATTTCATTTCTTCCTTCGTGTTGATGGGTGGTCGCCAGTGCTTTATTTCAAGCGCTTCCTTGATCTTCCTCTCCACTGGATCTGTTAGATTCCTATGGAGGGTCGAGACTCGCAGCTGTGGCAGTGGATCACGTGTATGTCTGAGGGTACGATGTCTAGAGAATGGATTATCTGGGTAGCTCTGGGGGCTACGCAGTGCTCTATAATGTTCATCCACTCTCATACAAAGTGGTCTATTATTATTATTATTATCATTCTATTATTCGCCTTCCTAGGGCAGAACATTGGCGTTTATGAACAGATGACAATCTTTAAGGCCGATCTCTGATTCTTAAGCTTTCTGGGAGCCTTAGATCTGTTTGTTTTTACAGACGATAGTGATGGAATATACTCATTTGCATACAGCAAGAAGCAATGAACCTTAGGATAAAACGTCTGAAAAAGGCCCTCGCTTTGAGATAAAAACCTATCTTTGTTCACACAGCACTGCAGTAACTGATCTCCGAAGCGTTCCGAAGCCAGGTTTCGAGAAGTAGCGGACTTGAAATCCCATTGATCTACACAAGAAAAGCGATATAGCCTATTCCAAGCCGCTCAGTACTTTGCGTGTAACTTTGTACAACCAATCAAGCACACCACTGTGACGCTCTGGCAAGTACACGGCGCGTCCCAAACTCGCAACGCAGGAGGAATCGGATATTACCTTTGAGCCGGGACACTGATTGCGAGTACTATTACCAATGTCCTTGTGACATTCTTTAAAAAAAGTCGAAAAGGTAAGCGAAGACTATCCCATCGCATCAACGTTTCTAATAAGAGAGGTCGCCTAACCGACATCGTTCGTATGCGAAACAATGGTTTATGAAGCGCATCCTCGAGCTGCTCTATCTCGCCTGCGGTAGAGAAGCTCGGTGGTGCTCCGTTTTCTGGACTCTAGCGCAACGGTGGAGAGATGCAGCGAGGCCGGGGAGCGGGATCTCTAATCGAGAGGGCGCCGACGGCACGACGAAGCCGCCGAAACATGAGTAAAGGCCTTCGCACACTTTCGCCGCCATGCGGCGCGGCACCACGATTGCCATCGATATCGATTTGCCTCGCGAGGCGATTCTGCGTCTCTGCCCCATGCTTAAAGATAGGGCTGCCGCGTGGCGGCGAAAGTGTGCGAAGGCTGTAAGGCCTTTGTCATACCATCGCTCACCCCGAGCGACGCCTAATGATATGCTCCCATATCGATCGGGCGGCGCGATGGAATCGATATGGGTGCATATCATTAGGCGTCGCTCGGGGTGAGCGATAGTATGACAAAGGCCTCATGGTTGGCCCGTACCCTGTATCCCCCGGGACGGCTGGCATAGCATTGGAGCGCGTTTCCCGCGCCGAACTCCATGGGACGAGAGCCTTCCGCGGTGCAGTGCAGGTCTGCCGTCTCGCTGGCGGGAAGTACAAAGGCCCCCACAGAGTTCTGCGGCAGCGCCGCGGCTTTATGCTTAACCATAGGGCAGAGACGCAGAGCTCGCCGCCGGCGACGTCCCTGCCCTATCCTTAACCATAGCGGCGAGCGGCGTTGCCGCAGAACTCTATGGGTAAGTGGAACTCAGAACTGGGGGCCTTAACAGCCCCGTCGTCGTCTGTCGGCGGCGATCCGAGGACGGCGGGTGTGGCGGGCCGCGGCGAGTGGCCCGAAGCGGGGTCCCGGCGCGATTTCCGCCCATCCGCGGATGCTCAGGCGGGAGTATAACATGGGCCTCTTAGGGGGTTATTTGGGGTGCTTATCACGAATCTAACATCTGTTTTTCACGATTCGGCTGGATAATATAGATACAGTAAGGCGTAGGATTACATTCTTAAAGTTTCTGCAGGTAGAGGTTGGTATGGGTAAGTGGTCGGTTCATCGAGCTATGAAATCCGCGATGTTGGTGGGAAAAAAGAAAAGGAGTGACTGCTGCTTCTAATCGTTTATTGAATACGCTACAACCATCGCACTTTAAGCTCTCCGAAGGAGTACACTTATGAAGCGGATGTCAGATTCGTGATCAGCACCCCAAATAACTCCTCTAGGCGAACTGAACCACCATGGTTAACGGTATGGGTGGTCTCCGACGGAATCGTGAAAACGGATGTTAGATTCGTGATCAGCACCCCAAGTAACCCGCCCCCCCCCCCTCCCCTAAACGAAATTTCAGCGAAACCGGTGACCCTACCTAGATCAACCTTGCTAACGGTATGGTTGGTCTCCGGCCGAATCGTGAAAAACGGATGTCAGAATCGTGCTCAGCACCTCAAACAACCCCACTAGACAAGGTTTCAGCGCAATTTTTTTCGACCGAAGACCTGTCGGTGGAGTCGGAACGTCTAACTAGTGCCGAAAACTGTTTTAAATGGAGGCTAAAATAGAAGCCACGCAGGGCGTTACTAAGAATTTTGCTAACTGTAAAGGACACATTGACAATTTTTTCATTATCACACGTGGTTATTGTCGGGTAGTCGAAATCCTATTGGTTTGGGGCGTACTATCTGGATTGTGCTTTGGGCCTTTTCTTTGCGGTAAATCAAAGTATTCAGTGAAACGGAAGAATTTCTCGAGAAAGAATGTTACAAGGTTCTACATTGGAGCATTGGTCGCTGGACCGCTTCCTTGATGAATGGATTTATTCCTTTATGGCTACTTATACAAACCTATTCGCAAATTTTCTGTCCCAAGAGAGAGCATGGTTAAGAGCTACACCTCCTTAACGCGTACTGCGCCACAGCAACTTCAGTCTTGATGGTTCAACTGAGAAGGTGTTAGTTGTAAGACCGAAGCCTATTTTCCACACCAGTATTATTACCACAGCTTCTGACCTTAATCTGAAGCTTCATGACATCACCACATGCAGGGGCACCGACGATTCCTGTGCCAACAGACGGATCGTTTTTATCTAATGATCCAACGTTGCGCGGATTCTCATAGTGATCGATAACCTGAATGACCACATCCTATTACGCTCAGCTTTGGTCATGCACAAACCAACGATGACAGACCTTGTCATGGTAATTTGCTCGAGAAGCGAGAGCCGCGGGACCTGCTCTGGACGCGAGGCGGACAGTGTTTTTAACGAGAGACATTCTGAAAGAAGTGCAGTTGGAGGCGTGCAAAACTCCGAATACGCGTAACCGACAAGGCGGAATCGAGGCGACTGGGATCGACGGGGCCTTTCGCAACTGTGGCGCATGACCACACCGCCGCCGCTTCGTAGGCAACAACAGGTGATCTCTGACACGACTGCAGCCAAGCAGCGAAACATCGGCGTCTGCGCGCGGCTGCGTCGCGCGCTGGCGCTGGGGCGCAGCGGCTCGATGGCGCTTCTGTTGTCGCACGTGGGGCCAGATTCGTCAACGATACCGCTGGTATCATCTTACCGCGGATTCACCATACCGGCCTGCGTAGTATGTGATACAGAGAGGTCAGAGATACAGAGATACAGACACGACAGCCGATATATCGTTACCGGCTGGCAAATGGTTCATGAATCTCGCCCATGGAGAGGGGGAGACAGCTTGTGGCAGCTCTTGCCGTACGGTCTGGGTGCACCCACGTCCAACTCTGATGTTCTTGCCGAGTTGCGCCCTCTCGTCTGACGCTGTTTGATTACCCCTTTATTAAACGTTTAACCTTGCACCCCCTCGCCCACTCCATCCTTCCTTCCGCACCAACGCACGTTTCTAGGTTCTGCCCTGGTAAAGTGGGCGTATGAACAGCACCATGCAGTGAAAGCCCGGCAGCATGATGTACATTTCAACATCATTCACGTAGGAGGAACAAGACATCTGGGATTCCGAGCTTCTTGAAGGCTCAAAGAACAGCAACAGCGCCGCTTCGGCCAAGACGTTGACCATTGGGTGGGCTCGTAATATGCGCTTCTCTCCCACTCGGTGGATGATTGCCGTAACTAATGGATTGTGCCTGGTGTCAGTGTCAAACCAGGATGCGAACCAGCATCTTTGAATTGGTCGGACCTCCTCGTAAAAGCGTTGAGTGACACTTTGATCGAAGATCTGCGAAAACGACATCCTCAAAAAGTTAGTAAAGTCCAGCTTGGCGTCAAGCTGAAGCCCACCCGGCTAAATTGGCTCTACGCTTTTCATTTATTGCAAAATAAGACTAGCTGCAAGAAATGCTAGAAAGATCGTAATGTTGCAGAAAAAAGCGTACTGAGTGGGTTTGGGTCCTTATTACGATTAGTAATGGGTATAGTTGTGCTTTTTCGAAATTTTATCGAACGAATGAATGAACGAAGAAATACGACGTCAAAAACTTCCGATCGAATGATCGAGCGAATTTATTACTTACTTTGATACTTTGATGGTCCTTTTGTCGGCTGGAGGTCTTCTTAGCGGGGACCACAACTCTTCCAGACCACTCGATCTCTGGCTGCTTGCATCCAGTGAGGCAGACTCCGCTCTCTGAAAGATCTTGAGAATGAGTCTGCCCATCGCGTTGGCGGTCGTCCCAGTTGTCGTGCCCCGGGCTGGCCGCCACCGGCATCGGTAACGGTGGTCCAGACCCGAGGCCACGTGTGTGGCAGACCGGCGGGGTCTTACAGCACGCTAATGCTCTTCCCTTGCCAGCCACGCGGATACCAACTACATAGGCCCTACTGCCCCAGCCGAACCATTGGGTCGATGCTGCGATGGACGTTAGCGTCCCGTGCGCACTACGACTCTGCGCCAACTTCCCCGCACGTCTCTGCGCCCTCCCTTTCTCCCATAGTGTTGCGATCAATAAATGATATTGGACTCAACCCGTGTCCTCGCAACTTCCGCAAAATCAGTATATACACAGATTTACTAAACTACACAAGACTACTTAAAACACACACCTACGAGTCAAGCAACCTGCCCTCCTAATCTTACTACGGCAATCCCCGACAGTAGCCCGCGAGGGTCCGGCGAGGTCCTGCCTGGGGCGTGTGCCCACGTGGCGGTGCTCCTCGCCTCGCACCTGCGGTTACCTCCTCCTGGCGTCCATGCCAGGGTAGATCCTCCTCCAGCTCGGCTCTGCGCTCCTCGGGACTGCGGTGGTATCGGCTCACTCCGGCTTCGGCGACGTCCAGCGAGATGACAAAGAGAGGACGACCGGACACGACCGTCCGGGGCGGCGGCAGCAGGCGAAGAATGAGGCCCGCGTGCGCGTTCATACTCCGTCGCAGCGAATCGAGGCTGCGTATTCGACAGGCGTGCGCGGTGGGACCATGAGGGCGCGGAGACTCTGCGTCCTTGAAAAGTCGGGACGAAAGTCACGACACCAGTTGTCTCTTAGGCCCCTGTTATACTCCCGCGGGAGCTTCCGCGGATGGGCAGAAATCGCGTCGAGACCCCGCGCCGGGCCACCCGTCGCGGCCCGCCACACCCGCCATCCGCGGATCGCCGCCGACAGACGACGAGAGTGGTGTTATACTTCCCGCCCGCGGGAGGGCAGCCGTCCGCGGTGCAGTGCACCGCGGAAAGTTGTCGTCCCGCGGAGTTCGGCGCGGGAATCGCGCTCCGATGCGACGCTAGCGGCCCGGAACGACGGTTGACGGGCAACTCGGCCCCGCTCGTCCCCGCCACTGCTGAGTCACGTCGATTTGCAGCGTGTCTGCCACCTCTCGCTGCCTCTCCGCTATTTCGCGCGCCTCTACCGCCTCACGTGGGAACATGCTCTTTCTTGAGCGCTTTGCACAACCGGCGTCTCATCATCGCGTGATATATTTCCACACCAATCGTACTGTTGGTGATTTCACTGAGGAAATAAACCGATCCAGCCACAACGGTCACTGAGTTTCTGCAGGATGTTCAGAAACATGTCTGAGACTTGTCTTTTATTTGAGATAAATTCTTTAGGACACTCTCTGTCAAAGCGTTTGAAGTACTAATGGCAACATACGAATAAAAACAACTGCATCGTGTGAAGCATGAGATTACATTTGTGACCAAGCATATACCTGACTACAAAGGCAGGTGTGCTAACAGTTCCCTCACGGAATGGGCAGGATAACATGCGTAGGGCTCTTCAGAGGAGTACGACGAGGGGACGGGGTCACATTGAGAGCTAACTAGTGGGCAAGGTTGCTGGCTAAGATATCAAGGTGATTCTTACACTCTCTTGTGGTAGGTGGACGACCATCCGCCTGGAGGAACTGTCTGAAGCGTCTCATCTCATCGTGTATTTTATTGTGCCTGCAGGCTTCTGGACTTCAGATGTATCTTGTCGCCATTCCCCCATTTGCTATAGGCAGGATCTGCGATTTGGCCATAGTTAACTGTGAGGCCATAAACTGTAATAGAGCTGCCATAGCAGGGGTGCCAGTAGGAAATGCCCTTCGAAGTTTACTGTGAAGCCGTCCAACGAAGTTCGCAGATTGTCCTGCCCTTTCCGTGAGGGAACAGTTAGCTGTTTCACCATTGCCATCGGCTCTGGGGCTGTGAAAGTATGAAACCATAAATATCGTTCTCTAAACAATATTTGTTCTCATGTGTCGCCTTACCGAAGCGTGACTGTGCCATATCAGCTACTAAGCCTTGGATAACGCTGGTTGGAGTTCCCGTATAGGGTTGTGCCCTAAATTCGTTGCACCTCTCGATCACCCTACGGCGCATAATAGAACGAGAGGAGCTTCCTGGCTCACAGAAGTGGGGGCGAACCGCATTTTCAGGATCCGTTATGAAGTGTCCACTTCTCAGTTTGCAGGAAGGCAGAGTTTGATTGTACTCCTGGCGCTCTCGATCCTTAAGCGATCGGCATCCACAGCAACAAAGGTGCTGGTCTCTCCGCCTGATAGTGTCTTCCTATACGCCCACTTATAGCACAGCTGACGATCTCGAGGTAGGATATATATCGCTATATCTCTACCCCTTTGCTGTGAGGGAGCAAACATCACTCGAACCGGTTCGAACGATGCCATTTCGCAACAATGGTACTTCCAAATCCCGCCACATCTTCTTTCTTTTGGATCTCATGTGAAGTCTCTCCATCGTAGAAAAGCAATCGCATGAACTGCATGTGCGGCTAGAGATGTAGGGTCGGCGGAGGCGCCGGCACTCTTCCGTCTGGGATCTGCCCCGCCGCGATGACTCAGCATGCTCGGGGCCGAGCTGCCCCGTAATCCGGAACGACGACGACCGTCCGCGGTGCACCGTCCGTCCGCGGACGTTCCGCGGAAGCTCCCGCGGGAGTATAACAGGGGCCCTATGGTCTCTCGGGAGCCATTCTGTGACACGGAGACTCCATCTATCGTCCTTTCGTCAAAGCAGGTGTCCGGCCCTGCGATATTTAGACTTCTTCATGTACTGCAGCGAGTCTGCTAATTGCGACTTCCCCCGTAGCTCTGAGCTTCGTAGGCCTTCTTGCCATTGCTGACGAAGGCTTGTCCTCAGAAGACATCTCTCCAGTGCATGATGCGTAGTTTGCATCGCTCTTGCGATTGTCTTGTTGTCGGGCCAGGTTTTCGTCGCGTAACTCGTAAGGCAGTACAGAGGCGTTGAATATCGAGGCCCTGAGGCCGGGATCCTTGACCTGATCGGTGACTTCGCGAATCGAACTGAAGGCTGCCCATGCTGCGCGTCTCCTGCGGGCGATTTCAGGAGCGAGGTCGTTATCCATGTTCAGCTCACTCCCCAGATAGACGTAGGTGTCGACCCGTTGTAGAGCGACTCCATTTAACCTTATGAATCCCGTGTCACAACACTGGTTCACCATAAATTGCGTTTTGGACATATTCATGTCCAATCCAAGCTTCATACCTGCCACATTGAGCTCGATCAGCATTTTCTCGACTTCTGCCGTGCTGGTAGAGATGAGAACATTATCGTCGGCGAAGCGAAGGTTGCTGATCCGTTTACCGTCGACAAGGTAGCCTTTATCGTCCCAGTTCAAGTCTTTCATGGCATCCTGGAGTGCCGCTGTGAATAGCTTGGGAGAAATCGTGTCTCCCTGCCGTACTCGTTTCCCGATAGAAATTTTAAGCTTTCGATCGAACAGCTGGATGGTAGTCGATGTGTTCGAGAAGCATTCGTCGAGAAGTCGGATGTAGGGCGATGGTATACCAGCGTGCACAAGTGCGTTCAAAACGGCGTTGATTTCCACAGAGTCGAACGCTTTATTAGTCGAATTTATTTGATGTGGAAAATTTCCGAACGAATGAAACATCGATGTCGAAAGTTTCCGAACGAACGAATGATCGAATTTGTTCGACGTCGAAAATTTTCGAACGAATGAACGATCGAATTTATTTGACGTCGAAAATTTTCGAACGAACGAACGATCAATTTATTCCATGTCGAAAATTTTCGCTAAACAGGAATCTGAAGTTCGTTTTCGGAGTATGGATTGCCATCAATCGATATGGATCAAATTATGATTTTTTGTGGATGTCTAGTTTGACATGATTGTCATGCTCCTGCCTGGGAGTAAGTCATGCTCCTGTCTGGGAGTAAGGGTTCACAAACCTTTATTATTAGTCTATAATATATACAACAACCATCTAGCAAGAATGCAGTTAGGGAGACTGCCAACCTTCCAACCCATGTAGGGGCGTGGCTTGCAGAGGCGGTCGCCACTACACCGTGACATGCCCTTCCTTTCGAATTTGTCGGCCTCGACAAAAATATACAACACAACAATTTTTAAATAACAACAAAAACAAATATTCACTCCAATGATGAATTAAAATGATGGGTCGATGGAGGTAGAGACGATTATGGGAGGATTCCTTCCAGTTCGCACAGGGCGAAATTTGTGCATAAGCCTAGGGCCAGGTCATAGGGCCTCCGGATCATATGCCTTCGAGGCATTGCTCGAATCGCTGCCCGCATACTGCCACCGGCCTTGCTTGGAGCCACCGCATCTCTAGAGCCGTCAACCATCGCATCGCTAGGGCACGTTTTATCGGCGTGACCCACATTGGCGACCAGGTTTCAGTCCTTGTTCGCCATCTTTGCCATCGCATCAACTTGCTCCTGACAAGTCAAAAGTGCTTGTCGGAGTTCTCGTACCTCTTCTTCCAAGATACCAGTTCGAGCACTGGTATCTTCGCATAGCTCCTTCAAATATTGATTAGATATCGTTATGAATTTGGTTTATGTTAAATCGTTATTCTACCAATCGTTATTTTTCCGACCTTCTGGTGAAAATGTTTAAAGTTACCTCGAAATGAGTTTTTGCGGGAGTGTATTCACTGTCGTAATCATAGTCCGAATTTCCTTATGTCCTTATCAGTTCTACGGACATCGTTATATTCTGTAAAATGTCAAAAACATTTCGAAATCGTTATGACTTTACCTTTTGGTAAATGACGCGGCTTAGAACAAAGCTTGCTATTTCGTTATTCATTTTCTCCCAGTAAAATAGTACGTGAATCTTACTGCAAGGTATTTTTACTGCTCAAGTAACCTCCGGCAAAGGGGTTTTCGTGATTCTGCTACAAAATCTCTTTTTGGTGACATTCGTCTACTTTACCTAACCGAATATTTTCCCCTTCGTTATAATATAGGGCGTTATTTTGAATGCAATAGATTTTTATGCCGTCACAGTGACTTCTCAGTTGTGCGGAAATTCATTAGAATAATCCCGATATCGACCGTAATCATGTTGGTCATCATAATTTCTCACGTAATTGTGAGAAGCGTTATTTCTAGGGATTTGAGAATCGCGTCTGTGATATCCACGTGGGCTTCGAATTCCTCCGTTATTGTAGTAACCGTTATCGTTATAGGACTGAGGACTACGTTCGTGATATGCCCTATTACTGTTCCAACGGTGAAAAATTTGGCGATGCACTAACAGCAGGGTATGGCGATTGATTCCACTCTTGACGCTGGTAGTTCCCTTGATTTTGGTAATTTCGATGTGGGCAGCTTTCACTAATGTGTGCGTTTTGAACGGCTTCCGCGATCGCATTTACTAGGGTGTTATCAATTATTCCTCTCTCACGCGTCACAATTTCAAGAAGATGACTTTCGTTTTCTGCAATTTGTTGCAGATCCTTGAAAGTCTGGGATGACTGCCTTTTTTTCATTACCGCTATTCGAAGATTTGTAGTAAGGCCGCGCACAAATGTTTCACACATTATTTCTTCAATGGCGATGGGATTGCTTTCGGCAAAAGCGTCGGCAACTAAATCTCTCACCCGTGGACCATAAATGATCACGTTTTCATCGGGTTCCTGCTTTACGTGATAAATTTTTGCTTTCGCCATTTCGACATAGTTAGGGCTACTAAAATCTTTTTTCAACTGGTCAACAACCTTTCTGTAATCCAGCTTAACATCGTTATCTTAGTTCTCGTATTTTATTTTGGCTGCTCCGCTTAATTGCAGAGGAATGAGCCTCGCCAGCTTCTGCTCGTCATATCCCGCTGCATTGGCTTTTTCGTTCATCTCTCTAACAAACTTCACCACTGACATGTTAGTTCCGTTATAATTCGGCCAGCACTGCAATGCGGGAAGAAACAAATCCGCTATATTGACCCGATTATTAGGAGATCTGTCTAAGCTCCCAACAGATCCCCGATTAATCCGTTATCAGATCTCGCCATGTTCGAAATGAGCAACCGTTCTGCTATTTCTCGTGATTCGTTAATAATTCGACTCGTTAGTTTCGTCTGATTTCTTTGCTCGGTGCGAGCAAACCGTTTCTCAGCTGGTGAGCTGTTCGGCACTAAATGAGTACCCGTTATGTTGATGAATCGCTATTAAGATGAAGAAATAGGAGACAGGAAGAGAGCTGAAGAAGTAGTAAGCAAAGAACGAAATTGCACACAATCGTCCAACCGCAGTCACGAAAACGTAGTGTCTGTTAGATGACCTCAGTATGGGTTACCATCCTCTATTCCTTTCGAGTGGGATTATCATAGCCTCGTTGACGCCGCTATTCTTAAGTGGGTACTTATGTGAGCTCTGATAGACATCCTTGAGTCTATACTTAAGCCACGTTTCGGCTCCTTTGTAATGCCGACATTACCTAGTATACGGTAGTGCGGCAAATGGGCGAAGTTCTATTAACATCGGGTAAAAATAAGTCTAAAAAATAACTTTTTTGGTTATTTTTTCGGTTTTTTTGGACGTCCTATGTACAGATAATATACAAGCTAGCGGTGGCATGAATGGCAGAGTGAACTGTAGCAAATGAATAGTGAGGTTAAAAATCGAAGATTAACAACATGAGCTATAATTTAGTCGTTTTGATAAACTAATAGTGAAAGATTTGATTAAGCTATTAACGAAATAACGAAAACATGAATGCAAAGAAATCATCTAGGACGTGCGCAAAAGGAAAAATCGGAAAAGTACGAGGTTCACAACGGAGGTAGTTTGCACTCGGCAGTGACTCATGTGAAGAACGTACTTTCCGCACACTTAGTGTTTTTGGAGACGCCAGGTCGGAAAATACGATATTCGCTTTAAATCGCTGTCGCGAATAGCGAAAATCGTACTTTTCGCAATCGATAATTAGAGTTTAAAAAATAGCATAGAGTAAGCGGCTAAAATTCTTTGAAAATAGTAATAGTAATCCTTTGAAAAATAGCTGTTAAGTTACATGCTCTGCCTCATTCATGCGCCATGATGAAAACAGACGAAAAAGTGGAAATGATTAAAATCATGCTCAGTACAAAAAAAAAAATCATGCCAACATGCTTCTTGAGAAATGTGCAATGTGCATGCGGTGTGGTGTGTATATCTCGAGGTATAAATACGTTGTGATGGCCGTCAAAACGGAGTCTCCCTTACTGCTAATTTCTTTTAGAAATTTTGAGCAAAAGTCCAAAAGGATCTCCCAGTGACCTCCATGTCATGCTCCTGCCTGGGAGTAAGTCATGCTCCTGTCTGGGAGTAAGGGTTCACGAACCTTTATTATTAGTCTATAATATATACAACAACCATCTAGCAAGAATGCAGTTAGGGAGACTGCCAACCTTCCAACCCATGTAGGGGCGTGGCTTACAGAGGCGGTCGCCACTACACCGTGACATGATAGTACTAAGATTTTCTGCTTCTTCATAAAAACAACAGATCTTCGAAATAATATTCAACTAGTACTAGTACACAGCAACTGCTTCACGTGAAAGCTAATATCTAATATTACCTAACATCCTAAAGTACTCTTTAGTGTTCCTTCATAGGCTTATTTGCAATCTATTATTGAAGGTCAATCTACAAAAATGTCTGCCTTTGAAAAAATCTACAATTTATTATATGTCGAATTGACTACCAGCATGGTACAATCACGAGAAGTAGTATTGGAAAGAATATTTCTTTTTCAATTCTGCTTCGACATTGATGCTTGACCATCTTTCATCCTAAAATCTGCTTCCCTGGATCCAGGAGAGTTACAGAAATGTATAAAAATTGAAAGAAGGAAGAATTCCAGTACAGGTCTAGAAAAGGGGGTGAACCCTCGTTTTCTTTCATACAATCGTAGGGATTTAAAGTCTTTTAAAGCGGAGATATTAAGCTCAGGCACAGATCATAAAGCCGTGGAAACTCATGGAAGCCCGTTTCAGCTATAGTAAACCCTTCAGATTTGAGAGAGGTAGTAGGATTACAACGTGAAATACTAGAAGGAATACTGGTGGAGGTCTAGAGCGGATCCCTCGCTTTAGACCTCCACCAGTATTCCTCCTAATATTTCACGTGGCGTCAATTTCGCTGTTCACTTTCCGACGAGGTGATGGGTTCCACTTCTTGTCCGCCCTCCTCCTTCTAGCGTACCTTCGCATTTCCGCTGCAGACCATGATTTGCACTCTCTGAAGGTTTCCAAGCAATCGCTTATTGATTTCGGCAAATATTTGACTCTAAACCCACCTCCCCAATTCTCTATTTTCGTTCGCCTCTGTCAACAGGAGTAGTCGTACGTTCCCACCACTTAATCGGTCCAGCCGATGTGATCTATGGTCACAACGTAGATCATATCGGCTGGTGTGATCTACGTTTGTGACCGTTGATCAAACCAGCCAAACTAAACGACCATTCAATATCTTGATGCTTTTGCAATCAAACTGAATACTATACTTGTGCTCGAATAATCGAATTCGAATAATCATTCGAATAATTTATTCGAATTCGATTTTCGATTATTTGATTATTCGAGTTTCGCAAATTCGAATAATTATTCGAATTCGATTATACGAGTTTCGTAATTTCGAATAATTATTCGAATTCGATTATTCGAGTTTCGCAAATTCGAATAATTATTCGAATTCGATTATTCGAGGTTGGAAAATTCGAATAATTATTCGAATTCGATTATTCGAGGGTCGAAAATTCGAATAATTATTCGAATTCGATTATTCGGGGTTCGAAAATTCGAATAATATTCGAATTTCGAATACTTGCTTGTTTCGAATGTGACATAATGATGATCTTTGCAAGCGACGTTCATTCCGGTGACGACTGTTTTCGATAGCACACCGCCGAGGATCTCGCCGTTACGAAAACGACTACTAGTGTATTTAGTGTACCGCACTAGATCTTGTTCAAAATAGGTCTACTAGGGGTAATCTGCCATGGGAAGAACGAATATCATAGTCGTTTTTTGCGGAAATGCTTTATAAGCCAATTATATTAAGTTCAAATCGCCCTAGGCCTTGCGAAATAGCGCGCGCTGGTAGGAGGCGCAGAAACCGCCCCATACACTAGTGCTCGAAAACGCATTCAAATATTTATTTATTTATTTATTTTTATACGTGGGTATAAGTATAGGGGGTATATATATAAGTTAGGGGGTATATACATATATAAGTTCACATATGATTCAAACACAAGATAACAGGTGACTAAATAAGTGACTTGTGGCTTGCGCAATAACGCAATACCTCAAAAACAACATCAAACTACAAAGTTTTCTGGTGATACCCGTCAACTAGTCTTTCAAATTGCCTTTGGGTGTTTGGTATATTGTTTTCCTTTGCAGGCTTCAAAAATTCAACCCCTGCTTTATATGTGAAAAATGCGGATCTTACCTTGCTTTTGCTCTGGGAAGTTGAATTTTCCATTGAGTACCTCTTGTAGGAGAAGAAGAGACCGAATAAAACTAGAGGGCACCGTACCATTTATCAACTTGTAAATCATGACTAGATCATATTTTTTCTATTATACGATACGCAAGAGCACGTTAGTTAAGGATCATCTTCCTGGGCAATGTCAAAGGTGCCGTGGTATGCTGTTGTAATTGTAATATATCCGTGAACTCCTATCCAAAATTTCCCAGTGAAGCTGATCCGCACCAATTCAATTCTAGCTACTTCTCTTTTGCATTAATACTAAACACAGCGGTACCGTAGTGCAGGTGTAGTACAAGTTCTAGTTCAGTGCTAGTACATAGTACAAGTGCTCAGTCACGCACTTGCTGTTGATGTTGCAGTATCACTACGCCAAGGACAATCAATTCAAGCTGCTTGCTATACCAACTCAGCCTTCTTCACTCCCTAGCAGTACAGATGGCAATATTTGAGAACCCTATTGTGCTAACCTTACTGGGTGCGTGTAGCGCAGCCGGAGGAGGTGCTGGCTGTCGCGTGCACCCGATACCAGGTTCCTGGTTTGGATTTCCCGCCCAGGCCAACCAAGCCTTCCATCCTTCCGGGGTCAGTGAACTGGTAGTAGACTTACCTGGGAAGGAGAGAGCGCAGACTTGTTCATCGGCTGGCCACGGCAAGTCATGTATGGCCAGATACGCATTCAAATCGCCTCCACGATATCCCGTAGAAGTAGAATGCTTGGCGCATCCCAAAGGGGATTGAGTACTGCCGTCCTTTATCCTTATCCTTTATTGTGTTCCACCCTTGATCAGGTGAGTAGTTTTATGAAGCCAGTATGAAGCCATCCAGCCCTCCCCCCCCCCCCACCACTACGCTTAATATCGGCATCTCCAGAAGGTTCAGTGATGTCGAATCTTCTTCTGATCAGTGCCTTCGTCCCCAAGGTCATTCGACGACCCACTTGATGCCCCAAAGCACGGTCCTCCACTTCACTCTAGCCCCAAATTGACTGCAGGCAGCTCCACTCCCCATCCTCGAACAGTGGACCTCAGGCAAAAATTGAAATTCTCTACAGGTATTGAGCTTCTGATCGATTTTGATCCTACGACAAAATGCCTTTTTGTCGGAACCGATCGTTCCCAGCGCTTCTATTAGGTTGGTGCAAAAGTGATTAAGTTTTTTTTGTTTTCCTTGTTTCAACACTATTTTTAACAACAAACTAAGACCATTTCATAAGGTATTATACATTGTTAGGAAGGTTATTATATGCGCTTTCTAAGTATGTATTAGGCTGTCCGGAAAGCTCTCAGCATTTTGAGTGAACTACCATAACTTTCTCAAATCTTATCGGGTTTAGTCGAATCAGCACACTGTTACCGACGGGCCAACAGTCGACTTATTCCATCAGCGAAAAAATTATGTGGTGAGATTGAGATTTTTGTGATGAGATTCGACAAAATCCATGAAAGCTGTTTTGGCTTAGTCCTGATTGGTGAAGGTTCTACAGCGAGAAAGTTCTGGAAGTGTTTGAAAGGGTGGTAGTCGGTTGGTGAGAGGTCTGGAGAATATGGCGGGTGAGGCAGAACTTCAACCCTTAATTCGTTCAATTTTCGAGTAGCGATTTGTGAAACGTGTGACGTTATCGTGCCAAAGAATCGGGCCTCTTCTGTTGACCAATGCTGGCTGAAGTTAATGCAGTTTTCGGTGCGTTTCGTCGATTTCCTTCCAGTTGGTGTCTGCCGTGATCGCCTGGCCTATTGCCAAAAAGTTGTAATGGATCACACTAGCCGCCGACCACCACACAGTCACCATCACCTTTCTTTGTTGGAGGCTAGCCTTTGGAAAATGTCTATGGGATACATCGGACTCCAACCACTGCCTGGAACGTTTCCTGTTATCATACAGAAACCACTTTTCATCACAAGCGATGATTCGATCCCGAAACGGGTCAGTTTTGTTGCGTAAAAGTAGAGAAGAACAAACCTCGAAACGTGACTATTTTTGCCGCTCACTCAACTCGTGGGGCATCCACTTTTTGAGCTTTTTCACCTTCCCAAGGCGTTTCAAAGCATCTTCGAGGCTGAAATCTCCGGTCCAAGATTTACTGAACCACTGACATACAGTGCTTTCTCCAGAACTATTAGGCCCCACACTTGGTTGATTTGTCGGGCTGTCTCGGCTGCGGATTGTCCCAATTTGAAGTTAAAATTAAATATCTTTCCGAATTACTCCTTCGACATCCTTCAAAAAGCCCTTTAAGAACAAAATTGTAATAAAAAGTTGAAACATAATTTATTTAGCCAGATAGAGCGAAAAATTCTGTACAGAAAGTAGCATTAATGCGCAATGCAAGTTGAATTTTTACTCAATAATAGACGATGATGAACAAACAGTAACAAGAACAAACAGTAGTAACACAAAACGCTGAGAACTTTCCGAACAACATAATATATGGAACTTGATTTAAGTCGGTTGTTTAAAATAATTTGGTTTTTATTTTTAGATGTCCAAACGCGATTTTCGTAAAATTTTGGCTGATGTCGGGGAACTTCTTTTTGATTCAGCCACTAGGCAAACGCGCCTGTTATCATAAAGTGTTTATCTCTCATCGGATGTCACAATCCGATCGAGAAACGGATCGTTGGCATTGGGCAAAAGATGGGCCGACGATATCTCAAGACGACGATTTTTCTGACTTTCGGTCAATTTAGTTTCTTGGCCTTCCCAGTTTGCTTCAAATGGCGAACAACTGTAGTGTGATCGACGTCGAGATCCTCGGCAATATCTTGCGTGGTTTGCGCGGATCGGCTTCGACTGACGTCTTCTATGGATCATTATCAACGGCTCTCATGTGGTTCGTCTTCGAGGCTGGTGTTGCCGGCACGAAACTTTTGGAACCATTTCGTACTGTGCATTCGTTGATCCTTCCCTGGTCCCATACTTCGTTTATATTTTGAGCGGTCTGAGCGGAAGTCCGGCCCAGTTTCAACTCGCAGAAGTAAATTTGACGAAAAACGCGTTTAGACATCTGAAAATAAAAACCAAATTATCTTTTTAAATAAGCGATTTGAATTAAATTCCATATATATATATACATAAGAATCGCGTATAATGAACTCTCCAACAATGTATAACACCTTATGAAAAGTCTTATGGTTAGTTTGTTGAAAAATAGTGTTAAAACCAATAAGGCAGAAAACCTGCATTTCTTTTGCACCAATCTAATAATGCTAAGTTGAACAGAAAATTTTTCCACACGGGACCGTTACGGCAGAGACGGGCTGCCTAGCTGTCATTGACATACAAACAAAGAAGCATCACTTTCAAGCTACAATCAACAATATTGATCGATATTGACCTCTTGATCAAAACCTTTCACTCGCTCTAAAGCACACGTTTTTTGCATTCCTCCGTCATTACTCAAGAAGGTTGTTGCATCATTAGCTATACTTACCAGTTGGTTAGTACATTTTTGATTCCATTCGGTAAAGAATATAATTTGTCTACAACACCTCTTCATCTTGAAACAGCTTGGCTGTTCGAAAATAAAATGGCCCATGCACTGTACTACCGAGGTCGAAAAAATAGTTATTCATACTTTTCTACGAATTGGGTTGCTCATCACGAATCTGACATCGGTTTCTGAATTTCCGGTTTCTTATGGCAGGTTAACTCTTTCACGACACGCGTATTTTTCCCGCGCGCCGAGTGAATACGGTTTTTGGCTTGCTTAATGTGGAAATCAAAAATGCTCACCTCTCCACTTACAAGGAGCTCGAAGAACGTAAATGACATTTGTTGCCATGCTTTTGTTCAAAAATGCGTTGGAAATGGCGAGAAAAGCTCTCACTGACGATAAATCGCAAAACGCGAAACGCAATAACAATGGTGTGTGCGGGAATCGAACCCATGACCACTCTCTGTGAAGCGAGAACTCTTCCGCTGCGCCGCCGCCTAAGGTGGCCAGGCCGCTAACGACAATGCTGATTGCGCAACACTGTATCCACGCTGCATCAACACACGCGGCACACATTCCGCAGACTTTGGGCAGCTAGTGCTTGCTTATGAAATCCGTTTGGCAAATTTGGTATAAATATTTGTAATCAGCGTTTCGATCTCTTTCACAAGACGTAGGTATGTCCGAAGTTCCATGGGAAGCTGAAGGCATTCCGCGGTTAGTGGTTCCTCCTTTACGGGTCTCCCGTACTCTTTCAAATTGCCAAGCACGTTGGACGACGTCTACGGCACGTCAGCAGAACTCCGACCAACTTTGGACGACGTTTTCGGCATGTCTGTTGAACACTCACCCACGTTGGACGACGCCTTAGTTAAACGAAAAATCTCACTGTCCTTATTATGTGTGAAGTTTATTCGATTATTCGATTTATTCGGATATTCGATTATTCGTTCGTTCGAATAACTGAAAAATTGGGTTATTCGATTATTCGGAAATTCGAATAACCGAAAAACAGGGTTATTCGATGATTCGGAAATTCGAATAACCGAAAAACAGGGTTATTCGATTATTCGGAAATTCGAATAAGCGAAAAATGGGGTTATTCGATTATTCGGAAATTCGAATAACTGAAAAATTGGGGTTATTCGATTATTCGTTCATTCGAATTTTCTAAAAATGGGGTTATTCGATTATTCGGAAATTCGAATAACCGAAAAAATGTGGTTATTCGATTATTCGTTCATTCGAAAATTTTTGGAAAAGCACAAGTATACTGAATACCTTCCGAACCAAAACGAGCTTTCATTAAATTAAGCTCCCCGGAGCCTCTCTGGTTACAATATGTTTTGCTCAAGGAAAATCTGGTACGATTTCTTTGAAATTTATTAGCTCACGTTTTTCATTAAGCGAAGAAAGGCAGCAATCATTTAGTGCATTGAAATAAAATACCACGCCATGCACTTGACTATACAGGGTGTCTCAAAAAATGTATACACTGTTTGAAATGTGATAACTTTGCTTATAGTAAAGGTACAAAAAAATTAAGGGCTCATCATCATCATCATCATCATCATCATCATCATCATCATCATCATCATCATCATCATCATCATCATCATCATCATCATCATCATCATCATCATCATCATCATCATCATCATCATCATCATCATCATCATCATCATCATCATCATCATCATCATCATCATCATCATCATCATCATCATCATCATCATCATCATCATCATCATCATCATCATCATCATCATCATCATCATCATCATCATCATCATCATCATCATCATCATCATCATCATCATCATCATCATCATCATCATCATCATCATCATCATCATCATCATCATCATCATCATCATCATCATCATCATCATCATCATCATCATCATCATCATCATCATCATCATCATCATCATCATCATCATCATCATCATCATCATCATCATCATCATCATCATCATCATCATCATCATCATCATCATCATCATCATCATCATCATCATCATCATCATCATCATCATCATCATCATCATCATCATCATCATCATCATCATCATCATCATCATCATCATCATCATCATCATCATCATCATCATCATCATCATCATCATCATCATCATCATCATCATCATCATCATCATCATCATCATCATCATCATCATCATCATCATCATCATCATCATCATCATCATCATCATCATCATCATCATCATCATCATCATCATCATCATCATCATCATCAGCAGCAGCAGCAGCAGCAGCAGCAGCAGCAGCAGCAGCAGCATCATCATCATCAGCAGCAGCAGCAGCAGCAGCAGCACAGCAGCAGCAGCATGACAGTTGCGTTCCTATGATAATAAAAAGATGCGCAGATTGAAGAGGCGCGTTTGACTCGAAAACCGTCTACACGCATCACGTTTGTTTATACTGAATAAAGCCTGAAATTATGAAACTTGTGGCCGTCCCAAGATTGCATGGCACATGTAATGCTGAAGGACTATCTGTCTATAAGTTGACCGCAACTTTTATGACACTATGTTTGCTTGTGCTGGAGTAGCTTTCTTTTAAGGATGCCGACAAGGATCTGGAAGATATGGTACCGAGCGACTCCGATGAGAAGGAGTTCCTCTCTAATGTGCCCTACTCAACTGTAACAGACGCGTTAGCAATGTTCAAAGACGACGAGTTGGTAGCGGAACCCGGCACAAAATTCAGGTCTGCTTTTCGCCACTGAAGTCGCTGCTGATGCTGAAGGGAAGCGAAATTTATTTGCCATAGTTGGCTATCAGGGTCTGTAGGCTTTAAGTTGGAGGCGACGAAAAGTGGAGCGCTTGGTTCAGATATACAACTCACGGCTTCACTCTTGTCAGCGCTGTTCTTGAGAAAGTGTCCGGAAAGGAATTTAAGAAGCTGGTGGAGGACCTGACATTCCAGTTAGGAATGGGTCATACCATACTAGACACCAATAATCGTATCGTTCCGCACCGGGCGAGGTAAGTTCCCGAGCTCTGGTATGTTCGTTTCATTCTCCTTCTACAACGCTATTCGTTCAGTTATTACAAGCGCAACAAGAAGCACATGCTCGAAAACTGCCCTGAAGTAGACAATTCCTACAAATGGGCAGGTGGCGGACTGCTTTCAAACGTGACGGATCTCCTCATCTTCGCCAACGCCATGCTTTTTAGGTTGGGTTTTTGATCTAGATGTGCTTTCTAATGGGTAGAATAAGCACACGCATACACTCCCTTTGACGAGAGGCTGTAGAGTTTGCTGTGACTGTAGGTAGCAGCGCATTTCGTTGGGGCTCGGTTGGAAAGTTATGAGGAAGTATGTCCGTGTTCTGTTGTCTCCGTTACGCTTCCGAATGAGAGCGGTAACCAGGGAACTGTCTCAACGGTACATCGGAATGACAGAACGAATACTATGGAGGGAATCTTCATTCTTCAAATAGTCACAAAATATGTTTGTTTTTGCCGAATCCTTGACGCAAACGAATGGGACACATCAGAAATGTGTAATAGTTAAGGGTCCGCGAGATCGAACTCACCACGGAGGCATAAATCGCATCTGGCGTGGACTGGGTGGCGCGGGGGTAGGGTTGTCGCTTCATAGCACGACGTCAAAGGTTCGGTTCCCGAACTGTGTCTCATCTTTGCACTTTTGCTCAAGTGTCGAATCTCTTTGGGAAACGCTATCTGAAAGTTTTTATTGAGTTTGCTGTGGTACGTTTTCGCTGTATCTGTCGACACCTCGCGATACACCAGCAATGTTTCAAATATGCAAAATGGATGAGATATGAAACTTTCATCCAATAAATGGCCCTCAATGTCAAAGTAAGGCATTTTAAAGTGGGAACATGAAGCAGCGAAAGGAAGGTAGGATATCGCTATATATCCAATTTATTAGGGTGGGCGAGGTGAGCACCACTACAATGCACTGTAACACCTCTACAGCGTCTGCGAATCCACCTAGTGATACTGAAGCGTGCATCTCCACTGGATGCTGTCCGTTCGAGAGACGAGATGAAGTCGGCGCAGATGATAGTAAGTATCCCACAGGACTTTGAACGACAGCTGGAAAGCGACGAAATGAAGAAGCTGGAGGTAGTGGAGGAAGAAGACCACGACTTCCAACCAGAAGATGTGCCCATGTCACGCCGCCGGTCGCCAGTGAACGCTCAATCACGTTTTCGGGTGAACCTTTCATAGGAAGGCATCTTCAAGGCGTGCAATTTGTATGAATTCCATGATTCACTACACCCCGTGAAGACGGAAATAATGATCTCTTTCTTTGAGCATGTACTTTTTCCACAAATGAACGACAACTGTAAGCTTCCTCTCGATTCCTGGAGCGGACTCTCCAATCACGCGGCGATCCGTTACCTCATACCATCTGGGAAGACTTCGGACAATACCGCCACATGCCACCAGTCAAGTACAGCCGTCGAAGTGGGCTTTTTTAGCCACATGAACTCTCTCATCAAGCGATTCCACTCGCATCTCTTTCTCCTCGAGCTCCCCTTAAACTTGCAGAAAAGGAGTAATATCTCGAAGGTAGGAATTGAGATGGCACGGAACTCAAACTCGTATTCATAAATTTGAAGGTGATGTCGTTGGGGTATCGACTGTTGCTTCAACCTCGCCGGGAAGGGCTGATTGAGTTCGCGAGGTACAAAGCTGATTACTTGGCGACAGATCAACCGAACGAGACGTAGCTCGGGAATCGAACTTTCGATGTCATCATTGAAGCAGTACCCCACCATAGCGCCACCCAGACCACAACAATAGGTCGTTGCGCCTCCGTGGTTTGCTCGTTTGCCTCAAGGATTCGGCACGAACAAAACATGTTTTTTTTTACTATTTGAAGGATCTAAACGCTCAGGGAAGCAGGGAAGCAAGATTTGACAAGTGAGTTGGAAGATCGTCTGCCTGTGTGTCGATAGCCACCACACACGCCAGGCTTTTCGATCACAAAGGTCTTACACAAAAACACCGAAGTCAGGGCTGATTCATCCTAGGGGTAACCTACAGGGTGCGGCGTTTAAATAGGCAAACAAACTTTCCCTTTTCGAATAAATTTTTAGAAAAACGAATGAAATAGAAGGTTCCTCGCACACAAATAGTTACTCAATACATCCTCCTTCAGCCGCCCTCCATCTTGGCCTGAAGCGGTCGCACACTCTCTTTAAAAAAACGCTGTCCATATTTGTGAATGCTGCCTCAACAGCGGTGCGAAATTGGATGTGACATTAGGGGGTGCCTCGCCTTTTCAGCAACCCTTTCGACCAAACACAATGGCCCAGGGGACTCAAATCCGAGCTACTCGAGGCCAAAACTCCTTAGACCAAAACATGTCCAAGTTACCGCACAGCCAGTTTTAAACTAAATGGCTCGTGTAGACCGGTGCGCCGTCCTGCTGGAAGACATAGGCCTCCCTGTGGCTTCAGTCACCATCCACGGTTCTACTGCAGTCTGCAAAACTCGCAGATAATCTTCCTAGGTGACAGTTTGTCCTTTGTCAAAAAAAAATGTGGCGGCATGACGTCACCCTCACTGGACCCAATACCTAAGGCGTGAACACTTGTTGGAGATTTTGTTCCACCAACAATCGGGACATCTTCGGGATCGGGGCAAGCCAGTGAGGATTCTTACGGTTGATCTTCGTTTTTTTATCAGAACATTTTTCATCAGAAAAGAATCTGATTCTCCCGCCGCTTCATTTTTCAAAGAACTCATGGTCAGTAGTAGGTGGCAGTGGGCAACCCGATTGGTTCTGGCAGATCTCTCGCACCTTTACTGCGTACTATTTTTATTTGAGGTGCTGATCACGGATATGACATCCAATTTTAAAACTTTGCTCGATGGCGGCAGGTTACGGGTGAGTAAAGATGTGTACTTCAGTAGAACAGTTTTCTCCACCCTTCGACCTATTTTCCAAACTTTGACTCTGGACGGAAAGTAGTGCACGACAATTCATATTTTAGAGGAGGAATGACAGATTCGTTGTCAGCAACTAAAATAATTCTCATAGGCGAAGCGAACGCATGGAGCGCAGTCGGAAGTGCCGGCTGCTGCTCACTGCAGTAAAGGCCAAACACGCACTCAGACCGCCTCCACGATATAACGGATAAACGTCAGGCCACACTAAATAAAGAACCACCTGGAAATTCCATGCGCCACAATACACGCTAGCTAACAATCTAGAAACCGAGATTTCAAGAAGAGAGGAACTGATGGCATCTTTCATTACTGTTGCTTTTCCTTCCCCAAGCCGCTCTTTTCCTCCTGCTCAGCTGTGGCGCTAGGTCGTTGGCTAGGTTGATTTCGCGACCCAGATACACGCAGCTGGAGCATTTGGAGATGTTCGTTCCGTTGAGCGAGAATGGAGACATCAGAGACCCGCACGTTCCTCATGAACATCGTCTACATAGGATTCAGCTGAAGTCAAACGTTCCCACATACACAATCGAAGTCGGCCAGCATTCGCTCCGCCTGGCTGATGCTCGGTGTTATAAGCACGATGTCGTCAGCGAAGCGAAGATGATGTAGTTGCCGGCGTCGACTTTCACTCCCATGTCTTCCCATTCTAGTTCGCGCATGACGTTTTCGAGGGTGGCGCTGAAGAGCTTCGGGGATACGGTATCCCTGTGCCGAACCCTTCTATTCACGTCGGTGATGACGTTGTTGTAGAAGGTGAGATCTTGGTTGTGAACCCACTGTACAACTCTCGAAGGACTCTAATGTACTGAGTAGGAACGCCCTGAGTGAGCACGGCTTCGACGGCCACTTTAGTTTCGACGGAGTCGAATGCCCTCTTCAGATCGATGAACGTAAGGCATAGCGGCAGCTTGTACTCTCGCGACACTTCGATGAGCTTCGCAATGGTGTGTATGTGGTCGATCGTGCTGAGTCCTCTCCGAAATACTGCTTCTTCCTATGGCTGTCGCAGCGCCAGGGTGTTGATGAGCGTTGGCGGGAGGCTCCTCATTCGTCCTTCCCATTGCTGCAGAAATGGGGGCTCTTTCGGGGTCAGGGGAATGAGGTCCTTTAGTGCTGCTGTGTTTGACTGGAGTACATACGGGTAGCTAGTCAGGTTCTGTCGTGCGGGCGAAGATCTCCGGGCAGCCAGAGAGACTGCCCGAAGGGACGGGGCGAGACCTAAGGCGACCTCGAATCGCCTTAGGTCTACACTCTCGGGTTTACACTTGCGCCGCTGCGCGGCGCGGCACGATGCTCGGGATGAATATCGACCGGGCGGCGCGAAAAATCGATATCTATAACGATCGTGGTGCAGCGCCGCGTAGCGGCGCAAGTATAAACTAGGGCTTACATGTACTCCCAGTCTACCGAGTACAAGCTTTTTGGCCACAGTTACAATCTGCACAGGCGCAAACACATCCGCGCACACTGTGCGTGAACATGCCGCTCCTACGCACAAGGAACGCGTTGACCCGACACAGCGGGAGCAAGGAGTCCATCCCCTGCATCCCACCTGCGCCTCTGGACAGCACACGGTCGCACTTACGATTATATTCTGTACCCACCCCTTTACTTACTCATATTCACCATAACCTACTGCAGTCTGTCGTTGCACAGAAAAGGGTTGGCAGATTGGTGATCAACATCCCAAATAACCTTATAAATGAACTTTAGCCGAAAAACGTTTTTCGACCTTTTGTGGGATACGATACAATATCCCCTACAGCTTTCAACACGTCACTGAAAGGGTTCGCGGGATGTTCATTGACCCCTCCACCTAGTAAGGTGATTATTTATGGCACTGATCCCCCATGTTCAATTTATTATAGGTGGTGAGGTCACGGTCATCAATCTCGCCCAGAAAGGTTATTTAAGACGCTGATCACTTACACTTATATGGGGACCGTTTTAAAAATCCAATTGATTACGATGGGTTACGGTGGGAACATGAGTGATTGAGCGCGACGGGGTAATGATAATCGATTCCTCCTAAGCTTGGTCTAGAGACGTCCGTCTTTGATATTGATGCCAACCCTACCAGCCTTACTCACTCATACCTAGAACAATCTGCCGTAATCGCTGAAATTTTAAGAGTGGACCTCATATATTATTATATTATTATTACCTCATACCTTATTTTCAGCGCTTTTTTTTTGAGAATGTAAAAAACTCAGGAAATCAAAGACAGCAAGATACAACTACATGCTTGGTGGATCCCGTATAGTTAGTGTAGATACGTTATGAGATCTGGGATGTATTATGGACAAAAAACTCACTTCCACTGACCACTAAGAAGGCATAGCGAAGAAGGCTGAGAAAATTGTTTACAGCATATTTAAATCCTTGTCTATAAAATCAGCACCACACTTTTTGATAGCATATAAATCATATGTTCGCCCTGTACTAGGATACGGTACCACAGTTTTTAGTCCCCACTTGAAGAGTAGTATACAAAGACTTGAAGCAGTTCAAAATGGTTTCACTAGAAAGCTCTGGATACGCTTATATGAGTACCAGCGCCGGTCGCCGGCTTCGCCGGCGCCGTACGCTGGATGTGCGCGCCACGCCATGCTTGCCGGCTTGGTTGAAACCGTAGCCAAAACAGCAAAACTTGGTTAAAACCGTAGTCGAACTGAACGTAGGTCCGACGAACTTTCTTCGCTGACCTCTTCTGGTCCACCCCTTAAAATTGGAGGACCTGCGCAGGTAGAAATAGCTTAGTAATCCAGCGCGCGAAGTATATATGCTCTTGAGATCAAAGTGAACAATTTCCAAATCAAAAGGAGCGTCTTCCAGACCATGACATTGGCCAATCAATACTATCGGTTGATATTGATTGCTTGATGGAAGCTTCAACATGGTGGCTGATTACCTGGTCAACCTTCATCCGGTCATCATAATCACGGAACATCCACCCGACTAACCAGGGAACTACCTCAAGTGTAGGTCTGAACCAGCGATGCGGTGCATATGGGAAGAAGCGCTCCCCTCTGAGAAGCAACAGTATGCAAGTATCTCAACCCGAGTACAACATTGAGAGGGGCCGTATGCTCGTCTAAACCGAGTCTCCCCCGATGGAGGATCGGGGTGTGATGAGATATGCTGATATTGATTGATTCTCCCCCAACGGGGGAGCACGAGCATACGGCCCCAGAGTTACAGCCCCTGGAAGCCGCACCATTACAATGGAATGGTGAAGCAAGCAAGACGGCTGGTATCTTATCACTCTCGAGTTCATTGTTCAACCGAAAGTGAGTGTCGACCGGTGGGTCGAGTGGATAGCGACTTGCGAGTGAAACGTTGGGTGTTTGAATCCTGGGTGAGGCTTGTCTCCTGTATTTTTGCAAATTGCATGATTTGGATGCGAGTTGCGCAGGTAGTGACAATGAGGCAGGCAAGAAGCCAGTTTACATAGTATTCACCGTTATATCTACACATAACATAGAACATTAACTTTCACCAGAATTTTTTATTCTTCTTATTCCGCAGTCTCTCACTAGTTATTCTCATGTCTCTACATGTCCCACACGTTGAACGGTGTGCTGTCCCGTACGGTACGAGATCCAGCTACAGAATATAAGCAACTGCTTGGGTAAAGGTGAAGTCAATTACACCGTGTCCGTTGGTCACAATGTCTTCTAATGTTCGTGTGGTGATTCATCTCCTGACTTTGGAATTTGGATCTCCATCGGATGCTTCTCCATCAAGGGAAGAGAAGAAGCTGGCAGGAAGAATTGCAAACATGCTGAAGGCATTCGAGGAGAAACAACTGGAAGACGTCTATGACGAAAACCACTTGGAAGTTGAGGAAGATGGCGTGGACGCAGAATGGACAATGGGAAATGAAGAGAAGGTCGAAGAATACAACCAGGCAGGTGGATCAGGAACTGACACATTTTCAGGTGGCCTCCAAGTTCCGGAGGATAAGGGTGGCTTGCGGCAGAATACCATTGGCCCACGTCAAGGAAATCATGTCGCAGCAGGAAGAGCACAGCCACTAGTTTGCGTTTCTTCGTAGCGAACGCGATTGGTTTAAGCTGAAGTGGTTCTATGACGGAGGTATAGTTCAATTTACAAAAGCGACATTAGAAGTAAAAGTAAAAGTTAACTTCCAAAACGTATTTTCATTTTCCCTCCAGACAGGGCTTGTAAAGAGGAGCGAAAGACACAAAATGAGGCTGATCGTGGAAGCTCTTCAGAAGAAAGTGGTGCAAAGTCAACCTAGGTAAATTATTTGGAAATAGAAAGGTGCTATAAAAATTAGAAATACTGTTGCTTTTAGGAGTGTCCATCCATGATAGAGATCTCATGCAATTTGCTTTGGCCATCAACCGCAACATTCCAGATCCTTTGACGAATTTTTGCGCCTCTCCTAGGTGGCTCAATAGCTTTAAGAAACACGTCGATCTTGAAAATTGCAGAGTTACTCGATTTGTGCAGAAGAGAAGCTTTCTGACCAAGGAAGAATTGAAGAGGCAGCAAATAAGTTCGTTAAAGAGATACGGCATGAGATGGAAGAAGTTTCATTGGAATGCGTTACAAATGTCAATCAGTAAGCCTTGGCCAAAAAAACCACGGTTAGTTAGACACTAGAAGAAATCTAAAAAAGCATTCTTATTTTATTTTCTTTAGCAGTGTATTACACTGGTGTCGAGATCTCTGTCATTTAAAGGAGAGAAAGAAACAATACGGATAGTACAGTCGTCATCTGCCAGCACACATAGCCTGACAGTCTTTCTTGTTTGCTTCAGGAAAGCTCGGCGAGACACTGCTCGTGCAACTGCAAGAGCCAGGCGGTACCTTTCCTCGAAAGGGTATCTTTCAGACGAAAAATCTTTTCGTCATTGCGGGACGCACGCACATGATGAGCTCGACCGAAACTCTATCATTCTTTGAGAACGGCTCCCTTCCGAATATGCCTGACCAATGCATTCTTCTTCTCGACTCCTGGGCAGGTTTCTCCAACCACGACGCTATCGTAGCTCTTGTACTGGTCGAGTAGAATCTGACTATTCCCCCTGGAGCAACGAGTCGAATCCAACCAGCTGATGTAGGATTTTTCCAGTACTTCAAATCACTCATTAAGCGATTCTACTCGCACGTCATTGTCCACGGTCTTCCGTTCGATGTTCAAAAAAGAAATAATATATTGAAGGCAAGTTTTCATTGCCCGTGAAATTTTTAAGCGATACTTTCAAGCATCAGCAAATCCATATAATCGTTTAAGGTCATTTCACTGATTCACCGTTTGCTGTGCCATACCTGCTTCAGGAATCTTATTATGTTTGCGTGGTACAAGGTCGGGTACCTTGCCCTGGCTGTTTGATAGTCCAGCTCAATGTGTATTCCTCAGGGACATTGGATCACGTTATGAAAAAAGCTGCAGTGAACCTGTAGCTTTTATTCGCTGTTTGTACTGCAGTCGTTGTTATTGTTTCATGCACTACGTTGTGGAATTGGTAGGAATTGTGATAATTAAACGTATTATTCTTTACAAAGTTGTGCTTTGAATGAAGCGTGTAGTTTAAAAGAATTATCAGTGTAAATTCTACTTAGTCTGTACATGCAGGCTTGAGCAGCGTATCCCGTGCGGGACAGCTCACCGTTCAACGTGTGGGACATGTAGAGTCTTGAGAATAACTAGTGAGAGACTGTAGAATAAGAGGAATAAAGAAAAATTGGTGAAAGTTAACGTTCTATGTTATGTGTAGATATAACGGTGAATACTATGTAAACTGGCTTCTTGCGTGCCTCATTGTCACTACCTGCGCATCCAAAACATGAGATTTGCAAAAATGCAGAAAACAAGCCTCACCCAGGACCCAAGCCCCCAACGTTTCACTCGCAAGTCTGCCACGCTATCCACTCGGCCGTCCGGTCGACACTCACCTTCGGATGAACCATGAACTCGAGCCAGTGATAAGATACCAGCCGTCTTGCTTGCTTCACCATTCCATTGTAATGGTGCGGCTTCCAGGGCTGTAACTCTGCTCAATGTTGTACTCGGGTTGAGATACTTGCATATTGTTGCTTCTCAGAGGGGGAGGGCGCTTCTGCCCATATGCATCTCATCGCTGGTTCAGACCTACACTTTAGGTAGCTCCCTGGTAAGTCTGAGAGAGGACAGGCGAAACGATCGATAATACCGATCGATATTAATTCTGAGAGAAAGCCGATATCAACGCTCAAAATATCAATAATTTCGGTCGATATTGATTGCCTGTGTGAAACTTCGTCATGGTGGCTGATTTCCTGATCGAGCTCCCGTCGGCCATCATGATCACGGAACACCCACCCAGATCGATTAAGTCTGGCGAGAACCAATAGCTCCGCTCAAGCGATGGATAATATCGATCGATATTGATTTTCCGAGCGACCAGTAGGACCGACTGCCCGATCGAAACACCATAGGCCATAACAATATGTTGTTGCTAATGTTAGATAGCTGAACGAAGAAGTACACGCCAACAAATACGTCATTCGAAACCTCATGGATTGTTCTTTGATGTCCATCCCTCTGGTAGTTGGTCGATAAACACCCTAGATGTGATCAACATGCGCCATCTACAGGTCATGTGTCGTTGGCAGTAAACACCCGCTGTCGCCGCGGCCTTTGGACAGCGCGGTGGGCTTCGCAATGATGGTAATGATAATGATAAAGATGATAATGATGACTCCGTAAACACAATAGATGCTATGAGCCGATCAACGTCTCCCGTCAACACTCACGTGTCGTCAGTAGGGCAGACCTGCTGTCGCCGCGGGCCTCGGACAGCGCGGTGAAGCTTCAGACATGACTCATGCCTCTCCCGATTATATATAGTAAAGATGACTACACCACCATACCTCCTGCATCTAATCGCAACAAAATTTTCGAAATCCCCAGTCTTGAGACTCGTAGGAAACGGAATGACCTGCTCATGGTTTTCAAAATGATTACTGAACTGGTAGCACTAAAGCTTGATGAGTTCTACACGCTACAAAATTCCAACAGAAGAGGTAGCCAGAGGAAAATCCATTTCTTCAAGGCCAAGAGCTCCATCCGTGCTTCCTTTTTACCCAAAGGGCCGGCTCTGAGTTTTTAACATTCTCAAAAAAATATCGCTCCCAAATTCATTAGCTCAGTTTAAGAGGCTCGTGGACAGGTATCTCCTAGAGTAGACAAGTAGTTACTATGCGTTGTGTTGTAGTGTTGTTTTTCTTGTTGTTGAGTGTTTTGTATTTTCACTGCGTGTAATTGTATCTATTTGCACGTATATATATATATATACATATATATGTATATATATTAGTATATTGATGCTGTAGGATGCTGTAGTTATTACAATACTACAGCATCAATATACTAACACATTATGTTATTATTCATACAATAGGTACCAATGAATCTGGTTTCCTTCCTGGTGACACCTTCATTGCGATTCTACATATAGAGCTTTGGTTGATCATGGCAGTCATCTTCTGTAGGAAATGTAAAGACCCTGCATCACATAGGAGTAGAACCGCAAACTCTCCGTCCCGCCTCCCCATCCACTGCGCCACAATTGCTTGCTCGTGAGCGCTGTTTCCAGTGAACTTGAGCTTGGCCTCTGTGATTGGGAGACTGCGCGCAACAGTGTAAAGTGAATATGGCCCACAACTTATTCTCAGTTGCCCGTAGCAGACATGGAACACACATTTGAAACCAGCGTTTGAGGCTGCATTCCGTAGTATCCATCTCATCTCAATGCAGTGCGGTCTGGTATCCTTCCTTTGTTAGTTTCAAAAAACTGGCTGCCAACTCGGTGAAATGTCCATACCTCACCAGGATACTATCTCAACGGCAGATGTTGTATATAGGCAGAACCGCCTCTCCCTGGGAAGTAACAAACTGCTGGTATCTCGACCCCATTACAACTCTGCGCAGAGTTAGGGACGACGGAAGTCGCGTGCTGGCGCCCTGTGGCATTCACGTGCTCCACAGTTGACGGGCGCGCGCGGGATGAGGGCTCGTATCGCGGATCAGAGCGGTGCACAGTATACCTTTGTCCTTAGGAAAAAATTTCGAATTTCGAATGATCGAATAATATTCGATTTTCAAAATTTCGAATTTCGAATGATCGAATAATATTCGGTTTTCAAAATTTCGAATTTCGAATGATCAAATATTATTCGATTTTCAAAATTTCGAATTTCGAATGATCGAATAATATTCGATTTTCAAAATTTCGAATTTCGAATGATCGAATAATATTCGATTTTCAAAAAGTCAAATTTCGAATAATCGAATTTCGAATAGTCGAATATTCGAATAGTCAAATGAACACTATTGTTTACTGTCGTCACCCAGTGGTTGACATTTACTTATTTTTTATTACCCACTGTGAAGGAAATGGATGGCTGCTCCATCCATTTCCTTTACGAGACCAAAGGACATCAGCGGTATAATGGCAATGAAGCATGCTTTGCTTCCCTAAGAATTCGTGCACCGAGAAGAGAGAAACACCTTGGGTAGGCAGAGCTAGATTGTTATAGGTGTTTCTCTATAGGTTGCTATCTTTCCTTATGTTATAGCGAAGCTTCCAGGTGGTAAAAGAATGATTATCATGGGCGGAGAAATGACACAAAGGCGATCTGGTGCAGAAAGGGCGCACTGGAGTCTCATGAATGGCATACAGTTTGTGTTCTAGCTCCGTTGAAGAGAAACGGACCCGCGTTGGAATCTAATCTGACAAGACACTACGACTTGGACAGTGTTAGAGCAAAAATGGAGATGGCTCACTTTCATAGGAAACGGAGTATGACTGGCTCTTGTACTCCATAGCCATTGCTCTTCCTCTCTTCTTCAACGTCTTTACTTTCAGGGGCCTAGAAAGCAGGAGCTTTCTAGGCCCCTGAAAGTTCTACCTCCCTACCGCAGTCCCTTCGGCTCTAATCGTTCCCTTGTTGTAACTGGGGTAGAAATACAAAACGAAGATTCTCCCGTAGTATACTGAAGGTAAAAATATCTGTGTACAGGCATAACCCTAATCACTTGCGATTCACGTGAATGGCCACAGCACGCTCGACGGCCGTTTACAAGGAAGCAGGTGCGCAGCGGAGGGCCGCGCTTGCAGCGCTTACTTCGCGTCAACTCACAAGGGAGGTCAATGAACTTCCCGTGGAAATCTTATAAGTGATCTATTGAGCGCTGTGGGGGATTGTCCGAGAGGCACCCCAGTGGTTTAAAACTGAATGCAGCTAAGGGACATTTTATTTAACGAATTTTACCGAATTTACCTTTTTAACGCGAAAATTTTTCGTTAAAAAGTGGTCGTTAAAAATTTATCGAAAAAATTTAACGCACACCCCTGCTGCCCATCGCCTCCCCACCACTCTCTGCTAATCAAAGCTTTAGGGACTTGTACTCCCACAACTCCGGAGATCGAAAGCAGGTTTCGCCCAAACGTCGTCTAGAGGGCTAATTGAGGTGCTGATCGCAAATCTAGTAAACGTTTTCGCGTGATCGCGTGATTCCACATTTTCATGAGTGATCAAGTTTATCAGTTTGAGTACATAGAATCGCTTTCTTCACCTACATATGTGATCAGACTTGCTTTCCAGTCTTCGACTTTGAGATGGAAAGTAGTGCACGAAAAATGGATAATTTAGAAAAAGAAATGACAGATTCGTGGCAGCAGCCTAAATAATTTCCTAAGGCGAGGAAAGGACGAAATCAGTGGTCATGACAAACCTCATCCTTACTCACGAACACACACTATGAAATATCGTAAGCGACCAAATTGTCGAAATTGGATACCATATTCGTGCTCGGCATCAAAAATAACAGTACAGGCGATGTTTGGGCGAAAAAAATCGACCTCCACTCCACTTTTGGAGTCACAATAGTACAACGCGGCCGATTATTCTGCACCTTTTTTCGCACATACTCACCGTCGCCTATTGTGGTCGACGGTAACACCGAACGCGTTTGCCAGCTTCGTGATCAGAACCTCAGTCAACCCTCAGGACAACATTTGTACGAAATTTCATTATCTATTTACGAAGTCATGGGGATTAATACAAGTACCTACGTTTGCAAAGCCCCCCCCCCCCCCCTGTCAGTGCGGGAGAGTGGCCGAGGAAGAATAGGCTGCAAGAAGATCAATAGAATAAGTTAATCATATATGTATGTAAATTTTAATACTCAAACAGTTTTAAATTCAATGTCTAAACAACGAAGTAGAATTAGAAATAACCTGGGGTATACATGAACTCTAAATCACTGTACTATAACAAACGCAAGTGGAAAACAGGCAACAACTAAAACAAGTAATAACTAAAGCAATGGTAACAACAACACTAAACATGTCTTGTTTCGCCTCTGCCTTCATACAAAACATGTTTATAACTAGTCACCCCGAGACTCGTCAGTGAAGAAGTTGACTAATTAATTTAGCTGTTAATACTGTATTTGGTATTATATGCAAATGCTACGAATACTACGGAGTACAATACTACGGAGTGGGTCAAAAATGACGCATTTTATAAGAGATGCTAAAATTAGTAAAATTTACAAGAGAAACGTTCTCTGTAGGAACCCGAATACTGATCAGCACATCCCAGAGATGGACTGAAGCAACACATTTCGATCATGTTCGTAAATATGGTTAAAATGAGAATATGTTCTACATTTACCAAAACGCACAGCAATCCGTAAACAACTCTCCTAGATTCGAACCTGGACCTCTCCCCGCTATCCACGCCCCGACTGCAGTGAATGATTCATTTGATCTAATAAATTGTCAGATTTCTAACATCTAACTATAATTAAAGCTGTATAGCATCTGCATGTTAATTTCTGAGTATTTCAAGGCCATTCAAGGCGTCACATTCGCCTTATCAGCCAGCACTGAAGTGCTACAGTTTTTTGTAATTTTTGACCTACCCAGATGCCCGCAGTACATTTGAAGACAACTACGGTGCTTCTTAGACACACCCTTATAACAAGCAATAGGTCATTTTGGAAATCTCCACGGGAAGTTCATTTACTTCTCTTGTCAGATTACGTACACACAATTCGGCGCACTTTGAGCGACGCGCGAAACTCAAATATCGTTTTTTTTCATAAGGTTAGACTCCCCTGGTTTTCGAAGAAGAGTGCCACTAACTTGTTAGGAGATTGATAAAGAATATTCGAATATTCGACTATTCGAATATTCGATATTCGAAGCCTTCGAATATTCGAATAAACGAATATTCGAATATTGGCCACTTTCGAATATTCGAATAAACGAATAATTCGAATATTGGACTTTCTCGAATATTCGAATAATCGAATAATTCGAATATTGGACTTTTTTCGAATAGTCGAATATTCGAATATTCGAAATTCGAATTTATTCGAAATTCGACTATTCGAAATTCGAAAAGGACAAAGGTATAGTGCACAGGTGGCGTAGTAGGGAAGCGCTCGGGCTCGTGAGCGAGAGGTTGAGGATTTGGATCCCGCAGACTGTGTTTGTTTTGCACTTTTCAAAATCCATGTTTATCATATAGGTAATCCACCTAGGGGTATTATAGCGTGTTATAAAGCATGTTTACATATAACATATGCTTCAAACTGCAGATTAGTTAAAATATTCACTTCTGTGAGTCACTTATTTTAAGCCTATTTTGTGTGGGGCTGTAGTTATGTAACGATAGATATTTTGTGGCACTAGTTAAAAGTTCCGACTCCACCGACAGGACTTCGGTGAAAAAAACTTTTTCGCTGAAACTTTGTCTAGGGGGTTATTTGGGGTGCTGATCACGAATGTGACATCCTTTTTTTTCACGATTCGGTCGGAGGCCACCCATACCGTTAACAAGGGTGGTCCAGGCATGGTCACCGATTTCGCTGAAACTTCGTCTAGAGGGTTATTTGGGGTGCTGATCACGAATCTGACATCCGTTTTTCACGATTCTGTCTTTACCTTCCGTCACCTACAGAAACTTTGAGAACGTAATCCTGTGCCTGGATCCTGTGCCTGGATTCGGCTGGATAATAATAATATAGATACAGGAAGGCACAGGATTACGTTCTCAAAGTTTCTGTAGGTGACGGAAGGTAAAGACAGAATCGTGAAAAACGGATGTCAGATTCGTGATCAGCACCCCAAATAACCCCCTAGACAAAGTTTCAGCGAAAAAAATTTCCTGACCGAAGTCTTGTCGGTGGAGTCGGAAGTTTTAACTAGTGCCACAAAATATCTATCGTTACATAACTACTGCTTCACACAAAATAGGCTTAAAATAAGCGACACACAGAAGTGAACATTTTAGCTAATCTGTAGTTTGAAGCATATGTTATATCTAACATGCTCTATAACACACTATAATACCCCTAGGTGGATTACCTATATGATAAACATGGATTTTGAAAAGTGCAAAACAAACGCAGTCTGCGGGATCGAAATCCCCAACCTCTCGCTCACGAGCCCGAGCGCTTCCCTACTACGCCACCTGTGCACCGCTCTGATCCGCGATACGAGCCCTCATCCCGCGCGCGCCCTCAACTGTGGAGCACGTGAATGCCACAGGGCGCCAGCACGCGACTTCCGTTGCCCCTAACTTTGCGCAGAGTTGTAATGGGGACGAGATACCTGCAGTTTATTACTTCCCAGGAAGAGGCGGTTCTGCCATATACAACACAAGTGCTCCGACACGCCTAACGGCGTGTCTCGCACTTGCGCGCTTCGCGCGACTTTGTAGCATCACTGTGACCTACGGAAAGTAGTTTTTGTAAAACATAAAATTCACTAGCATCTAGGACTTGGTGCGTACTTTATCGGCATCAAGCCCTTCACCGCTTCGGTACCTTCATCGTAAACATTCTTTCCTCACCGCCCAGTAATGTCATTGGTTTGTGCTGCGCAGTACTTCTGTCCCTCAGGTTGTTTTACCGCAATTGTTCTCATGCTCAACAGCTAGCGTTTCAAGTTGTCGTTGACATGTCTTCCGAAGCGAGGTTCCCCCTCTCGTTTCTTTTAACTGGATCTAATTGCTGGTTCGCCTATACTGGTCTTCCTTCCCCCTCTTTAGTCCCCCACCTTTCTGGTCCCAACTACTGGCCCACTTCTTTGTTTCCACTATTGACACCTACTGGTCTCTTCTTGCTGGTTTCTCCATCCTGGCCCCTCCTCCAGGTTCTTCCTTTCCTTCCTGGTCGCTCTCTTGGTCCACCATAGAGGTCCTCCTTACCGCCCTTCTCCACCACCTCTAAGTGGTCCTCCCATGCTCACGGCACGGTCGGTGACACCTACTTAAAATCAGGATGCTTGCTGCGCGACGATAGGGGGCCCGTTTCCTGGATCAAGAAGGTCAGAAGCGTGCGCAGTCGCCGCTGTGTTGAACATGAAGAAGCTATGCATATGGCAGATTCCTTGCTCTCCGTATGAATTCCCCTACGGCTCCCTTCTTGCTGGTTCCCCGCCCAGGTCCAGCCTCCAGGTCCCTTGTTCCTGGTCGATCTCTCCTCCCCCCTCGGGATCTTCCCTACTACTCTACCCCAATTAAGTAGGCCTCCCACGCTCACGACACGACGACGGCAAGCGAACGCCCATTGTGTGACATCGGTGTCACAACTTCTAAATCCGTACTCTCTTACTGGTAATCGATCCCCTTACTGATCCTCTTAACTGCTCCCCCCCTGATTGTTAACTCCCTGCTGGTCTCTCCTTAATGCCTAAACATTTCTTGGTGTTACCTCCTGGCCTGCTTCATTGATCCCCCTATCGCCCCCCCCCCCCATCCCGATGCTTCCTCCATGTCGCTACCTCCTGGTCGTTGTCAGTTCTCCACCCTCGAAGTCTCCCCTTATACTCTTAGCCCTTTAGTGGCCTTCTAATGCTAATGGCACGAAGTCGGCGGCACGGCTTCTGAATCTGGACGCTCAGGAACGCACGTAAGTGCTGTTGTGTCAAGCAGTAAAAGGATGCGCTTTCCATGCTGCAGCAATTCCCACGTTCAATGGGAAATTTCGACCGCGCTGTGGATGATACAGCGTACCACACTTAAATTAGATCATTCGACCGCTGTCGCTGTGGATGAAGCGGCCTACCTCAGTTAGGTTAGATCATTTGACTGCTCTCGCTGTGGGTGATGCGGCGTACCTAACTTAGGTTAGATCATTCGACCGATCTCGCTGTGGGTGATGCGGCGTACCTCCCTTAGGTTAGATCATTCGACCGCTCTCGCTGTGGGTGATGCGGCGTACCTAACTTAGGTTAGATCATTCGACCGATCTCGCTGTGGGTGATGCGGCGTACCTCCCTTAGGTTAGATCATTCGACCGCTCTCGCTGTGGGTGATGCGGCGTACCTAACTTAGGTTAGATCATTCGACCGATCTCGCTGTGGGTGATGCGGCGTACCTCCCTTAGGTTAGATCATTCGACCGCTCCCGTTGTGGAAATGTTGTGGAAATGCGGCGTGTCTCACTTAGATTAGATCACTCGACGGACAAACTCTTTTATATATAGGTGGTGACTTGTGCCGTTCCGACCTACCGTTGAGATAGTGTCCTGGTCAGTCCTATTCTCTATTTCAAGCTGATCTTCCTACCGACCGCTGAAGGTAGTGTGTTGCAGCCATCAAGCCGGGGCAGCATCGGCAAACGCATTCATCAATAGCGATGTGATCCGACAACTGTGGAAGGGGGAGATCTCCGTGGATAACAAGACAATGGCCGCACTTGGCTGGATGCGTATACCGGACGGTGATCCCTACCGCGGAGTCAATGGATGCTCGTTCGTTTTTTTCGCCAGTCGTTCAACTGTTCCAGATCTCAGCGCTCTTATTCAGGGAAACACATCCAAACGTTTTCAGCTCTCTTGGCGGTATGTGGTACCACACAGGTGGAGGGGTTGGCGCCTCTTCAGTGCTGCTCATCCGACCGTGCTCGACGACATCAGCTCATCGTGATCCTCCAGTGGGTGTTTGCGTGGTAATGCTCTGCAATCTTCAGGATACGTCACTGCTGAGCTTGGCCAAAGAAGTCGAGGAAATATTCAGACCTTAGGGGCCTAACGAACTCATATGTTCAAGTTTTCACATTCGTAAAGCGACTGCAAGAGTACGTGCAAGTGCGGTCGAGCTCTCTGTGATATTTATTATTGATATGCTGCTGAATACATCTACACGCACTATTGTATGTTTACGGCTCAGACCTACTAAGCTACAACATCTGGGATGAGTTCAAAGACACGCAAGTGCTTACGCGGATATGCATGCAATTGGGCAGTTAATGGATGTTATGGTTCGGACTGTGCAGCGACGAACTGCTGTGTACCATTGAGATAAAATGTCTCATTTCGTTGCCGCTGCAGATTGCACGGGTGGTCCAAGGGCGAACATTGCAGGCGGTACACTAAAGAAAAGGTTCGTAGAACAGCTAGGTGAGTGCAATGAATTCCAACTCACTTCTCCCTTCCGCTGGAATCGGTGTTTCGTCCCCTGAGTGTCGGGGGTGTTGTGCGCATTGAAGGGGTTGTAAGTGCTGTACTCGCTTGCTGAAAAATGCACATTCGTCGCCGAAAACAATCTGTTCTGAACAGGGATCATCTGATGGTTCAATCGTCTTTCGCTGCAAAGCGAATGAAGAAGGGGGCATCTCCTGCAATACCATAAGAAGAGCTCAACATTCACTGGAATGTTAGTTTCAAAAGCTAAAGGGGAAAGAGCCGAAGGGCGAGGAAGGCAGTCCAGCTGGCCCTATGAAAACAACCGAAAAGGTTTTAAATTACCCACGGATGGATGCAGGCGTATGGGCGAATGAGGCTCTGGGAGAGCTCCCTCGGATCGGACACCATCCAGCTGACGCCCACAGTGGTCGACAAATAGAGCGAGCTCATGGTTTACAGCCAACGGCCACCCGCTTTCTATCTTATGTAGGCTAGAATCGTTACCGTTACCCCAACCACTGCGCTGCCGTATCTGTGTTTTTCCAAGGTAGTGACGACTTTGCACATATTGAGGCGATCCACATGCCCACACTTACCGCGGTCCGCCGGTTTCACCAATGTTTTCCTCGTTGCATTCCATGCAAAATACGAAATATACTGCTCCTGATGCCCTCCAATCGTCTTTCCTGTCGAAAGAGTGTGCTACGGAGGACGTGTTGTAGAGGCGGTCGTAGAGAGTTTCTCACCAATCTCACCTATTTTTCTCACCTAGCGATATCACCCAAATCTGCCTTACGAACACATTCTCGAACTTAAGCGCAGAGAGTATCCTAGCTAAAGGGTACCGAGAACGCCACAAGCCATGCACCTGTGCCCACCAATGCTTCTGCCCATCGTTGACGACCTTTGGACTATTGCATGGAGCTTACCCGCTGGATAAGGCAATGCGAGACGTTATTTCCCTTGATGAGGACTTGAACTTGTTTCTCGAAGACACTAGGGTGGGTCCACTTAGTGCTCTATGGATGTACAGTACAAAAGCGCACGATGATCTTCTTGTTGCTAGGCTTCCGGTGCTTGTGCTTGAAAGGTACATCGATAGACGCGAATTTCCAGTCGAAGCGATCTGTCGGTCTCATCCTTTCGAGCTTAATATGCTGAGCCTGATGGTTCTTCGACTCGAAGCTGTCAATCATTTCGTTTTGATACTATGATGTAGTTATCTATACGCCGAGTGCTGTAGAAGTCTACATTCCATTGCGGATCTTCCTGTTCTTGATATGTAGGCCATAGCTAGCACCGGAGCCTGACTGCCATTCCTCAATGCAGGAGTTTGTCTCTCTCCAGTGCCTTTTAAACCAGGTGGTATCGGAAGTCTAGCAACAATAACATTATTGTGTACTTTTGTACAGTAAACCCGTCAAGCACTAGAGGGCCTGCCCAAGAAGCTGCCCTGGTGTCTTCGAACAATGTCATGTCCTCGTCAAGGGAGATAGGATCCCGTGTTGTCTTATTCCACGAGTATGTTGCTTACAACAAGCCCAAAAGTCGTCAACCACGGGCAATAGCACCGACACGGCAGGGCGCAACTACATCGCTAAATTGCCTTCTCGATGCACTTTATCTGACCATGAGATGTTTGTTCTCTGCGCCCGAGTGCCAGAATGTTCACAAAGCAGATTTTGGTCCAATTTTTAGGGTCGTCGACACACTCCCGCTGTTCTCAAGATGCAGTCGGTGAGAGTAACCGCGTCTTCCACTCTAACCACTCTACAACCTCACCCTAGGTGGTCTGCCGTTTCCACAGGAAAGGCGCTAGCTAGCTTGCGTTGAATGCAAGGAGAACACTGGTTGATCTGATAGACCGGCTTGGGTGAGTGTGAAAGAGCATGTGGATGGGCTCAATATATGTGCCGTGTCATGAGAACACAGGCTGCGAAGTCACAGCGGCGTAGTGGATGGGGGAGGGGGGGTAGTGATGACGATCTCAGTGCGTGAGGTCGACATCGCGGAATAGTGAGCAGGAGCAAGTGGCTGTAACCCTGAATCTGACTTCACCTGCTGAGGGGAACCTTCATGGGCCTGACTCCGGAGAGCGCCACCCAGAGGTCGCTGATTGGGTGACCCGAAGGAAAAGTCCAATTAAACCTTACATCTACGTCTGCATTTCATTTTCCCTTGAGCAAACGCTGTAACATGGATGATCCTTGAAAGAGGGAATTTCTCCCTTGTTCTTTCCAGGCTTTTTTCAAGGCCTGGCGAAGGCTTTATTATCCAGCTATATATATATATATATATATATATATATATATATATATATATATATATATATATATCCAGCGCTTTTGGCCGCCCAGAGAACTTGAATCATTCACAACAGTCGGCATTGCTAGCGACCCATCCACCACAATACTAAATGAGAAAGAAATGTAATAAGTTCGAAACCGTGGATATCGTGTCCTGAAAATGTTTGCAGCGTTCGAAGGTGCAAAAGAACTTTTTACCCTTGCAACATAATGGCTTGTTTATTCCAGTCGTTTAAACTGCTCACCGAGACGGATTATACACCACGTCGCAGGATTCTCAAAGAATCGAGTTATTGAATGCTCGGCTCGAACATTCGAAAAACCAAGAGTTATTCGTTGTTACAGGATGTTTTTATGCGATCAAAACTCTTGCGCCAGGCGGGACGCGAACCCGCACCTTCTGCTTTCCGGGCAGCGATGCTACACCACCGGCGCTGTTTGACAACACGTTGTATCTGCGATATCCTCGAGGCGCATCAGCACTCACCATGATATCGGGATGCTCGTTCATAGATATTCAGTTATTCGTTTCTTCGACTGGCGGAAATTCCAAAAGTCGATTTTTGTTTGTTCATCGTTCGAAAAAGTCAAGAAACTTAACTCTGCCGTGCATGCGACAGCGTTCAACACCTTCGATTGTGCCACATTCGCACTAATTACCCAAGGCTATCTATAAAGGGTGTTGAACCGGGACTAGTGAGTGTTAAGGTGAATTCAAAATTTATCCACTTATTTCCCGATCTCTGAAAGTCACACAGGTCCACTTCCTTGATAAAATGAACATGACTTAGGCAGCGCCCGTTCCATCCTATGCATACCCGCAATTAAATGTTCGCACCCACGACATCTTGGGTACCAGAATGTAGATGACAGTGGCTATTTGGAGAATACGCTTTTTAGGACCTTAAATTACACGACACCCTCTTCTAAAGGCATTGAAGACCGCTTCAGCCAAAAGATTTCTTTCTCAGGAAAAACATGGATACCTAATTTCAGGCGCACCTCTAAGCACTACTTCCAATCCGAATTTGTAGACAACCAATCAGTACCACAGCTCAAACATAATCCCCACATAAGCTTGGCGTGAAAAGCGGTGCATTCTTCGCTTATAAAACTTAATGTAATCGACATTTACACTACCAATCGATTCAAAATCCGATATATCACTAGACCAAACGATTTCACTTTATCATTCTAGAAGAAATTACAATGCTCTACTGTAGCAAAAAGGGTAAGAACTTTGTAGCTCTTTAAACGGTGCAAGCATTTTATAGGACACTGTGCTGTTAAACTCACCAGGGTCCTTCCTAACACGTTCCGGAAAGTGGTCGGGGTGGACACGCATCCCAACAACGGACTTGTTCGTCCACTGAGGAGCCCGGTCGTGCCAAGCGTAGGGAGTATCGGAGGTGTGCCGGACGCGAGAGGGGAAACGCCACGATGTTGATTTCGATACATCTCGATCACTGCAAATAACCCTCAGGCGATCAACTAGAACGGAAATGTTGAAGACGAGCAACCTCGGGCATTGCGCGTCCGTTCCACTTCTAACGACTGCAGTGCCTCTCTGAGCTCGTTGTTCTCTCTTGTCAACTCTTCGTTTTTCTTCTTGTGCTCTGCTATCGACGCTAAATTAGACATTGAAAAGCAAGTCTAGGAACATGAGAGAGGCAGCCACCACCTGTCATGTCATCGATGAGCGACTCCTTCATCTTCAGATCTGCTGCCATCTCGTTTTTGCTTTCGTCTAGACTTCTGTCAGACGGGCTACGAAGTTCACTCTGTAATGTTTTGCAGTTTCTGAAAGGTGATGTTCTCCGAAGAACTACAATTCACAAACCTTCAGATACTTAGATATCACGTGATTCGCTTTGGCCAAATCCTTCTTTGCTTTATCCAACGCGATTACAAGGCCTTCCTTATCGGCACGTAAACGACTGCACAGCTGGTCGGACTCCCGCAACTATAATTTGTCCTTAGGTGGCATCAATACACAGGAAAGAGTGCCTTATTCTTACAAACAGTTTACTACGGTAATCTCTCAACTTCGAATTGTAAGAGCAGAAGGCAATTGGCAGTAGCGATGGTCGAGAAGTAGGCAAAAGAACTCGCTTTCAAGGAAAAGTGACGTTTGTCCATATTATTTAAAGGACATGTGTTTTATCACCTATCCTCTTCAATATCTATACATATGAGCTCGCCAACATACTTAGCGTCGAGGGGATTGAGTTCGGCGCTTTTGCCGACGACATAAAGATCTTTCGCACTGTCGACTCTGAAGAGGACTTCACTGCTTTACAACCGACCATTAAAGCGCTGCAGTTGTGGCCTACCACTTGGAAGCTACCGATCTCTAAAATCAAGATCAAAGTCCTACATTTGGGGAATGCCAATCCTAGGCATCAATACCATCTTGACGGTTTCTCAATCGAGGGGGTAGACGAAGTGACTGATTTGGGTTTTATAGTTACAAAGAACCTTAATTTTGATAAGCACTGTGAGGTCATTTCAAATAAAGCGATGGTGATGGTCTCAAGGCTGTTTATGGCTTTGTCTACCAAAAGAACTGAGGTCCTCATCCAGGCCTATAAGTACTACATAAGTCCACTCCTAGAGTATGGAACGCCAGTTTTCTCACAGTATAAGCGCTCACTTGTCGAGAACTTAGAAAAGGTTCAGAATAGCTTCACAAAAAAGCTAATGATCCGATTGCTTGGATTCCTGTACGATAAAATTCCCTAAGCGTAGAACGAAATGCGAATCTCGGCTTACAAAAATTATCAACAAGAAGGAAGGCCAATGACTTGTTGCCGTTGTACAAGATTTTCTTCGGTAAATCTGGAGTCAAACTGGAGGACTTGTTCTCAGTTAGAAATTCTTCTACCAGGGTGGGAGCGGGGAGTCAGGAAGGTACAGGTTAATGCCGCAAGACATAATTGCCGCCGGTATTTCTTCGTCAACAGGACACGGCCTTTATTCGAGAAGCACCTCTTCCTCTTCTGAACTCTTCTGTTATCCTTAGCTACAAAAACATCAGGAGTCACGTACTTTACCTACCCGAATAATACCTTATGCCGTTCTCGTTCTTGCGCAGGCTTCATCCCTCTTCCTTTTTAATGATGTTCTTCTTGCTACGTTTTATGGCTGTTTACTGGCTGTTTACAACGATTCATTGCGGATTTGTTCCATAGCGCTATACAGCTTTCGAAAGAGAATGATTTGCTCTATCAGAACATGTATTGCATTTCACTTTTCATCATGAATTTTGTCAATTTTTAGGTAGTTGAAGTGAAAAGTGGAAAAGTGAAAAAGTAGCCATTTGCGCACTTGTTCTCTCCGCTTAGGTTTGTAAGCTTTTGCGCAGTTTTTTACAGCGCTTGGAAGACAATGTTCTGTACTACAAGAATATGTGTTGGTCCTATTTTCTCACTTGCGCTTTATTGATTTTTAGGTTATCAAATTGGGACGTCCGAAGGAGGAGGGTTATTTTTGCCGACAGCTCCTGCTCCGTGGTTGGACTTTTTTGGGTTGGTGTTATATGTCATTCGAAATAGAATGTCTCGCTCTATAAGAACATTTGTCGCGTTTATTGATTTCTATTGAATATCAAAAAAAGAGAAAAATCGTCTTCACCAACAACTCCTTCTCCTTATTCAGTCTGTCTTGCTCAGTTTTATATGACACTTGAAAGTGGGTGCCTTGCTCTACCATAGCATATGATTTGTTCTTCCGTCTTGAAATTTTTGCTAATTTTCAGGTCATCAAAATGGAGTGCCAGGTCGACAAGGATGAGCACTTTTAGCACCTTCTTCTCTTTGCTTTCAACCAGGGTCCTAGTGCGGCTAAGGCACTGTAACACTAGTTGATCGTATAAACAGTATTTTTCATCGCCAGTTACAATTCTGTGCAAAAATCGTTGAATATATCGTTTGATGAATGATGACGGACAAGCATGCTGGCATCTATCGTCACTCACTGGTTCCTGATGTTTATTCAGTGGCTTAGCCGCATAGAGCCTTTTGGCAAATTTTTTACGTTTTACGATTAACGACATTTTGGGTCGTAAATCGTAAATATTCGTAAATGTGATCTTCGGTCCAAGGATGACAAACGTCAAAGTAACGTTATGTAATTCGGGTTATGAGGATGTACCCACTTTTAAAGACTTCCCTCATAGCTCATTGTTATTTCCCATTTACATTTTTTATGTTCTGCTATGGCGCTGTGACAGAAAAACACAGCTTTGTGAATAAGCCGCTCTAGTTAATTATTGACAATGGAACTAGGTTAGCCTTTTTTTCTGATCACACTTTAATTCCCTGAGAGCATTTCGTTCCACTTCACAGAAATACATGAAAATTCTCCTTGCACTGGAATGAAGATGATCACTTGCTTAACCACATTCTATGCTGCAACCACGGTCTAGTCAACTTGTGACTTTTTTACCACTAGTTCACGACATAGACGACTCTTTCCAATGCACTCGAGTAGAACTCATGCAAAGCCAGCAAGGAATATTGGACTTGATTGGTGGCTGTGAAATAACTGCAATCTATTGAAAAGAGTGAAACACTCATCTTTCAATCTGATTATCACTGCACGTCATGGGCCGGAGTGTGTTTACATATGAGATGCGCCTCAAGCAAAACGTCTGACATTTTCATGATGAAAGTGAAAACGTTTGACACTTTTGGTCTCGTTTTCAGTGGTTGGATTGAGGCTGTTACTGGCGAATGCATCAATCATTAATTAGTAATGCAATATTTTGGAGTCTGGGAAATTTAACAAGTGCAAGCAAACCTGCGAGCGAAGTAAATGCCGAACATAATTGGCTGGTATCGTCGAACGAGGTTATTTCATTCCAGAAGTTGTGGTTGTGGCCTTCAAAAATGATAAGGGACAAAACATGACGTTAGTCAGCCTCTGTTTGAAATGCACCATTCATTCCTTCTACATCTGTGGGATACCGTAGAGGCCATTTGAGTGTGGGTTTGCCCTATAGAATGAATTGCGGTAGCCAGTCGATGTAGAGATCAGTGTTTTATCCTTCCCAGGGAAATCAGGTACCAACCCACAACCCTGCAGGTATGGAAGACTTGACTGTCCGTGGTAGGATCCGAATCAAGAACTATTCTGGAGCACTCGATAGCCATCCTCCTCTGATTCCTCTACCATAGGTTTCCCCTATATGTTTAAAATGCACCTTGTTCGAATCAGTTAAACCACTCTCAACTCAAACAGACTTTACTCTACTTTTAAAAATTGACACAAAAGACATTCTTTAATAATTTTAAGTTAAAAATCCGCCTGTAATGAGTGTCCAAAAATGTGATCATACTCTTTCAAACGTCACTCAATTGCTTCTTGTCTGCTAAAAAAAACTTCAAAACGTGCGAAGGCGTAGAACTTTAGATGTGTCATGTCATGGAAATGTGTCACGCGCTCACTCAATAGGGGACGCTTGTTGGATTATTTGTGCAACTACTGATTTCGTCGAGTTGGTCAGCTATCAAAAACTTTTTAGTTTTGGATGGAGTGGTTTTTGTTGGTTTACTCAGAGTTGTTGCGGTTGTTTCTACATAGTCATACTTTTATATGCAAGCCAATAACTAGTAGAATGACGCAGTTTAAGCTTTTTATTTGGGCACCGTGTAAAGGCGCCTTATAATATAACGTTTTTGAACAAGCAGTTTATTTTGATTGTCCTAAAACTTGTCCAGCTTGATTTAAAGCGAAGCGTGCTAGTTGATTTTATTGGCTTCCATCTTAATTAGAAAAGTGTCCAGCTCCAGCTGAACACGCCTCAATAAAACATATATAGCTTCGATTAGCTTCAATATAATAGAAAAAAATCAAGGAAATTGGATGCACTATAAGTTAGGCACCTCTTACGATTTACGGTTTACGATTTACGATTTACGACGCTTTTTTCGTAATTACGATTTACGATTTACGAAATTTTGGATTTCATTTAAGCACACCCCTGGTAGCCATCCAACAAGTACGCGGACAGAGCCGCGGCGCCGGCCTATTTCGCAATGCCTCACGTGTCCTCCTCGGCAGCGGCGACTGCTCACCTCCCCTCGCTCTCCTTCGTAGAGAAAAGTCGAATCGTGCCTCAAACTTGGGTGAATAAACCATCGACCCCGCGAAGTTTAGAAGTTCCCAACGCTCATGTTGATATATATATATATATATATATATATATATATATCACCTGTCGTCCCGTTGATCATCGACTTGCTCGAGAGGGCGCCAGCAGCGTCTCCATTCGTCCCTGTCGCGTGCCAGAGTGCTCCAATGGATCCTCCTAGCTCGAGGGACACGAAGAGCGTCATATCGGTCGTTCAGGGCTTTCACGAAGAAGTCCGACGAACGCGTTGGTGGGCGTTCTGGTGTTCTCTTGACATCCCGCGGAATCCAGTCGGTGACGGCTCTCGTCCAGCGGGTGTCTGCGAAGCGCATTACGTGGCCGGTCACCTAATTTTCGACAACTTGGCTCACGCGACAGCGTCTCTGATCTTCCGACGTCGGCGAAGCTCGGAACTCCGGAGGCCTTCTCTCACTTGCGTGAGTCGTGTCACTCCGAGCATCGTCCTCTCAATTCCACGCTACGCGACGCTCATCGCGTATTCATCCTGCTTTCGTATGACCCAGGTCTCTGAGGCGTATGTTAGGGTAGGAAGAACAGTGGAGTCGAATAGGTGGGCACGGAGTCAGACGTCATTGTCTTCTTCGCGACTTCTTCAACGCTCTTGAAAGCTCCCCAAGCCGCTCATTTCCTCCTGCTCAGCTCTGGCGCTAGGTCGTTGGCCATATTGACTTCGCGACCCAGACAGACGTAGCTGGAGCATTCGTAGATGTTCGTTCCGTTGAGCGAGAATGGGGCATCAGAAACTTGCCCGTTCCTCATGAACATCGTCTTCGTAAGATTCAGCTGCAGTCCAACGTTCCCACATACACAATCGAAGTCGGCCAGCATTCGCTCCGCCTGGCTGATGCTCGGTGTTATGAGCACGATGTCGTCAGCGAAGCGAAGATGATGGAGTTGCTGGCCGTTGACCTTCACTCCCACGTCTTCCCATTCTAGTTCGCGCATGACGTTTTCGAGGGTGGCGCTGAAGAGTTTCGGGGATATGGTATCCCCCTTGCCGAACCCCTCTCTTCACGTCGACGACGACGTCGTTGTAGAATGGTGAGATCTTGGTCGTGAATCCACTGTACAGCTCTCGAAGGACTCTGATGTACTGAGTAGAAACACCCTGAGTGAGCAGGGCGTCGATGACCGCTTCAGTTTCGACGGAGTCGAATGCTTTCTTCAGGTCGATGAACGTAAGGCATAGCGGCAGCTTGTACTCTCGCGACACTTCGATGAGCTTCGTAATTGTGTGTATGTGGTCGATCGTGCTGAATCCTCTCCGAAATCCTGCTTGTTCACGTGGCTGTCCTTCGTCCAGCGTTCTGCTAATCCTATTCAGGATCGCTCGAGTGAACAGCTTGTAGACTACGGACAGCAGGCCGATCGGGCGATAGTTGCCAATGTCGTGCACGTCTCCCTTCTTGTACAGCAAGACGGTCCTGCTGGTCTTCCACTGAGATGGAACCTTGCACTCCGACAGGTAGCGCGAGAAGAGCCGCACCAGGGTTTTGATGAGCGCTGGCGGGAGGTTCTTCAGGTGTTCAGCTCTGATTCTGTCAGAACCGGGTGCTGTACGTTTCTTCACCGACGAGATGGCGTGTCGGATTTCGGAAGAGAGAACAGAGGGGACGACGTATCCATCCTGCGGAAGATGGCATGGGGGCAGGTGGTCGTGGCTATCGAAGAGATCGGAGTAGAAGTCGTGGATGACTTTCTCCATGGTCCTTCTGGAAGAGGTGATGGTTCCGTCAGGACGTCGGAGAGCGGTCATCTTGGTCTTGAAGTTGGCGAAGTTCCGGCGGGCATTGCGGATGCTCAGCCCTGCCTCTGCTGCTTCTGCCAACACTTCCGCCCTTCTCTCCTTCAGATCTTCCTTTATCGCCGCTCTGCATAGCTTTGCAAGCTCGGACGTCAGTTGGTAGTTGCCTGACGCTCGTGCTGCTCCACGCTGGCGTATCAGCTCGAGAGTTTCCGGAGACAGGCGTCTCTTGGTGGTCTTCAAGCTCTCGGCTCCCTTAGCACTATCGTGGAGATGATGCACGAAGCGATCGTATTTCTTGTCGACGTTGTCCATGACGGCATCTTCCCAAAGGCCGACAAGAGAGGTGTAGAGATCCCAGTTGATGGTCGTTCTGGGATTCCTCTTCTTGAACTTCGCGGCTTTCTCTCCTTGACGCGAAAAGCGGAACCTCGCGCGAAGGAGGCGGTGGTCCGATCCCGTGTAGAACTTGGGGACAACGGAGACATCGGTCAGGCAATACTTGCGATTGAAGATGATGTGGTCGATCTCGTTGTGGAACTAGCCACCGGGGGATTCCCAGGTCCATCGTAGGGGGGGAGGCTTCTGGAACTGCGAGTTTCCATGGATGGTCTTGGTCGACATGATAAACTCAGACAGCCTTTCACCTTGCTCGTTCCACTCCAAACCGTGGGTTCCGATGTGAAGTTCTTCCGGCGACTTTCGGGGCCCGATCTTGGCGCTGAAGTCGCCGACGATCACCTTGTAGAAGGTGTGATCTTCCTTATAGAACTTCTCCAGCTCCACTAGAAGGCCTCGACGTCTTCGTCGTCGTAGTCGGATGTTGGGGCATACGCGACGAACACAGTCAAGGCTGGCACGGAGCCACATCGCTTCAGTCGCAGACGTCCGATTCGGCTTGTCAGAGACTCGTACGAATCGATGTTCATGGCCAAGTGCGTGTTGACGAGGACACCAACGCCGCCTACTCCCCTGCTGTCGCATGTTCCGAGGAACAGTTCTTCTCCGGAGTCGTAGGCGGCGTGTAGGGGTGGTGTCTTCTCGTCTCGGTCAGTCCGATGACGTCGTACTTGATCTTCCTGGCTTGCATCATCAGGTCCTCGACGGATGCTTCCGACGCAAGCGTGCGGGCGTTGTAAGTACAGATCGTCATCCTAGTCCTTCTCAGTTTGCGCAGCCTGGTTAGGCCCTGAGATTTTAGCAGCCTCTCCGTACTCGTCCTTCCCATCGCTGCAGAAATGAGGGCTCTTTCGGGGTCAGGGGAATGAGGCCCTTTAGTGCTGCTGTGTTTGACTGGAATACAACACGGGTAGCTAGTCAGGCTCTGTCGTGCGGGCAGGGTACTCCGGGCAGCCAGCCAGACTGCCCGAAGGGACGGGGCGAGACTTAAGGCGGCCTCGAATCGCCTTACATGTACTCCCAGTCTACCGAGTGCAAGCTTTTGGCCGAGCCGACACAGTTACAATCCGCACAGTCACGGACACATCCACGCACACTGTGCACGAACATGCCGCTCCCACGCACAAGGAACGCATCGACCCGACACAGCAGGAGCAAGGAGTCCATCCCCTGCATTCCACCTGCGTCTCTGGGCAGTACACGGTCGCATTTGGTTTGCGTTTAATTCCCCTATCCACCACCCGGGGACGCGCCACGTGGCCCTGCGACAAGCGGCCCGAGATCCCTCTTAACAAGAGAGCCCGAAGGCTCTCTATCGAGGGAGATCCGTGGCATACTTGTATACGAGGGGTAAAAGGCTGACTTGTCAAGGAGATCATTACCAAACGAGTGTACCTTCTCGCCTAAATCCTCGCATTCTTCCTCGCATTGGTCGAGTTCCTCCTCAAGTTCGTGTGTTTTCTTTTCGGAAGCAGACAGTTCCTCCTTCAGTGATTCTATTGCATTCAAAGCGGAATCACGCTCGTCCCTTTCCAGCTAAAGTGTTCAATTTGGACACGAAATCGTTTATGGTCCTTGCAGCAACAAACCTGAAGATCTTGTTCGAACTCTTCTCTGCGTAAGGTTTCGTCTGCTGCTCGTTTCTCAGCGTTCTTTAATCGCTGCTCCAGAGTCGTTATCCGCTCTTCTGATTTGACACGAAAATCGACAAATTCATCCGCGACGACCTTCAGTTCGTCGCGTTCCTTTTCCAACTGCTTTTTCTCCTTCTTCACCACGTTCAATTCTTTCTTAAATGCAACTTATTCCAGCAAGAAAAGTGGAGAAGCCGCTTTCTTTTAAGAACATACCTGTAAAGAACGCATGTTGTTCATTACGTGACATAATAAATCCTTATCTCGTACCGCTTTCAGTTCGACTGGCATGCGAACCGTGTACATGTCAATCATATGTACCATCTCGAATCTAAAATGAAAGATACTAACAGGAAATATGAAGCAAACCATGTTAATCTGCAGAAAATAAAAGTGGAGCACAAAAAGCGACGTCAACGGCCGGCTAACATTTCAGCAGCAAAGCAAGACTATGATGGCGAATTGTAACGTAAACGTTTAAAAAACATTTCTTACAAGAATACAATGAATTCAGTCGAGTGTAACGATCACTACAGGAATCTGAGAATCCCTGAACAATGGAGATGATACGGTACTTACAGTACTTTCGCATTCCCAGTGATCCCATGGCACCGATCTACAGTTATTAGTTTTAACACAAATCTCATCGTTTGTTTCATCCAAATCATCGCTGAATGGGCGAGCGAGACCAGCATTACATCCCTCAGAACAGTGTCTACCTACGAGATAGCATCTCGTCGCGAATTTTCTCATCTTACCCTCCAACGTCAGACCGGCCGCATTACCCAATGACTTCCACGAGCAGAATGGAAAAGTTGGAGTTCCCGCTAAGGCGCTGTTGGAAGGTAAAGTCACGCATTTCCCACTTCTAAATTCAAGGACTCCTGTGATTATTTAAGGGTCTCTGCCCTACCATTGTTTGCCAGTGCCCAATGAAAATGAAAATACATTAACGGTGTCCCATTGACAAAATATTAGCGCAGGTTGTAAGAAAAGTTCTATCAGTTTCGGTGCATTCATGTTATCGAAGCGTGCCAAATTTTAATTCCCAATCTCCCGCTCAATGTTATGTTGCCGTTAGGAAGTAGAAGACTTGTTCCTTCCAACTAACGTGCTCCCCAAGAATTCTTAACATCTTCGGATTTCTATAACTTTTTCTCGAAGTACACGTAGTACAGTTCTTCGTACATATAAAATTTATGAAATATAACTTAGCCGAAAGTCAATGAAGGAAAATGCTGCATCAGGTGAAGGAAGGGTAAACGTAACGCGGCTCAGAAATCATTATGAAACTTTTCACTCTGAAAAAGCAATCATTGAGAAGGAGCAAGTAAGCAAGCAAGCATTGAGGAGGAAAATATTCCTTGCTGCCGGATTCCAGCGATTTTTGGAAAGTTAAGATTGCTAAAGGAACATAAGATGCTATGACGTAGCAAAATTAATTTATCATAGCTATTGAAAGAAACCAGATGTGAACGAAGAACCAAGTCGTTCAATTAGATGGCTAAAGGTGCACGTTTTTAACCTGTCTTTATTGCTAACCACTTCATAAAACTGAACAAGATGCCGGTCAGTTGGGTGCCACACTCCTTTACCCACACACGCCATTCAGCACGCGCGGTGGAGGCCCTTCCTCTCAGAACGAATCTTGCGGGAGTATTCCACTCCTTTAACTTACAATTTTATCCATAGAACATTTTAGATTAGGTTCAACCATTCTGATTAGTGGCTACCCATCGAAATGGACCTGATATGTTGTTTTGTTTCTAAATGAACCCAGACCGGTACCAGTCAATCCTCTTGGAAACTCCGATAAAAAGTACGCTAAAATGAAGCTGTTATATCTGAAGCCTACGAATAACAGTGATGAATACTTCTTGCATAGCGACCCATCTGCACACGTTGCAAGGATATGCCAAAGTTGGGCGAGCTCCATATCAAGGATCAATGTGCTCACCAGGTCTAGCCATAACCGAGGACTTTTTATCGAACACGCTGATGCTATCAGTAAAGAAATGACCCGCTCCGCGTGACCTCGATCGTATTTGTTATATGTTTTAAATAGAAGATATCGGAAAAAGGGCCCGTATCAATCGCAGAGCTTCAAGGAAGGGCCTGCGATTGATATGGGAATGATATCACTAGTTCGGCAGAAACAGCCGGAAAACGAGGAAATAGGGAGTGTATTATACTGTCCGTTATCTAATAAACGATTGGACTAAAATAGATTACATCATCAAGGGCGATAACTAAGCCCAGCGAGCAGAACCCCACCACAGGTTCAAGAAACAATGTCTGTGAAACAGCATGATGTCAATTTCGCATCCGATGATTTCCAAACCATAATTCTCCCGATTTTTAGGAAAGTGCGATCTCCTAATGTATGCCACATCGGCAGAGGAGAGGCGAATATAACAGTTTTTAGACTTAATGAAAATGTGCTTTTTGAGCCGAGTTATGTTTTTCGAGCATAAGGATCGTAAACTGATAGAGCTTTCGTTACAAACTAATAGCAGAGCGTTCAAAATGGATGATTTTCTGAGCTTCATATTCTCTCTTCGATTTATGTGACTGCTTGAAACTCCAAGTTGATGTTTATTGGTGACAACGTTTCGGCATAAGCCCTTCTTCAGGTCTGAATACAATAATGCTACTTAGCACATACACACAGTAAAGCGGCAAGAAATACGGACCTGGGATCCACGACGGATTAAAAGGGGGAGGGAAGGGCCAAGGTCTTCTTGGACGTTGATTGGCCGGAAATGAAGTGCAGAGGTGCTCGGACTCTTTATATATGGTCGAATCGTGACTAGTCATTTATCTGTCACGATGGTCTTCAGCATAAGTTAAGTTAAGTCAGGTCAAGTTCAGGTTTTTTTCAGTCAGGTTAAGTCACGTCCAAGAAGACATTGGCCCTTCCCTCCTCCTTTTAATCCGTCGTGGATCCCAGGTCCGTATTTCTTGCCGCTTTACTGTGTGTATGTGCTAAGTAGCATTATTGTATTCAGACCTGAAGAAGGGCTTATGCCCGAAACGTTGTCACCAATAATAGCAGAGCGTTGAAAAAGAAGCCGATTTTGAAAACATTCAGTCCACTCTTTCTCCGAAACGGGAGCAAATTTTATAAACCATAACTACGCACCTAGAGAGCAAAGAAATACTTTGCGAAGCATATTGAAAATGTTCTGAACAAACTCCAACTAGAGGGTTGTTCGGAATGCGTCTTCTTCTGAAACTTCGGCTGACTACGGTGGGGTAAAATAAACGTACGTAATTGAAGGAAATAGGATCAGGATGAGAACGCCGGCGGAGAACACAATTCATAGAAATTCCTCTAAAAGGTACTATCTAGAAATACTAAAAACCAATCCTTAATAAAGATGGAAATCTATCGTGAACTACGACACTTCAGCTTATCAACAAAAACTTACGAATTTCATGATCGGTACCCCAAATTTGTGGAAGGTTAAAGATGTCAAAGAACAACCTTTACATCCAGTAAAACTTCTGGATGAAGCCTGGATGAATTTCGTGATTCTTTATTCCTCTTGGCATGCAACCCGACGCATACGGTCTTCACCATTACGTACTGTATTTCATCATGATATTGAAAATGGACATGAGATTTGCAACCCGCATCCCAAATAACTCCAAGGCGAAGTTCGAGCAAAAAAAATTTCTTCCACCTCCGGAATCGAGAATATGCAGTGGTGACTAGAATATTCGGACACGGATCAAACTTCGACTTACATGCAAACAGTTAAATCCTGGTTCAAGGTGCACGTAAGTTGCAAGGTGGAAGAACCTCCTGTCCGTTCTCTGAGTAGGCGAACTATTCTTGATGGAAAATCGTCAAAGTCGACATTCAGGTTCCATGTCTTTGCAAGTTCCTGAACAGAACGATGAGGCACCTATTAGAGTCAGCATTAGGCGGAGACCAACCTGATACTTTGTTCGCGTGATGCCCTCTGCAAAGAGAAATTCAAACTCGTCTGGACGGCTAATTTCTATGCGATATTCCTGAAAAGACACATTGGTTGCAGTGCAGAATTATTTATATATAGAAGCTAAACTGATTAAATGCGAGAACGTGAGAACTGGGTAAAATTGTCAGAAGACCAGCTGGGCCAGTTTACTGCAAGGGGCGCATGGGCTAACCAATTTGGGTGAAAGAGTTTCATCTACTGACAAAGAAGTGCAACACTATCGAGAGCACGAGGATGTTCGACTGCTATGTCGGAGCAGGCCATTCTTGCTTCGGCGCAATCCAAATCACTGGTATAAAGAACAGACGCCTGCACGAAAAAAGACTGAGCTATGTGTCACCAGAATGAAGCACAATTTCAGAATATAGCCGCGGGATTGTAAGAGAGGAACATTACATCCAGGCACTTTGACGTTGAAAACCAAGAGCCATGTTATGTCTGTGGCGTTGACGGTTCGACGAGTTGCTGTCGAAGGTTTATTCGGCAATGAAAAGGTGAAGGATGCTGTTTATATACGTGTGATAATCAATACTATCAAGACTGATAGTCAGGTTCATTCGTAGGTGGCGATGTCCGTTCCTCCACGTGGTGCCACTGGAAATTGTTCGCCTCTGCGAGCTAAGCTAATCACGGACATTCGAGTACAGGCGACAGGCCCTAGTGACAGGCCGGCCTATGGAGATCCCATGTCACATCACATTGTTGATGACGTTAAGTGAGTATCGAGATAATGCTACGGCGTCCGCGGAAGCCGACGCGCACTCGCAGAGCCCGGCGAGTGTGAGAAGTATGCGAGGGTTCCTGATGCGAGGACGGCATCGGGGGAAACTGAGCTAGTCCGAAAGTCCCGTAACGTAGGCAAGACCCGCGTAGCTACGCGGAATGTGGGTACGTTGACGGGCCGCTCGTGCGAGTTGGCAGAAGCACTGGAGCGAAGACGAATCGACTTATGTGCGGTACAGGAGACGAGGTGGTCCTGTTGTAAGTCGAGGGACATAGGCCGAGGCTTCAAGGCCATTCTGTGCGGCAGTCCCAGGACCACCAGCGGAGTTGGTGTAATCGTCTCCGAACGTTTCCGAGACGCGATTATAAGCGTGGAACGTTTTAATGACCACTTGATGAAGGTCGTAGTCGCTGCTGAACAGCGTATGTATCATTTCTTCTCTGCATACGCTCCGCAGGCAGGCTGCTCTGAGAGAGCCAAGGATGAGTTTTGGACCCTGCTTGATGAAAAGACAGCAGAGGTACCGTCAGAAGACGCTGTCGTTATCGCAGGTGACCTCAACGGTCATGTGGGGACTGCGAAAGATGGTCGCAGCTGTCACGGCGGTTTCGGATACGGAGCACGTAACGCTGATGGTGAGCGAATCCTTGAGTATGCGGACTCGCATAACCTCATCATCGCGAACACCGTATTTCGAAAGCGTGACTCCCATCTGGTGTCGTTCTATAGCGGGAGCACCAAGACACAGATCGACTTCATCCTTGTGAAGCATCGCGATCGAAAGCTGGTTACAGATGCGGAGGTGGTGCTGTACGAGACTGTCGCCACACAGCACCGTCCGCTGATATGCACTCTTAAGTTCGCCCCTCCGAGGCTGAGGCATGTCGAGCGATGCGGTCCACCGAGAATCAAGTGGTGGCGATTGAAGGAAAACGCTGCAGCTTTTGTTTCTCGTATTCGGTTACCGACGGTGACAACCGTCGACGAAACATGGAAAGATCCAACCGATACGATTTTACAAGTTGCATGCTCTGAATTAGGCATGACTAAGCCTGGACGCCGCAAGATCGAGAAGCTGGCGTGGCTGTGGACTAACGACGTAAGAGAAAAAGTCCGAGAGAAGAAAAAATTATATCACGCGTTCCTGCGCGACAAGACTGCAGACAAATGGCGTATGTACCAGGAGGCGAAGAAAGCGGCAAAGAAGGCCGTAGCCGTTGCAAAAGCCGTCCATTATGATGATCTCAGCGATAAAATCGAGACGCGCGATGGTGAACGACACCTTTATCGACTTGCCAAGGCACGCCATCATCAGGCCAAGGACATCGAGAAATTCTTGGGCATCAACGATGAGAATGGCCATCTACTGACGAACCGCAAGAGGGCTATGAAACGATGGCATGACTACTTCGAGAGAATTTCGACAGAAGAGTTTGCCCATCCGCCCATCCCTTGCGTCCCTCCTACGCACGGTCCTGTGCAGAAAATCACTGTGGAGGAGACGGAAGCGGCTTTGAAGAAGATGAAGCCAGGCAAAGCAACGGGCCCCGATGATATAGCGGCCGACCTATGGAAGTTGAGGTGCTGGAGTCCTGCTGAGTGGCTAACGAAGTTTTTCAACCAGGTTGTTACGGAAAAGAAGGTACCTGGTAATTGGCAGGAAAGCACGACGATCCCGATATGGAAGAAGAAGGGCAGTCCTGCGGACTGCATGAATTACCGTCCAATTCGCTTGCTCTCGCACAGCATGAAAATCTTCGAGCGAATTGTAGATGGACGTATTCGCGATATCGTCCAACTTTCCACCAATCAATGTGGCTTCGTAGCGGGCACTGGCACCATCGATGCCATACATGCTGCTCGTCTTCTGGTAGAGAGACATCGCCAAAAGCAGAAACCGCTGCACATAGCTTTTCTCGACTTAGAGAAAGCATTTGATCGTGTTCCGCGTGAGGTTATATGGTACGCCTTACGACAACACCGTGTTCCCGAAGAGCTTATTGAGTGGGTGCGCATACTTTACTCTGGTCCAAAGAGTAGTGTGCGAGCGCCAGCCGGCACATCGGCGGAGTTTCCTATCTCCGTTGGTGTTCACCAGGGCTCTGCGCTTTCCCTGCTCCTATTCATTGTCGTAATGGATGCCATTTCGAGAGACCTTCAGAAGCCTGCCCCCTGGACGCTGCTGTATGCAGATGACGTAATGCTTGCAAGCGAAGAGAAGAGCGAACTCGAGCGACAAGCGCAAGCTTGGTACGACCGCTTGGCGATGTTCGGGCTCAAGCTAAACGTCAAAAAATCTGAGTACTTGACGACAGACGTAAACGAAGCCGGGTCCATTGAGATCAATGGCACCGCGTTAGTACCAACGACAAACTTCAAGTACCTTGGATCTGCAATTGCGTCTGATGGTAGCCTGACGTTCGAGGTGAACTCGCGCGTGAGCGCAGCGTGGTCCAAATGGCGCTCGATGACAGGCGTTTTATGCGACAGGAAGATACCAGAACGCCTTAAATCGAAGATCTATAGAACCATCGTCCGACCAGTAGCGATGTATGGAGCTGAGTGCTGGCCTGCAACCAAGGAGGTTGAGACTCGCCTCAGCGTAATGGAAACGAAAATGCTGCGATGGACGGCTGGTGTTACGCGTCTGGACCGTATTCGCAACGATCAAATACGCCAGAGGTTTGGTGTTGCTCCAATTGCTGACAAGTTACGTGAAGCTCGCCTTCGTTGGTATGGCCACGTTCTTCGAGCTAGTGGTGACACTGTTAGGAAGATTGGCCTTAACATAGATGTGCCCGGAAAACGGCCTAAAGGGCGGCCGAAGCAGCGATGGCTTGATACGTTGCATGTAGACCTAAAGGTTGCTGGTATCCATCCCGATCAAGCATTTGATCGCGTAAAGTGGCGTCACCACACCAGAATAGCGGACCCCGCCTCGAAGCGGGACAAACGCTGAAGAAGAAGAAGAGTCAGGTTCATTCGTACACAATAAGCCAGTCGCCGATAATGTGGTCACACGAACCGCTACTATGATGTGGCCTGGCTCTCATAACCTGGATTCAGCTTACCTTCTCTCCGTTGTCCAGCCTCCGCTCTCCAATTTTCAGAGATATTTCTACCACCGAAGACCTGAAAAGGCTCAAATAACTGCTGCCTTTGCTACATAGATCACGAGCTAGGACATGCAGCCTATGTACAGCTGGCAAACCACTCACGTATATTCGGGACCGTTTCTATTGGGTTGCAGCAGTGTTACGGGTAGCGAACCCAGGAAGAGCTGACTTGGACCTTCGGACGTACTAGCCATCCGCTCGCTGCGAAATTTCTTAGGCGTGAGAACCAAAGAGAACTTCAAAGTATAGAATACTAGGATGCAAAGAACAAAACCTCAAATGTAAAACAAAATCTATAAAAAGTTTCATTTCCAAACAATTCTGGCACATATACTGATTCTGAGGTGAGACAGAAAAAGAAATAATGACGAGTTAGAACTATTGCACATTGCCACTCAGCTCAACAACCTGAAAGAGAAAACGTTCCAACACAAAATGCATCACAGAGAGTGGTCTAATTAAAACAGAAACCGCTTACCTTTGCACGAATCTGTTCAAATTGATAATCCATTTCTGGATAAAGGAAAGGTCTGTGGTCGTTTCTGTGATCATCTGGACTATATTCGGCAGCATGGTACGCTGAAGGAAAAACGTAGCAATAGATGTATGTCCCGAAGGCGGCAATAAACGCATTATAAAAAAAAATAAGAATGAACATAAACCTACCTGGTGTTGCAACCGTGGATTTGTGCCTGTTCACCCGATAGCGCCAGAAGAACTTTTTGACCTTGCCTTCAATCTGAAGTCCAAACGTAGGAAAAAGATGAACGCTGCACGACTTACAATGACAGAAAAATATTTGACGATATCGGAAAGCCAAAAGGTTCTCTACACAGCATCGGTCACAGTCGCATAGCTTCAGTGCTTACACATATAGTTTCACGGATTATTCACCAAGTCAAGGAAACCAAGAGCCCTTTACTGGCCCTTCTTTTAGGAGAATCCAATATAAACCCACGAAAGGTGATTGGCTCACCTCTTCATATGAATATTTTGGGTACCACAGAGAACAGAGTGCAAGAAACGTTCCATAAGGTCCCAAGCCTCGAGGACGCCTTAGTTGCCCGATCACTGACAGCTCATCATAGGTGAGTCCAATCTCGTCCTCAAATGACTACAACAATGCAAAGTGTAGATACCTCGAAAGAAAAAGCTTCAAGAACTACCTCATCCGTCTGGGAGACGATGCCATTCACAAGAGGTCTGAGTTCAGCCGTAGGCACGGAATCAATTACGCTAAAAAGAACGGCAGATTCAAACAAAGACCCGCTTAGAAGGAGAATCAGGAGAACGAATTACGATTTTAGAGAGGTCATTCCGTATTTGTCGTGCACTTTGCGCAGAAACTTGCGCAAGTCCGCTTTGCTGATTGAGCCAATGGGATTGATATCAGCCGATGAGCAGTCATACTTCGTCATATAACCAATCAGTCTGAAGCAAAACTCAATTTTCGCCATAAGTTAAAGCGAAGACTATTCACTTACAACTCGTCGACATTTGAAGTACCTAACACAAGAAGACTACCAGGTCGCTTCTCCACAATGAGCAAGAGTTGTGCGAATAGATAAGCGAGCACCATCCTGATTCTCGCTTGCAAATTCTGCAGTGCTAGCCCTTCCCGGCAATCGGTGCTCTAGAATCACACACTTGACTACGATGACTTCTAAGGGAAACTCCAAACTATCCGACATGGACTTACGTTGAAGCTAGGCACGAATCCCATCGCAACTTTAAATATTGAGATAAAAGCCGAAACGATGGCATCAATGAAGATGCTGAATATGAAGCAATAGATGGAGCAGAAGGCGTTGAGGACCTTCGCAGAAATTAGCAAGTCAACTGCTTAACGGCCTCATCATACTAAAAGTTTGGCTACTAGTGTTACTACTAATAAATATTTTATGGGGTGGGGCGTGCAGTTTTTACACCAGGGAGGTGCTCTTATAGCGAGACCCCACCCCCACTATCTTGGCCCGCCCATTTGGACGACTGTGTTTGTGTTTGAATGATTGCTGCAGCTGTGTAGGCGCTATGCGACAACTGATCCTCGACAGAAGCCTTTCCCCAAGGCGGACATGAGTCCTGCCATGAAAGGAACAGCTTGAGGTTCGATGCCGCAAAACTTTCTTGCCCTTACCTTTTTTACTTCCACCCTTTACCCTTACAGTTCGCCGCCGTAAAACACTTATTCCATGGAATTTTGGCGTATTGCTTTAGGGCAATTACGCCACAGAATGAATAGGAGCGGCGCGGCGCGATGGCCAACGACTTTCAGAGAGCGGCGCAGTAAACGTTGCGCGCATTCATTCTGCGGCGAGATTCTCTCACTAAGGTATCCCAAAGTTCCGTCATAAGAGCTGTGCTACGGCGAGGTAGCACAAATTCGCTATGCCACCACAGGGCGGAAAAATCTATATGTATGCCTGTCACGGTGTTGTGCTGTGCAAGTATAAATTATGTCTGACTGACTCTAGTTAAGGAGCTTTTATAATACCGGGCGGGAATATCAAAACCGTCTAACTATGGTCGATTCCTAGAATAAGCGCCGTGCTCCAAGCACTCAGTCGCGGAAAATGATCATCCCGTCGCTCAAGAAGGACGCGAACTTCTATTAGGAATGAAGCATTAAATGTTAGTTATAACGAGCGTGCCCAAGCTACTGTAAGCACCATATACCGTTGTGTGGAATAGCAAATCAAAAATCTTACTGATCTGCTCTCCAAAAAGTGACGTTTTATACGTCATGAATCAAGTACATTTTGCACATAATGACGAGCAGCTAGTTCCACGTGAAGTAATAAGAAGAATTTTTGATACAAAACAGAACCTGAAGTGGTTGCTGTTGATATCCCTAGCCAGTCCCTCTGCGCACGCTCTTGTTTCGGATGAAGAGTGCTCGCTGGCCATGTAACATGTGAATAGCACCTTAAAGGACCACAATATATTCACAAGATAAATGAACATAACACACGAAATTGATCACCGCAAATCTCTACGGATACCTTATTACACAACTCAGCTGGATCTTCGCCAACGCGCTCTCCATTCAGATAATAAGCTGGATCATCTCCGCCTAAAATTGGCCGCTTAGTTTCCCTTTTGGCACCGCTTCATCGAAAAATAGGTGACATAATAAAATTAAAAGCATATACCGTCTGTTTCTCTTCGGTGTCTTATAGCTCCGCAGACTTTATTACACATCAAACGAACCATAGCAGCAACCGAGGAGCTGTCCTGCCCGCCGGAAAGCGGTACAAAGAATCCGCTCTAAAATTGAGCTCAATGAAACGGCGTGCGATCCAAAACGAAGAAAGAACAATACACGGCAATATTCCACTCCTTTGAACACTTTGAATCTTACCTATAACATTTTCTGGTCAATGCAAGCGCTGCGACCCACTGAGCTGAGACACATGCGCGCTTCGCGCTTTTTCCTGTACCCCCTCTGCTCTTCCTGCTTCGTTTTTCCTCTTCGCTGCTCAGAATCATTAGAAGATGCCTTCATAAAACGCAAACTCTCAACTTAGGCATCTGTTATCCTTTGAGCCAGTTCATACTTCTGCGGGATAACGTCATCCACTTACCAGTGCTCTTCTGCAGAGCATCATCTCCAGACTGTCCCCAACTGTCTCTAGATTTATGCTGCTCAGTACCTCAACTCCGTCAGGTTTTCCTCTAACCTTTCCAGGTTCTGTAGCATGACGCCACTTTTTGCTCTCATAATGACGGCAGACCATCTCTATCCCCACTCGCAAGGTGGACTGCAGACAAGTATCAATGCTGTCAAAGGATACTGAGCTCCTGCATTGGTTCGTTGCTTACCCCTGAGAAGCCCTTCCAATAGTCACAAAAACTGCGTCCCACACGAACGAGACGAAAAAACAAGGGAAACGAATTACGCACGAGAAACTTAAATTTGCCCCGAATCAGCGCTGGTAACGGCTGTGTGGTTAAGCCGAAGGATCCGACAAAAAATAAACCATCACTCAGTCTTTATGTCAACGAGTGCAAAATTGACAGTGAACTATTTGAAAATCCGACACAGTGAACTAACCCAGGATACACTTTTTTGAAATTAGCTAGCCGTTAGAAACTACTGTGACTGTGTTTGCATTGTTTTCTAGTTCTGCCCTCTGACTTGCGTAGACTCCATACTTAATTATACATCAATATTATATATAGTGGGATAGGGCGATAATTGGTAGGTACTGAGAAATTTGAAGATGAAAGTAGCGCGAAAAGATGCAACGAACCTATTTCTAGATACACCGGATAAACCAGCAAAAGAAGCGTTTAAACAAAATTTGAGAAGATACGAGAAAACCATAAATAAAGCAAGATAGGAACTAGTCATTCCAGGCATCTCAGTTGAACTGATACAGAAAAAAAATACCTCACCATTTTACTTCTTCTTAAATAGTGCCATAGCCAAGCAGGAGGACCGTGACAAAGCTCCTCCGTTGAATCGAGCTGCAGATCCTCGACGTTTCTGATTTCAAGTGACGGTGGTACAGGATGACTAAGAGTGAGCTGCCCATCCAAAAATATTGACGAGTATTCTGGGAGTAGAGCCGACTAAAAAATAAAGTAAAAACGTTCTATAATAATTAGCAGAATGACAACAGGGATGCAGATTTTGTGAGGATACTCTAGCTGCCAAAATAGGGCACGTATTGTCGTCTGATGCTGCTGGTGATGCTCAAGTCCTAGAAAGCCAAAAGACGCGACGCTGCCATACAGCGGACTCACATGAGTTCTCGCTCCACCCAAAATAAGGATCAATCATAAAGTCGGTGGCAGACCTCATAGCAGTTGCTAGATTTCTTGTGGCGATACGTGGTTGTCTCAGAGAGATCCAGAACAGCAGTTGCAGTACACTGTAACCGGAATGTATGGTTCGTCATCAATTAGTATACGCTCCGATAAATGCATACAATAGCTTACTGTATCCTCTATGTCAAACTGATGAATCTGTGCATAAAGTTTGCCATTTTGAGCGATTGTTGAGCCTCCATCGTAATAAATTCTGTCGCCATCACAACCGCGATGGTTGCTGTACAGGTAGATACCGCCAGTCTGCAAATGTGATCTGCTAACAGGAGGAGAGACGATGATCGTGATAAGGAACCTTTTGGCTTCCGCCCAGTATCAGCTGATTTATCCGATAATTGGATTTGCCCAGAATATGGTGACTGCCGCTTCCATTACATATGATATCCACTCCTCGCAAACCAAGCTCTATATGTCGTCTAAAGTTTCATGCACCACTACAGTAACAAAATGCGAAACTGGGTCAAAAGCTCGCGTACGAATGAGCGGCCCACAGTTCTTCACAAATCTCAAAGCCAACTGAAACGTTGTCTGACGAACAAAGAATCCCATCTCCGAACGGCGCAGTTTCCTGGATATAGAGGTTGTTCTTTGACATCTTTAACCTTCCACAAATGATAATAATCATAGCACCTGCTGGAAACCGAAAGCCTCGTCGAGGTGGAATGGTACCGTGAACAACGGCTTCGACCAACGCACAAACCACCGGCTCTCTCGATAGACGTCATCATCGCACAAAATCATTTTCGGGCGTATCAATAGAATTTTTCTGCAATGTGCGCTGAGAAGTCTAGAAATGAAGATGCGAGAGCTGCTAGCCTCCAGAGAAATATAAGACCCGCTGTCGCCGGACTCGAATACAACTGATCCAAGGTTCAAAGCGAAAGATTCCAACACGTAGGCTAGCAACTAAAGAAGATGTCAGGCTTGTCTTAAGAAAGCTGTGCGGAGTTGTCAAAGCGCATTCGGAAATTCCACGTGCAGGAAGCCACCACAGCAAATTCAAGAAGAACATACCCATTCATCACAGAAACGAGACAGTTATATAGAAGCATTCTATGTCGGACAGGCATTCCAGTGACTATCAACAGATTAGGCCACTGAAAAGATAAATTATGTGACGGACCAATGGCTGCAACCCTTCGTCTTATAAACAATGTATATGACCGCACTTCCTTGGACCTATCCACGATCTGCTTCAGGATTTCCCAGGAATGGATCTCGGTGTCGATCTCGAAGAAGTGGTCCGCACATCCATAACCGGGAATCTCCAACTCGGGTCCAAGCCTCAACCGCGAACCGGCATTGTTTGCATCCTCGCATGCTGGCAAACGTTTCAATCAGCGATATTGCTCCGCAGCACTCAAGGCTCTAATGATTAAAATGCCCAAGAATTGTCAGACTAACGAGGAAGGTCGATGAGGTGACCGTGAAGTTACGCAAATTGATCTATAGAGGATTGTAGGGTATTTCCTAGGAAGGAACGCGGTGGTTTCCAAATTGCCTTCGAACCTCTGAGTAGGTAAAAATGAAAAAAAAGCTCTAGTGCTTCGATGCACGCTAATGAAGCAAACGTGACGCGTGCAACTGCTTTGCCATGCTCAGAAAATAACCTGCAAAAGATCTAGAGTTTCAGTAATAGCTAGCTCATAATTTTCAAGTCTTCTTAGAAGAAGTTGCAGGTACGTTCAGATGATTAAATTCATCACGCCGGCAGCCGCGACTGTGGGCCGAACGGATTGCAAAGTGGACTTGCAGAGAGGAGAGAAGGGTTCTTTTCATCCAGTGGGGTTTTCGAATTGCTGGGAAGACTCCTTCGAATTCTGCTTTGTAGTTTCAGTTGATTACGATAGGTTAAGGTAGGTATTGGTAAGAAAGATGTAACATGTAACGTATGTACAATCTTCTGCATGTAACGTATGTATCAGACCAGCGCTCCAAAATATTAAGCTACGGTACCTTCAAAAAACATATCCTCAATAGCATCGCTCCTTGATGTCCTACGTCGTTTAGTCTGGTGTGGTCAACCATTTTCCTTAGTTATGTGGCCTTCCTTCTCGGTTTCTCTCACTCCGCTTTTATTTCATCTTTCCTAACGTTTGTTCTAATTTTTGTATTTCTTTTAGTGCTTCAATAGTTGTTTAATTGCTGTTTTATTGTTCGGTGGATTTTTGTTATACTCTCACTATTCTACATAAGTAACTACTTATGTAATAAATATCAATATCAATATCAAGGCTGTCATGGTCAGTAGAATCGCTTTCCCCACCAATGTGATCACACTTATCTTTCAAATTTCTCCCTTGAGATAGAAAAGAAGAGTCATTTATACAAGGAATGACAGGTCTGTGGCCAACAATTCAAATAATTTCCATAAGCGAGGAAATGGCGAAAGCGGTGATGATTGCCCCGCCACCTTTACCCATTGTGACTTACGTAGTTTGGTGGAAAAGGATATATTCTTCGTCTTACATTACACCCCAATAAACCTAATGAGCAATGTTTTGGAGAAAATGGCTCATAGAAGTACTCCACTGGCAAGCGTAAGCAAACAACAGCAATCGTGCCGAACAAGCCGACTTTGCCCAAAATTTGTCTGGTGTGCCGTTGAGGTATTGATATGTAATTCCACATTCGTTTTTAGTATGCGATTTTTAAACGTTCTTTGACATCACAAATCAGGATCCTGGAAAGAAATCTGATCAGGTGAAGAAAAATGTGATACGAATGCAGTTTTTTCACCGTACCGCATATCCACCGCCTACTGTAATCTACCGTAACCCGAAAAACGGATAACAGATTCGTGTTCGTCTCCATCATTATCATCATAGACGAAGTTTGGACGATTTTTTTCTTCGACTACGACTGTCTCAGGAACACAAGAACCAATGCCTGCAATGGCAGCCCTCCTGCCCTATGCGTAGGGAAAGTGGTCGGAAAAAATGGGCAGCAAGGCGACCAATAACACAAGGGGATAAGGCATCCCAGATTTGGCTAGTAGAATTAGTCAAAGTTACAAGAAAAAGGTTATCTGTAGAAAACCGAAAGACGATCACCTCATTTGATGGGTACCCCTCAGCCATCGAATCGCTGTCGTATTCCTGGGGCCGGATTCATCAACGACTTACAGCAATTTAACAGAGAAAATTACAGCAGAAATCTTTGATAGCACGGCTTATCAAGCGATACGGTGAGCTATAAGCCGCGTTATCTTTCCACTGTGAACTCTGTTAAATCTATGTAAGTCGTCGATGACTCCGACCTCTGGTTGACTTCTCCCGTGAATGTGTCTTTTCGGTTTAACTAGGAATTTGTCAAACCCTTGTATTACCTACAATTGAAGCTCCGAATCTTTGGAGGTTATTTCCTGACTTCGACAGAGCAGTTGCACGCGTCCCTCTTCCTTTATCAGCCCGCAATGAAGCACCGTTTTGTCATTTTCGACCTGCCGCGCAAACCGAATTTTCTAGTGCTTCCCAGACAATTCCCTACATTCCTCAACAAGTCACCTTGCGTAACTCCACGTCTCCTTATTGACCTTCCTTGTCAGCTCGACCTTGCGGATGAACGGAACAGACTAACTCCTTAAAATCCGCTCCAGGTTTCCCTTGAAGTCAAGCGCCCAGTTGTTCACAGTGCACACTGAAAGCCGAACTAGGCGATTCCAGGGCGATGGCATGGCGGACAGGAACCCAGCGCGTCTTCAAACAAGTCGTAAGGATTCCAGAGTAACTATGGAACCTGGCAGACGGATTATACTTCTCGTTATTGTTATATGCATCTTAAACAGTGCAAATGGCTTTAAAGGCATCAACCTTTTACACCCGCACACAACTGCTGAACCACAACACTTTATATATCAACGGTATAATTAGATTACGACGACGAAACAGATAAAACAATCACGTGAAAACACCATGCTCTGCCAATTACCTCTACAAGCAAACAAAACTAGAGCTATTCAACCGAAAAGGAAAGTGTGCGCAACCTCTAGCGTTCCCGTGAAGAAAGAAAGAAAAACAGGACTGCGGAAAAGGAAATAAATAGCAACGTTATCTAATAACTACGAACAACGCAACAAATAGGATATGAATTTGCACGATAGAATAGAAGAGCCACCATCGGCTCAAAACGAAGGGGCGTCTCTACGTCCTCACCCCGCTAGAAACTCAGTTGCGCAATGTATCACATGTTTTACAGGACCGATTAGCTACAAAATAAATAATCAATGAAGGAAACACTCATACTCTCACCATTAAGATACAATATGCTTAAAATTTTAATTGGGAACGACCACTTGATTCTGCGGTCCTGCGAAGCACAAGACTTGCTCACGCTAACAGCTCCAAATCAGTTGGTCTTCTTCTTGCCCTTCTTCGCGTTGCTGTCCGATTCCTCAACGTTCTCGTTTTCCTGAACAGCTCATATGTAGTATACCAAAGGCGAAGTGTTAATCGCGTTCATTGTGAACACTCACAGAGACTGAGTCGTCAGCTTTGACCTTCTTAACCTTCTGCTGGGGAGTGAGCCGCTTTGTTTCTGTTTTGGCTTTTCGGCTAGCGCTCTCCCTGAAAACTGTACTTCACAGAAAAACACAACAGGTTGGATTAATATTCAGAACGCAGTAAGGATTTCTATAACCATTTGAACTCAAAGCTTTCTCGCAAAAGTGAAAATACGAGAAGGCAGCATGTACTCAGTATTCCACCTTGTACTGGGTTTTAATCTTCGTGCTCAAAATTCAGTTTGTCTATAAAGTTAAGTTATCGTGGACATGGTATAGCTCACTTAGAGTCCTCAAGATCATCCGGACTAAGCCGAAGACCAGTGTTCAAAACTGCACTATATGGCGTGCAGTGAAAAGGCGATCTTAACACTGCTAACACTTCCGGTTGCACCAAGAAGTTCGCACATCCTGTACTATCCTTAGAAATGGGCAGGAAGCTCAGCTAAACGAGGTTCTTACTGTCCAGGGGTGTGCGTAACTACGATTTACGATCTACGATGTTACGATTTACGGCGATTTCTGGCAATTTTTTTACGATTTACGATTTACGACATTTTGGGCCGTGAATCGTAAATTTTCGTAAATGTGATCTTTGATCAACAACCAACTGGCGACCAAATTTATGTGGAGGGGCTACAAAGATGTACCCACTCTAATGGTCCCTTCTTATATGTAGCTCATTCCCACTTCTCTTTAGGGCTGATTTCTGATGATCTAATGTGTTATAGTGTTAGACAATATCGTCCTGTGCACAGGCTTCTCGAATTCGACTTTTCTCTTCGCTTAACCAACTTTCCCATTTCACTGACATTGTAAGGGCTCCCATTTGGAACCGGACAGGTTCAAGAGGAGAAGCAAGTGCAATGCAATATTAGAAAACAGGTGCTCCATCACGCCAATCGGCGTGCCTCGCGCGATGTTGCAGTATCACTAAGCTAAGGAGAATCAGATCAAACTAGCTGCTCTGCTTATTCAGCTTTCTTCCCTCCCTAGCAGTACAAAAAGAAATATTTGAATACCCTAGCGCCAGGTTGACTGCAGGCGCCTTCACTTCTCGTCCTCAAACGGTTCACCTTAGTCTAAAATCGACATTTTCGATAGATCAGATCGATTTTGGTAGGACGACGAAACGCCTTTTGTCAGAACCGAGAATTCCACCCTTCTAACGCTATGTTGAACTGAAAATTTTTTATGTGGGACCGCTACAGTATCCCCACCACTCGTCCCCTTTACTGGAACTCACCCGCCCCCATTACTTGTACTGGTCCAGCACTACTGGCACCCTCTGACCGGACGTGGTTTCCCATTACTGGTACGGATCGATAATTTGATCAATATCGATTGATGACGATCGAAAAAAGAACTTCAGATTCGTGTCCAGTGACCTCGATTATTCCCATGGCTGAAGTTCCCTGGGAGTAATCGAGGTCACTGGACACGAATCTGACACGAAAACACGTAGAAGTCGTTTGTATATTTCTCGCTATTTTCGCGGCCCGCAACTCCCTCTCCCCCCCCCCCCCCGATTTTCCAAATATTTTCCTCCGATTTTATGACTAATTTATGAGTCATCGGTAAGCGGATTATTATACAGTATGATAAGCTCATGTCTAGAAGGCAGGGGAGGATCGGGTCTCCTTTAACGGTCTAGTGCTAGCAAGGCACATCGCATTCCTACTGGCGAAGGTTGTTCCAATCCAGCCCACTGAAAGCCATTGGAGGCAGTTTCTTTGAGAAAGAGAGGGAGTATTCTTTGATCCGCGCCCTGTTTGGTGATAACGTCTACTCGATTTGCTTATAATATATTCATGTGGGCGCGTGGAGCGCAGTCGTAGGAGGCTGTCACCTGCACCTGATACCAGGTTCCTGGTTCGGATTTCCCGCCCAGGCCAACCAAGCCTTCCATCCCTCTGGGGTCCGTGAATTGGTACCAGACTTGTCTGGGAAGGGCGCTCACGTGTTCTGGCCATGGCTGGCCACCTCAAGTCATTGTATGGCCAAATACGCATTCAGCTCGCCTCCACGACATCCCGTAGAAGTAGAATGCGTGGCACATCCCAAAGAGGATTGAATAACGCAGTCCTTTATCCTTTCATATTCATGTAAATCCCATCGAATAGAATTGACACAAATCCACGATCGAACGTCATTCGCGATTGCCAGCGGGGTCTAGAGGGTTGCTACACTCGTGTTGAAAGGATAAGCCACTAACGTTATATGTCGCGAGGACGGGCAGCATTGTAAGATGGGAACTCCCCATCGAACCAAACCGCATTGGATGGACACGTCATTCAGATAGGGCGTGTATGTACAGTTGGAACCCTGATCGGCTGACACGTGTTCGGTCTGTGCTCTGGTTATTATTGGCTGTAGCGCTATCACCTACCAATGCTGCTCACCTTCGCGACATGTACAAATGGTTCTATCGGTTTGCATTGTGCTTTACAATGTTGAGCAAGTTGACATAAAAAGTGTGGTAAAATCGAGCGCGTAGCACTCCAAGAATGGGTCGAACTGGTCTTGACGGTTTTGATCTCCAATTTCGGTGATGTGATTGAGTTTGTCGTATTCACCCTATCTAATCCGCTTACGATGCTGCAGGCTCTCGGAAAGCAAACGTTCGTTACAGAGCTGGCGAAGGGTAGCCCGTGCGAGTGCTGGGAGTTACTAAATGGTAGAACAATGTTATCCCTTTCACGACATTGTCCGACGATGTCGTCGGACACCATCATAAAAATAGTTCAATAAATAGTTCAATAGAACAATTTTAATCAATGAGCCCGCTAAGATGGTCCATGGAAAACTTTATTTGTTACTGTTTTTCATACCTAACAAATACTATAAATATGTAGAATAATAGCAATAATCGGCGCGCGGAAAAGCGCGCAGTCCCACGCGGCAGACACCTGAAAATCGTGCATGTCGTGAAAGCGTTATGAAGTTTTCGAAATCTTACAAGTGCAGGCTAGAGCAGGAAACCGGCCCATTAGTCAGTGGTGAAACTTTTTTTTTTTGAATTTTTAGTTTTGACGGCAATTTTTCCATTGCTGTTTCTGCTAAATCCTAGATTTATATTCAAGTTAAACAATTGGTAGTAAGTTAGGAATGTAATGAATATTCAAACCATGCAAGCTTTTTGATGGAGTGTCATGCATAGGCTTAAGTAACGTTTTTGAATTTACAGCTTTTCGACTTTCTTGAAACGTGTAAAGTTTGGTTTGGACGATATTTTACTATTAGGAAGCCGTGACAAAAGAAATAATTTGTTAAGAAAACTGTGCAGATAAAGCTGAAAGTAACACGACAGCTAAATAAATTCTGTATCACATCTGATTAACATTAGCAGAAGAAATTTAGTTGTACTGCACTACAGTTCAGGTGACTCTTACGATTTACGGTTTACGATTTACGACGATTTTTCCGTAATTACGATTTACGATTTACGAAATTTCAAATTTTATTTACGCACACCCCTGCTACTCTCTCACCAACTCTCAATACCAGTACGAGGACGATAAACTGCTCCTTTCTTGATCATTCCTCGCTGCTGCAGTGTAGAAGGAAAATGGCTGATTTCGTCATGATGGTAAAAATTGTTCCAAATAAGGTTTCCATTGATTCAGCTAAGTCCTTTGACGGGATGCTGACAAGATCCGTGAGAGAGGAGTTGAAACTTCGAGTCACAGTGGCTAAACCGCGAATGAGGTCAGATTTCTTAACCTACCGTATTCTCAAAGAATTCAACCTGTTACTGGGCAAGTATGAAGATTTAGAGAGGCTCTCTGCTCAAGCCTGCAGAAGGTTTGTCAATGGTTGAATATCAAACAGTGCAAGAAATGTTTCCTGTGATCTAATGCTTACTTGGCTAGTGCTCGAGTTGTCTTCTATGTGTGTTGCTTTCTTTAACGTTTTCTTACAATCTCCAAGATACAATAGACAGTTGTCTGTGTCAGTCTATGGCTTGAATAAATAAATAAATTAATGAAAAAATCCCCCTATATGGTAGATGAAACTTGGCGGTAGTCAATGCATTTGCGGGATGCGTCCTCGAGAAGTACATGTTAATTCGCCAACTTCGAAGGGTTGGAAGGCTTACATGGCCTGGGCGCAACCAGAGCTCTGTATCCCAAGAATCGGTGGTACTTATGAAGCAGAGGACCCGTGCCAATACGTAGTACCCAGGGATGTGGTCCACCTACCACACCTTGCTAAATTTGGCCACATTCTGGAGTTCCCCTGCCCAGTCTGTACTCTAATTGGCGTCCGCGGAAGGGAACACAGTACTCAACCGAAGGCCTTTTCTTCGCGCACGGGCCGGCTGCTTCATAAGTACCGAATCGATCCTCAGCTTCAGTTACTTGAGCGAACATGAGGTAAACGAGTGAGAAAAGACAAGGGAGCTCAAATATGGCTCTCTCTGGAAGTTATTTGGCAGTTTCAAAAATAAAAAAGTGAAAAAGTGTGCACTAAACTTAAAGACAAGTCCAGCCACTTTTAGCAGCCAATCAACATCTGGTCGTCAATAGCAGCTGCCTTCTTCCCCTTCGGTAGTCTTCTAGGAGCGGTGAACACCAACAAAAGTGAACTGCCAGTTTCATTATTTCAAGCGTAAGCAGAATGTACATATATGCCATCTTCACGTCAAACTGGAGACTTTTCACGTCAAACGGAAACTTTTCTGAACAAGCTTAACGATTTGGAAATCAAAGTGACTATCTTTCAAATTAAAACTATCTCCTCCACATTAAACAAGAAACCCCCCAAAGTCTTTTTAAAAAATTTTGTTCAAGAAAATTTTTTAGTAGGACTTTCCGTGAAGTTTTAAGCCAGCTACCCAATAAGTGAACACATTGTTTACAATTTTGTCAAATTCCTTTTTTTTAGGAAAAATAATGGTTTATAGCCTATTTTAAAGAGCTGTAAAGTGGCCATTTTTAGTTTCAAAGAATAGACTTCGCCACGCCCCCTTAAAACTTCACGACTTTTTTTCGACTGATAGCAAAATTTCTGCTTGCATGGAGTTTCACACCTGTAGACAACACAACAAAACCAATTTCAAAGCACATAAACTCAGGTCGTCACTGTTCTTGTTTTTCTGCTAGGTCGCTGCTGTTTAAATGTGCGTTGCTGCTAGGTGATTCAAATCCAGAAGGGTCAGGTGAGGGAACTCCCTCAACTGGGCACAAGATACAAACATAGTTATACTTTCATTCGACTTTTACTTCCATTCCTCCAGTGTCGCTAGACCTGTACCATACATCTATGAGGCTTAGTAAACATTTAGATGATTACCAGTTTTCCTGCTACCGTACCTAGGAGGATGGTATCTTTGTCCTGAGTGACCTTTTACGAAATTCATCACACCTCGTGGCTTAAAGCGTTGACGGACATTCTCCTCAGTGCTATACAGGGACGTGAATGGTTCTCAGTAAGGCTCAATCTATAGTAGGCGTACGTTTCAACGCGTTCGACTTCGACGCTATTAGGTTTGGGCTACTTTCCTAGCGTATCCCGCCATACCCGAAGCCAACAAACCTGGCGTGTCCCGCACGCCCAGCGTCAGTCGCCGGCGAAGCGGGCAACGGACGCTTCTTTTCTAAATAAGACCGTACTCAAGAAGTCAAAACGTGATCTTAGAAACAAAACAATGTCAAAAAGGCGACACAACTGATGTGTTGTGCTTCGTTTCCACTCCTCGAAGCTCAATTCGAAACTAAAACCCTCTTAGGAAGTCGAATTCTGGACAGAAGTGATGTGTGTAGCTCCGTTTCCACCCATCCAGGTCATTTCGTAACCAACTCGACAAGTGAGTAATGAGGGTGAGGGAAAAAGAGACGACGCAATTGCACCATCCAATGTAATGGAATTCCTGCCGTAGTTCACTGCCGTTCTCGTCCGCAAGAAGCTGCGGGTGAGGCCCGCGGGGGGCGCGATAGATATGTGCTGATAGGTTCATCCATTTGGAAACAATTTTTTTTAACGAATCTACATGCTAGGAATATAGTAGGTCGGTGCACAATTTCCATAAAAGAGCTTGACACCAACAATATAATCATCGTTAGTGTCGGAGGCGCATGGAATCCTGCAATCAAAACGTAACGCAAAAAAATCTTAGCACGAGTTAGGTAACCTTAATGACACTGAAAATCTTCGTGTCCATCCAGTCAGCCGTGTAAGGTTCAGGGAAAACCCTTGCACAGAAATGCAACAACAAAGCAGACCGTTCTTTTTAGTATGAGCTATAACTGCATCGGACAAACCTCCCGTACTGAACATGGCATCGGAGGGAATGCTTGTTGTCGCAAGGACTACCACATTGTCTTCGAGCTGCTTGTCAACCGAGGAACTTTTAATGGAGGTAGAACGAAAAAAGTGAGGGCAAGCGCAAAATGGTACAGAACTGTTGAGTTATGAGGAGTGTTCCATTAGATTTCGGGCTTGCACTCAAAAACTCCTAACATGGCTTACAAGGAAAGGTTCCCAACTCATGGTGAGCTTTTGCGACGCTATTTTGGCAGGATGCAAGGCCCTGTGAGTGGAGTCTAAAAAACCACAGTTTTTGCTGAACGCTTCTTTAAAGACCTGAAAAGGAGGCCTGAATATGTGCGCGCAACCATTATCAACCTCCACGGATCCCCACGAGATGTGCCTCGGTGGCGCAGCCGGTAACAGTGCCGCCTCATAGGAGCACACCGGGGGCTTTTCAGTTCAAGTCCGAGTGCTGCGATCACTTTTGCACGTAATAGTTTGTTTTTATTACACTTTCTTATGATCACAGGAGTCAATTTTAGACCACCAATGCTTACAACAAACCCAGGCTCAACAAACATGCGCCTTCATATGTGCTAGCTTTTCAACTGTGCATATTCGTATCACCACCATATCATACCGTATCACCAACGGTACGGTACTGCACACAAATGCGCTCATCCTGCGGTTGAATATTATGGACCCGAGACATATCGGTACATAAGTGTGCTAAAAATACCGTTCTCACCTGAACGTGATGTTGGCCGACTACTTTCCACCTTCACACCGGATTTCACTTCTCCGATAAGAAGAGAGATTGCGGTTGCGAATGCCATAAAAGGACTCCTCCTGGACGCCATTTATGGGGACACCGACTGTCAGGAAGAAGAGGCGGTACAGGTTAGAGGTAGTATAATGAAAATGGGACCTTTCTACACGTACCATCTAGGTGGTTTCAAGGGTGCATTTCGATGAGGAGGTGGATGTCGATTGGACATCTGATGATAACTGTGAGGAGGAAGATAACAGTGAGCAATCACCGTTACAGAAATCAGCCCTCTTTGACGGCCATCCAAAATATGTCATATGCAGCCGAGATGGTATATGGAAAGTGGGTAACTGGTACAAAATATTATACAAAAGGGGTACCACCCGTAACTTTTCTTTTGCGTGCAGATTACAAGCCAACCTACCGAGCGTTCTGCGCTCCGGTGTTTCGGCCGTGTCTGTCATATGCGTGGTGGCAGCTGGCTACGTCGATGTTCACCCAGAACCCTTTTCTTTTGTACACCCACAAATTACGCGTTCAACGAATAAGAAGTCATTCCTTGCCAAGGAGAAGATTGTTCCTCACTGGCTTTTGTAAGATGCTGCTGGTGTGACAAACGCTTGTGTTTACCTGCTTCATAGTTTTGTACCATAGCAGCTGACTGGAAGGGAAATAAAAAATATAAGACTTCTAATTTAATAATGTATAAGACTTTTTATTTGCAGAGAAATGATATGGTACAGATATGCATAGTTGAACAAAAGCACATATGAAGGCGCATATAGACAGCCTTGGTTTGTTGTAAGTATTGTTGGTCTAAAATTGACTCCCGTGATCATAAGAAAGTGTAATAACAACAAACTAATAATATGTGCAAAAACATTGGCAGCACTCGGACTCGAACTGAAAAGCCTTTCGGTGTGCTCCTAGAGGCGACAGTGTTACCGGCTGCGCCACCGAGGCACACCTCGTGGAGTGTCGTAGGGGTTGATAATAGTTGCGCGCACACTTTCAGGCCTCCTTTTCAGGGCTTTAAAGAAGCGTTCAGCAAAAAATGACTGTGGTTCTAGACTCCACTCACAGAGCCCTACATCCTGCCAAAATAGCATCGCAAAAGCTCAGCATGAGTTGGGAACCTTTCCTTGTTAAAAAACGCTTCTTCACAAAATAAAAATCGTTTTTCTTACTACATCTTTGGCATTCTTAGAGGTCGCAACTGCCGGCAAAAGTACGCAGCATTGCGTGCAGTAGTCTCGCGACGCCGCATCACCCGCCGTTGTTATGGTGGGTCCCCGGCACCTGCAAGACTCTGCTGCCGAGCTATGGTATACTCCGGGGCTTCAATGCGACGAGGACCGTCCGCGGGAGTGCCCGGGGCAAGTCCGCGGACGGTCGTCGTCGCACTGAAGCGCGTTTTCGGCGCCGGACTTAAAACGCCGTCGCTGACCCTCAGTGCGGTGCACCACAAACGGCTGCCGTCCTACGGGCGGGAAGTATACCAGCTCCCTCATTGTCCGTCGGCGGTGATCCGCGGACGTGAATCGTGATTGGCAAGGTGACGGATCCGAGCACGATTCGCGCCCGTCCGAGGACGCTCCCGCGGGACTATACCATAGGCCTTAGCTTTTTTCTTTCTATGAGATGGTGTATCACATAGATCAAGCATACAAGTATATCCATCTAGTATACAAATAATAATGTGTCATTGTTTAACAGCTAACATGAAGATACCTGAATGTGAGAAAAAAAAACGAGAAACTCACTTGAACCGTCCTACGTGGAAGCTTGTGAAGTTCCACAGTTGGAACAACTGCAGTGAAAGAACAACGAGAAGGCAATTCAAACTGAAATGTACAATGCGGTCACTAGGAAGCCGCGCAAGATGCCAAATGAAGCAAAAAAGCGACGACGAACCGAACGTAAGTAGTGTTGTAGTTACCAGTGGCTACATCTATGTAAGCTGATTCGGACTGGCGTAATCCATACCAGAATGTCATAACAGTCAGCACAGAGGACGCCAAACGGACAACAATGAAAATGATATTCCACAGCGCGAATCTGCAATCAGTGATTGTTATTCAGTGGTTCTCATAGAAAATCACATATATCCATGACAGCTCAGCATGGTAGATCACAAGGCTACTCTGCAATTTTTGAACATAGGGGCTACAAATGGGCTAAATCCCTTTAGACACCAAGTCCGCTCTGGGGAATCGTACCTCAATCATGCTCGACGTGTCTCACATGTCAAGCGCCATAACGACAGTTATGCTGCAATGGTGTAATACACGTTATTCACATGCCTTTACAAGTAAACTCCAACTCATCAGTGACGTTTACCAGCTGATGAGTACCACGGAAAGCGATTTCCCGCTCGACTTCGACCGGCAAAGGTCGTACCACAGGACTACGGCAAATTCGGAGGCGCATGCGCTCGGGGGGGGGGGGGGGGTCACCTGGACTCGGTGGACATCAGCCTTGGTAGGAATGCACGTGCATGTCCAATTACATCAAAAATGTCCTAGCTCAGTTCGCTGAATAGAGCGGAATCAATTTTATAGTTTGTCTCAGCCTAAACTCTTCTAGAGCGTTTGTTCTGATTTCTTCCTAAATATCTTCAATTTTGTCCACACACATTTGATTAAGTAAATAGTTCGGGCTCTGAGCGAATTGCGCAGTAAGCTGCGAGCGCCTCTCGTATTTATCATGCACCATAATCGTGCACATAAAGTTAAGCAATATCGCGTTATGGTGCAATCCCACGGTAGTAGTCGCTCTTAATCGATTTTAAGAACTAAATGTGCTCAGTATTGAAGTGAACATTGAACTCATCATTCCAATTCAAAAAACAATTGCACTAACGAAACATTGTCTTGTCTGTGTGACTAATGGTGTCTTGGCCTATTTGTTTCTATATTTTACTGGCGTAGTCTTTTTAGATGCTTGAAAGTGCCCTATTCTCGACACAGATCTAATAGATCCTCTCTGACTAGATTTGCACTGAAAATGGTCCTCTTTAGGTTCCCCTCTACCGACAAAAAAAAAACAGTCTATCTGGGCAACCAGATTGGCGTAGTTTACTACTTCTACATGTTGTTGTCCATTGATTGTGCTTCGGTATGTCAGGAAATCGTTTGAGATCGGCTACCACCAACTAGGACTGCACCGCCACCCTTGACGTTCACGTGTAGAGACGTGTGGAGGGCGTGGATAACCGGTGCAGCATAGCTGACGTACTGGTACTCGCGACCAATGACGTGTACCAAACGTGTAGCGGACGTGTCCGAAATTGCCAAAAAATTCACTTGGTGTCTAAACGGATCAAGCCCTACAAATGTAGGTCTGTTCCTGATTTGCGACAATCTGCCACGCTAAAAAACGATTTTTGTGTATTCCCGCCAGATAAAATTGGTTATGTCAGCGAAGGAACTTAGGGATACGAGCTCAACTGCCATCGCCATTATTCAGCACCGGTGACTGCCGTGCCACGACGTCACGGGCGGGACGTTATGGCGTCGTGTTTGCTATGCTGTGAGCTCTTCTCACAGCACTGCCGCTTCAAGGCCGTGGAGGGTGCTGCAACAACAATAAGGCCTATGGTATACTCGGCTGCAGCGATGCGGGAGTGCACAGCGACGCGACGGCTCGCGATGCGCGTCCCAAGCCGTCGCCATCGCTGAGGCTGACATAGTTCACGCAGTTCTGCAGACGGAGACTTTTGCAGAATTTTAGCGAATCAGCTGATCCAGTGCAGTGACGAAATCGTGCTTTGTCCACCACAACCACCGTGAGTCCTGTCGTAAATTCGCTCAAGAGCCCATATAGGCTAACTGAGAGCATCGTGCTGTAGGAATGATCAGACAAATGTAGCGGGGGAGCGAGCGGTATAGGAAAAGGAATCAAATGCCTTAATCGCAGTCGGACTCCTAATCACGAGCCTTTCCTTTCTCAAAACGAGTTTACACAGATTTTTCATGCAACAGAACAAGATTATTTGACCTCACAGAGCGCACATGAGTTTTTTCGAGACAACCCGTATTAGAGCACAGGAAACAAAAGCGGTGGCAGAGTCGCAAAACCCTAACCGCGCATGAGATGCAATACTGCTAGGGTCGCACGGTTCAAAAAAGGGTTGCGATGGACTAATCCGTCGCAAAACGTCGCATGCTCATCCCTCCTCCAATTTAGATAGCTACATATTTTGAGAAAAGGTAGGCATCGTTCGTTTCACCTCTTTGAGATCTCCACAATCATTTGTATAACTTCACCAGATCATGTGAATTTCGTCGTGGGAGGCTCAAAAAATGATTCGAAAAATGAAAAATGAGAATGAGTAGCCTTTAGCGATTGGAGCAGCTTATTTCTCATGACATGGAAGTTCTCGAAGTCGCATGGCGTACTTTGCCAGTGCCCTGTAGTGTGCCAGATGGACAATCTTTGCTCACTTAGTTGACTTCGTCGATTCTATGTGCATTGTGTATGGCTCACTCGAGTTGCATGCCTGACACTACTGGGCACTAGCACAGTGCGCTAAGCTTAAGGGAATGTGTTCTCGAAAATAATTAGCTACAATCGCAAAAAAGCCCGCGCCAGCATTTTTTTTAGCAATCTCCTCAAAAAACTAGCCGTTCAATTGGCACATTTCTGTGCCGGACATGTCAATAGAACCTCCCTGTGACTTGCCCGACACAGAAATGTAGACATCGGTGCCGGCGAGGAAGTTCAGAGGCGAAAAAATGCGAGGATCGGCAGAAAAGTGAGAAAAACTGCCTAGAAAAATATCTCCTCAAAATACTAGCCGTTCAAGCCGTCGAAAAAACCCAAAGTGAGTCTAGCCACGACGAAAACCCTACGAGGAGAACAACAGAAACATCGCATGACCACCCAACATCACCAGACGTGTATTGAAATTGCTGTGGAATGGTCACGAACCAAGGAATTGACGAAATAAGTGAGCGGAAGTGCATAGAATAGGGCACGACAAGCGCTCCCCCTCCGCGACCATCGCTGCCCGTCGCTAGTCGCAGTGCACTGCACTGCGACGAGCGACGGGCTGCGACGGCCGTCGCACGGGAGTATGTTTCACTCCCGCGACGCGGAGGTATAACACCCCTCTGCGACGCATCGCGGGAGCGATAGCGCGTCAACTGACAACCGCGCCCCACTGCGCCGTCCGCCACTGTAGCGAAGGCGCGCCGTTGACAGTTGCCCCGCGCCCGCCGCTGGAGCGACGCGGGAGTATACCATAGGCCTTTTAAGGCCCCCGTAGACTTTTGCGGCGTCGCCGCTGCCCTATGCTTAACCATAGGGCAGAGACGCAGAGCTCGCCGCCAGCGGCGCCGCCCAGCGGCACCGGCGGCGTCGCTGGCGGAAATGACTTGAATCATTCCACCCGGCGGCGCCGCTCCAGCGTCTGTCTGTCTGCGCTCTGCCCTTTCGCGGCAGGATCCAGAGCGGAGACGGTCGATGCGGGCGCGCGATCGTCATCGGGGCGCGTTATTGTTAAGCACCAGTCGGTCCCGACTAGAAACAGTACAGTACCTCGCCGTCACCGCTCCCACTGATGATGAGTCAAGCCGCTGAGCGGCGCCGCTCAGCGGTTTCGCCGTTCGCCGTCGCCGCTCGACGGGGCCGCCGAGCGGCGCCGCTCAGCGATTTCGCCCGCCGCTCGCCGCAGAAGTCTGCGGGGGCCTTAACTCGACTCATCAATAACTCAGTTGATTCCAGTTAGGCAACAGTCTAATAGTCTTACAAGGAAAGAATAGCGGGTCGCCAAGGGACTTTGAGATGAAATGCGCACCAGAGGATGCAGCTGTGAACACGGTGGATGTCTATTTTCTACCAAAAAACGAGGACTGGGAATATGAATTACGAATTTTAGCTCCGCGGTCTATTGTGGAGTCCATTTTGAAGGGCATTCAGACTACACCTAGACTTGCGATGGTCAGACGACCGAATCATAGCTTTATCTTCCCAGACAAGATTGATACCGCATTCGAGGATTGTTAATGCTTAACAAATACGAGCAACACCTTCGAAAAGGTTGTTAGTTGATCATGAACCCAAAGCAGCTCATTATCTGAACTCGACTACGCCGTTGATTGCTGGGTAGTGGCCGGTGCGGAGTAGATGTCACGGACGACGGAGACGTTATGGAGTGTAGATACTTTATTTGCTGACGACCGATAAACTACAAACCATACCAAACAAGCCATTATATAGTGGCTCATAATCATTGCATGATAATCATCATATCCGCGACTGATACAGATTGATATGTAACAGGAACACCAACATGCAATCCAAGCACTGTGGTTTCCTTCAATGTAGCTTAGCTCGATGTTCAGCTCATAGGTCGGAGTACTCGCTGGTGGGTGCATCGCGCACACGAAACAACCAAGTCACAGCGCGGTGCTGTTAACGGTAGTCGTCACGGTAGTCACAGATATCAAACGCTTGGTACTAAATACTTGGGACTTTCAACTTCTAATCAGGACCATAGTCGTTCAGTGCCACTTAATCAATATTTCTAGAAAACACAACGACCAACCTTTCAGACCAACCACTCTGACGTGTTTATTACACTGATTAACCGACATCATAATACTATATATAATTCGCTTAATCCATGGGTCACGTTGTCAGTCACGTGGAGGGGGAACTAAAACCAAGCGATGGCTTCAACAGAGGGGCGTATGCCAGCCGGGTTTTCTTCGTGGTTAACCTGGGCGACTGCTGGCGAACTATATCCTTGGCGAGGGATTGCCTAAGTTTACGGTATATACAGCGCGCAACGTGTCAAGGTATGAATGGGACCAAGTGCAGAGCGTAGGGATTTAGAAAATGTGCTCTAGACATCTTTCAATGTGCATCAGGATCGACAATACGTGCTCAAGACGTCGTCCAAGGCCCGATAAGTAGGGCTGTTAGTAGAAATGACCGCATAGAGTACTATGAAGTGATTGCTGGAGATGAAAACCAGGAACGTGCTTATTTCCATCATTGACATTCTGTTTGCCTGCTTCTGCGAGTATTATGGCTATATTTGAACATTTGTTGTGAACGAAGTTCAAGTGGTGAAGTAGTCAGTGAATGTGCATATAACAGAATATAGTCACACACCTATAAGATCTGGCAAGTTGACGCCAAGTAGATCTATGATCTTTTGGTTCCATCAAGAGAGCGATGGGGCTTATTAAAAGAGGATTAAAAGCGGGACGACACCTCTGATGAATCCTTCCGACGTTTTCAGATACATCCATCATTTTTATTCCGGAAGTGGAAAAGGCTGTCGTCGTCAGTAAACGACTGTGGTGTTTGTTGATTCGAATTCGAAAAAGATTTCTGTTGCTTCTCCTATTGTGTTGCTGTGCTCCTTGCAGTTAAAACGTGGTGGGTGGCGCCGGCTCAAAGAGAAGAAAAAACAATAAAGAAAGGCTGCGTGAAAGAACGTGGAAATCCTACTATAAAAGTTAGCTTTAAATCTTCGAAACGCTATTTCGGAACGCAAAAGACCCAGCCGTTTTACTTGGAGAACTAGTCTATATTATTTTCGGCTGCTCTTGTAGGTCTGGAACTAAATTGCAGGGGCAACCTAAGAATCGGGATTGATGCTTTAAGAATTGATTGGTTATGCAGAAAATCAATTATCTACCGCACACCTCCACTTATATGGGATTTCTTCAAAACAAATGTAACATGTCGTGTGAGCCATAAACACTTCGCTAGTTCAAGCGACAAGAGAAGCTTATGCCCAACGGTGTAAACATTTAAGGAATCGAACTTCCGGCCACCTTGATAGCGTTTTTAGGGAAATGGCCGTTTTCTTTTATTTTCGCCTCCATGTTGGTTTTTGGTTCCCGCCAATTCCTAAATGCTTCTATTGCTGGCGATCCTCACCACCTACTCCTCACTTACTCCACCAATGTCTATAGATACCTGCTGAAAAAAATCCGTACCGGAAAGAATTGCGCTCTCCAAAGCGGGGGCTAAATCGCTAAGGATTGCTGCGACGTGCCTACTGCCGCGCGCGCCGTCGCAGCGCGGCAGTCGGTGATATCGAATAGTGCCCATCCCCTTACCTGTGACCAAGAAAAGGATGCGCCTACCGAGCGCCGAATAGACTACGAGTCGAATCGCCTTTTATCAGTTCCCCATAAAGTGTGCACAATATAGTGACGAGGACATCGAGAGCATCACAAAAGTCCGCGTTATTAGTGGTTAATACATGGATCTCGCGCGCAAGCGACATGTTGCTGTCAGACAAAGAAAACCTAGATAACTTTCACGGCACCTTTAGCACCGTCGCCTGCAGTGCCACTCACCACCATTTTGAGTTCTTATGAAGAAAAAGTTATTACATCGAGGCGAAACTCACCCATTCTTGGCAACGTCCTTCTTCTCGAGGAAGTGGAGAAGACGAGAAAAGTGGAATATGGTCTGTGAAGCGTATTCCAAGGCTAGAAGCACTACTGCGAAACGCATGAAACTGAAACGAAATGTGGCCAATGTGGAGACCAGAATCAGAAACCAGTTTAATGAGACAATGGCACTGAAGCTCACTTCATAATGTAGGCCGCACTAATAAAGCAGATGTGCAGGACAGACACGATGGTTCTCTGCCTTATCTCATCTGCCTTCATTTTTTGGAAGTAAAATTCAGGAAACTGGTGCACCCAATACGAAATCTGAAAATAGCAGCACATATGCTACTTCTTCTGCGAAACAAGAGACATGATACGGAGTCAACCGATAAAAGGGTACCTGCAGAATGGCAAAGAGTTTCATATTAAGATTCATCCACCGATGCTCCTCAGGGTATGCCAACCATATCCTGCAAATCCCACTTGCTGAGAGAACAGACTCCCGCTGCACTAAACCAACACCGGAAAACTGACAGACCTTTTGACATCCGTGTAATTTTGCACGAAGTCCACTATCACATAAGCGGCATGGCAGGCCGAATAGAGCGCGAATAAAGACATGTGGCCGGATTCAGTGAACTTGAAGGTCTTCACCTTAGATAGGCGAGCCTCAAAATGTATGAAGTGTGTGGTGTGTTTGCAGAACGGAAAATGTAAAGGTCGGGAACAGGGACAAAAGTATAAGGAATGTGTAGTTGCAATGATTTTACTACACATCACTGCAGCGTACCAAACAATGGGAGATAACTAGAAAAGTTTTAGAAAATCTCATTTACGTTACCGGAAAGTACTTAGCGTTCTCCATGTATCCTGTCAGATGAAACAAGAAGAATTTCGTTTAAGCTAACAAAACCGGCTGACTTGCACTTCTTCAAAAAAAAAAACATGGTCTCAGAGTCACCAATATAAAAGGTAAGAGCCCCACAGTATAAGTCAGATGATGACCTTTTTTAGTGAATCTGTAGGACGGCTAATTCTTTGCACAAGATTTTAGCCGCTCTACAACATGGCTAGTAGTTTTGCACTACCCCTCTTCTGAAAAAATTCCTTTTCAAATGGGTAGAACCTCACATGAACAAGTATCCTTCTACTCACAAACCAACTGCAGCACTGTATCGCCCACTAAATCGCACTGTTTACTTGATTGAGTGAATAGCTTGCCCAAAATTGTGAAACAGAGGACTGATTCAGCTACCCACCTACTAAATTTGGAGTCAGTAACAAAGCCTCAAACCTGCATGGAAAGATTGTCTTCCATGCAGATAGGGTCAGGGCCTTCGCGTCAATATAGGCAGGACGTTCAACCGAAACACGAGTGAAAACGAAAAGGAAGAGACCTGCACTGCTTCCAGCGAAAACTAAAGAAACGCAAAATAATTGAGATCTACAAGTACCGGCTGTGTATCAAGACATGATGTTTCGAACATATGTCTCTGCACAGCAGTCCCTAATTAACTCTAATCCTAGGAAACTGGTCCACAAAAGACATTCCAAAAGAGGACACTGTCACACTGTTATATGACAAACGCTAAGCATCTGCGTGTCCAAATGGGCAAGAGTAATATTAAAGCAGAAGTCGTCCCATATATATATTTATATTTATATTTATATACATATATATTTATATTTATATAATCAAATAATCTGGAACGAGTTCTACTAGGTCGACCGAAAGTTGCCGCCGTCTTCGAGATCTAATTTCACATTTCAATTACTGAAGAAATCCGCCGGTGACAAATTTCTAGTTGTGAAAAATGTATTACGACAGTTAGAGCTCATGAACTGTCGTAATACATTTTTTACTTCTTCTGAACGCGGTGAAACTACTCCTATGATTTAAAGAGAAATAACACTGTGAAAGCGAAATGCGTGCAAATTGTACAGTATAAAAACAACGTAATAATCCAAATTCTTCGATTTTTGCACAAACGAATGAACTTGAGTTAAATCTAACATTAAATTAATTTAAAGTGTTAAGTGCCGTACGGATGGGAGTGAACTCCTTATTTGTAAAAGCAGGAAACATTCTCAAAGGCTTTCACACTTCGATCACAGATTCCCACGAGCACATTCTGATCTTATCCACTAGTTTGCTTTCTGGACTCGAATGTGAACTAAATAGACCACTAAATAACAGAAACGATATTTTGAGAATGATTTAGAAGTTGCGTGATAGTTCAAGTAGACTGCAGATCGTCACCATACTTTTCGAAAAGCACTTTACGTTAATTACCGTGATCCCCTTCTATAATATGCAACCACACTTCTGAAAATGTTCTTTGTCTAAAAAAGAAAGACCAAAAGCTGCCGTTTTCATTCATTTGCCGAGACGTCGAAAAAAAAATCCAAGCTCACTTACTTTGCTTATGCAAGGACCTTCGACCTATTCCTCTGGACGATCGTCAATTCTGAGCGAGCCTTTCCGTCATTTAAATTAATTATCTCTAGTTCGAAGTCCCTCATGGCAGTTCTTCATTGCTATGTTCTTTAAAATCCCTCCTGACCAAGGACCTAATTTTGATTCAATTCTGCTTTAGTGTTTCTGACAATGGATTGTGAGATTCACGCGAAAAGCACTGGATAATAAAAGTAAAACGACACGAAAGTCAGACTTTCCAGGAAAGTGGGTTAAACTCTAAGATTTAGGAGTTTCTTCACATTCTGCAAGTAATAAAAACTACATGTTTTTCTGTTTTAACGATGTTTTGTTGCGATCAAAACATCAGCGCCAAGCGGGACTCGAACCTGCACCTCCTGCTGACCAGGCGGGAATACTCAACGCCATTATATGTTTTTTCTCTACGCAGCAGAACTAAAATTCTCAATTAAGTTCCCGAATGTAAAACAGGCAGGGACAATCGGAGCACTAAAACGGTGGAAACTTTCGGTACAACGTATTAGAGATTAAAATGGTCCACATAAGTCACCATTCAACAATGTCATAATAGCTCTTAAAGTTGTTTTTTATCGTTAGTCTTCTTTTGTTGAAAAAGAGCTGAAGCTGCTCCGCAATTTCTAGGAATACATTGGAATAGCAGTATTAACCCAATCGTAAGTATAAAGAGTGGATGAATCCATGGTTGCAATAGGTCACACAGTCACCTTTACAGGTTATCTGGAAGCACTTTAGCAGTGTATTTAGTGGCCCAAACGATGACTTGCGGAGGCCGACCGATGAACAAGTCAGCGCTTTTCCTTCTCAGACAAGACTGGTACCAATTCACTGATTCTGGAAGGAAGGCTTGATTGGCCTGAAAGGAACTGGGCCAAGAACATTGAACTGTCCGGTGCAACTGACAGCCGACGCCTCGAGCACCCCGCTACCACTGGCCCAGTATTAAAACACCACTGGATTTAAATGTATTCCTAAATTGTCGAAAACAGTTTTTAATGAACATCTGAAGGAACACAATATAAGAAAGCGCGGAATCCTCAACTCAATGTGAAGGGCAACCAATCAATTCACGGACCCTTTTTACGGCCTTTCTGCACTAACGCTTGATTTCGGAGACTAGCAGTGAAAGGAGCAACACAAGGGCAGCAACACGCGATGGCACGTACGTTGCCGGAGAACTGGTCCGCTTGGCATAGTGCCGAGGCGGCGCGCGGTTTTTCGTCGTGTCGTCTCGTGCACTCCACGCCTCCCTGATCGCCACACCCCGGAGTCCCTTCCCTAGCCCAATCTGGAGAGTCACTCTGCTCGTATGACTCTCGCCGCTCGCGCGTGACGGAACTTTTCGGGGACCAGTTCACATGTAATCGTAAAAACACCCCCCTGTGCAATCGATTGGGTCAGGCCTTCGCGATGGCGCGCGCTTGCGCACCGTGTAGTGAAGCCGACGGCGCGGGATCGTCCGCTGGCTTAGCAGCCTCGAGGGGAACAGATATATAGATTACGTCAGAACAGTGCCCATTGAACGTAACCCGAAATTAGACGTGCGGCGTACTTGACAAGCCGTATTTCGCGGTAAACGCTAAGGAAAAACACTTTGCAACAGATGTTACGAAATTGGGACAATGTAAATGAGAAGGAAATGCACTTTGGATCCGCTATTACGATCTGTGTCTAAAATTCACTGAGTATGTGTGTCACACAGTCACTATTGCTCGCGCAGCCCTCCTACAATCCATTTTTTTCAGGCGCAAATAGGGTGCGGGGGGGGGGATCACCACAGTATGGCGCGGCGGACCGGCGTGGCGAGTAGCTACATGCAGTGAAGGTAAATGCTGTCTTATCTCTTCGTTTCGATTATAGAAGCTGTGTTATTTGTTTGTTTTCTTTACTATCAGTGTGCCTTGTCTCGTTTTCTTGGTGTTGGTGACACTTTTTATAAGGTGACCCCCCCCCGGACCCTATTTGCGGCCTTTTCAAAGCATTCGCATCCATTTCGAGGTTGTAATCCGTGAGTTTGGTCCAAAAATGTCGGATTTGAGTAGTTGCCTTCGCTCAGAGTTAATCTTAACGGTCACTAAAAGAATCGGCATGCTCTGAATTGCGTTGATTTTTACTGTCCTAAGAAATGTAGCAAATGTGGAAGGAATAAGAATATCTGTATATGTGTTACTTTCAGTTCGCAGCGCTGGCAGAGCTGCCGTCTTCAGCTAATCGCAGAAGCGCGTTAATGAAGAAGTTGGACGGCTGTTACCTCATCCCTGACGACATCCAAGACGGATCGAAACACGAACACAACAGAACTAAATAAAAAACAAAATGACACTATAGTACTTTCATCACTCCAGAGGTCTAGAAGTGGAGAAAATTTTCCGCCCAAACTTCGCCCAGGGGGTATATTTAGGGTGCTGATCACAAATCTGACATCCGTTTTTGAAATTTGGGCTAGTTACAGTAGAAACTGTAGCCGATTATTCATGTTGCAGTGAGGTAAGTTCATGAGTACTGCACGTCATCTGAACCCCTGCGAACATTGTACGGTGTCATTCCAGTGGACGCCGAATAACGTCTGCGGTGCATCTTCTGCGTCCATACGCACACTGAACATAGAAGCAGTCGACTAGCACACGATTCCTTCCTCTTTGCCCGCACATCGCGCGGGTTAGTCGGTCTCCAGTACTACTGAGTTGTGTGCTCATCAGTACTACATCAATGCGTGTTGTAATCCTTTTCAGTCCCCTCGAAGCTAATGAGCCAGTAGACGATGCCGCGCCGTCGGCTCCTCTGTACGGTGCGTAAGCGCGCGCCATCGCGAAGGCCTTACCCAATCGATTGCACAGGGGGGGGGGGGGGTGTTTTTACGTGCCATCAGCAACACGCTTGTTGAACGCTCAGTCTGCGTGGCCTGCTCATGCCGATATTAAACTAAATGCATAGGAGGTCTCGTTTTGACAAAGTTATACGTCGTCAGCTATTCTATAAACATTGCTAGGCACGCGGTTCAATGACAACGAACGGGACAGGCCGTACAGGGTTTAACAGAAACGCACCTTTCTTTGTAACTTGTCCAGAATGTACTCCTGAATAACTGCGTGCACCACTACCCATGCGACAGCGTAGAACAATATGGTTAACACGTCCGCTGGACCATTTCTGTACAGAGTCAAACTAACTAGACCTGAAATGATCACGTACATCATTCTGAAGAATCGGAAAGGAATAAACGCTATAGCATACCCAGCTCGGAAGTGATGTTGACAGTCTCGTTGTACTGAGGAGCAACGAACACTGAACACATGGATGCCGATAACTGGAACAGTGATCGCGGATTAAAGAAGAACCCGATCAATACATAATGAACAAATAATGAGTTCAGCTTGACAACTCCCTCCCCCCCCCCCCCCCCCAATCCCCACCGTTTGTGAGCCAGCAACAGATAATTCTAATGTACAGCTCTCAGAAAATGAGGATCAAGAGGAAAAACGGAGAGTTATACCCTAACCTGGGCCTCAAATTTGCCCACTACTGCTGACCTAGTAGTAATCCAGTGTTGTACTACTCGCTTGGAAATCGCTTTCTTCTATATACAGTCCTCTCTCGTTATAACGCGTTTGAAAGAACCGGAGAAAATCCGCGTTATAACGGGAGTCGCGTCCTAACCGGAGCTGACCTTTTTCACATTCTCTTGCGCGCAGAATTTTCTAAAATCGCATTAATTGACTTAATATGACGTATAGCATGGAAATGTATGGCCTTGAAGGGAGTGAGAAGGCATAAAACAACTTTAGATTATTAAGGAAGCGCTGAGCCTGGAGATACTCTCTGCTATATGCATAATTATCCCACCATCCCACCATATATCCCATCCCACCATATATAAAGGAGGAAGGCATTAGTCACTGTCTGAAGCGCTTCGCTACTGTCTGAATCGGTTCGCCTTGAACCCATATCTGAACGCTCGTCGCATCGCCACCGTCCACCATAAGCACCACAACATGGCAGCGTGGCAGGCAGCGGTTTCGAACCGGTGTTGACTACGACGACGCTTGCACTTGCGAGCGACCGGCCGTGTTGACTACGACGACGCTTGCACTACCGGACGACCGTCGGTGTTGATCACAAACGACCAACCCCAATGATGATCTTTCAACACTGCGGCGGTTACAGTGTTGATCACCAAGAAACACACCATGACGAGGTTTCCACACTATCTACGGCGGTTATGAGGTCTTGGACAATTGCCAAATGTCCCTAAATTTGGGTGATTAAGCCGGCTAGCCAGTATAGGACGCCCGAGCCTGCTCTATCGCTACTGCCTCGACGATGAGTTAGGCAGCAGTATCCCGCTCCTTCTCACCTTTCCACCTCCCATTCCCGTTCAACTGTACACCTCCTCCTTGCAACCATTTTCCGGGCTTCCTTTCGCGCCCAATTGTTATCGAATTTCTCAGCGGTGATATCGCTTTTCTCACAATTAATGGACCTCGAGGGAGCTGCGTGCATATGCGACGAAAGGGCTTCAAATAAGGCGAGGTGTTTCTATCAGGTAGTCAACTCTTGGACAATTGCCATTCCCTCAAAATTAGTGGCTAATGAAGTCACCTTCTCCGGAATTCGCCACACCTAGCGGCTCAAAGCACGACGACTGGACAGAAATGTGAGACATTTCTTTAGGCTTGACGAGCTGCAATAGGCTGTGAACACAACGCTAGACGAAGAAGGAGTGCTGAGGACATTCTTCTGTGTGCTATACTGAGATGTGAGTGGGAGCAAGCTAGGAATCAATCTGGAGTAGGCGCAAGTTTCAACGTGCTCGACGCTACGGATGCTTCCTTACCCAGCGTCGGCGCCGGCGACCGAGCTGGTGACAAATATATGTGAGGAATAATTAGAATCAGACGTAGCTTACACGTGGTCATCAACGAAAATATGGAACCTACTTTGTAAGATCTCTGTTGCAATCAGAACTATTGCATCAAGCGGAACTCGTACACGAATTCCCTGTCTTCCGGGCAGGAAGTTTGTCCACTATACTATCAGCGCTGGTAAACCGTGCCTCATCCGAGATATCCTCATTGCAAATGGCTTAAATGACACTCTTCCATGATTTGGGAACGTTGAGTGCGATCAAACAGCGTTGTTGCTGTAATTATGTCCACAAACCAGGCACATGGCGTGAGAGTTTAGATCGCAACAGAACTTCATGTAACAATAAATAGCACCTACACCACTGCTCTCGGCTTGAAAGATCGGGTGTGGGGCTTCGTTTTGAATAATCTGAGTGTCACCCCTCATCTTTTTTCGTTCCTGATAGAGGAAATCTCCCAACATACGGCAGCTTCTAACGACTACCGGGAGTTTCCAACCGTGCTCGACATATTGCTGACTATGAACACTTCGTGGGTCGCGCACACATGAAAAACGTCCATATGCATTAAACTCATTGTCGCACAGATGCCGGTCGCGACTTCGAACGAGGCCATAAGAGGGTAGGTCTCATCGCAGACGCGGTCAGGATCTTGCTCCTCTTCATTTTCCGTGTGTGACCGGAACTGAGCCCTGCACGCGTTATAACGGGAGTCATTTTGAACGCAGAGTTTCTCCCAAAACCGCGCTATAACGGGAGTAGCGTTGTATCCGACGCGTCTTAAGCGCAGTTGGTTTGTACTGGCGTAAAGATATGCTGGCCGGGGCCGGAGAAAATCTACGTTATATCGAGAGTCGCGTCTTATCCGGAGGCGTTATAACGAGAGGGCACTGTATATCCTCTGCCAGTGGAGCGTTGCTAGAGATCCTAATCGTGACTCGACGTGGCGTTCTACGGATATGAAATTGCGGAACACTCTTTTCACAGCGCAGACTACCGACTGGCCTTTCTATAATAGTTTACTCACTATTTTACCGTCCCTCTCGAACGCTCAAGAGTAGACAGCCCCCACCCACTCCTCATAGGAAGTGGTTAGCGAACCCCAAACATTGCAAATAAACAATGCATTCCTCCTAGTCCCGCTATTCCTCAACACTACTGCCAGACATGATCCGCCTAAATCCTGATTTCGATTAATTCAAGAATAACAAATTTGGGAAAAGCGGCAACCGATCGGGAAGGACTTCTTATACCTGGGGTAGGACTACGCAGTACAGTTTGCTGCGTAGCGCACATGCACCCGAACCGGATTCCTCCACGCAAAAACTCACCGGAAACATGAGTCCAACGATGAAGACCATTAGCACACAGCTCATTATGTCGCCATGATTCTGTATAACGAACTCGTGGCTGAAAATCGGCGGTGTAGCCTTCTTGTGCCTTCCTCCTGTTGCCGTGCGCCGAGTTTCAACACCCATTCTAAAACAAAATGGATGCTGGAATATTTGTGAAAAAAAATAAAGGCGACATAGCGACAACGCCGAGTGTATGCTTGGGGTAAAGAGCAGTTCGGAGAAATACTGATCAGGTTCATGTCTAGTAATCTCCAAAGGAAACTACGATGTTTTTAGTGAGTAGAAACGGAATCAATCTGTTTATTAAAATAAATCGGCGCTATGATAGTTGGGGGGGGGGGGGGGGTCACCATGGCCTGCCGCGGCGAATAGCTACATACAGCGAATGTGAATGCAGTCTTATCTCCACTTTTCAATTATAGATCCGTGTTTTATCTGCTTCCGAATTTGGCAAGGGAGGAAACTCCAGGATGTAGGCAATTTTAGCACGGGTGCGTCACTCGAGCCGCACCCTGGAGTCCCTTCCCCTGCCTAAATCTGTGCTCTCCTTCGCGTCGGCGTAGGAGGGCACAGAACACAGCTGCAGCATTATTTGTTTGTTTTCTTTACTATCAGTGTGTTACCGTTTCTTTTTTTCGTGTCTGTGACACTTTTTGCAAGGTGACCCCCCAACTACCATAGCGCCAATAAATCTTATAATACTATAGATAAAATATAAATCTCTAGGAACGGGCGCTCATTTTCTACTTTCATTTCTCTCATAGGGCCCGTTGACTGAAGGGTCCGGAGGCGACCGAGGTGTCGCATACACCATTCTGACAGATAAAAAGAACTTGGAGCACTTTTCTTCGCATTAGAAAGTCCTAAAGGTCGTTATCACTCCATGAAATATGCATGATCTGCATCGGAGTGCATGGTCGCAACACCGCGTGAAAATTCGTCCGCACTTATTTGTTTTTTGTACGCTTTATGTGGAATGTCATAGACTCAGCAATTCGGTCTGTAGAATTATAGTTGTGCCAAATGAATCTATCAACTAAACCTTGTTCTCACGACAGGTTTCCGCATGTGGTCACACCTTTGCACATTTCGCAACGCATTCGTTCATTTTGTAAGTAGCGGTCTAGTGCCATGATATTACGTAGACATTCCGGTACTTATCGGGCTGTTGCCCGCATCGCGACTGACTCGTAGAACACTCACGAAACACGGTTTATGTACTTTGCTCCACGTCAGCGGACAAAGCACTTAACTCGGCAGGGAAGGAAACACAGGGATCTGGCTAATCTAACGTAAGCGTTTTCAGATGCCTTGCCGATGCTATAACGGCAGCAACGCGCTAAGCACCAAAACATTTGCTGAAAACTAACATCTAAACAGCGCTACTCCGGAATAGGTGGGTTGGGAAATTTCAACCACTCCAGTATACAAGAAAAATAATTTCAGCACGAATGCCTGACTCGGGCCACACCCAGGAGTCCTCTCCCTTGCCCAAATCTGTGCTCTCCTCGCGTCATCGTGCTCTGTCACATCCTAGGTGGTTCATTGAAATTTACGAAAAAAAAATTTTTTGATAGTGTGGTCAAATGTAAGAAATGGGAAGTTATGTAACGTGGTCCAATGAAAAGGGAATGCGAAAAAACGATGAGTACATATATGCCTGGTCAAATAAACTCGCCGATACACTTACAACCGGAAAAAACCCGTCCGAGTTGTCCGGGGTGCAACGCCCACAGCCGCGCGATTTAAACCTGGTTTTTATTAACCAAGGAACGCCCTTACTACAGGCTTTATAAGTTGGAGCTAGTGATGAAGGACATCAACGACGCTACGACGCTCTATGGGATTTTCTGCCCAGAAGCCCCCCCCCCCCCCCCCCCCGACCCTGTTTGCGCCGGAGAAGCATGCAAGCAAATATCACTAGCTGCAGCGACTGATTAGCAGAGGGGTAGGCTACTCGGTCCCGTAACGATTTCCCTGAATCTCGCTCCGGTACTACGGTGAACAACTCAGACGGGTTTTTTCCGGTTGTAAGTTTATCAAACACTGTCAAATAACACCAATCTACACTCGCCGATACACTTACAACCGGAAGAAACTCGTCCAAGTTGTCCGGTGTGCAACGCCCACACACGCGCGATTCAAACCTGATTTTTCTTAGCCATGGAGCGCCCGTACTACAGGCACTCTACGTTGGAGTCAGGGATGAGGGACTTTAACGTCGCTCAATGGGGCTTTCTGCCCCATCAGAACCCTCCCCCCGACCCCATTTGCGCTGGACAAACACGCAAATATCACTAGCTGCAGCGACTGATTAGCAGATGGATGGACAAGAGCGTGGTCCTGCAACGACTTCTTTCAATTTCACTCCGAAACTACAGCGGACAACACAGACAGGTTTTTGGTACTAAGCGAGCCTGTGCCCGCTGTACACCGGCAAGGTATCTTGAAACGGGTAGGTTAGATCAGCCCGGAGTTCCTTCCCCTGCCTAGTTCTGCGCTCTCCTCCGCTTCAGCGGAAGAGAGCACAGAAGTCGCGTTTATTTGAGTGCTCCACGACCACGGTCTCATAATGGAGCGGGCACCAGCCCGCTTACTACCGGATTTTTTTCGGCTGCAAGTTTATCAAACACTTCGATGTACTTGTGGTGTCGTACATTGTCCCCCTCCAATTTTGTCGCCCCTATCGCAAAGATATGTACGCAACAATCCCCTAGGCAGGCGCCTGTCTCCTACGTTCTATCACTACAGTGCAAATTAAAAGTAGCCGCGAAATCAATATCAATTATTTCAGGTTATAGGCGGAGTCACAAACACTAACGAAGAAAAGCGAAAACAGCAGATTGGGTAGAAGTCATGTTAAAATAGCGAGTGACGGAACATTTAGAACCCGGGCCAAAAGAAACGCTGGAATCTGGATCGGTTGCAAGACTAGAGCGAGGGGGGGGGGGGGGTTCACTTTCCTCCACCATACAATAGAATTCATGTAAAAAAACTTGTAAAACGAACCCGTAACGCACAGTCGCGAATACATTATGACTCCAGGAATGCATCTAGATTTGATTAGGCTCGGGTAAAGTTATCAGTTATGGCAACACGCTGGGCGCCCCGACTTGCACTCGCTCCTACTCCATATGGCTACTGACTGGAAGACAGCATCGTAGAGTGCTGTATCCCTATTTCGTCAATGCTAGAAAGGTGAGAGAACTAATGCTCAGTCATTTAAATAACCAGGAGATGTACCTGTTTAGCCACTGAACCTGCAGAAAGTAGAAGCTGGTAGAAACCTAAACACACGGAGCATGTTTACAGCTCGGGAGTGGACAAAACTTGCGATGCCAGAAGCAAGGTGTACCAAAAAGGCGATGCAGCCCGAATTGTTTCCGTTGCACCAGCGACTGGTGTGAAGGGCAAGGAGGATTGCTAAGTGACGCAATCCGGAGACGATCTTTAAAGGGCGGCGGCACTACTCTACCGTATCATTTCTCATTGGAGCGCGCAATCTACCAGGTCTGTGCAGGGGTCTAATTGCTTATCTGGCTCTTCAGGATGGTAGAACATGGTTATGTGTCTGCCCTATGACTACGAAGAAGTTGTGATGGGGCAAATATTCAAATAGTCGGTTTTAGTACTAAGAATTGCTCAATATCCATCGAAATAACAATGGAGTCGTGCTAGCTTAACAAATTCTGGACGGAAACAAAAGATGAAAAAGATAGAAATACATGCTAAGGCAGAATACCACTTTTTCATCTCGCAGGCTTATTGACATATATTTCAACACTGCTTCATTGTTGGGCAACCCCAGACTGCAATAAATTGCTCCAAAACACGAGATAGTACAGATAGGTAATGGGAGTTGAGCGGAGATAGTTGAGTTGAGCAGATACAGATATCGGAGGTCTTACGAGGTACTTACCATGTATGTATCGCAACGAATACGACGGCTAGAATAATATATGCGTATTGATGCGCAGGGAAAGGTAATTCGAGAAGCGGCTAACAACAACTTGTCGATCAATTTGAAAACGGTAACATAGCAATATGCAATCTCTTGTAGTGAAAGAAAGGAGATAATTACAAAGAGGGATAAAGATGCTCACACTTTAAAACAATTTCTACGTGGTGCTAATTCTACGAACTTCCTAGAAGATAGTAACTCAAGGTAACTGAAATAAGTAATAATAATTCGCGCCATAACCCAGAGGAGGATAACACAGCAACATCAACAACAAAAAGTACAAGAGGATCCTTGTTAGGGAGACTTGTAAGTAAGTAAGGTTGTTCAGAGGGTACGGTCCCTCTAGGCAGATTGGGCACTGTGCTGATGTTCCCACATGCTCGCTCATATCTGTAAAACCAGAAATTGCCGCCATTCTTTGCGAAAAACAAGCAGGTTCGCGGTTAATAATGAGTGAATGACTTTTAAAACTACAGACTGTAAGACAGTAAGAGTAATGGGATTACCTAAGTTTTAAGAAAAACATTAGGGCGGGTTTGATGGATGTTTTTATGGGTTTTTGGATATACACCACTCTCGGACTGAGAATATGTAATACTCATAGCAAATATTGACGAAAACACTTTTATAAGGTAGAGACTGCAAGGAATGAACAAGTAAACGGTTGGAGTTAGCTAAAGAAGTATTGAATAAGTGTAAATTTGAGCGGAAGTAGTAAGTCGCCGTAGGTTGGCGCGCTCTAATGAGAAATGATACGGTAGAGTACGGCTACCGCCCTTTAAAGATCGTCTCCGGATTGCGTCACTTAGCAATCCTCAAGGGCAAGCTTATTGGGACTACCCTTAGTTTCAGGCTAGGATACCCCTTCTTTTCCCTCAAGCAGTGCGCCGAATAATAAAGCTACCGAAGGATCTGCATGAGTGCTCCTTTGCAAGGCGTGAGCTTCTTGCCAGGCCTGATAGACAATTCTGACACAGATATTCCAGCGGGCGCTCCCTACACATCTCGGCAGCTTTGTGGCACCAGTCGACCAAAAAGAACAGAGGGCAGGACCTGCACGGACGGGAAGGCGGAGCAGCGATGCCTGCCGAGGAGCACCACCACCAGGAGCGGAGAAGACGAGGCCCCGAGGAGCGGAAGCCGCAGCGCCCTCGACCGGCAGCTGCCTCTATCGGCCGCGCGAGGGGCGCCGTTCACAGCGCGGAACGCGACAGCCGCCACGCCGCGTGGGTCCGTCCGCGAATGGCGTGCGTGCAGTTCGGACACGGTACCCGGCGGCAAGGGAGCGGCCCCCGCGCGGCGCCCGAAGGAGCTCCCGGCCGCGTCGCGTGTGGAGCCGCGCCCCCGTCGGGGGCCCACTGGCGCGCTTCGGCATGCATCCACGGAGTCAGGCTGCCTCCCCGTCGAGGCGCTGGCCCTCAGGGCCCTGTGCATGCCTCGCCCGGCGCGTCCCGCCGGGAAATGGGGAGGAAATGCCGTGCCGCGATGCACACCAGGGGCCGGGCGCAATGTGACTATGGAGGGGTCGGATAACTGGGCCACACCCCGGAGTCCCTTCCCTTGCCCAAAATTTGAAAGCAAATTTAACAACAGAGAATCTGTTTTGTGCTCTCCTCCGCTGACGCGGAGGAGAGCATAGATTTGGGCAAGGGAAGGGACTCCGGGGTGTGGCCCAGTTATCTGACCCCTCCATAGTCACATTGCGCCAGGGGCCGTATGCTCGTCTACCCCGAGTCTCCCCCAATGGGGGATTGGGGCGTGATATATGTTGATATTGATTGATTCTCCCCCAACGGGGGAGCATGAGCATACGGCCCCAGGCTGGGAATACAGTACTCCGGGCTCTAGCGGGAACTGCGTTCCCCTACTAGGAATTCGGACTGGACGTTGCTGATTGGAGCGGACATGCTGCTGTTAAGACGATGCTTTCAAACTATAACTCCACATAAAAGCAGCAGAGGAGGGACAAGAGGACGACTTGGTCGATGTTTTGGTATATAATGCTTATGATGCTTAGTGAGGTCATCCTTGAGCAGCAGTGTTTAGCATATCAGGAGTTCGACCTTTCCGCCATTCACTAAGGCCCCGTTTATACTTCGTCGCGGCGCGACGCGACGCTACGTATAGTGGCCATATTGATTGTGCGACGCGATCGATCAATTTCGCCTCAATGCATGGCCGTCGCGTCGCGCCGCGACGAAGTATAAACGGGGCCTAAGTAAGAGAGGTACTTACTGATGCTAATATTCAAGTACCGTCCAAGTGTAGGGATTTTTTAAAAATATTTTCGTTAGTTAGGGGGCAAGAGACGGGAGCAGTTCTCGCACGAGCAGCTTGGACGCACCACACCCTGGAGTCCCTTCCCTAGCCTATTTCTGCGGTCGAGGAGCGCAGAACCCAGCTGCGCACTCCCCGTGGGCACGAAGGCAATTTCCCCACGAGCAGCTTTGGTGGCACACACCCTGGAGTCCCCTGCCTAGCCTGTTTCTGCGCTCGGTGAGCGCAGAACCCAGCCGCGGACTCCCCATGAGCGCGCAAGGCTAAGAAGGAAAGATTTTGCGCTCTGCCGCAAAGATGCGTGAGAACAATCGTGCGGATGTCAATTCATTAGTCCAAATATTGCGGCAGGTGCGCGCGTTCGATTAGTGCTCGCGGCTTGGCGGAGGAAGGATAACTGCGATCTTGGGAAGCGCATCTCGGGGAACTATGAAGTCATTTTCCAGTCGTTTCACTTATGGAGGTTGTTGAGGAAAGGCGAACGTCGCTCTTCTCTCTAGATTCTTTCAATTTTCATCACAATTCTTTAAATTTTCGCCTCAACTAGAGACTGTGGGTGATTCCGGTCAGCAGTCCTACATTGAAGGCTTATCCGTAATTGTGCGCAAAACCGGCTCACCGTCCTCACTTTCCAAGGATCAGACGATTTTCCTTGTGTTGAAGAACTTTCTAGTGGATAGTCGCGTTGTTGTTTGGCGCTGCAGCTGAAAACTCTTCCTTGCAATATGGTGAACAAGATTCCAACTCGTCTCAGGAACGAAATCAGTTCAGGATAGAGCTGCAGGGCCAAGGGAGGTATTAAAAATGCGATGCCTCCATGTGAAGGCAGGGACCCGGACATATTGTCCTCGACGCCCCCTCGCCTCGCCCCTTTCTTACAAGGGAACTGTGTGACCGGTACGCCGGAACTGCAAGAACGAGTACTACAGGGAGAATTCCCGCTCTCCAAATAGTAACAGAACACGTTTTGTTTTTGCCGAATCCTTGAGGCAAACGAGTACGAGGGTGTTATGGTTAAGGGTCCGCAGAGCGAGCTCTTCACTTCAGCGCAAAATCCCGGTGTCGTGGACTGGGTGGCGCAGTGGTAGAGGGCACGCCTCATGTTCGTGGTGTGTAGGGTTCGGTTTCTATGCTACGTCGCGTTTTTGCACTTTTACCATAGTATCGGATTTCCATAGAGATTTCCACATCTGAACTTGTTTTCGAAGTTTGCTACGGCAAGATGTTTTTATTACTTATTATTTGTCGATATATCGTAATTCACCAGCAATGTCCGAAATATGCCAAATGCGATTTTGTATGAAACTTTTACTCCAATAAATTGTTCTCATTGTCAATGTAAGAAATTTTGATACAGGAACAACATGAAACAGCGGCAGAATGCCAGAAAAATGCTTCAAATACAATTTACTAGTATCGGTGAGGTGAGTGCCACCACTGTACTCACAGTTTAGGAGGGGACCACATGATCTTCAACTTGACCTACCATCTCGATCAATATTATCGCCTCTGTTATGCTTACAAAGTCGCGCGGTTGTAACAAGCTGCTGCCGCCGATACTGACTCTACAATGTCTGCTAACCCTTGAGTGGTCATTCACCTATTGCACTGAAGTGCGGATCTCCACTGGATGCTGTCTCTTCGAGAGACGAAATAAAGCTGGCGGAAAGGATAGCAAGTATCCTACAGGATTTCGAACTGCGACAGCTGGAAGTCGACGAAGTGCAGAAGTTGGCTATTTGACGATACATCCTGGTTGCTTCGAAAACCCGAGTGGAATGGCATTCCCTGAAGACCCCAGCCCATGTGATGAGTCAGGATGTGAAGAAACTGTAGCCTTCATACGCCGCCCATACAGTGATCGGTCTTACTGTTTTATGCACTTTGTGCCTGTGTATCATTGGTGCTGAAGTTATTTCATAAATATTTCATATGTAATCGAATTTGGCATATTTCGGGCATTGCTGGTGAATTACGATATGTCGACAAATAATAAGTAATAAAAACATCCTACCGTAGCAAACTTCGAAAACAAGTTCAGATATGGAAATCTCTATGGTACAAGTGCAAAAACGCGACGTAGCATGGGAACCGAACCCTAGACCTCACGAACATCAGGCGTGCCCTCTACCACTGCGGCACCCAGTCCACGACACCGGGATCTTGCGCTGCCGTGAAGAGCTTGCTCTGCGGACCCTTAACCATGACACCCTCGTACTCGTTTGCCTCAAGGATTCGGCAAAAACAAAACATGTTCTGTTACTATTTGGAGGACGGGAATTCTCCCTATAGTATTCGTTCTTACCGTTCCGGCGTACCGTTCAGATAGTTCCCTTGTGAGTCCAGGTGTTCCCGCTGTAGAACGAGATGAGGTGGGAATCGCATTTGCGAAATACGGTGTTCACTATGGTGAGGTTATGCGATTCAGCATATTATAATCTAACTTTATTAGGTTGGAAAAAAGTCTCTTCACACTTCGAAATTTTTTTTACCCTTCCCCTTGTAAACGCACTAGCCAATGTTGATTGCTGATTTCGTAATCCTATCACACTTGTCTACCGTTCGCACGCGGACACAGGTTAAGACTCTTCTTGTAATTCGTTATCCATCCAATCTTCCGAACTCAATGCCAGATCTACCTCATGGCCGTTTTCAGCACGGCATTCTTCATGAATGCATTAAAGAATCCACAGCACGTCAGGCAGCAGACCAAATTAACCATATATATGGCTTGGGATCTACTACTCATCGCGCCTGTTATGAGTGGTTCGGAAAGTCTTTAAAGGGAGATTATTCACTGAGGGCAAAGCATGGTCAGGAAGGCCAACTGGATTGGACGACAGTGAACTACACCATCTTCTTCGTACCGATAGTTGGCAGACGACACGTCAGCTGGCAGAGAAGCTCGAAGTGTCTCATAGGATAGTAGGAATCCATCTGAAGAATCTTGGCTTTCATGGAAATTTGGAGCTTGGATTCCACATGCCCTGTCAGACACTCAGAAAGGTCGACGGCTCTCCATCGCTGCTTCTGTTCTGTCCAGATAAGGAAGAAAATCGTTTCTTCCGCGGATTGTGACAGGCGAAGAGTCCTGGGTTCTGTGTGCCAACTTCCGAGGAAAAGGCAATGGGTACAAAAGGAAGAGAGCCCTAAGTCTGATCTCAAGCCCAATGTTCACGAAAGGAAGATTCTCTTGAGTGTTTGGTGGGATATCAGAGAAGTGATTTATCGGCAAACTCTCAGAAGTAGAGAGACACTTACTGCTGCCACATACAGTGGCCAACTCCACAAAGTCGTCGCAACTCTCTAAGAAAACAGGCCGGAGAAGTCGAAGGTGATGATCCTGCATGACGATGCAAAACCACATGTTGCAAGACTCACAAGAGAAACAATAAAGGAGATGAGCTGGGAGGTAATGCCGCATCCACCGTATAGCCCTAACCTCGTCCGTGTCGACTACCATCTCTTCCGTGCTCTCAAGCAAGAAATTGGAGAGAAATATTTTGGAACGGATGAAGACCTCAAAAATTGGATTCAGCAATGGTTCGACTCCAGAACTGCAGTCTTTTAAGCGAGAGGAATTGGAAAATTACCCAGTCTTTGGAGAAGTGTAGTGGGACAAAATAGAGTTTATCTCAATTGATTTGACTTTGTAGTTGTAAAGTAATAAATCTTTGAAAAAAATGAAAAGACTTTTTTCCAACCTAATAATTTGAGCTCCTAACCTTTTGTAGGTCAAGTTCTGAGCACGTCAGAGCCATTCCAGGTGTGACTTTTGCCTTATCAGCCCGCCCAGAAGTGAATCAGTTTTTGCCATTTTTAGACCACCCAGGGGCACTTAGCAAAAACGAAACATAGTTCTGTGATCCTCGTCCGATGCTCTACAAGACCATATAGATCTCATTCAGAATCTCCGGACCGAGTTCAGTGACCTTCCTCGTCAGTTGGTTTCAGGCTCCAATCTAACGATCATTCAATGAAATGACGACGGGTCGCCAATGGACTTTCGGATGAAAGGTGTATCAGCGGATGCAGCTTTGTACTCTGTGGATGTGTGTTTCCTAGGCCTATGTTATACCTCGGCGACGCCGTGTTGCGCGGGCTGCTACGCACTGCGTAGCAACCCGTGTAAGGGCCCGTTTATACTTCGACGCCGAGCGACGCAACGCCACGTACTGTGGCCACATTGATCGCGCAACGCGATCGATCAATTTGGCCACTGTGTATGCCATCGCGTCGCTCGGCGTCAGAAGTATAAACGGGGCTTAACACTGCCGCCGACAACACCGTCGCCGAAGTATAACATAGGCCCTATCTGGAGGGAAGATAGGAAAAAGGAATTACGAATTGTACTTCCGCAGACTATTGCGGGGCGGTAGTGGATGGGTATTGAACATATACCTACATAGACTTGCGATGGTCAGCGGACCAAAAAATCTGTGCTTTATGCTTCCCAAGCAAATCTGGTACGAACTCACCGCACCACACTCAGAGCGTTTATTCCACTAATATTTGTTATGCTCTCGCCCCTTCGTAGATTCGAACACTACATATGTCCAAGTGTCACTGCGATCCGGTGTGCTCTTCTTTCATTAGTGCAAATGTAGGTTTCTGGTGTGATTCCTGTAGTATTCGCCGGCAATTTTGCGAGTATTCGACGGTTGTCCATACTTTAGGAATACGGGCAATTCCTTCGAAAAGCCGATTAGTTGGTCATAGACCCAAACTCGCCCAATATCTGAACTGGACTACAACTGTTTCCTCAACTCAATACACTCTCCGCTATAGTTTGTGATGGACTGACATTTCGTTCTTCAGTTATCGAAGTCCTGTAAGGCCGAGATGTGATGACAATTAGACGGTTCATCAATATGAGCCGAGAATCACGGCAACCAGTTGGTAGGCTATGGACAACTTTAACGAAAGAACTTTATGTTTCGAACAAACGAATGAAACAAGCAATACAACAAGGAACAGGCGTAAAAGAAACAACTGATCACAAATTGACGTGGAGTACTGCGGCGAGTATGGCACGGAGCCGCACCCCTGATGAGATTCCCGGAGTCGGCGAGCTGCTTGGGTATAATCTCATAAACCTCTCTCACGAAGGGCATTCCGTGCTAAAAACTTTGCAAATCCCTTACCAAAAGGTGCAGTGTTCCCTCAGCACTGGGGCAATCACTGAGTCCAACCCTGGGACCCCAAAAACAAACCAGCAGACGGAAAAGGGAGAGGAGAGAGGACCTCCGTCGTCGGCATTCTTTTATATGGCTTCACTGTATTCGCGCTGCCATTTCGCGCCCACGATCATTGGAGATCAGATCACCTGATCACAACTAAACGGCCCGCCTCTTCAACGGGATTCTCGCAGGGGGACTCGCATGTGTCTGCCTCTGCAACACGCCCCCCCCCCCCCTGAGTCGATGTCCTCATCGACATGTCGGGGACGAGCTCCGGTAATTCCGCTTGCGGTACTTGTCTCCGTATCGCCTCGTATAGATGCTTTGCGGCTGCCACCCTGGATGTGCTTCATAAAACTGCGCCGTAGCCTCCGGCAACCGGCTTCCATATATGTAAGGGCCGGGTGCAATGGATAGTAAGGTTTAGGTAATCGATAGACCCGATAATCACGAGCACTCTTCAATACAACACCTTAGTTAATAAAAAACCTTTATCAACGAACAAAACAATTTACTGACAGATGAAAGAAACAGAAGCAGAACACAAATGCACGTTACACAAAATCACGATCCTATCAGGCCCTAACAGACCCGCTGAAGCGCAGTAGTACTACTAAAGAGAACCTAGCTATCACGAGGCGTAGACCCCCTAAGAGACTCACAGGCCGGAGAAGCTTATCACCGACGACCTTATCACCGGATACGTTCGCTCACCCTGTTGCCTCCGCGAGATACCTTAGCGAGGACCCGATACCGTGGCGCTGATGAGTATGTTGCAGATGAGACGTACACTAAGGCCTCCTACTCGCAGGCCTCCGAGCAGGTAACGAATCACGAGACACTCACAACGAGCAGCAGTCCACCAGACGCTCACGAAGAGCTAATGAGACACAGCAACGCTCACGAAGAGCTATCGAGACACAGCAACGCTCACCAAGAGCTAACAGGACTCCGAGATGCTCACACAGAGCTAGAACGCTCACTAAGAGCTAACAGGGCGCCAGAAGGCTCACCGCGAGCACAGAGGACGGTCCCTAAGACACAACCACACCAAAAAAACTCTGACTAGCCGGCCTTAACCCTCTTGGCGGGCTCTTCCTTTAACCCGCTTCCCGCGCCTTGGCCGTCTCGCCTGGGGCGCGTTTGCCATCACCTATATCGATCCTAGCCTACGCCTCGCCTGTGTTGCTTGGGGCGCGTTTGCCGTCAAGGGGTCGACCATTCCTTACTGAGTCCTGCGCTTCAGGGGTCTGCCCGGATTCGGTGAGTTACTCTTCCGCTTATATTCTAACACGCCTCCCCTCAGGGAAGTCGATGTCCTCATCGACCGTTCAGACATCACATCTGGCAGCTCTACTCCTACGACCTGTTTCCTTATCGCCTCATAAAGGTTCTTCGCCGCAGCTACTCCCGGGTAGGCATTGTAGAATTGGGCCGTTCCTTCAGGAGTTCCCACCTTGAGATACAATTCTCCTTCCACCAGCATATTGGACGCTGTTGATATGACCTGATCCGGGCCTGCGAATCTTATAAACGTCGCATCGAGCGTACGCCATAACTCCATCATCGATATCCATTTGGCGACATTCTGTGACGTCACTGGCGTCCATGCTGTCACTATTACGCCACCCTGCTCGAGATGCGACTTCGCAGTCTTCACGATTTCTTCAAACACGGCTCCGTCGCCACCGTCCGCAATAGGAAAAACGAGGATCCACGTGCCTAACTGCATCCAATCCCTCAGAGCATCGCGCATTTCTGAGTATGTCGTCACCACCTTCGTGACTAGGCCTCTTCGGGGGCCGTCCTTCTCCATCAAGTGTGCAGATTCCGGTGCAGCGTATCCGACCGCGCCTTCCTTCCTCGGGCGCTTGACTTTTCCTTCCTCGTTCAGGTCCTCCTTAAGCCGCTCGAACGCGATTTTGTAGAAGTCTACCACGCAATTATCCTCGATCGGCGGATGTTTGGCTATTCCCTCGTTTGAACACACGAACTCTGTCCAGTCCGTACACACATTGTAGGCCAGCCTTAGAATGTTCCGAAGCGCCTCGGCGTCCAGTACGATCACCCTGTCCTTGTAGAGCTGGATCTTTTCTGCCACCGATATATCTGACCGTATGAATATCGATGCTGCTTTCCATGCAGCCCACACGTCTCGGAACGGTTTTCGAGCAAAAGCGCCCGGCAGTGGAACTCCACTGATGTCACCCAACGTAACGTTTGCGAAGCATTCGTCAATGCACTCCATTTGGAGATGTCCTTTGTCGAGAATGCTCGTGATCGCAGCTCTCCTAAAAGGAGAAACATTAATCCTACATGCTCTTATTCGCGGTTTTCTTCCCTTCCGTCCCCTATTGTGCTCCGTATCGACCCTGTCATCAGGTATTTCCTTGGGGACAATTCTTAACATGTCGAATTGGATTCGTATAGGGTCGCTATTCTCTCCAATCCTAGCGACCAGGGCAGAGTTCTCACTCACCTCTAACACTCTAAATGGGCCCGCCCACTCACAGACCAGTTTTGGGTGCGATTTTCGCGCTTTTTCGTTCGGAGAAAACACATGGACCCGATCGCCCACTTTGGGAAAGGTTTTGCCTGCCACTTTTTTGTCCCTATCGTAGTGCCTTTTCATGCTTTCCCTGGCGCGGTCATTATATTCCTTTATTCTTTCGCTAGTCTCCGCTACCGCTTGTAGTATTTCCGTCTTGTACTCATCCATGGACTTGTCCATGCTATACCATGTTATTCCTCCATTCGGGACGATATTGGAAGGAAACGCCGGATCTATGCCGTGGAGCAGAAAGTATGGACTCTCGCCCGTCGCATTGTGTGGCATCATGTTGTATGCCATCAAACAGAACGGCAATCTTGTGTCCCATTCGGTCGGAACTACCGTACTTTTCCTAAGCATGGCCACTATAGTTCCGTTTAGACGTTCAGTGAGCCCATTCTCCCTAGGGTTATACCCCTTGGTCGTGATGTGGCTAATTTTCGTAATCTTCGTTATTTCCTCCATCACTTGATTTACGAATTCTCCTACTTTGTCGGAGAGAATTGTCTTAGGCCACCTACAGCCATCTGCTATCCATCGTACGAAAACCGTTTTCGCGATAGTTTCAGCCGACTTTTCCGGCACAGGATATGCGGCGGCATATTTTGAGAAGTGGTCTATGACCGTTACCGCGTATCTGTTCCCGTTCCTCGTTAAACCCAGCTCCAGGACATCTACGCCGACTATCTCATAAGGCTTTGTTGTTACAACCGGTCGTAATGGTGGTACCAGGGTCTGACGTGGGTTATGCACAAAGCAACGCTGACATTCCCTGGTCCATTTCTGAATATCCTGGTTCATACCTGGCCAATAAACTTCCCTTTTTAACTTATTTATCAGCTTATGCGTGCTGAAATGGCCTGCGAAGACGCCACTATGAGCTTCCTGGAATATCTCGTACCTGAATCTTTTCGGCACTACCATTACCAATTGGCCCATTTCCAGGTACATTTTCAACTCGCCGTCTTCAATTTCAAAGTCTGCTATCCTTTGCAGTCGCGATTCTCCTGGGATTCTCACCACTTCGTCCCACTTCTTTTCCTCTACCAGTCTTACCACCTCTCCTAAATGTGGTTCCTGTCTTAGTTCCTTCAGCCATTTGGACTCTTCTTTAGTGCTCATAGCGCTGACTACTGCTTCATTGAGTCCTTCGAGCGACTCCGATTCCAGCGACGTTGGGACTCCTCTACTCAATGCGTCCGCCACTACATTTGCCCTGCCTTTAACATAGTGGATTTCAAGCTTATATCTCTGCAACTCCAGGGACCATCTTAAGACTCTGGCCGAGACATTGGTGCGCTTAAACAGAGCTGTCAGCGGTTGGTGATCCGTCATGACAACAGTCGGAAGGCCATAAATAAACATATGGAACCGCCGTATCGCGAACACCACCGCAAGCGCCTCTAAATCCGTGACGTGATACCTCCGCTCAGCTTTACTCAGCGTCTTCGAGGCAAAACATATGGGGTGCATCTGTTTATCGTCCCCTTCCTGCGAGAGCCCAGCGCCTAGTCTATACGTCGACGCGTCCGTGCAAATTAGAAACGGACGACTACCGTCCCTCGCCCTATCTACATCTGGCTGCCTCAAAACCGGAGCTGACATTATCATTGTCTTCATCTGGCCAAACGCCTCCTCATGCTCTTTCTCCCAGGACCACTTAGCCTTTGGCGAGGTTAAATTACATACGAGGTACAGGCATCCTGCTATCCTCGAGAACCCCAAACAGAATTTCCTGTAGAATGATGCCATTCCTAGAAAAGTCTGCAACTCCTTGCAGTTTTTCGGGGCGGGGTGGTTCTCGATGGCCGCAATTTTCCCTGGGTCCAAGTGGACTCCTTCTCCATCAACTACATGGCCGAGAAATGACACCCTACGATTGAACAGGAAACACTTTTGCGCCTTCAGGCAAAGTCCTGCGTCTCTCAACCGCGCGAACACCTCTCCCAAAAGTTCTATGTGACGCTCCCTCGAACGCGTACATATCATAATATCGTCTATATAGCAGAAGACTTCGGAGCCCAGTATGTCTCCTAACACGGTGTCCATTAACCGCTGAAACACGGGTGGGCCCGTACTTAACCCAAAAGGAGTCACTCGAAATTGAAATAGCCCTTCAGGCGTCGTGAACGCCGACTTCTCTTTCGCATCCTCTGCTAACGGAATTTGCCAGTACCCGCTACAGAGATCCGAGGTTGAAAAGTATTCTTTGCCACTAAGGCTTTGTAGAACGACTTCTATGCTCGGAAGCGGGTAAGCATCTAACTTAATCTTCTTATTCAACTCTCTGTAATCTACACACAGCCGCAAAGAGCCGTCTTTCTTTTCCACTAGTACGGTTGGGAATGCCCATTCTGACTTGCTTCTTTCAATGATTTTCCTATCCAGTAAATCCGCTAATAGCTCTTTCAATTTCGGCCTCACTCCCAATGGTACCGGTCTTGTTTTCATCTTTATCGGCCTTGTGTCGCCCGTATCTATAGTCATTTTCACTAAATCCGTCTGCGACAGCTCTCTTTCCGTCACTGCAAACGTGTCCTGATACATCTTCAGAAGATTTAAGACATCTTCGTCCATTTTGCCATGATCAACATTTTGCCTAATCAGCTCGATGAGCTTTTCTAATCTTTCTCCTTCCGCCCATGATTCTTCTCCACCGTACGACATCATGGGGTTAACTTCTTCCCAGCGCTGATGCCACTTATCGGTACCCCAGTGGCCTACCTCTTCTCCTTCTCGAAGCATCATGGGTTCTTTGCTGTCGTTGAACACGGGGAGTTTCGTTTCTTGGTCTTGGATCCGGAACACGCCAGCGGCTATTCCTTCCCTAGTAGGCCATATTACTCGATCTATTTTCCCGTCATCGCTCCCAACACATCGCACTGACAGCAGGGCTGATTCACACGGAGGGACGTACAAACGCCGCACTACCGCTACCTTTCCTTGTTCAGTTTGAAGCGCTCCTTGTACTTTGGCCTTTCCATTTCCTTTCGATATTGATACCTCAACACCTAGCTTGCTCAGGGCGTTAGTACCAACGATTATCTCGTTGTCTTTCGCTCTGCTTATATGAAACGGCACTGTGCATCTATTACCTCCGCTTAACTCCACTTCGATACGCACCGCTCCAAAAAATTCCATCTTGTTATTAGAGGCGTCAAAAACCGGTTTCAACTGTGCCTTTCCAATCAATTCCAGTGAATCTACATCATAACCTTCCCTTTGCGCGTTGGCTAGAGTCTCCACAGGGATTATACTTATCATAGACCCAGTATCGAGGAGCGCCGGGCTTGTACTTCCTAACAGGTTTAATTGCGCTACCAACCGATCTCCTACCAGCTCATCTCCTTCCACCTTGTGATCCTTTACCGACACTCCCAAGCTCTGTACCTGCTTAATTATGCTTGAGATAGTTTCCCTTACTGGCTCCTGGCTCTTCTGCTTGATTTGATTCACTCTCGACCCTTTCTGGGGACATTCTCTACCTATGTGGCCGTATTTGCCACAGTTGTAGCAGTTCCGCTTCTCACCCATTTCCTGCCTGGGCTCCGTTCTCTCCCCACGAGGCCCTTTGATGTCTCCGACCTCTCGCCTGGAATTACCACGGAGACGTTCATCCTTTTCCGATGCAGACATCCTAGGATTTTCCTGCTTGAACGTCCCTCTTGCCGTTTCTCCGGGACCCACATTTCGGTACTGTGCTGCTCTCCCTTTCCAATTCGGTGGGCTGGTTCTCATATTCGAAAACATGAGCTTAGACTGCTCTATGCTTAGCGCTAGCTGCTTGATCTCTTCATACGCTCTACGCGGCTCTATCCTGTGTAGGGCACCCACTAACTGAAAGTGCTCCGGCCAGTCACTAAGATTATCCAGGAGTATTTGAGCGTACTCCATCGACCGGTCTTCTATCGTACAATCAGGGTTTGCTTGCCTCCCTAACCTTTCCAGCACGAGGCAGAAGTCCGCCACATCTTGGTTAGCTCTCCTTCTTAGGTTTCTCAGCTCCGTCAGAGCCCTCATGCGTCCCGCCGTGGAATCAAACGCCAACAGCCTAGCCATTTCTCTTGTCACCGCCTCAAAACCCTGCTCTTTAATTATTCTCGGCAGTGCCGTGAAGATGCTTTTGGCGCGTCCCGCTAAGTGATCATCACCTAGGATCTCTATTAGGGTCGCCTCACCCCTTACAACCTCCTCATACTTTCTTTTAAATCTCCTCAAAAATTCCTCAAAGTTTTCATTCCTCGTAAAGGATAAAGGATAAAGGACGGCGTTACTCAATCCCTTCTGGGATGCGCCAGCGCATTCTACTTCTACGGGATGTCGTGGAGGCGACATGAATGCGTATTTGGCCATACAATGACTTGCGGTGGCCAGCCGATGAACAAGTCAGCGCTTTATCCTTCCCAGACAAGTCTGGTACCAATTCACCGACCCCGGAGGGATGGAAGGCTTGGTTGGCCTGGGCGGGAAATCCGAACCAGGAACCTGGTATCGGGTGCACGCGACAGTCGCGCCTCCTCCGACTGCGCTACACGCGCCCTCATTCCTCGTACCCCTAAATATTCCAGGGTCGACACAGGCCATTGATCTAAGATAGTTTACTAACTGCTGTGAAACTAACGGACCTGGGTCTTCCACCGCTGGCACCGTCGTTGCTGATGCCGCCGAACGTGGCCTCGAGGGTCCGGCACACGTCGCTCCAGTCGAACACTGCCTCGGCGTTTCCTGTAACAGGATTCTCTGTACACCATCCCCTAACAACGATGCACCTGTTACGAACCCTTCCTTACCTTGGGTTGGAGGCACTCCTCCTTTGTGCGCTCTCTGCAGGGCCGCCACTTCGTCCTTTACCTGCAGTACATCGGCATTCAGGATTTCACAAATTTCCGACATCACTTCTCCATCATGTTCCATGGTTCTTACATACTCTCTCCATTCCTCCACACTCTCTATGCCTCTCTGTACTAGAACCTTCTCTACTTCTCGTATCAATGCCGTAGGTACTCTAAACTCCCACTCAGATAGTACCTTCTCTATCCTTCCTATTCCTTCTAATACCTCCCTCTCAACTTCAGCTTTCTTCTCCTTAGCCACTCGAGATTCACTAAGAATCTCACTGACCTTCTTTTGGAGATCTCGCTTCACTTCCATACATACCTTCCACACCGCACTCTCATGTGCCTCATATCCCAACTGGATACTCACCTGACCCATCGGGTCGGCGTTCTCGTCCATATCCATGGGCGCCTGCATGACCTCTTCCCGCTTGGCCTGCAACAGTCAAGTGAGTTCTTGCTTCCTCACCACTGTACCACCGGCTTTCCCACACGGTACGGCTTCCTTTCTTTCTTCGGATAGCCTTTCCACTCACAGGCACCCGTGCCTTGCGGTAGCCTCGGAGTGGCTCACAGAAAATCGACGACAAAGCAACGACGATAACGTGTAACGTATGAAGGAGTCGATTGAAGAATCCTCACGACTCGGCACTATCGATTACAACGGTTCGGCCCCCATGTAAGGGCCGGGTGCAATGGATAGTAAGGTTTAGGTAATCGATAGACCCGATAATCACGAGCACTCTTCAATACAACACCTTAGTTAATAAAAAAACCTTTATCAACGAACAAAACAATTTACTGACAGATGAAAGAAACAGAAGCAGAACACAAATGCACGTTACACAAAATCACGATCCTATCAGGCCCTAACAGACCCGCTGAAGCGCAGTAGTACTACTAAAGAGAACCTAGCTATCACGAGGCGTAGACCCCCTAAGAGACTCACAGGCCGGAGAAGCTTATCACCGACGACCTTATCACCGGATACGTTCGCTCACCCTGTTGCCTCCGCGAGATACCTTAGCGAGGACCCGATACCGTGGCGCTGATGAGTATGTTGCAGATGAGACGTACACTAAGGCCTCCTACTCGCAGGCCTCCGAGCAGGTAACGAATCACGAGACACTCACAACGAGCAGCAGTCCACCAGACGCTCACGAAGAGCTAATGAGACACAGCAACGCTCACCAAGAGCTAACAGGACTCCGAGATGCTCACGCAGAGCTAGAACGCTCACTAAGAGCTAACAGGGCGCCAGAAGGTTCACCGCGAGCACAGAGGAAGGTCCCTAAGACACAACCACACCAAAAAAACTCTGACTAGCCGGCCTTAACCCTCTTGGCGGGCTCTTCCTTTAACCCGCTTCCCGCGCCTTGGCCGTTTCGCCTGGGGCGCGTTTGCCATCACCTATATCGATCATAGCCTACGCCTCGCCTGTGTTGCTTGGGGCGCGTTTGCCGTCAAGGGGTCGACCATTCCTTACTGAGTCCTGCGCTTCAGGGGTCTGCCCGGATTCGGTGAGTTACTCTTCCGCTTATATTCTAACATATACACCTTTCCGTCCCTATCATATTACGCGCTGTTGGCATCATCTGTTGGCCCGGCGAATTTTCCAAATATGAAATCAAGAGTCTTCCACAACTCCGCCATGGAAATCCACTTCGATAGGTTCAGGCTGTTACCACCCGACCTCCTTCTTCTAAATGGGCCTTCACTAACTTCACGATATCCTCGAATACCGCGCTGTCGCCTCTGTCTTCGACGGGGAACACTAACACCCATGTTCTAAACGTCTGGCAATTAACGAGTGTCTCTCTAAGCTTCACTTATGACACGACGACTTTGGTGATTAATCCATTACGCGGTCCGTCCTTTTCCAGGAGTAGCGCGGCTTCTGGTGCTGCGTAGCCAGACGGACCTTGTTTCCTTTACCTTTTCGCCCTGCCTTGTTCTCTAAAGTCCTCCTTAAATTTTTCAAATGCCACCTTATAAAACTCCAGAATGCAGTTCTCCTCAACCGGTGGGTGTTTCGCAATGGTCCGGGTTACAGGAATAAATTCTGCTTACTAGGTACATACATCGTATGCAAGCTATCGTACCGCACATATCGTAAGGGTGGAGGAGTATGTGGTTTTACTAAGGATTACATCAACGTATTCCCCATTGCTTCTCCTTCCAGTCTTCACTCAGATATCCTATGCATTGAAGTGATAGATTCCATCAGTCTTCTGAATTTTACTGTAATTTTGATATACAGACCACCCTGCTCAAGCACTATTGATGACGAAGATTTCATCAACTACTTGAGTTACGTATGCTCTTCGCATAACCACGTTATGATCATAGGTGATTTTAATCTTGATATTAACTGGAAATCTCTCAAAGCATTCACCCCAAGTTCAAAAAAATTTCTAGACTTTTTTCTTAATTGCAATCTAAAACAAAACGTTTGTGAACCCACCCGTGGCGAATCAGTACTTGATATCATCCTTACATCCTGGGCTAGTGTACAAAATGTTTCAACGTCTGCACCCTTCGCATCTTCTGATCACAGCATTGTTAATTTTGAAATTGAATCTGTCTTGCCAATTCCGTTTAAGATACCACTACCAAATTTTTGGTCATTTAAGTTTCAAGCAAATAAAGAAGGACGCATGGCCAGGAAACCAGATAATAAACGTCTATTCAACTGGATCAGCCGTACACTTAAAGGAGTAGGCAACCTTCCAGTGCTTGATGATGATGATGCTGGAAAGAAATATGTTGAAGACACTGAGAAGGCTAATGCCCTATCCAAATTTTTTGCTTCTGTTTTCTCACCCGATAGTCGAAATCACGATGGCAATTTTTCTATTTCATCCCAGTCTTTCAGAAATTTTGATGAAATTAGGATTCTTCCTGAGGAAGTGTTAAAAGTACTGAAAAAGCTAAAGTGTTCCTGTTCCTTCATTTATGATTGCATACCTCAAATTGTGTATAGGAAATGTGCCTTAGCATTATATAAACCTCTTGCAATGATCCTTAATGCGTCCTTACTGCTTAGTGAAGTTCCTTCACTTTGGGAAGAAGCCATTATTACTGCCATTCCGAAAAAGAGAACTCCTCTCTTTTAACTAATTTTCGTCCAGTTAGCATTACTGCACCACTGATCAAAGTTTCAGAGAAAATCGTAAGGGATAAATTATTCTCATGGCTTAATAAGTATAATCTGATACCTATAGAACAGCATGGCTTTACTATTGGAGCATCAACTACTACCCAAATGGTTGATTGTGTTTATGACTGGCACACTGCCCTAAACAAAGGATACTCGGTAGACGTCATATACTTTGATTTTTCTAAAGCATTTGACAAAGTATGTCATTCGGAACTACTTTCCAAATTTAAGAACATGGGTATGTATAGAAGGCACATTATTGAACTGGCTCACTTCGTATCTACCAAACAGAAAAAATGACAGTGAAAGTAGGAAACTCCTTCTCCGAACGTTATGACTGCACCAGTGGAGTACCACAAGGAGGTGCTCTTTCCCCTTTACTCTTTCTCATTTATACTAGTGACTTGCCAGCAAAACTGATAACTCACCCCTTAGTAAAAGTGCAGATGTTTGCAGATGACGTGAAAATATATGGAACTTACAACAACTTAAATCAGAAATCTGTAGCGCTTTAATAAAATCTATATCAAAAACGATGGAGTGGGCTTCAGCATGGGAAATTCCAATCAATGTTTCAAAAACGTCCACCTTTCATATGGGGAACTTACCCATGATGGAATATAAAATCAACAATAATGTTTTGGATATAGACAGTACTCCACGCGATCTTGGCTTTCATCTCGATACAGGACTACGATTTGATAATCATTCGAGATCACTGTGCGGAAGACCTTTTCAGTCATGTTTTCTTTTTTAAGAAATACATACACCAATGATCCTGCAGTACTACTGAAGCTTTATAAAACCTATGTGATCCCAATTATTGAATATGGCTCTCAAATATGGAGTCCCCATACTAAACACAGTTCGGATAAAAATTGAGGCTATTTTCCACGCCCTCAACACGTCGCCAAAGGGCTTCCGAGCGAATGCACCTGGTAGCACGATACCAGGAATGTCTCCTAACGTTGAGCTTCCAAAACACTCGTCCAAGCATTCGAACTGGATGTGCCCTTTGTCCACCACGCTCGAGATAGCGGCTCGATTACAGGGAGCGAACAAAAGAATAAAGTTGGACGCAGTGGATATGCGTGATACTGCCTCAATACTGGGGAGTGGATCCCAGTATTGAGGCAGTTCTAGGAAGCTTAGGGCTCTTTTCAGGCTTGGATATGTGTAGTGGTAACTGGCAGATTACATTATCAGGCGAGGCAAAAGAAAAGTCAGCGTTTGCTATACTGGACGGATTGTTTCAGTTTCGCGTAACACCATTTGGCCTTAGCACAACCCCGTTAGTATTCCAGAGACTGATGGATTCTGTTCTTGGAGACGTTCTCGGGTCTGAGGTGTCTAGATGATATTATTGCATGCACATAAACAAAAGAAAGGCATCTTGAACTGTTAGTGGAATGCGGGATGTTTGTTCATTTTAACGTCACCGAAGACAAAATGGTCCTGGGAGAAGGAGCATATCGAGGCGTTCAACAAGCTGAAGAAGATGAAATGTTCTAGGCCAGTGCTGAAGCAGCCTGATCTAGCTAGTGCTGGTAAGGGCAGCAAGCCATTTCTCATCCGCACAGACGCTTCCACTTATGGGTTAGGCGCCGTTCCTTCTCAGGAGGGAGAAGATAAACGAATACCTCCCATATTCTTCGCGTCAAAGCGTTTGAGCAAAGCGGAACGCAGATATCATGTCACTGATTTAGAGGCCCTTGCGGTTGTGTTCGCAGTCCGCCGATTTCACATGTTCATTTACGGACTGCCCACGGTAATATTGACGGACCACCAGCTTTTAACGGCGTTGTTCAGACACAGTAACGCATCGGCCAGGGTATTACGTAAATGGAGCTTCAAAGATTCAACTTGGACGCTGACTTTTCTTTTGTCTCGCCTGATAATGTAATCTGCCAGTAACCACTGCACATATCCAAGCTTGAAAAGAAGCCTTTGCCACCTAAGCTTTGTAGAACTGCCTCAATACTGGGAAGTTTATATGCGTCCAACTTTATTCTTTTGTTCAGCTCCCTGTAATCTATGCATAGCCTGACGGAGCCGTCTTTCTTTTCTACCAGCACAATAGGGTTTTACCAGCACAATAAGGAATGCCCACCCCGACTTGCTTTTCTCAATAATATTCCTCGATAGCAAATCCGACAGGAGTTTCTTGAGTTTCGGTCGGATCCCTAAAGGTACAGGTCTTGCCTTCATTTTTATCGGTTTGCTGTCACCGGTATCGATATTCATCTCCACTAAATCAGTTTGGGAAGTTCCTTATCCGATATCGCAAAGGCCTCTTGGTGTTTCATCTGCAATGATTGGATATCTTCCTCTAATTCCTCCACCTCTTTATTCGCCTTAATTATATCCCGTAACTTGTCCAACCTTTCCTCTTTTGATAAAACCTCCTCCCTACTCAGCACCAAGGGGTTTACCTCTTCCCAGTGTTGGTGCTGTTTCTCCGTACTCCACTGGGCAACTTTCTCCCCTTCTCTTAGAATCAGTGGTTCTTCGCTGTTGTTAAAAACAGGCAGTGAGGTTTTCTGATCTTGAACTCGGAATACTCCTGCAGTGTCCTTCCTTTTTGGCCAAATGACCCGGTCCACTTTTTCTTGACTTCCTCTCGCACAGCGCACCTGGACCAGGGCCGCGTCGTGGGGTGGTAATAGACCTTCTGCACTACCACAACATCCCCTTCCTCCTTGAATGTGCGGTGGTCAGCCGAATCTTTCATAGCCTTCTTTATGACAACCTCCACTCCTAAGTGGCTAAGTGCGTTTGTCCCTAGAATGATTTCTTTGTTCTTATCTTCACTTTTGTGGAAGAGCACCTTGTAGTGGTTGCCTCCATCTACCCCACGTCAATAAAAACTTCTCCCAGGAACTGCACCTTTTTATTTGAGGCGTCAAAAACTGGACGAAGCTGTGACTCCTCGATCGTCTCAAGGGTGTCTACGTCGTATCTCCGGTCCTGTACCTCTGATAACACCTCTATCGATATGATAGCAACGCCGTATTCGTGGTCGCTAACAGATGAAGGTGTCCCACCAACCTCTCTCCGACTAATTCGCTTTCCTTCTGCTTGCCGTTTCTTACTACCAGCCCCAAACTTCGGACCTTCCTTATTATGCTAGAGATGGTTGGCTTTTCTTGCCCCTACTCCTCTTTATATCCTATGTGGTTCACTCTGGTAGACCTTTGAGGACAGTCTCTACCGATGTGTCGTATTTGGAGCAGTTGTAACACTTCCTGTTTTTGTTGGATCCCATTTTCGCACTGGGTGTATTCACCCTTTGCACTGTGGAAGAACTAACCCGATGAGCACATTCGTCTTCCTTGCGCCCCCCATCCCTTAGTGGTTCCTCCTTACGCACACCTCTCCACTGTTCACTACCTTTGTTCCCTCCTCCGATGACATGATACTGCTCCGACCTAGCCTTCCAAATCCCAATTGTGGCCCTTCTGTTAGCATTAAGCATGAGCTTCGATTGCTCAATACTCAGAGCCAATTGTTTGACCTCTTCATACGCTCTACGTGGCTCCACTTTGTGGAGTGGCCTAACAACTGGAAATGTTCCCGCCAACACGCTAAGTTATTCAACAATATTTGCGCATATTCTAGTGCTCGATCATCCAGTGTTCCTTCAGGGTAAGCTTGCCTACCCAGCCTCTCTAGTACCACACAAAATTCTGCTACTTCCTGATTCGGACGCATCCTCAGGTTTTTTAGCTCCGTTAGGGCCCTCAATCTACCCGCTGTAGAGTCGTGGGCCAACAGTCTTGCCAACTCGCTCACTACCGCTTCAAAGCCTTGCTCTTTAATTATCCTAGGAAGGAACATAAAACGTTCTTTGCTCGTCCTGCGAGATGATCATCCACTAAAATTTCCACTAAGGTGGCCTCACATCTCACTACTTCTCCATATTGTTTCCTAAACTTCCTTACAAACTCGTCAACATTTTCGTTCTTTAGACCTTTGAAAACTCCCGGATCAACACAGGCCATGGATCTCAAGTAAGTAGTCAACTGATTTGAAACTAGCGTGCCTGACTTGTCCAAAGCTGGCCCCGCCGGCACTGGACTCTCCAAAGGTCTCCTCCAGACTCCTACAGATGGCTGTTCAGTCGAACACGCAACGTCCTGCAATACATTCAACCCCACTTATTTTTCGTCAGTTTGATTAAACTGCGGGACACTATTCAACCCACCTTTGTCTGCCGCCAATCCTTTGTTAGCTGCGGCTTGAAGTTCTGCGATTTCATTCTTTACCTGCAACACATCTGTCCTTAACATTTCACAAATTTCCGCCACTACTTCGCCGTCTCTTTCCATGGTTTTTATATAGTCTGTCCAATCGTCCACTGAGTCCATTCCTCTCTGTCTTAATACTCTCTTAATGCCTCTCCATGATTCCTCTTGAATACCTAGTTCAGTCTTATCTACTGCCCACAAGTTCTTCTTTCCACACCGGCCCTTAGCTCCCTTTCAACCTCATTTTTCTTTTCCTCTGGTAACCGATGGTCACCCAAACTCTCCTCTGCATTTCTCTCAACACTTGCATGCAACGCTCTTCTACTAAGCTACCAACAGAAATTGGACCAGTTTCTGTTCTCACCTGAATTGTGGAGTCCATGTTGTCCACCTCTGTACAATTTTCGTCGCGGACCGATCCCATTCTGCAACGAGGAAAATCAGTAGGTTCTCTTTCCATCACCATATCGTGCCACCGGCTCACGTTGGGCACAGGTACACTTCCTTCTTAATGTTTGTGTCAGATTCCTTCTTTACTGACACGTCTTTACTCCGGGTACCTCAGCCGCACGGTAGCCTCGGGTTGGAACAGTCTCATTTATACGTACGTAAGCGAACGTAAGAGAACGGCATATGAACAATTGCGGCAAGCAATGGTAGCGCAACACAACTTTTAGCTATTGTGGCCTCGGCAAATATCGATCAAAGCGGTTCGGCCCCCATGTAAGGCCGAGGTGTGATGACAATTAGACGGTTGATCAATATGAGCCGAGAATCACGGCAACCAGTTGATAGGCTATGGACAGGTTTAACAAAAGAACTTTATGTTTCGGACAAACGAATGAAACAAGCAATACAACAAGGAACAGACGTAAAAGACACAACTGATCACAAATTGACATGGAGTACTGCGGCGAGAATGGCACGGTGCCGCACCCCTGATGAGATTTCCGGAGTCGGCGAACTGCTTTGAACCCGAGGAAAAAATGCTTGCAGATGCTTATCTGACAGCTCCATCTCGTTAAACTAGTTATATATCCCGTTATCTAACTAACAACCAAAACTTTGTCTTATGCCGTTGACGTATAGGGAATGATTTGCTTAATTCAGTACCACTATGGATCTCATTCAGTCATTGTTGGCAGCTGATGTCCAAAAACTCGTAAAGGCAAAGGAGAACAGGAGAACATTAATAAATAGGGGAGGGGGAGGTTCTGTCTGAAAGCGGCGCAACAAAGACGCGGAAGAGTGCCTGCGGAGCCATTTGGCGTCGACTCGTACCGTGACACCTGCAGCTTCGCACTGAGCCAGACAGTCCTCGCCGCGGAGGCCCAGCCAACTGCGGAAGCCTGTAGGTCGACCAGATTTGGTGCGATTACAATCGATAGAGGGATAGGAGGCTCAGACGGCTTGCACTGGCAGTCAAGAAATTGGGATTGATCTGAACCCTACCATTTCCTTATTAGAATTTCGAGTTCGAATGAGCCAGGAAAGAATCTTGCCTCAATAACCCTTACAACAAACCCTTTTTCAGGCGCTGTTCAACTTTCGTTAAATATCAGCTTTTATTTATATCAGAATTAACTACGAGGCATGCTTCCAGGCTACTAATGTGAACTCTACCATCTCCTGAACTCGTCGGGCAATTTCAAACTGTGAACATGCTCTTGGGGTGCTCTTAGAAGGTCTCTCGTCTATCTAATTATATACCTCGCAAAATTTCAGCCTTCAAGCATGCCTCGCAATTAATTCTGATATAAATAAAAACTGATATTTAACGAAAACAAACAACGCTTAAAAAGACATCTTTTAGGTTATCTTATAGGTTATTTAGACAGGACAACTTCTAGCTCACTCGATAGGTATCGAAATTCTAGTACAGGAGATGATAGAGTTCATATCAGTAGCCTAGAAGCATGCCTCGTAGTTAATTCTGATATAGATAAAAACTGATATGTAACGAAAGTTGAACAGCGCCTGAAAAAATTGTTGTAAGGGTTATTGAGGCAAGATCAAGATTCTTTCCTTGCTCATTCGATAGAGCTTGAAATTCTGATATAGAAGATGGTACGGTTCAGATCGATCCCAAATCTTGGACTGCCAATGCAATCCGTCTGAGCCTCCTATCTTTCTATCGATTGAAATCACACCAAATCTGGTCGACCTACAGGCTCTCGTGGTGGGCTGGGTCACAATCGCCTCCACGGCGAGGACTGTCTGGCTGAGAGTGGAGCGGCGGGTGTCACAGCACGAGTCGACACTAATTGGCTCCGCTGGCACGTCGGGACAACATGGTGACACGTGAGTCGGGACTCATTGTCGCATGTCAGTGCTTGACTGACTTTACTCTCGCCAGCACATAGGTAAGGAAGTATTAGCGCGAGAGAGGGTGGGGAAGATGTAGGGAGGGTGACTATGGGATTCGGAGGAGTATTATTGCTGTCGGACACTAAACGTTGTCGACCGTCGACCAATAGCTATTAATTTTAATTATTTTTCTGCAAATTAAGCACTTTGGATTGAGGCTCTAATGATTTGTTTCTCGCCTAGAGAACGTGCAGTTCGGAGAACAAATCGTGCACATGCGATAAAGGGTGGACGGGCGTCATAGGAGCAGCGAAGATTCTGCCCTACCATATCCCGCTGCACTAATCTATATAGTAAAACCATTTTTTTTACTGTAATAAAATTAGGAAGAGTAGAAGGAAGGGGGAAGATTGGGGTTGTTCTATTCTTGGGGTTAGGGGCGAAGCCCCCAACCAGACGTTTGGCGGCCCCTAGGCCGCTGAACTCTGGTAATAATAATACATTTATTAATTACAGACCTCTTCTTACAACACTCGCAAAAGAACGATGGCTCCGAGGAATTTTGTCTTAGGAACCAAGTCGATGTACAACCCCCATCCACCTTGAACTCCCCCCCCCCCCCCTCTGCGATTCTCGCACCCCACGCTTGAGCCTGTGCGCGACCTCATGCTGGCCGTCCTCTCGCGCCGCGTAAACTCGTCCGACCTCATAGGCTCGCTCCGCCCTTCCGCCATATCGGGGTATCTAACGTAACGCACCCGAGTTGTCCTATCTCGCCTGCCGAAGAGATCCTCTGCTCCGTTGTCGGGACTCTAGCGCAACGGTGTAGTGATGCAGCGAGGCAGAAGAGTGGGATCTCTAATTGAGACTGCTCCGACGGCACGACGAAACGACCAAAACGTGGGTCATGGTTGACCTGTGCCCTGTAACCCTAACGAATTGACAACCGCGCGTTCTCACTTTCTCACGCATCTTTGCGGCTGTCCACGGAATCTTTCCTTCTTAACCCTGCGCGCTCAGGGCGAGTCCACGGCTGGGTTCTGCGCTCGAAGAGCGGCGAAGCGCATGCGGCTGGAAAATGCGCAAAAATGCCTCAATATTGCATGATTTGTTCTCCGAACTGCACGTTCTCTAGGCGAGAAACAAATCATTAGAGCCTCAATCCAAAGTGCTTAATCTGCAGAAAAATAATTAAAATTAATAGCTATTGGTCGACGGTCGACAACGTTTAGTGTCCGACAGCAATAATACTCCTCCGAATCCCATAGTCACCCTCCCTACATCTTCCCCACCCTCTCTCGCGCTAATACTTCCTTACCTATGTGCTGGCGAGAGTAAAGTCAGTCAAGCACTAACATGCGACAATGAGTCCCGACTCACGTGTCACCATGTTGTCACGACGTCTGCGACACTCCTGCACCCCAACACGTGCCACTACTTCTGTGACCATGGTCAGAATCCCGACGCATTGGACGACATTGAGAGAAAATACTGGTCCCCCTTATTGCTCTTCCCCCTCTGGTTGTCCCGTTCGCTGATCCTCTCTTCACTGGCTTCTCTCCTACTGCTCCTCGTTACTCGGAATCCCTACGCAAGTTGGACGTCTGCGGCACGTCTTCTGAATCCCAACAAACGTTGGACGACGTCTGCCGCGCGTCTTCTGAATCTCTACCCTCGTTGGACGACGCCTTCAGCACATATTCTGAACCCCTACATCGTTGGACGACTCCTTCAGCCCGTTTTCTGAATCCCTTCGCTCTGCACTTGATCCCCATTCATATCCTGTCGCGTTGTCTGCTCAAAATATCGTGAACTTGGACGATCCGCCTCCAAGGATATAGTTTCAAGCAATCTCCCACAGTTAACCTAAAAAAAAACCCGGCTGGCATATGCCGCTCTATTGTAGGTACCTCGGCTTCAGTCCTCCCTACCCGTGACGAACACGTGACATTAGCCGATTACATATAGTAGGAATACTCAATTAGTAAATTTTTGACGTAAATAAATCAATTAAATGAAGATTTTTTGGGTATGATAGCAACACCATGAGCACCACTTCTATGGAAAGCAGACATCATTTGAAATTGCAGAGTTATTACATTAGGTTTTAAATTTCTAAAGCACTTTTAAAAACAGCTGAAATGGAGCGATTGCTGCTCGATTTCGTAGTGACGGCGCGATACGTTCTTTAGTTGGAAGATGTAACTGCTGAAGCTGAGAATGGATCTTACCGAACGGAACGATGTCTAGAGCTGATAAGTAACTTTAGAAAACGGCAATTTTTATTTTATATATATATATAGTCCAAAATCGTCCCATTCCTAAGCGATCCTGCTTGCGATCAAGTGAGATCATGCACAAAATTTTCTTTTTTCAAAAATGAACATTTTCTTCCTGAACGGAACGCTGTGTAGGAGCTCAAATTTAGCTTTACAAGAGCACAATCTTTGACTGATACATAACAAAAAGACGCAGCTCATCTGGAGCTATTTTCGATGTGATCAATAAGGATGGATCACTGGTCGATCGCTCGTCGATGTGATTGGAAGGTGGTGGACTTGTACTTTGTTCAACCGATCGTAGCTCGTTCAGTTTTGAGATTTGTGCAAATGCGGGTGGCATTCAAAATACTAGAGGAAATTCTCTTTCTTATGGATGCGAAATCAAATTTTGTAAAAGGCATCTTCATGCGCGGCGGGGGCTATGATTTCTCTGCGATTTTTGCGAAAATACTTGTCGAAAATCGCACCACCCCCAACTGGGCGCGCATGAAGATCCCTTTTTCAAAATTTGATTTTGCATTTATTAGATAGAGAATTTTTTCTAGTTTCCTGAATGACGCCCGCATTTGCATATCTCTCAAAATTAATAGAGTTATGATCGTTTAAGTGCGGGCATCTGCAATTTGCAACCTTGCAGAAAGGAGAGGTCTTACGCAGTTAAATGGTCATAATTCGCTTGCTTTTAAGAGCTGTGCAAATGCGATTAGCATTCGGAAACCCCCGCATTTGCACAACTCTCAAAGGTAAGCGAGGTATGTCCATTTTTGTAAAATTACCCTAATTTTTTGAGCAAAAATCGCAACCTCGCTGCCGCATATGAAGATGAATCTTTTGAAAGATTTTTTTACATTCGAAAAAAGAGATTTTCTTTTAATTTTTGCCACCCGCATTTGCATAAATCTCAAAACTGGACGAGTGAACAAAATACAAGTATGGAACTTTCCAATCACATCGAAGAGCGAGACCAGTGATCCACCCTTCTCGATCACATCGAAAATGGCTCCGGATCTTTTTTTGTTATGTATCAGTCAAAGATTTTTTGGTTTTTTGTGGTTTTGTAAAATGTTGTGGTTTTGTAAAGCTACATTTGAGCCCTTGCACAGCGTTCCGTTCAGGTAGAAAATGTTCATTCTTGAAAAAAGAAAATTTTGTGCATGACCATACTTGATCGCAAGCAGGATTGCTTAGGAGTGGGACGATTTTGGAATTATATAAAATGAAAATTACCATTTTCTAAAGCTACTTGTCTGCTATAGACATCGTTCCGTTCAGATAAAAATGTTTATTTTTGAAAAAAATTTGAGCTTGACCTCACCTGATCGCAAGGAAGATCGCTTTGGAAAGACTTGATTTCTTGAAGAAGTGCTAAATAAAAGCTATGCTGTTGTGGGCTCTAGTTTCAGCTTCAGTGGTAGCCTTGTTCTCTTTTGCAAAATCCTGGATAGGAAAATCATTCCACCTGATCGGATGAAAGGTTGCTTAGGAGAAACCTGATTCTTTCGCTGCTGCAAATTGAAGGATAAATTTCGGTAAGATCCATTTTCAGCTTCAGTAGTTACATCTTCCAACTAAAAGTGTGTCGCGCCGTCACTGCGAAATTGAGCAGCAATCACTCCATTTCAGCTGTTTTGAAAAATGGTTTAAAAATTTATTATCTAATGCAATAACTCTGCAAATCCAAATGACGTCTGCTTTCCGTAGAAGAAGCGATGCTCTCGACGCTTTCCTCACTCCTATTCGTACTTACTGTCCAATATGCACTGAATAATGTCAACTTTTCCAACAGAGGTATTCAAGTAAATGGCAAGTTTCTATTCTACTGGCTTATGCCGACGATATAGTCCTGCTAGCGCGCTCCAGTGAGGAACTACAAACGATAGGTGCCGACTTGATGATGGAATCACAAAAAGTGGAACTGAGTATAAATTTAAAGAAGACCAAATGGATGCAAATTTGGAGCTGCAGCCATTCTGCGATCAACAGTGAAGAACGAGTGGAATTGAATGGCGACACAATACAGCGCGTCAATGAATATGTGTATCTCGGCCAACTGATTACAACACCAAGAAATCAACTGAAAGAAGTTCGGAGACGCAAGCTGGCCATGCAATATTCTACAAACATAGAAAGTTCCTATGCTCAAGCACTGTGGCGATTTCCCTTAAAAGAAAACTGATCAACACCTGCATCCTTCCAGCGGTAATATACGGCTGCGAGTCATGGGCCTGGACTAAAGAAATGGGCCCAGTTTGCAGTCAGCTCAGCGTCGTCTAGAGCGCGCTATGTTCGGTATTCGCCTGGCTGACAAATTAAAAGCGAAAGTGATAAGAAGAAGATCTGGCTTGAAGGACTGGATAATATCCGCACTGAGGCGTAAATGGATATACGTCCATAAATTGTCACTGAACACGTGCACCTCCTGGGCTCGAGAAGCGACAAAGTGGCTGCCGTCTGGAAAAAGAAGTACGGGGAGACCGAGGACACGATCGACGGTATTGCACGATATCCAGGACGAAAGGCAAAAGATATGATCGACTGGGAATGGATGGTGAATGATGCATCAAAAAAATCTGCTGACCTCTTCGCAAGAAAGAGTCGCGTATCTTTGTGTCGTTGCGATGTAAGAGTATAAATAAATGAATAAATAAATGAGCGATGCTCATGTTGTTTTCATGCCTAAAAAATCTTTATTTAATTGATTTATTTGCGTCAAAACTTTGTTAATTAAGTATTATCAATTCTTTTTTCTTTTTTTCACATTTTCTGAAATTGTTTGCAACACAAGAGACAACTTAACATTGAAATCCATCGAATGTCTCGGAGGGGGGGGGGGTCGTATCAGGACCTTTATGGAGGGGGGGGGGGTCGTAAATTTTTCGCAGAAATCGCAGTCCACGCTTGAGCCTGGTCGCAAATTCTGCTAATGCCATCGTCCAACGGATGCACGAATTAGTGCGAGCGAATCATGCTTGCAGGCCTTGCAGGGTAAAGTCTTGTTTGCATCTCAAGGGGAGATCACATGTGTACCGCTAACCCTAGGAGAACAACTCAAAGGCACCTTACTGCTAGAGCTCGCGTCTCATGTCCACTGCAGACATAGTGACACATAGTCAAAGCGATGCAGTGAATCCTTGAACTCATGAATGTTTTTTGTGCTTCGATATGAAGTAATGGTGTGAGCAGTGTCAAATGCACGCAGCATGTAGCACGATGCTTCAGTTTGTTTTGGTTTAGAGTTGTGGAACGAGATATCCTTCTGTCATAAAGAAGGGAGTCTCCTAGTAAGTCCCAATTAACAGCAAGAAACCTTGCTATTCTTGAGTGAGTAAAAACCTGTTTTTAAGAGCTTCGCAATCGATTTTGCCGGACTCCTGCCAGCGATGCGACCTTCTTCAATCATGACGTGCGCAGCCGCCCTTCAAGAGGTCATCAAAACGCGAGGTTTACGGAGCATCCTTCATAGCCAGCTCGGCAATCGTACATATTCCTTGGTGAAAGCCCAACTTAATTTGACTATGGGTGCTACTACCGCATCAATCCCTGCTTCCAAAAATGACGTTGAGAACGGATAGCACCGGTGACTTCTGATGACGCAGATTTGTTCTCGGCGTTCCTCTCGTCCCAGCTTTTAAAGGAATAAATATGTTTTTAAGGAAATTATCAGTTTTTTAGTTTAACTAAATTTGGAAGTTTAAATTGTATTTGAGTTTCTGCAGTCGCTACACTTGGAAGTCTGGTCGACGCCGACTATCGGTCAGGGATATGCGACCTAATTCGTCGATCTGCTATTCTTGCTCCCTCAGTGGAGCTTCTCCTGAGGGAAGTTGGATGTAGCTGCCCCTGATTAGTCACTGCCCTCAGGGTTTTCCTCTGACTCAGAGGATTTCGGGCTTTCGGGAATTTCGATCGTACTTTTCAACATGCATATAAAAGGAATGTGACCCTGGGAATGGATTAGTAATAACCATGTCGAACGTTCGCAATGCACGTGTTCTTGGAGAGGGCTCAACGATTTGCATGCCCTCTGGTCCACATCGCGTCATCAAGCTATCGGATGACAGGTTCTGTGCGGTCCCCATCGGCTTACCTGATGAGGAATTGGGTGGCATTTCACTGCTCGACAGCGCAACACTGCCCGAGCAAGATCTGGTAATGTAATTTTTTGATAAAGGCTCGTACTACTAGTGGTACCATCTATTGCAGAGACCGCTGAAGTATTAGTGTATGAAGTATGCGACAAGTATGACAACGAAGGTGGGACGATCGCGGGTTTAACCATGTCCCGTAATGTCAACCAGTTTCTACAATTTCAAGTTTCACCACATTCATACGTTCCGAATTGCAGACCAGCTGGTGGTTACGAATCAGCCGAGCTCCAGTGATGATGAAGAAGAGGACAGACCCACGGACGGTACGCCGAGTTATTGCTTTGTTTAAACTTCCCAACCGCTATGAATTCAAGAGTTTATTTCCTATCCTTTCAGAGGAACCAGGGACACCGCAACTGGAATCTAGCGAAATCGGCGGTAAGCTGGATTCCACATCATTATTCGGTTTTATGCAGATGATTCGTCGTTGTGTGTGATTTAGAGATGCACAACTGATAGTGCAAAAGCTTTAGAGAGACACTTCTATGGTCTGCCTGAAAGGTGCAACTACGGGCAACACACCGTAGTTGTGACAATGTTCCTGGTGTGTAAACCTGCTACGCATTTTGGCTACATAAAAGAGAACAGAACAGCAACATCAAAAGATGCCTAGGCTGTAAAAAGGCTGGAAGTTCACAGGAGTGAAGGTGGGCTTATTTTATTTCGGTTGCTGCGTGGGAAAGACCATGATGTCACTGTTCCAGGTCGTGCACGACCTGGAACAGTTCGTCAGTAACCCGTGTGGCCTCAGACGTTCATGCATTCCGACGAAGTGGACGGCCGAGATAAATCAGCGCACCTTCTGTGAGGTAATTATTTATCTACTACCGTCATTTTTGGCCAAAGGTATAAAAATAACGCTCAGAAATACCAATATTGGAGAGGTGAGGCGAAGTGTGCAACCCACGACCCAAACAAGGAGTACGGTAACTTCTTGTACGAAGCAGGGAGGTCGGAGAGGTTGGGTAAGCAGTTGCTGATCAAATGAAAGCTAGGCTTCTCTTGCGAACGTGCCAGTTTAATAGCGGAGAGGGATAAGGAGGCCACGCTGGCGAACTTTAGTGACTACTTACGTCGGGAGGTCAGCAGGGAGTGGCGAGATTTCGAAGGGAGATCTCGGAGCCAGGACTAATGGATAGGATGTAGACGAACTGCCGACGAATGGCCGGGTTCGTTACCAATAAGTCGTATTCGTAGTTTTTATATTATTTATGTCGATGTGTTTACTCTCTGTGTATACATTTCTGTACCTTCATTGTATATGCTCTTCCTAATTTTTGTACTTACTCATAGGTATTCCTACATTTTGCATTCCTTTCTACCTTTTTTTCGCCTCTTTTGTATTAGGTTGGCAACTAATTTCGTGGACTCTCAAGAACATTCAGCAAAAGTATTTATTAACAAATAACTAATGACAATCTTTAATTAAAATAAGATCCCTCAGAACGGTGAAGTGCTCCCCATATATCAGGTAGCTGGTCTATCCAACGGCCGTAGAATTATTGTGCTTTTAAGGCCAAGAATCTTTGGAGGTACATTTTGACCCGGTCCACATTATTAAATCGTCTTCCAACCAAGAAGTACTGCACCGAACTAAAAATGTGGTAGGTACTCGGCGCAAGGTCTGGGCTGTAAGGAGGATGAGTTTGACGCTCCCAGTCATGGTCTTCTATTTTTTGAGGCGTCCGGTTCGCTACGTTCCCTCCGTTTGCTGGTGTCAAGAAGGTATTAACTTCTGGGAGCTCGTCAAGAACGGTTCCAGCATTAATGCTGTAATCTACTCTTCTCAAGCTGACCGCGCACAGGCTGAACTCCGCTGGAATCGGTTCAGACAGATTTTCGGGAGCGGAATTGTCTATCAGCAGATAACGCCACATCACACGTCACGAATCGGGAGCTTCAAGAAATCGAAAACCTTAGCTGGGAGCGTCTGACTCATCCACCTTACAGCACGGGCTGTGCGCCAAATGACTAGCACCTTTATAGCACGCTGCAACACTTCTTGATTGGAGGACGATTTATTAATGTGGACCATGTCAAAATGCACCTCCAAGCATTCTTGGCTTCAAAAGCACAATAATTCTACAGCTGTGGGATGGGCCAGGTAGCTGATAAATGGGAAGCAGTCCCGCGTTCCAACAGATATTACTTTGGTTAAAAACTGTTATTTGTTATTTGTCTAGGAACACTTTTGCTGAAGGCGCTTCAGAGTCCACGAAATTAGTTGCCAACCTAATACATAAGGTTTGCGGTTTTATCAATATCACGTGTAATACTCTATGCATGCTTTTGACAACCCTTCCTGTACATAACTCGGTTTTCTCTCAGTACCTTTTCTAAATATACTGTTGTACATTTTATTTCTTTTTTTGCTCTCTGTTGTATATTTTAGAGTTGTTGTTTTAATAAATTTGTGTACGGCTGTAAACAATTACTACACGCATTTTGAGCACCACCAAGACAAATGTGGCACCTTCGGCTCAATTTTTATTCAAAAACAGCCTCCATCGCATCAGGCACTCTCCGCCTGATGCCCTTTCCCCATTTCAAATGTTTATTGAAAAGTAACTGAAAAGAGCAGGACAACATGGAGAACGTTTTCGGTTCTCATCCACGGCATGGAGAAATCACTGGCAGCTGAAGGCATTCCCTTTCAGCTCATGAATGCACTGGGAACACATGTGGCTGAAGATTGTTTGTGCCGTCCGGAGCACATGCCGTCTGAAATTTGTCTGGACCCTCGTTGCACGATGTCTGTGTAATAAGACCAAGAAATAAGGTCGTCGCCACACGAGCGTGATCCCCTCTCCATTGATGCTGCCTTAACATCCGCAGCCTCCCCCTCCTAAGGCCTCGTTTATAATTCCATCGCAGCGCGATGCGACGCCATGTGTTGTGGCCAAAATGGTTGATCGCGTCGCTCGATAAATGTGGCCACTACACGTGGCGTCCCGTCGCTCGGCGTCAAAGTATGGACGGGAGAATCGCAGGGGGGGGTCGTACTATGGCCTCGTCTGGAGGGAGGTCGTACTCTTCCCGTTTTGGCAGAGGATTCTCTCTTATTTTTCGGGTTTTTAGGCGATGTTTTTAATTTTTAATAAGTTCTTTTTCCAGGAATTTCTACGAAGACGTGGAGTCTCTCCATTGTTCCCAGAAGTTGTGAAAATTAATATTAATTTATTAATAAAAAGTTTTAAATGGTGTTTGTATTACTTGTTAAAAATAAGGATTTTCTGCCGGCAGATTTGGAGTCAATGAGAGGTTTCCGTTTTTTCAGATTTTTTTTTCAGGATGTCATGGACACGACAGTTTTCTGCCTGAACGAGCGACATCTACGTCCTAAATTACACTCTATAAAACATGAAGTGTCCATTGCTAAGGAAAATTAAGTGCTTCCCCTACAAGATTTTTGGAAGCGCTCTTCGAAGCGATGACGGAATGGAACGGAGGATGGACTTGTCACGGAACTAATTTTCTCTCTTCTGCAGAAAACAGCATCAGAAAGTGGAGTTGCACCCAATAAAATTTTTATCCACCGTTTGACACACGGCAATAAAACTTGCTTTTCTGAAACGATCCTCTGTATGAACAGACGCTCCGAATCATTTGCCGAAAATTTTCGACACCGTGAATTACATGGAGGCCGCTATTTACAACCTGCTTTTTGAAGCGTAGGATCCACACTTCTTATAGTTTTAAAAGCTCTGTGGATTTTTCAGAGACGTCGCACAAACTCCGAAATATGGTAGGTTGCGTGGAGCCATTGCGTTCTCCGATATCATCGAATGCCACTGAAGATGGTCTTCTCGTGGAAAAATTTTCTTTCTTCTGAAGGAAAGAACATGCGAGAGTGAAACTGTGCTTCATGGTATTTTAAGTCATGAATATTACATAGTAAAAAGCTAAGCTTCTTCGCAGCGATGTCTGATATGATTAGGGCGGATCGTATTTAAATTTTTCGTTTTTCAAGAAAAATTAATTTTTACCTGAATCAAATCACCCACACAGTTGAAATCTTGCCACAAAAAGTTTTAAGTCTTATTCAATGCAAAATGTGAAAATCATGGTTTTCTGAAACAAATAGATTGGATCGACCTCTGGTCGATATGGCACCGACGTCATAGAAGCGACGAAATTCGACGTTCACAAAAAATGACTATAACTCGGTAAGTTTTGCAAAATTCTAAAAAAAGCTAATGTTTTTTTTAGAAACTAGAAGAATAAAGCTTTCGTACAGTAGGAAAATTGGTTTTCAAAAACTAGGTCTTCATACGGGGTGGAGGCCTTCGATTTTTGTGCGAAAAAATTGAAATGATTTTGTATAAATAAATGCATTTTGGTAAGTTTTTTTCAAGTTTGAAAAAGCCAAGAACTTTTTGAAAAGTAGAGAAAATGCGCTTTCTTATAATATACGAATCAGATTTAAAAAGGGGATTTTCATGCGCGGCGGGGTGGGTGCGATTTTTGGTCGATTTTTGCAGAAATACTTGCCAAAAATCGCATCCACCCCGCCGCCATGAAGATCCCTTTTTAAAAATGATTCATATATAATAAGAAAGCGCGTTTTCTCTAGTTTTCAAAAAGCTTTGGCGTTTTTAAATTTCAAAAAACCTACAGAGATATAATTATTTATACAAAATCACTTCAGTTTTTTTCGCACAAAAATCGAAGACCTCCGCCTCGTATAAAGACTTAGTTTTAAAAACCGATTTCTATACTGTGTGAAAGCTCTTTTCCTCTAGTTTCTCAATAGCCATTGGATTTTTAAAATTTTGCAAAACTTACCGAGTTATAGACATTTTTGTGACCGTCGAATTTTGTCTAGGTCGAATTTTGTCTTTACGAGAACAGCAAAAAATCGAGTTATTCGATTGCTCGATCTTCGAAGATGGCGAAAAATTGAGTTATTGGATTGTTCGGTTTTCAAAGACGGCGGAAAATCGAGGTATTGATCAGAGGTCGATCCAACCTGTTCGGTTCGGAAAACCATGATTTTTTATTGTGCTTTGATGAAGGCTGAAAACTTTCTGTGGCAGAATTTTAACTGCATAGGTAGTCTGTTTTAGGAAGAAAACAAACAAAACGTTTCATGAAAAACGAAAATTTTGAATACGGTTCACCCTAATCATCTGGAAGATCGTTGCGAAGAAGGATGGTTCTTTTATTGTACAATAATCACGGCTTAGAATTTTTACAATTGTAGTCTCTAATGTAGTTTACTTAGAAAGGTAGAAAAATTTTTCCGCGAGAAGTCCATCCTTGGGTGCGACTCCGTCAGCGATTCAAAGAGCCGTTCAAAAAATCTCGTAAGGAAAGCACTCAAGTCATCACTAGTAAGTAATACTTGAAATTTTACACAATACAATTTTGGACGTAGATGTCGCCCCTCCCGGTGGAATGCCGTCGTTTCCATAACATCCTAAAAAAAGAAGAAAAAAATTCAACACCTCTCATCCAAATCTGAAGACAGAAAATCTTTATTTTTCACCACACAATAATCAGAATTAGAAGCTTTATTCAATTCTGTGCTTAACTCAATCAAATCATTTAAGCAGTCAATACTAACATGTCTTCCTCAGTGAACGACGCTGCGCCCGAATCTCTACAGTGTAGAAGCCAAACCTGGAAAGAGGAACCTGTTAATGGGTACAAAAATCACATTAAAAATTGAAAAAAAATATGGCAGACAAGAAATAAACCAGAGATGGGGACCAGGGGGTCGTACCAAACCCGCTTTTGAAGAGGGGGGGGGGTCGTAAATTTCCTTCAAAAATCGCACCTCAAGCTTGACCCTGCTCCCAGTACTTGGACCAGTAGGACTGCAACCTTCTCGCTTATTCACACTGCAAAGCTTCGTTGAATGAAACTCACCAGGCTTTTCTGCCTGAGTCGCTTGAAAAAAGGTTAAGCGGTTCTGACCTCTGCACCAGTGATGTGCTCATATCGGTCACACAACATGTATGGGTGAGCACCCCTGAAAACCATTGGCCGGAATTTGATAACTGATATAAAGTGCACAAAAATTGTGCAGCTCCCTCTTCTTATACTTAGTATGGATCATCCCAGTTAAGTAGAAAAGAGTGGCGCCCTAAAGCGAAGCCAAACAGTAGGTGGTTGCTGTCCTCAAAAATGCACTCGCACAGAATGGTGTCCACACCTTCCCTATTCTCTTCGAGCAATCCATATGGTTGTGAACTCCTTAAACCCGGGGCATTCTATGAACCAGACATACTGAGGAATTCGAAGGTTTCCATTTCAAAGCCGTACGAGGCGTCAACCATGAGTAAAACCTAAAATCGACGACGGTAACACGTCTTCTAAGGCTCTCGACACGCTCTGATGTCTGAACCCGGAAACCGGTTTCCCGACGTCTATGAAAGGCCAGACGGACGGCCAGCGTCGAATCCATATATTGAAAGTTTGAACTCGAATGAATTGAACGGAAACCTGTCACTCGACGTCTGTGAAAGGCCAGATGGACAGACGGACGACCAGCCTCGAATCTATATATTGAAAGTTTGAACTTGAAGGAATTGAATGAAACGAATCTTGAATGAGTTTTTTATTTGATTAAAAGTGCTTCCGCGACATCGCTGAGATGCATGCTAGGTGCACCTTGTAATAAGGGTTGGCGATCACTTTATCAGTTGATCATAACTAACACTCTCTGCCGGCCTTATCCACCCTCTGATCTCTCTCCCTGATCTCTCCCTGCCTTATTCAAGGACTCGGTAATAACTTCTGAATTAGGGGCTTGCTAAATTAGAGGGAACTGATGAAGCGGGGAAACCTAAGCTATCTCATCGTGTAAGAAACCCAACGAATTATATTACAGGCATTGTTTTCTGACAACTACGATCAGACTGAGGGTCGCTATAAAAAGCAAATTCAAAGATTTCGAATAGCAAATTGTGGCCATCGGGTGAGTCAAATGTTGGTGCTCGGTCTGGGAGGGGCGTTCTTATCTCAAAACAATAGAATCTGAGGTGATATTATATAAGGTAATTTGTGGCGGTGTAGGAGTATCCAACAGTAACTCATAATTCCCAAACTGCGCTTGTTCAGAGTTGCACAGTTGCAGGGGCGAAGGAAACTCTATCGTGCGCACCGAAACAAGGTTTAAGGTTCGGGTGCCACACAGGTCAGAAAACTTCGCATCCTTTCGGGACCGATGAACTGGAACTTCAACTGCCCATGACGATGGTCACCTAAAACGCAGAAGTGGTTGCCTAGTGAAGGCTACTGCACGTTGTCATTTCTGGTTTGCTGACAGAATACACATTTGAATACATATTTATTGACAGAATCTTTATCAGCATATGGCATTTTGCGATAAAGTCTTTTGGATGCATTATCTTAAAGCCTAGCTTTAACCTCTAGCTTCCAGAAACCGTCTACGTTATTCTATTTTCTGTGCCTGTCATAGAATGATTTTTTTCATCAGCTGTTTATTCCCATACGATTCTTGAGCGCACTTTATGGGTGCATGAAATAAGTAAAAATAAACAAATATGATCTCGATTAAGTGCGGTAGAAAAGGAAAGGTACTGCCCTGCAAAACAACCAACCATCCGACGAACGTTGACCGATGTCTTATTTTAGATGCAGAATACCAGCTGTAATTTGTTGTCGTGAATTTATGGTGTTTTCGTGATCCTGTTTCTGTCTGCCACTGCGGCACTTTCTTTGGTCCAATTTTTAATTGTAGGTGGGAGGAAGGGTGATTTTTTCTAGAAGAGATAAGACCTCATATATCTTGATCCAAATCGCAGCAGTTCACACGTTTAGCCAGGTTTCTGTGCAAGAAGGACACCACGTTTAGCACACGCTCTGTAATTTGAACGGCAGGCCACCGATTATGATTTTTTGCGGGACGACACTATGGCGTGGACGCGAATAAGTGCATGAACATTGCCTTTCGGGAGTTGTCATTCCGTCTGCTTTCATCACTATGTTTCAATGTTTCCAAACAACTGATGTATCGCCTGATGAATCCCGTTGCCATGTCGCGTGCGCCAAATTCAATTAGAATATGGTTGTTGGAGGAACACGCAAACAATGGTTTCATTACCCACCTCCTGCGAAAATGTTGTTGATTCAGATATGTCTGACCCAAAGTTTCCGCCCAGTCCATCAACTCGTCCGTGTGGGCGACATTAACGGAGGCGCGGTCGAGGTATCTAATAGGTACTAGACATTGGATCCGACGCCAATTTTCCGGATAATCGGATGACTCGGATAGGCCGTTTTTTCAAAACCCGGATCTTCGGATGATTCAGATGAGGGCAATTTCGAAAACCGCGGATCTTCGGATGATTCAGATGAGGGCAATTTTAGAAACCCCGGATCTTCGGATGATTCAGATGAAGGCAATTTTAGAAACCCCGGATCTTCGGATGATTCAGATAACGCCATTTTCGGCCGAGCCGGATTTCGGATATCCGATTCGGATACAACCGGATAAGTGATGTAGTAGGGGCACGCAACTTCTTAAAAACGGAACACATAAGTACTTATTTCATTGACCAATAGAAGTCACGAGCACGTAAAACAGCTTGGAGCGCCTCACCTTGAATTAAGTGGTTATGTGCGGTGATAGCAAGGCAGACGAATGCCCAATTACACCATGACTGGCGTATGTAGCTCAGTCCACCACTGGAGCAGAACACACCAGTAATACGTAAAAGATGTCGTGCTTGGCTGCCTTACAAGGAGAGCCCTCCTCAGAGCTACTTTGCGCCTTCAGAATAAGCAAAAACAACATTAAGACTCCAACGAGCCACTACCCACTCAATAGAGTTGACAATGCACAGCGAAGCCGTGTAAAGGACAATGAAACGAAACGTACCGCAAGAAATTTCTGGAGCTCTGACGAGGGTAGTGTCTGGAGCGTATGTCTGAACGGGGAGACCGAGTCATATAGGAAGAATCATCACCTTCAGTTAGTTAAAAATATGTTTCTTTTTTGCGAATCTGTTCAACCCAAGGAGTAGGGAGTCCCTGAATTTACAATGGAATCGGCGCCTCACGAGTTCGGGCGATGTCGCTGGCGGGAAGCTGCTCTGAGCGCAGTGGATAGCGACGTTGCTCCATGAAAAGGAGGTCGGGGTTCCGACTTTTCTGAGCTGCTTCATTTTTCCATTTCAATTGACTGCTTGAGATTTTAGGGATTCTGACGTCTATACAATTTTAGATGTTTTCTGCGCAATTTTTCCCGATGTATGCCGTGGAGAGTAACTTTGTTGCCACTAGTTTATTACTGACCGGTTTTTTAACCAAAACGCAATGAGAAAGCGGTTCAACATAATAATGTATAAACGTTTAACATCAGTGATACACAGACACAAAGTGCATGAAGGAGAAGCACTGGTCACAATACGGACAGCGTATAAAGGCTACAGGCCCCTCATAGTTGCCAGCAATACATGAACCAATGACGTCGGCACCATAGACGAAATGCAACTGAAGACGTACCCTTTCCTACGAATCAAGAGTTCCACCCGAAAACGTTATCATATGCCTACTGCTTGCTTGCCTCTCCACGTCCATCAGTTATTCCTGCGGATCCCAATATTCTTCTTCTTCCACCACTTCCAGCTGTTCGTCTTCGTCAACTTCAAGTTGACGTGCTTCGAAGTCGAAGTCCTTGAGTACGCTGGCCGTCCGTTCGACCAGCTTGATTTCTTCACTCGAAGGCTTCTTGTCTAAAGGTGGACCACACCCCAGCGTGAGCAGGTTAATCACCACTCGAGCATCGGCGACATTGTTGGTGATAGGTTTTAGGAAAGCTCTAGCAGACCTGATTTCCAGATGACAAGCAAAGATGGGGGAAAGAGTGTATCGATGCCGTTCAGGTTAATTTGCTGAATTCACAGACCTCGTTTTACATTTTAACCACCTCTGACGTCACATCCTGGTCGCTTTTAAAGATCCGAGCAGGATGGTTTTACCCGAGGTCATTGATCGATGAAGGAAAACAAACTCGGAAGAGCCTGTAGCTTTTATATGCTGCTATTGTGACCACTGCTGCTTCATGCACTTTGTTACCGTGTATCACTGGTGTTGAACATTAATACATCATCATGCTGAATACCACAGCATGCAGCTGGAAAATGCGCACAAACCGCCCGAAAATGGAAATGACGTCAGAATCCCTCAAATCTCAACCAATCAGTTGAAATGCAGGAATGCAGCAGCGCATGAGAATCGAACCCCGACGCCTCCCATGAAGCAACGTCACTACCCGCTACGCTCCGAGCTGCTTGCCCTCAAAGGCATCGCGGGCGTACAAGACCCCGAACTCGTGAGGCGCCGATTCCATTCTAGCTTCAAGGACCCCTACTCGGGTTTAACGACTTGGACGAAAACAAACACATTTTTATACTAATTGAGGGGCGCTGATTATTCCTATATGACTCGCTCAGACATACGCTTCAGACCATTCCATTATGAGAGAATTCGAGCCAAATGATTGCAAAATCTTGCCGAAAACGTCAGGTTATCGACGGCGCAGAGTTCGGGAGCAGCGCATTAACCTCCTATTATCCGATTTTTATCCGATTTTATCCGAATCATTGCGTTTTTCAAAATCCCGGGTTTTCGGATGATTCAGATGAGGGCAATTTTGAAAACCCCGGATCTTCTGATGATTCAGACGAGGGTAATTTTGAAAACCCCGGATTTTCGGATGATTCAGATATTGCCATTTCCGACCGAGCCGGATTTCGGATAATCCGAAACCGGATAAATCCGGCCGGATATCCGAAAATGCATGATTCGGATCCCATGTCTAATAGGTACCTAACGTCCGGACCCGGACAAGTCAAGGACTACGCTTCTCAAACCGTTATTTCGCATACAACAATGTCGGTTAGGCGATCTGTCTCATAAGAAACGTTGATGCGATGAGATATAGTCTTGGCATTCCTTTTTGACTTTTTAAAAGGATATCACGCCAAGGGCACTGATAATGATACTCCCAACCAGCGTTAGTCGAGAAAATGCCGAAAAAATGCCAAAATTTTTCAGTTTCTGAACCTGACAAGTAATTTGAGTGGTGATATACACAAGCTTGGTTAGAGAGAATTTACACATGGAGCTCATCTAGATTCAGCATCTAGATCTCCATTGCGACCTAATAGATTTGTTCACTGCTTCTTGCTGCATGCAAATTAGTATATTCCATCAAAAAAGCAGACATAGGGCTCCCAGAAAGAGGAAGCTTAAGGATCAGAGGCGCTGAAGACACTGAAGTGGGTCGTCACTACTTCCCCGATGGGCCTCCACGGTTGTCATCTGTTCATATAAGATGGGGCGATAGCTGCCAATGTCGTGCACGTCTCGCTTTTTGTACAGACGGTTATGCTGGCCTTCCACTGAGATGGAACCTTGCACTCCGACAGGTAGAATGCGAAGAGCCGCGCCAGGGTGTTGATGAGCGTTGGCGGGAGATTCTTCAAGTGTTCGGGTCTGATTCTGTGGGACCGGGTGCTGTACGCTCCTTCACCGACGAGATGGCGTGTCGGATCTCGTAAGGGAGAACAGAGGGAAGGACGTATCCATCCTGCGGAAGATGGCATGGGGTCAGGTGGACGTGGCTATCGAAGAGATCGGAGTAGAAGTCGTAGATGACCTTCTCCATGGTCCTTCTGGAAGAGGTGACGGTTCCGGCAGGACGTCGGAGAGCGAATCCATCGCTGTCAACGCGAAGGTCAACTACTCAAATTGGTCTGCTCCCATTGTGATTCCCAGGAAATCAAATGGCTCTATATTCGCATTTGCGCTGATTTCTCCACTGGCTTGACCGATGCAATCGATTTGCATCAGTACCCGATGTCTCTACCCTGGTCATACTCAAAACCCTGAAAGGTGTGCTTTCTCCCATATCGATTTCGCCAACGTATACCTCGAGATCCTCGTTGACGACCAATCCAAAGAGCTATAACTATTGACCATTAATACTCATCGAGGACTCTATCAATGCAATCGGCTTTCGTTTGGAGTAAAGTCAGCTCGTGCGATATTCAGCAATTAGTGGACACAATACTAGCCGGTCTACAAGGAGCCAACGCCGATCGTGACGACGTGATCGTGGTTGGGAGCGATGCGATTGAACACTCACATAGCCTACATGCGTTCTTCCAGTCTCGATCACTGATCTTCACATACGTTTGGAGAAATGCCGGTTTGGTCAACAACAGATAAATTACGTTGATTGCATTGTCGAAAAACACGACTGGCGACTTGATCCAAAAAGTCGCAATTCAAAGTATGCCGCCGCCCGAAAATCCTTCACAACTCCGGTGTTTCTCGGGGTTCTTATGGTTAGTTACTACGGCAACTTCGTCACGCAGATGAGAACCATACATGCACCCTTTGACTCTCCGTGAAGGACGGATGTCTGGTGTTAGCTGAAAGAGTCGTTGCACCCACGTCACCGCAACAACGCGTACTTCGGCAGCTTCATATCCTGGAACATCTAACATGAAATCCTTGAGCTCGTAGCTACGTGTATTGGCCGGGCGTCAACAAGAACATCGAATAAACGGTCTGTCCCTGTGCAAAATGTTCATCAGTCGCCAAGTTTTAAACCAAAACGATGCCTTCTGGATGTCTCCTAGCAGGCCAAGGAATCAAATGTTAGATTACGCCGATCCATTCGAGAGCATTACCTCGTAACCGTGGACGCATTTTCTATGTGGCTAGAGATACTCTCTACAGATTGCGCAGAGACAAATGCTACCATCTCTTCATTTCTCAAACCTCCAAAACTGTGCAAGGAATGGATTACCTGAAGTGCTGGTGTCGCACAACGGTACACAATTCATGTCCTCCGAATTCTAGGATTCCACCAACAAAATGGAATTGAAAATTTATTCTCTTCTTCGTATCATCCTCAAACGAACGGACAGGTAGAGAGGTTTGTGGACACATTCAAGAGAAGCCTCTTCAATGTGAAAGCGGAAAGAACTATTTGCCATAACCAACAAATCTGAAATGAAGCCATGGTGCGACTCCTCAATTGGAAACATGAAATCTAAAACATTCAAGCAAGGAGATCCCGTGTTCGTCAGTAATCACAACCAGCAGCAGCAGCAACTCAAATGGATTAGCGGTGTCGTACAAGAACGCATTGGGCTGGTACTTTACATGGTCCGCATTGAACTACAAATATTTATAGGATAGGATGGATACGCCGTGCAAGCCAAAAACGATATTGCCACATCGATGGGAATAACGACATGGATGTCGACGCCCTGTTCGACACGATCGATTTGGTGTGTCTACATCGTTCAATTTCACAGCCTTCTTCGACACAGCCCTCCACCGAACGGTCGCCACGGTTCCCTCACGAAGGATCGATGGGGAACCCCTTTCAGACGCAGCCGTTCAATCTCACTGAGCGACTGAACGGAATGCGACGGCCACTGGCAATCTCAGCATGGACTTTATCAGAAGACGTTTTTGTAGATCGCTTACCCCAGCACCATCCATAGATCACGTGGTGGGTGAGGCCTCTGCTACACCGATGAGAGGCGAAGGCACTCACCCCGACTCGACAATATTTTACAAATCTGTTGCAAGAGAGGCCGCCATCCACTGTTACTAAACGAACGGTTAGAAAAGGTGAGATGAAGTCGTCTTCTAACCGGAGTTGTTGGTGCTCAGGCAAGGTCGGTCATTTTATCTCGGATTAAGCCTGAAGAAGTTCAGTTTGCTGCTAGTACCCAACGACTACTTTCCTACTTTCCTTCTGTTTGAAATGTCTTAAAAGCGTCTCCCTTGTAGAATACCTTATTCTGATTAGCTCTGAATACACTTGTGCTTGCTGAACTCAGCCTAATCTGAGCTTCGCAAAATATTGCTTAATTGTGTGCTAATGAAAGGAGCAGACGAAGGCGCAAAAAAATGTTGTTGAGCTAGAATAACGCCTTGTAAAACTTGGACTACCCAGTTTGCAGAGTAGGCGAATTAGGAATGATCTTGAATGGTGTTTAAAATCTTGACAGGAAGGACTGAGCTGAATTCAGATTCAGATATATTTATATTAAGAAGTTCTGTTACAAGAGGATCCAAGGTCAAACTTACCGCTCCAGTTTCTAAAACTCAGGTCAGGCTAAAATGCTATCCTAATCGAGTGCCTCTTAATTTTAACAAACTGCTTAGTCGGAACATTTTAACAATGTCTTTATCTGCTTTCAAGAAACTGGTTGCTGTTGGGTTACTCTAGGATTTCGTGAGAGAGTTGGTTTGTCCATGCAACCATATTTGCTTTTTTTAAACGTTTTATCTCGTTTTACTTATAATAAATAATCTATGTTGTTGTCCAAGGCCATGTTGAATTTTCCTTTGTGGTTGCTTCTTTCGCCTTACGTTGTTATTCCTTTTGTGCAGGAAATGTCTGGCACCTCCAATGAAATAAATAAGCGCTAAGAACATTGCATCGCAGCACGATCTAGTAGTATCAAGCTGCCTGTGGAGCACGCTATGCAACGTTGTTGAAAATTGAACAGAATTGTAGGTGCGGTTTTGAAGATTCGGCAGGTGCTGCGTACTTTGATTTTGCATTCTACTCATCGCGCCATGAAAAGTGCTGGCCTCAGTTTTGGCTATGCTCTGAGATATCAAGTTAAAGGTTCATGAGGCCTTTTTTGAGAGCAGGGAGTTCCCTTCCTGTGTCCTTACATACACGTGTGTTCATATCTTTATTATGGTAAAGCATCGGGGAACTGTAGCGGAGGGGGAGAAGGAGAGGACGAGGCCTACTCGTTAGCTGTCTGGGGGCTGACGAGGCCGGGGCCGAGTTGCCGTGGGCGAGCCGAAGTCGAGACTGACGAAGCCAGGCGTGGCTTCGTCTTCGTAGACGAGGTGCGGGTGTAACGTGACAGCTGGGTGTACAGACAGCTGTCTGTGACCCGACATCTCTATTCCTCGGTAAAGCTCGTCCTCGAGCTTGGGATCTTCGCCATCGAGTTGACAGTTGATTCATATTCGAGAGAAAGCACAGTCGGACTACAGAAAAAGAAAAATAAGAACTACAAAGCAGTTACGCTATCGGCTTCTACTATATTATGAATATTGAGGATAGAAGGTGTCACAAGAGGTGATATCGCTGGCCAGAAGAGGAACCACGAAGAGCAGGCGGATCTGCACATTCATCGAGATTAAGCTCGTCCTCGAGCTTGGAGATAAAAGGTGAAATTAGACGACGTTCAAGTATTTCGTCTTGGAAAATGGGCACGTGGGTGTGAGGATAAATGGTGGAGTCGAATGTAGACGAGTTCTTTGTCTTTCGTCGTCGATGATTCTTACGTTGATGGAGAAATTATTGCATAAAATGTTACCTTACAGTACAGGAGAGAAGATTATGATAGTAAAGTCAACATGTTGATTAACAGAAATTTACTTCTTACGTTATACATTATGCGAAATTTTCTAGGAAATAAAATGATGGCTGGACATTCATAATGCTGAAGAGGACATTTTGATAATATACAATTTGGGCAATGACCTGGAGAAATTGCCCTAATGCAAAATTGAACATTTGTGAAAAATTTCTGAGAAATATTTCTAGAAAGGCGAAAAAAATACATGACATCATTGGCATTTTTTTGTATCAAGTAAGGAACGGGTTTTCAAGTGTGAACCTAAATTTTTCAAGCAAAATTCATTGGCGGTTGACACAAGGACGGAGTTAGAGATTTTGTTGATGACGCATCTAGAATTCTTTGAATCGCCCGTTCAAAGAATATTTCGTATGGCTTTGCGCTGTGGCGGCAATGAGGTTAGATTCAAACTTCATAAGCAAATTCTTGCAACTTGATCAAGTTGTAGAATATTCTCCATTGTCCATAGAACCTCGTGCTAAAGTATATTTTTCTTTCAACCGGCGAGATCGCCGTAAGGGTGGGTCTGAACTGTCCGATGCTTCACTTGAGCTTTCCGATGAAGAAGCTTCTATAAGGGCTGAAGCATTGACTGGTTCAGAACGCGGTGCATATATTTTTCGGCGATTGATATGAACCGTCTGTCGCTTTTGGCGATTGACAAGGTCGTGAATTGTGATATTTGGTCGGTCCACTACATCAACCATGAAAGGGCCTTTCCACTGGTTTGTAAGTTTTGGACGCACCGTTTCGTCACGTAGCAGTACTAAATCTCCAGTAGAAAATTCCGTTGGGAATACCTTATGTTGAATTGCTTCTATTTGTTGGCCCACTGCAATTATGCGGCGTTCCAGGCCAGCAGAGAATTGGTCTGCGAACGTGTCTGTCGCGAAGATGAGTGTTGACGGCAAATTGTGAATGATGTCGCACCATGTGATTGGAGTCCTTCCATGTATAACGAAGAATGGACTGTATCCTGTAGTAGAACTTTTACTACAGTTATAAGCAAATACCATGGGTTGGAGGAAATCAGACCAAAGGTCTCTACGGTCAGAGCAATATGCCGTTAAGGAGTCGTGTATGACTTTAACAATGCGCTCCACTTTGCCATTGGCTTTATGATCATAGCTGGTGGTAAATTTGTTCGATATACCCAGAGTGTTATTGAATTTGGCGAAAATTTCGCTAGTATAGTTGGAACCCCAATCTGATACTAGTTCGTTCGGAATGCCATGTTTTGATATGACATCGTTTATCAAAGCTTTAACGACTAGTTCTGTGGTTTGATTGAAAAGGGGCGTGCAGATGACAAATTTACTAAAAGCACATACTGATATGATATGAATTTGTTTCCATCTATAAACTGCGGAAAGGGACCAATGATGTTGGTATGGATACGCTCGAAAGGTCTTTTGGGTATCGGAAACGTTCCAAGTTCTTCACGGATAATATTGCCGAGGGAGTTTTGACCATTTGGCATGATGGGCATGTGCGAACATATTTTGTTACATGACGGTGCAAATTTGGCGAATAATATTTCCCTTGGATTGCTGTATAGGTTTTTGTAATCCCCAAATGGGATCCTGTTAAAGAGTTGTCATGAAATGCTGAGATAACCTTATTCTGCATATCCGAGTCCGTTATCAGTAATGCAATTCTTCCGTGCTTAGTGTAATATAAGCAATTGTGGAAGAGTTTAAATTTATTAATTACTTTCGTGAATTGTGGAGGGGGTAGATGAGTTTTTCCTTCAAAATATTTTAGTAGCTCCCTATATTGGGAATGTGCTTGACTTTGCCTGATGTCCTCCAGTTTTGGTAGTGTGAACCGTTCTATAGCGGATACTGCCTTAATCGGATAGCGGCTGAGGAAATCGCAAAGAGTGTTATGCTTGCCGGCACGATATTCTATAGTGATATCGTATGCCTGGATCGATATCTGATATTTAGCTAAACGTCCTATCAGGTCTGGTCTGTGCATCAGCGATTTCAGGGGTGCGTGGTCAGTAACTAATGTGATTTTAGCACTCGTTACATATGGATAGAATTGTTTTAACGCAAAACTATTGCTAGCGCTTCTAGTTCAATAACTGCATATTTTTTCTCGTGGATGTTGACTGCTCTGCTACAGTATGCTATCGGGTGTTCGGTGTTATTGGAATCAGTTTGAAGTAAGCATGCACCTATTCCTACGATAGATGCATCTGTGTGTATAATATATGTCGTCCGAAGGAGGGGGACACTAGCACTCGCGCTTGAATTAGAGCTTTCTTAAGGTCTGAAAAAGAGGTTTCGTGTGCTTTTGTCCATATAAAGGGGGCACTTTTGGAAAGGAGAGCGTGCAGTGGTTCTGCAATGAGTGCAAATCGCGGGATGAAGCGGCGAAAGTATGATGCTGCACCTAAAAAAGATTTAATTGCTTTTGTACTAGAAGGTTTGGGTATCTGAGAGATACTTGCCAGTTTTGAGGGATTAGGGCGGGATCCAGATTTGCTTATTAGTACTCCAAGGTATTGGATTTCTGTTTCAAAAAATGGACATTTTCGGGTGTTAATTTTATCCCAAAATTCTGGATTCGTTCGAATACTTCTTCTAGATCGATCATGTGGTTATAAATGGACGAACTGGCATTTATAATATCGTCTATGTAAGCGAAGCAGCACGATTTGAGCTCTCTTACCAGATTATTTGCTACGTATTGGAACGTAGCGGGCGCCCCTTTTAGTCCTTGCGCCATGACAATGAATTGGTATAATCCTAAAAATAACGAAAACGCTGTTCGTTCCTTGTGTTTTGGTTCTAAAGGGATTTGAAAAAACCCGCTCTTAAAATCTAGTTTGGAGTAGATTTCGTTACCGCTAATTATGTCAATTATGTTCTGTATATGCGGCATACAATACGTCTCGTTCTGAGTGATGGAATTGATTTGCCGGTAGTCTACTGTGAAACGCCACTGATCCTTGTTAAGGCCTTTTTTTTACTAAGACAATTGGGGATGCAAATTTGCTTGTGCTAGGCTCGATGAGGCGAGTACGAAGCATTTCTCCTATTTGTCTTTCGATTTCGTTCCGTTTTTCCAATGGGAAACGGTATGGCTTTTGGTTCGGGATTTTTGAGTGGGGGACAAATTTGATTTTATGTGTGATTGGCCCCTCGTATCTTCCTAAAAGTCCGTCAGGGCCGACGAAGGCTTTTTCGTACTTAGATAAGAGCTTGGAGAATTGACCGTATTCTGGATCTGTGAGAACTTTTCGATTTATGTGGACTTGTTCTCTGAGAGGAGTAGTGATTATGTTGTGTGGAAATAAGGGTAAATCCTTTGTAATATCGGCCTCTGATGGAACGAATTCTTCCTCTTCCCGCCAGGAACGATCGTCATCGTGGAAAGGATGTACCGCGAAGACGGTACTCCATGCCATGTCGATTCCTACCAAACTAGCGGAAGCAATTGGATCATAGGGTTCGAGGACAATCGTTGCTGGATTGGAGTTACGGAGGGTGACATTACCATCCGATCCTGGACAGCAAAGGGTTTTTCCGATTCCTACTCCCAAGGGTATGGTGGATTCGAGATTATCACAAATGAAAAATTCTCACCGTTTCGGAATGCTTGTGTTAATTGTGCCGGTGACGGCGTTATCAGAGAAAGGTGTTAATATAGTAGATGTTTTCAAGTATACTGGTAAAGGGGTGAAACTCGGTTCCGATTGTAGAGGGTCAATCATGTCAACAGCTATTTCGTTAAAAAATACCTGACGGGTAGAATAGTCTATTGCTATTTTATCTGAAATTGTATTAATTGTGTCGTTCCCTAATATGAAATCGGAAGAGCAGTTATTCTCCTTGGCGACTAAACAAGTTATGTCGGTGACGGAATCTGCTATAAAGCGACACAAAGATTCCCCAACAAAAAGAATGTGGGACCCATTGGCGGTTATTCCTCGGGGAACGGAGCTGGGAAATATAGTAGCTCGAAGCTTGTTTACAATGGATTTTGAAACAATAGTTAGAGATGAACCGGTGTCAAAGAGAGCTATTATCGGAAGCTTGACAAGGTGTATAGGGATATATGTTACGGATTTAGGATCCGGTCGGGAAATAGATGTGATTTTAGGGAGAAAATTGAGAAATTGCTGTCTAGGTGCAGCTTGTGGTGCCTTACATTGAGACGATTTTGACATCGTACTTATTTTCAGATCAGGCAGAACTGGATAAGGGATGGAACATTGTAGGTAAGTCTCTTCAGTTTGGACACTGCTAGGTTGTCTACTAGTAGACGGGCGAGTCTCGTCCATTATAATGGATGTATATTGCCGCTCTGCTTCGTTTCTCCAGGGAGGTTCCAGCGAACACGGCGGAGGATCTGATGTAAAGGCTTCCTTGGGAAAGGAATTTGGCTTTCTCGAGAAGCACAATGATATTGCTTTGATGATGTTATTGAATAAAGCTGTTATAAGATTGTAATAATAAAAACAGAATGTAAGAATAAAGCCAATTATTATGATGAGTACTATAATTGTCACTACGCGTGTTACGTAGTGAAAACCTGCTGAATCTAAAATCTCCTGTTTCTGTGTCTGTATAATATCCGAAGCCTGAGCCTCGATGTAGGTGAGCGCGGAAACGGCCTCAGATTGTAAGGAGTCAGGAGATTTTAGGGCGTCGCTGTTGATAGGGTTTTTAGTGGCAGGAAATTTTTTTTAATTGAATTAAATTTGTTGCGGATCATTTTTATGTCTGTGAAAAGTTTTGCCAAGTCAGAATGAAAAATGGGAGGTGCGTTGAAAGCGAAATCTTGATTAGTTAAACTGACTGGTAGGTTTATATGAATCTGAGATACCTGAGTGTATCCTGAGGGAGATTTGAAATGACTCATCCCGTCATTGTAAATTCCAAGAGGCAGATGACCGCAATCTGCTGTAGGGCTGGATGTAGTTAAATCCCGTGAACCCGGTTGAACAAAATAAATGAGTTTTCCTGAACGCACCGGCGTGTACCAGTAGCAGATCCCATTTACATTGTGGTCCAAAATAATTTCGTCTACCTGGAGAGCTTTACATTTTGTTATCATTAAAACATCCCCAGCGGCTATGACAACAATATCGTTGCGGTTCATTAGCATCCGCGCCGCGCTAGTAGGATTCTGTTGGGCAGTGCTCTTGATGGTCTGGATTTTGAAATTTGTTAATGAGCAGATACGTTTGAGTAGTACATTGAAGTCCTGCCTAATGAGTTCCACCAGTCTAAATTTTAAAAATTGCAATTTAGTGTTGAGTCGTATTGTCTTTCATCCTGACGTTTCTCATGTTCGAGAGGAGGTGGTTTATTTAGTTTGATGAAGTCCGCAGAGGTATGCATAGCGATGTGTATCAAATTACAGGTTCATGAGGCCTTACTTGAGAGCAGGGAGTTCCGTTCCTATGTCCTTACATACACGTGTGTTCATATCTTTATTATGGTAAAGCATCGGGGAACTGTAGCGGAGGGGGAGAAGGAGAGGACGAGGCTTACTCGTCAGCTGTCTGGGGGCTAACGGGGCCAGGGCCGAGTTGCCGTGGGCGAGCCGAAGTCGAGACTGACGAAGCCAGGCGTGGCTTCGTCTTCGTAAACGAGGTGCGGGTGTAACGTGACAGCTGGGTGTACGGACAGCTGTCTGTGACCCGACAGAGACCTATTCAGCAAGGACTTTATCTGGCCCTTAGTCACCGTGAATATTCAACGGTAACCGTAGAAAGCGATGCATGTAGTGAAGTATAAACCGCTAAAATGCGTTTCCCTCTTCGAAGACTGCTGTTCTCATGCCATACCATACTCTCGGAGCTCTCTTTTCATTCTAGCAGTTAAGTTTAGATTTTTTTTGTTAAAAAATTTAGCTAAACCTAAACCTTTTTAGGTAATTTTATGAAAACTGCTCTCTTCCGTTGTTTTTATAGTTTTTCAACTTTTTTCTCATAGATCTTGTGGTTTTTAGCCGTTGTTTGTTCGTGTTTTCGATCAAAGGGAATTGTTTCTTGATTTTGCGTCGCGCCATGTCTCGAAGCCGTGGCCGGGCAGCTAGCAGGAAAATGACATCGCTGCTGGGGATTTCAAAGTTCCAACGGTGGATGGTATCGTCAAGGTGTCAATAAGTGAAGTTTTGAGCGTCGTGGCTGCAAAAAGAAAAAAGATCCTGTTATCGCAAGGCTGATTGAAAGTCTCATCGCGAAGATTCTGCGAGGGAATGGGCTGGCGCAGTTTAAGTCGAAAAGCTGGGCCGCAGCTTGGTGTTATCTGGCTTAGCTGAACCAAGCCCGTACATGGCTCCATCCGCCCAGCAGTGCACATTCCCAGTCTCTAAAGCCAGTGCTTCTCTTTCGCACTTATTGGAGCACTCCACTTGCGAATGGATTCCGGCTGCTATTCCAGCGTACTTCTCTGAGCTGTTCACCAAGATTGTTAAACAGGCTTTATTTCGGCTGACGTTTCGGCGTCTTCGCCTTCTTCGGAGCCTGGAAAAGTCGAGAATATTAGTGAAACTATCTCCCCAAACGCCATTTCATCCTACAGAATAGTGTTCTCAAGACAGCTAGAGTAAAGGACCGATGTACCAGGTACAGCAACTAACCTTCCAGGTGAGTGCCGATGAGCACCACCAGTCACTCGTGAATGGAGATAGACGTGGGTGAGTGAGTTCAGCCCCGGATACCACCCGACTTAGGCCCCTGTTATACTCCCGCGGGAGCTTCCGCGGGACGTACGCGGACGGACGGTGCACCGCGGACGGTCGTCGTCGTCCCGGGGCGGCTAGCGTCGCATCGGAGCGCGTTTCCCGCGCCGAACTCCGCGGGACGACAGCCTTCCGCGGTGCAGTGCACCGCGGACGGCTGCCTTCCCGCGGGCGGGAAGTATAACACCCCTCTCGTCGTCTGTCGGCGGCGATCCGCGGACGGCAGGCGTGGTGGGCCGCGACGAGTGGCCCGGCGCGGGGCCCCGACGCGATTTCCGCCCATCCGCGGAAGCTCCCGCGGGAGTACAACAGGGGCCTTAAATACCCTGCAGGTCATATCAGATTGATTAAAACCCACAGAGCTCGACAAAGGGTGCCAGTTCCTGGGTTATCGCTATGCGCTCGTCTTTGCGGTTGACCTGTGAATTTCTGGCCGCTATCCAAAGCGCCTCAAGTGTCCTGCGTGCTGAGATGTCGCTTTCTCTCGCTAAGATGGAGACGGACACTTGGAACATGGCGCCATAGTGGCATCGGACCCTGTGCTCTCCCCAAGGAGTTGACACATTGGGTTTCTTGAGGCCATCTAGATGCTCCCTGACTCTAATACACAACGGTCTACCCGTTTCCCCTATGTACTCCTGCCCGCACATTCTACATGACATGAGGTATACCACCCCAGATGTCATGCAGTCTCCCTCGTTACCGCTAGGGCAAACTACGCAGCATGGACTGGAACACATCCGATCGTAGATTCGGTTCCGAACCAACTGCCCCTTCAAGTTCGTGGAGGCACCTCGACCACCCTCACCACTTCTTGGAGATCCGCTTTGCGAACGCACGCGCGGATCTCTGCGCTCACTTCGTCTGAGATAAAAGGCACGCAGAAGGGTATTTTTCCCCGCTCTTCCTCACGGCGAACCATGACGCTGGGTCGTGGTCTCCCTCTTCTAGGAGTACTATTAGCTGGGTACCCGTTGGCTTCTCCAACATTTTGTGCCATTTTTAAAGACAGCAGCTTTTGCTCGTTATCCGATGAAGTGGCAATGGCTGTCCGGAACATATTTTTAATAATGCCCTTTTTAGTGTTAGAGGGATGGACAGAGCAACAATGAACAAGGATGTTCTTGCTGCTGGGTTTCCGATACCATCTAGTCTTCATTTCTCCGTGAGAGAAATACACCTGTACATTGAGGAAGGCTAACCAATTTTCTGTAGGCGTTTTGCGTGTAAGCCTTATATGCTCGGACTGTTGGTTCAACAGTTCGAAGCATGTGTCCATCTCAGCCTGAGTAGAACACATCACGAAGCAGTTGTCAACATACCTACAGTAAATAATTGGCATACGTTCAAGCACAGGTTTCTCCATTTTTGACATGAAGACTACTGCAAGGACAGGAGCCAGCCTCTGCCCCATAGCAAGCCCCCGAATTTGACTATAATAGTCACCTGACCACCTGAATATGTTACATGATAAGCACTCGTTTACCAACGTCATTACCTGAGCTATACTCAGGCCGTAAAGATTAACGCTTGCATGGTGTTCTGAAAGAATTTCAGACACGGCTTGCAAGGCGTCTTCTCTGGACACATTGGTGCACAACGAGCTAACGTCAAAAGACTCCATAACATATCCATCCTCCATCCTGCTTTCGCGAAGTTTTTGGAGGAAATCATTTGTGTTGGCCAGTTGGGAGGGTACAAATCTGAGCAGTTGCACCAGAACTAGGTTTAGCAACCAAGAAATGCGATCGGTAGGACCACCGACACCACTTATAATTGGTCTAACCTTAAAGGTTCTTGGATCATCGGTAGTAGCACCCTCCGGTGGCAACTTATGGGTTTTGATAAGAACATATAACACAGGACAAATTGGCATGTCACATCTCAAGCGTGTTATTATGCTCTTCGGGAGGTTTGCCGACTTCGCAATCTCGGTCCACTTCCTGTTTAGTCGGCGGTACTGTCTTGCAAATTTCTGTTTGGTACTAGGACTATAGATCGTTCGATCTTGAGGTGTAATTTCGTGATAGCCTTGTCCATCGTTTGAGACAGTACAACGAACTCTCCGCCCTTGTCACTGACAGTGACTCTTATTGCACCGGAGGAAACTAGGTCTCGTACTTCTCTCAGACCGCATTTCTGAGCAACAGTCAGATTACGTGCTATCCTTCTTCCGGCTCTTCGGCGTAGCACGGTCAGCACGGACGTGGCAAACACACGGAATGTGGTATCTACCGAGCTATTGGGCTCCTGTGACCCGAGATATGTAGCGGGAAAAGGTGGGGGCGGGATTGTAGAGCAACTTACAACACCTTGCCCATGACCGTGTGTATCGATTTTCGCCCTACCCCTCAGTCGATCGTGCAACGACTGCAGGTTGCCCACGATCCTACGCGACATGGTAGGGGATAGATATTGACTAGGAGCGAAACTAGGCATCAGGTCCAGCGCGGAGAGTGCATCGCTCGATAAGTTGACATCGCCAAGAACGGCGACCCGAGGGCCGCGCTCTTCACTCCCGACCACTCCAACCGTGAGGTGGGAATTGTTAGCTGGCGTCTGATAACTACGACATCGGTTCTGCTCCAGCAACCTCGAGAACTTATCCTGTAGTTTTACTTTGGCGTTAGAGCGAATAGAGTCACAAATATTCTTCGACTCCCCCACTATTCTCCTCCAAAGACGAATAGGCACATACTTTTCACAATACAGTTCCTTAGACAGACACTTCGATAATAGCGAATACATGATTCTGATTCTGCTCGTTCCTGAGTGTCGTCTTCAGAATATCCATTTCAATCTTTCGAACTCACAACTCGTCCTTCGATTGGCCGCACACTTCGTGGAGTTTCTTCCTCGCAATGAAGTTTGGAATCACACTGTTCTTCAAACAGCGGCGGAGGAAGTGGATGGTCTGTCTGGCCGAGACAATCTTCTGCCTCAGCGACAGAATTTCCGCAACAAGTCGTACGGAACCAGCTGGTACATCGTGTAGAACCGCCCAAGTCCGACTTTCGATAAATCTTGGCATATCGAGTATACTATTCCAGCGTGCTTCTCTGAGCTGTTCACCAAGATTGTTAAACAGGCTTTATTTCGGCTGACGTTTTGGCGTCTTCGCCTTCTTCGGAGCCTGGAAAAGTCGAGAATATTAATATTAAGTCAGGTGGTATCCAGGGTTAAACTTACTCACCCACGTCTATCTCCATCCACGGGTGACTGGTGGTGCTCACCGGCACTCACCTGGAAGGTTAGTTGCTGTACCTGGTACATCGGTCCTTTACTCTAGCTGTCTTGAGAACACTATTCTGTAGGATGAAATGGCGTTTGGGGAGATAGTTTCACTAATATTCTCGACTTTTCCAGGCTCCGAAGAAGGCGAAGACGCCGAAACGTCAGCCGAAATAAAGCCTGTTTAACAATCTTGGTGAACAGCTCAGAGAAGCACGCTGGAATAGTATACTCGATATGCCAAGATTTATCGAAAGTCGGACTTGGGCGATTCCGGCTGCGTTCATCTGTCTTTAGCAATGTTGTCATCAGAAAGAGCCAAACGCCTGTTGACTGCAAGCGAGAGGAGATTGAATTAAGGCAGGAATGCAGGGAGTGCAACAAGGAGTTGAAGACGCCACACGCCTGGATAGTTTAAGGATAAGGATGAAGGAGAGGTTACTTAATCCCTTTTGGGAGGCGCCACGTATTCTACTTCTACGGGATGTCGAGGGGCGATTTGAATGCATATTTGGTCATGCAATTTGCAGTGGCCAGACGATGAACAAGTCAGCGCTTTATCCTTCCCAAGCTAGTCTGGTACCAATTCACCAACACCAAAGGAATGGAAGGCTTGGTTGGCCGGGTGGGAAGTCCGAACCAGGAACCTGGTATCGGGTGCACGCGACAGCCGGCACCTCCTCCTTCGGCTGCCGCTACACGCGCCCTGGGTGGTTTACCGTGGCGAAATTAGGTGTGTTAAAGACCAGCCTAAGGTTCGCACTTCAGGAAACGCCTAATTCGGCATGGAGCACCTCTTAAAATGCTTTCTTTTGAACTATCGCAGTTTTGGAGATAAGTTGGACCACCTGCATCTTCTTTTGGTCGCATATGAACCAGACTTGGCTTTCGCTACTGAACTATGGTTATCCTCCATGTTCTCAAACATAAAAACCACTGGTAATTTCCCCTACAGAATTTTTCGATTTGACCGCAAAGTTGTTAAAAGTGGTGGGGCGTGCTGCTTAGCTAGACCTTCTATTCATTTGACTCCTGTTGCTTCCCCGTCCTGCCTTAATTTGGACTTGCTCTGCTTCGAGCTAACTGACAAAGATTGTTTAAAAAATAAATAAATAAGTTCATTGCACATGCTCCCCCGCTACACGCCATGTTAGAAGTTGTCAGCTCCTGGTGGTGCTCATTTTAATGAAGCAGCCTGAACAGCAGCTGCATGAATGCCTATCTACTATTGTGCCATTTCCTTAATTTTTGAAATTTCTCCTCCGACAGACGTCAAGATATGCCATTCTCCAGTTCCTGTAGCGCGAAGTGAAGATGGGAGCACAATTGACGCTTCTGACATGGGGAACTGTGAGTGGCTGCGAGCAACGATACTCACTCGCAGACACGTGTGCGGTCGCGGTGCGGCGCTGCAGCGAGGGGTGCCTCTAGTTATTACAGGGATGCGTACAGTTGCACGATGCGCCCAGCGTGTCACAGCGCGAAGGCAAGTCCCGAACTACCACTGAACCGTCTCGTCTAGGAAATAGAAGAAGAGCAATAGAGTGCGACACGGTTATGGTGGAACGGGGTATACCTTCTTAGGGTAAGAAGCTTCCTGAATGCTCAGGAGCGGTATGAGTCCTAAAATACCTGCGAGACCTAAATAGCTGAAAAGTCGTTTTAGAGGTAAAAGAGGAGTATCGTTTGTCCATAGAGAGTCCAGTTTTTGTGTGAAAAGTTTTTAGAGGCTACCTATTCCACTACATTGCCTTTTACCGCCATCAAATTCATTTTATTTTCAAACTATACGAATAAGCTTTCATGGGCTTTTGGTGTTTCAAAATTCCAAAGTCTTTCACAGATTGTATTTGGTTTCCTATTTGGACCTGTAAGTTTAATCCTGCCAGTTTATCATCAGGAATCACTAAATCGTGAAGCAGTTGTCAGGCTTAGAGCTACTGATTAATAGTTTTGTATGAATATGTCATGCACTTTAAAACTTGAACCAGTGCGAGGAGAGAGGTGCCAATAAGTTGTCATGAATAAAGTAAATCTTGAAGCTTTCACAAAAAAAGATTATCAAATTCAATTTTTATATGCTTGCTAATTTTTTATGCACTCGGCCTCTGTATACACAATATGCCTTGCTGAATGCGAATGTGTATCCGCTGCAAGAAACACTCAAAATGTACTGTATCTTCTCTGCAAATGAATAATCTAATCTAATAATTGAATATTTTACAATTTTTAACACACAACTCTGAACTTAAAAACAGAGTTTTGCCCCTCTAGAACCACATGTCATCTTCCTATTGCCAGATTTCGTCTTTGGATGTTCCTCTTCGTTTAACTTTCACCAGGTTCCCCTCTTCCACTTATATCACGTGGCTTAATGCTTCTCGATTAATGAACACTATTATGGTCTCACATTATGCCACTATATTTAGTCGCTCTGCCGTTTTCTACCCACGTTTTGTCCATCATTGCATCCGTCTGCACACATACTAGTGCTTCAGCTAGTCCAGCCTATAGTTGTGCTCTCGCAAAATTTTCGAATATTCGAATGGTTTCGAATACCCGCAATTTTTGAACATTCGATTTCGAATACATTCGAAAAACGCGATTTTTTGAACATTCGAATTCGAATGCATTCGAAAAACGCGATTTTTTGAACATTCGAATTCGAATACATCCGAAAAACTCGATTTTTTGAACATTCGAATTCGAATATTCTATTCGAATATTCGAATATTTTCGAATGGAACATTGGGTTACAGAAAGGAAAAGAAACATGGCTGGTGCTTTAGTGGCAATGACCAATAGGCGGTTTACTCTGACGTAGTAGGAAATTTACATTCCTTTGCAAAGCGTTAAGCGAAGTTTTAATGGAGTGATCTTTCCACCGAGTTCTTCTATGCCTGAAAGGGTGAAACATGTTACAGGTCATCAAACCAAACAACACGTCCTTAAAAAGTTTAGTTCTGTTTTCTGGTCGACTGATAAATAGATCCCAAAGGCCATACCTTACCTTAGCCCAATAAAGGGCCAGGTGAAATCGCACGGGATATAGCAGGTGTATGGTGAAGCGCTTTCCTTTGGTTAGAATTGCTGGGGTTACATACGGGCATCCACCTTTTCGACTTACCATGGTACCCCTTACCATGGAACCCCTGGAAACTCTCAATGAAACTATTTGCTTCATCGGAGACCAAGGTCATCATGATGGAGATCTTCGAAATTGAAAGGTGCCATCTGCTTCACCTTTTTATTCACATTACCTAAGAAACATGAAGTGTACATGAGAAGGAGCTTAGAGTTATGCGTATCCCTAAGTTCTTGAGTGTTGTTTGTGCATTATTTTTGATGGCATCGGAGAGTGCGGAAACTTTATAGGTCTAAATGGTCTGTGTAATTGAGAAAAGTGGTCGTCGAATAGATGTGTATAATATAATAGCTGCCTTCTCTACAGTGCTTACCTAACGATTGTTCAAGCCGAAAACTTGGCCGCATTTGACCCCACTCCCAACAAAGTCAGACCGATAGTCAGCTCGAGCGTACGTTCCGACGAATAAAATAGCATAGCCTGTTTCTTTTAAGTTTCCTCAATGAGCGCCTCCGCGCAATACATTTCAGCACCACCCTTTTCATGGAACCGCCTACTTTAGTGCTCTGTGCGCCGCGTTTCAAAGTTTCAATACTTTACAATAGGAGCTTTTTTTTGCTCTACAGTCTGCACCATGCAACAGATTGGGTTTTCTACAGCTGATAGATCCCAGGAGTACATATGCTGCGCAAAAAGTGAAAGTTTATTATAACTAGCATAGTATACAATAAAGCGCTAAGAGCTATTGATCGGCGCCGCGCAGAAATTAGTCATAGAATAGGTGAGAAATCGGAGAAAGTTAGTCATAAAATAGCGAAAAATACCCAAAGGTCTTCTACGTGCTTGGGGATTCAGAAGACGTGCCGAAGGCGTCGTCCAACTGTCTGGGGATCCAGAAAACGTGCCGTACTCGTCACCCAACGTGCATGCGGATTCAGAAGACGTACCGAAGTCGTCGTTCAACGTAAATGGGGACTCAGATATCGCCGACCGTCACTTAACCCTCCGAAGATGATGCTTCTCCGAAGTTGAGAAGAGTAGTGGTGGTGGGGGGAGGTTCTGGATCGCTTCATACCGCAAAACTACTCACGTGATCTTAAGGGAGGTAGAGCAAGGTTGGAACATAACAAGGTTCTTAAATATTGCCTTTTGTACTGCTAGGGAGGGAAGAAAGCAGAATGAGCAGAGCAACTGGCATGATGTGATTGTCCTTACCATTACCTTAGTGATACTGCAACATCGCGCGAAGCGCGCAAGTGCGAGGAACGCTGATAGGCGTGACGGATATATATTATAGGCACCAATGTTTTTGCCATTACTTTACATCAAGGACTGAAGAACAGTGGTGTCGCTTTTTTGCTGTCCTGCCGATATTTGAACAACATATCCTATGTGCGACATAAGGTGAAATGGACAATTACTTTCGTGTTATAGACAGGATCCAGAATCCAGGACCAAGAAGAGCATAACCGAGAAACATTGAGTGATCTGACTTCTTCTTGTCGATGCCTAAGACCGCCTAAACGAAGCAAGTGTGCTACAAAGTGATAACCAAACCAAACAAACAGAAGCAGCGTTTCCTAAAGAAAACTTCGCGATTAGATGTTTTCATGCTTCTGCGCCTTATGGGATTGTAAGGAAGATCAATCTTGAGCAGACTAACCTCTCCCCTCCTTGTATTGGTAGTCCTAATAAGTCCCCAAGAGTGCGTAGATCAGCGATTGAACTACTTGTTAGTAGATTCAGGTTTCTAATTACGCGTCTGGACAGTAGCCGAAAAGCTCCAACCTATTAGGTGCTTGATGTATTAGAAGGCAATGTCCGAATCGTTGAGTAATTTTGGCGTGCAAAAACGATAACGGTCGGAATGTTAGGAAACTCAGTAAAGACTGATCAACGTTACGACCTCGTTCGGCACAGAAGCACATAAAAGAAACTGCATCCTTTCCATAAACATTCGCTCCATCCAAATTGGCAGAAAGGCAGACCTAAGAAACATTTTGCATGGGCGTGTACAAGGAAGGAAAAGGCAATGCCTCACGGAAATGGTCCGAGATAGTTGCTCTTAATGATCACGCTGCCCATAAGTGTTCACCTGGATGTAAAGGAGAGCGGTTCGAAAAGGAAGGCCTACCCTTGTTTCGAAAAACCCTTCATAGCGTCCTTTGTCTCTTATGAAGTTAGCACCTCTGATCGGACGTGTCTAAGCAGTTGTAAAATCCTGTTGCTGTAATTGATCTATCACCTAGAAATCTTATACCCACTAGCCCGCCTATATTATCGTCCCTACTGCACCCCAACCGTATGGTTTACTACTCAGCTATTATCGTCCCTACTGCACCCCAACTGTATGGTTTACACTCAGGTAGTAGTGAATGAACTGCATCGAATAGTGATCCTGATCTGCCAACCCTCAGGCGGCGAACATACCATGGAAACAAGGCGTCCTCTGCATTTTAGGATTAAAAATCAACTTGATGTGAAAGGAAAGCTTAGAAAGGCTACGATAGATAAGATCACAGGAACTCGCACTGAAGGTAGGAAATTTGGAGCGCGAAGGTCAATACTTGGTGCACAAAACCCTTAGGCCTATGTTATACTTCGGCGAGGGAGGCAGACGTTAGTCCCGACTCGGATGCGCACTGACGATGCCGACAGTGCCTCGGGAGCCAATTAGCGTCTACTCGCACCGTGCCAACCGCCGCTTCGCGACGATCTCCAAGGCAGCCCTCGCCGTCGTGCGATGGTGACCTAGCCGAGCACGGGAGCCTGCAGGTCACCGCGATCCGATTGAGAGCGAGACTTCACAGATCGATTCGATCAGATTTACAATTGCAGTGGATAACTGATTTAGAGGGTTTACAAAGGCAGAGTAAAGAATCGTACTGGTGCGAGACCTACACACTTTCATATCAGAATTTCGAGCTCTATCTGATAGGCTGAATAAGGACCCTTAAAAATTCTTCTGTAGAGATATTTTTACGCAGGCTTCGAGCCAAAGGCTTCACAAACAATTAGGCACGAATTTTGTAACTTTATTATCAAAATTTTATGCTCTATCTGTTGGGCTGTACAAGATTGCTTAAAAATTCCCCTGTGGAGACATTTTGCAGGCGTCCGGATAAAGACTGCACGAACAATGCAAAACAAATTTTGTCCAGGACATAGACTTGATGGGGAAATGTTTACTGATTCTTAAAATAACGGTGCTCCTCCTCAGAAGTTTTTCATCATTCATGAAGGATGCATCTTTATTCTACTGGCATGACACTGGAAGAACAATTTGACATGTTGTGTGATAAAATTCAATTACCATGAATTTTTACTCTTACCTATTCAGTCTTAGCCTCGAGAAATATCGTGCTAGGTATCAGAAAGGTTCATAAAGATGTCGAGAATCTTAGAAGAACCTGAGAAATATTATGAAAAAACTAGAACAGGATTCTGCTAGGAAGGCTCTCTACTATTGTTCGCGCAGTCGGTACTAGTGTACTTAGGTACTGCACTAAATCTTGTTCAAAATAGGTCTAATAGGGGTAATCTGCCATGGGAAGAATGAATATCATAGTCGTTTTTTGCGGAAATGCCGTATAAGCCCGCTATATTGAGCTCGAATCGCCCAAGGCCTTGCGAAATAGAGCATGCTAGTAAGAAACGCAGAGTGTGCGCCTTCTACCGGTGCGCACTATTTCGCCGTCTCTAGTCTGCAGCAGAGCTTAGCCAGGGGCAGAAGCCTTGAAATCTCGAAAAGCCATGAAAGCTGTTCTGTTCTCTCCTCCGCTGACGCGGAGGAGAGAACAGAACAGCACAGAATTGGGCAGGGAGAGGGACTCCGGGGTGTAGGCCCACTAGCCCGTGTTAAAATTGCCTTCATCCTAGAGTTCCCTCCCTTGTCCAATTCGGAAGAAAATAATACCAAATCTGTAATTGAAACAAGTAGATAAGACTGCATCTACATTCGCTGTGTGTATCTAGTCGCCGCGCCAGCAGGCCAAGGCATGCTATGGTAACCCCACCCCCCCCCCCCCCCCTCGAAGACGGCCGCGAATGCGTGCTGGTAGGAGGTGGAGTCTGTGTCTCTTACCAGCGCGCGCTATTTTGCAAGGCCTTGGGCGATTCGAACCTAATATAGCGGGCTTATAAGGTATTTCCGCAAAAAACGACTATGATATTAGTTCTTCCCATGGCAGATTACCCCTCATAGACATACTTTGAACAAGATTTAGTGCGGTACGTTAAGTACACTAGTGCCGCGCGGTCTTTATCCGGAGGCCTGCGCCAAAATATCTCCACCGGGAATTTTTTAGCATTCTTGCACAGCCCAATAGATAGAGCTTAAAATTTTGATAATAAAGTATGAAAAATTCGTGCCTAATTGTTCGCGAAGCCTTAAGCTAAAAGCCTGCGTCAAAATTTCTCTACAGAGGAATTTTTAAGCTTTCCTGTACAGCCCATCAGGTAGAGCTCGAAATTCTGATATGAAAGTGTGTAGGTCTCGCACCAGTACGACTCTTTACGCTGCCTTTGTAAACCCTCTAAATAAGTTATCTACTGTAATTGTAAATCTGGTCGATCTGTGAAGTTCGTCCTCAGTGGGTCGAGGTCGATCTGCAGGCTCCCGTGCTCGGCTAGGTCACCATCGCACGGCGGCAAGGGCTGCCTTGGAGCTCGTCGCGAAGCGGCGGGTGGCACGGTGCGAGTAGACGCTAATTGGCTCCGCAGGCACTGTCGGCGTCGTCAGTGCGCATCCGAGTCGGGACTAACGACTATCACCTCTTCGGCGATGCTGTTGTCGGCAGCAGTGTTGAGCGCACTGTGTAGCACCCGCTCAACACTGCCACCGACGTCTCCGACAACAGCGTCGCCGAAGTATAACATAGCCCTTAATGTTTTCGGATCTATGTGGACATCAACGGGCGATTCCATGCGGACATCAACGGGCGATTTACTTTCGTCTTTCATCACTGAACGCTAGGCGAAAAGTTGCAGATCTTATTATGTTGTATAAAATTCTAGCTAAAAAACTGTTATCGATCCAGTAGATTTTATCGATGGTGAACTGACACGTTCTGTAAGAGGAAAGGTCATTCTTCGACTCCCAATTGCTAGATCACGAGACAGATCAGATTTCCTTACTTATCGGATTCTCAAGGATTTCAATTTGCTACTTGGTAAGTAGGAGGACTTGACGAGGTTGTCTACTCAAGCCTGTAAAGTTATACCAATAGTAAATGTTGACGCCTTGCAGTCATTATATGTTTAAATGTTAACAGGAAGATGTGGTTAGTACACATTTGTTCCTCAAGTGTTGTTTTGTTCATTTTTTTACGCTAGACATCCGTCTATACCCATAAATAAATAATAAATAAATAAAATCTATACTATCGGTTCCCTATAGAGAACAAGAGATCAAGCAAAGTTCAAAGATGAGGACAAAAAACAAGATTAGTCGTAGGCAGTGTCAAACAGAAAACTGGTTCCTGAGGTCCAGTACAAAAAGTTCGAATACGAATGAAAGTGTAAGCCCTTCTGTGAATAAAGCTGAAGGTTCAGCTTCTGATTAGTCGTGCTTCTTGTTTCTTGCGTGGTGTTGTGGAAGAGGGATTAGGAGACATATCATATATGGAGTGAAAGGGAGACGACGTGCTTACAATTTCTGGACTTTCAATGCAAAATATCCATGCACAGGCTTCGCAAAACAATGCAGATCCTAACTTGCCTATTCGAATGGCATCCATTGAACGTTCGAATATTTGTGTGTTTTTGGCAATTTTCGAATATTCGAATGGTTTCGAATACCCGCAGTTTTCGAGCATTCGAATTTCGAATATATTCGAAAAACGCGATTTTTTGAACATTCGAATTCGAATGCATTCGAAAAACGCGATTTTTTGAACATTCGAATTCGAATGCATTCGAAAAACGCGATTTTTTGAATATTCGAATTCGAATATTCAAATTCGAATGAAAATCATTCGAATACCTATTCGAATAGGTCATTCGAGCACAACTATAGTCCAGCCTCGGAACGGCAGCGTAAAACTCGTCCTAGAAGCAGGCGGAGCAGCGAGGATTCCGCCCGACCGACGCACGCGCGCGCGACCGCACGCGTCAAAATGAGTATCGCTGCCGCCCCCACTGTGAGTGGGTCCTACGGATTTGTGCAATGCATCGGCTTATCAGTCCCTCCAGTTACATTCTTGTAACTCTGCTTGCATCAGTGCTAGCCCAGAAGTGGTCCCAAATTATAATGGTTATGCTCTGGGTTTATTCCTATGACACTTCAGAGAGGCGTTTTTCGTCAGAGTACGGGAAATGGAAACCTGGCACTGAAGGAACAGGCGGCGGCGAAGCGTCAGCCGAGTGAGTCAGTGCACTGCAATCTCGACACCACCACTTGGATTGCTGCTGGTGTTTAACAGCGTGACAACATCGCAACATAAAGTTTCTTGTACGTTCGGTCGAACGTGGAATGTCTTGTGTGTTTCAGAGCCATAACCTACAATGCGACTTGATTTCGAAGACTGCTCCAACTTCATCCATCTACGATGTAGCGATGCCCTCGCATTCCACATTCCTGAACTCGCAGCTGGAGGGTGCCCCTCGCCATCTTCAGCATCAAGGGTGTGAGTGTAACGGTTGACGATTTACCGGTCTAACGGATTTACCAGCATCCTCGCGATAAATTCTCTAAACGAAATTTTTCGGTAAATTCCCAAATTTACCGAAAAACTTAACGACTTTTTCCACACAAAATCATGTTTCTATCTATCGAATGGAGAAGGAAACATACTACCGATTACAGGTTAGAAGTGATTGCTTCTATCTTCTCCGATAAATTGCTATTAGCGTTCGTGGTCCTCAACCTCATTAAAATATCGACATCCACATCACTAGGCGGAGATGGTGCGCTCCAGTGTTAAAGACGCGCTCCACTGGGATAGTACCGGCGCTGAGATTCCCCACACGACATGAGAGTTTGAACTAGAGATATAGAAGCTCTCAGAATAGACGGTCGCCAGAGTGATAAGGAGAAGATACGCTCATGTCTTGTTGCCGTAATTGAGTTCAAGATGTAAGGCATCGGAATCTACTTTGCTAGCCCACGTGATCTCCTGGTGGATTCATAGGCTGTTTTCTCGTATTAGAAGAGAGAGGAGTTCGTTGTCATGCCACATTTCATTGTTTTTCTGAAGTGTTGCCCCAAAGTACAGCTTAATATAATAGTTCTAAAAAGTGGTGATGTACGGTGTAAATCGTTCCTTCATCGAATAAAAAGATGATAATTGTGATAATTTCAAAAGCAATTAGAATGTTAATCCAAAAGAAATCATCATACTCTATAATAACGCGCTAAGCGCTGAGCCATACTATCGATCGGCGGCGCCGCCGCAGAAGTTAGTCATAAAATGGGGGGGGGGGAAATCGGGGGGGGGGGGGGGGATTACGGCACAAAAATAGTGAGAATACCCAGACGTTTTCTCCCTGCCTGACAACTTCAGCCCTGGGGCAATCGAGGTCGCTGAACACGAATCTGATATCCGGTTTTGAAGTATCGGTTACCATCAATCGATACTGATCAAGTTACGGGGCGCGAAAATAGCGGAAAATACCCAGACTTTTTCAACGTGCCAGGGTATTCAGAAGACGTGCGGAATACGTCGCATGACGTGCCTGGGACTCAAAGGATGTGCCAAAGACTTCGCTCAACGTGTTTGGGGATTCAGGTAGAAGTGCCGAAGACGTCGTCCAAAATGCCTGTGGACTCAGAAGGCATGCCGAAGACGTCGTCCGCTAAGGATGGATTGTTGAGGGACTAGTACCATTAATGGGGGACCGTTTCACTAGGGAGGACGAGTAGTGAGGAACCAATAGATCGCTCTATCATACTATATACTGTACGTACTGCGACCCTTTTGTACTCCTAGGTAGGGAAAAAAGCTGTACAAGTGGAGGAGCTAGCACGATGTGATTGTCCTTAGCTTAATGATACTGCAACATCGCGCGAAGCGCGCAAGCGCGTGGCACGCCGAAAGGCATGACGGAGCACTTGTACAGCAATATTCGATTGAATGTTGGATGTTCCAGAAATGTTCTTATAGAGTTTCAATTAAGCACCCACAATATGTATAGGTAGTCCGTTGTTAGGCTTCCTTTTGCTTTGCTCGTTGAAGGATGCTTTTTGCTTTCAGGGCGTCGTTTGCTTTAAGATGACGTATGCATGATAAAATGAAGATGCTACGGTTTTTCTGAACGTGACGATGTTTTGGTGAAAAGCTTTACGCTTTTTTTACATTACGGCAGCTTAAAACTATTCGTTTTTAAGAGATTATTATATTTTAAAAAATTAACAGATTTACCGGAATTTACCGACGAATTTCCTCGTTAAAAATATGCGATAAAAAATTACCGGCGACAAATCTGCGCGTACCCCTGTTCGGCATATCCATATCTTCTTCCGTCCTAGGCGACATTAGGACAGGCACCTCGTATTGAAAGCTAAATCATTTTCAATACCAATGCGTTCCCGTCATGCGGCACCAGCGGACCATCGGAGCATCCTCATTTCCACGACGCTTAGATGGCGTTTTATATTTATTTTCCTTCGCACATGTATACATTTAACAAACGGAACGATGGTGATTATCGAAACATATTTCATCCATTCTTGATTATAAGCCATTGGATAATATAGGTAAATGAGACAGGAAATTGTGGAGGCGCCCCACGAAGATGACCTTTGCAGCCCTTGAAGGCAAAAAATCTCACGAACACTTTAGAGAGTCAATAGCGTACCTAATCTTTATGGAGCTGTAGACATGAAGGGAATTTTGGATTACAAAAGGTAATTGTTACAGTATGGTCCTTCAAATTTGAAAGAAAAATTAAGAAAAGCACTTACACCGATATGAAACCGTTATGTTCTCAAAGATCGATTCTTGAGAACTGGTATGGCCTGATGCTGGAGAATGGAATCTGACGACGTTAGACTATGCGGTTAATCAAAGCGTATTTTGGAAAATACTCCAGATCACTTCAGTCGGGTGCGAACAGATCCTTCCCTTTGCCTGTCTCGCTGTCTGCTAGGACGGTGTTTGTTGGAGTTCTCGGTGGTACGGAGATGTCCTGAAAGAGAACGTTATTTGAAGGAAGGGACAGCAGTTCGTTGCACGACCATTTACCGTACTTCTTTGTGCTTTGCCCTCCAACAGTCGAAGAAGCAAACAATTAGGAATATGAAGAGGATGACGAATAGAAGGCAGATGGGTATGAAGTGTTCTACTGGGGCAGACGCGAAAGACGTCAGCTGTTCCCACATATTGATCTGAAATCTGGAGCCAAACCATTGTACTATAAAATGTAGAATGTCGGCCTCAAAGAGATGCTCAGCGTAAGTAATCAAGGTGAATCACAAGTCGTGCAACAAAATTAGGCGACCTTATTAGGAGTCTTTCTTTCCAAGTGGATTATGTTTTGAATACCCAACTAGGGTCCACATCTATGAATATATAAAGGATAAAGGATAAAGAACGGCGTACTCAATCCCTTCTGGGATGCGCCAGCGCATTCTACTTCTACGGGATGTCGTGGAGGCGACATGAATGCGTATTTGGCCATACAATGACTTGCGGTGGCCAGCCGATGAACAAGTCAGCGCTCTATCCTTCCCAGACAAGTCTGGTACCAATTCACCGACCTCGGAGGGATAGAAGGCTTGGTTGGCCTGGGCGGGAAATCCGAACCAGGAACCTGGTATCGGGTGCACGCGACAGTCGCGCCTCCTCCGACTGCGCTACACGCGCCCATGAATATATATTATATATATAGTATAATATAGGCCAAATAGGAATAAATGATATGGCTGACTAGCATACTTAGATGAGCACTCTAAGATAAGTATCACTGAGTAACATCCACAGGCATGACTTGGGTGTACCGCAAGTAAGTAATAGAGATTGCGCTCAAACAGTCCACTCTAGTCGCGGTGCCCCCTTTCAAGACCAGAGATAGTTGGCCCCATTGGCTAAATGTAGGAGATATTTGTAGCTCCGCCTCTGAATGCTGTCTATATAACCTGCTGTGACGTGATATTCGTGTTATGCTCTGCAGGTAACCAATGTGATAAAAGCATTATTACAAGCTTTGCCGCAGACGCATCCATTGGTATCTACCAAATTGGTGCATCAGCTGTAGATTCAACCTGGAGCACAAGCTTCTGCGCTAGCTCTCCCCAGTGAGAGTCAGAGATTAAAAAGGACTCCAATATGCGTTCCTCGGAGAACCAGGAGAACTTTGATTAAAGACTTCCTACCGCGTTCTCTCAGGAGAACCCTACATGCACCCTAGTCTTTTTTCCACCGCTAGCGAAAGAACCTTTCAAAATTTTTTTATTAAGTGTCCCTCAGTGGACCAGAAAAACTTAAAGACTTTCTACCACTTTTTCTCAGGAGAGCCCTTGAGGCAACTTCTTTTCACCGCAAGAAACTTTAAAACTTCCTACCGCGTTCTCTCAGGAGCAAAGGAGCAACTGAAACTTCTTTCCATCGATAGGGAAAGAAGAACATAAAAAAAACACTCTAATGAGCATTCCTCGGGGAACCAGGAGTTTTTCAAAGCCTTCCATTACCAGGAAGCAAAGAGTTTCTTTCCAGCGCATTGGAAAGAGATTAAATCAGCAGTTTTTTCTGGTTAAATATCAACAGAGGGACAAAAGGACTGAAAAAAAAACACTGAAAAATCAAAAAAAAACTGAAAAAAACTCGCTCATTAAAAAAAATCAATAAGATGGCAGAAATATAAGATTACAAGACAAAGATGACGAATGCTTGCGGACTGATCAAGCAAAGCGAGCCAGAAGTCAATTGACTCGACCAACCGTTCGCGTTTCCGGAAGAAAGGAATGATTGCGAAGCATACATTAAGGAGAATACAGAACAGCTGAGCCACCTGATGAGGATGGTAATGTGCAACAAGCAGCACTACGGCAACTGCTTAAAGGAGGCCATCGAAATTATTAATTCACGCTCCGATGATAAAAACGTGAAAAGCTCATGCCGGATTTAAACGACTATTTCCAAGCAGAATCAAACGGGCCTGACATGCGTTGGCAGAATAAAGTGGACTTCAGAAAAGATGAACTGTCTCAGCAAATAGTTTTAATTGCCAGCTATCAGGAAGACAGCAGATGTAACCGTACTGTCACTAGCAATACTGGCAGTAAATGCACATCGGCAAATGGAGTCGCACCTTCACAGGAACGCAGTGTGACACTCATTCATTTGTTTCATTCGTTGGACTCAACAAAATAGCACAGCGGTCTCGATACTGAACATTTCGAATACATCCGGCTATACCTATCTGAGTTTATCGAAAATATGTCCTAATGTTTATTATAACTAAGAAACACGAGATGAAAATGCAAAAATCAGATACACACGAGGGAGGCTGACGGTGAGATTCTTTGGACTAGGCTCCCCTTCCCGAAGTGAGGTAGTAGCGCATTT